>CM049592.1:12110711-12710711 GCA_026979955.1 Megalurothrips usitatus
CCGATTAGCGATGACGTCAGATAACGCGGTTGGTGTGTGTGGGGGGAGGAGGGGGAGAAGGTTCCGCCTCTCCTAGTGCTACCCCTACCTTAGCTGTAGCGGCTCCGACACCGCTCCCTGCCCCGTGTGTGGCCTTGGAGGGGGAGGCACGCTCCGCCCAGAGCTTCGCCTCTCCTAGGGCTGGCAATGCCTCGGCGGCTCTGGCCTTCCACTTAGCCGTGGCGGCACCGTGTCTTAGGCGTAGCGGCTCCGGCCCGTTGGCTGTAGCGGTTGCGACAACCCCAGTGGTTAGCGATAACGGCGCGTAGTTTGGCGCAACCCCTAAACGACTGACGGCCGCCGTCGCTTCTTCAAAAGGCTTCAGCGACGACCTTAGCGGCATTGGCATTTAGCGAATCTGAGCTTTAGGCGAAACGACAGGCGGGTAGCGGAACCGGCTGCGACGTTAGTCGTTGCGAGTGACACGTTTTGCGGCTCCGGCTTTAGCTGTTACGCTTTTTACGCATAACGCCTAGCGCCCCCCGCCCTTCTCCCCCCCCCCCCCCCCCCTTCCCCCCCCCCCCCTTCCCCCTCCCCCCAGCGGCACCACCGCCGTGCTGATGCCTCTATACTTACACCCGCCGTGGTGTCCGGGCTGCGGTAGCGGCGGCAGATGCAGCTCCGGCCGTCGTGTAGGATTCCAGCGGCTCCGAGACGGGCCGCGGGCCGCGGGCCCCCGGACCTCCGGTCTCCTCCGGTCCCCTCCGGGCTCCGGGATGGATGGCCGCCCCCCCGTGGGTGTGGGGCCGTGTTACCTGGAATAGTTTCACCTGTCCGCGACAGGTTTAAATCATGCCGTTTTGACCATGAATGATTTTCGTAGTTTTATTTTTCTTCTTTGGAGGCCGAAAACATTTTGCCGGGAGAAGAGTGTCGGCATGTAAGACACAGCGTTGTCGCGGCGGCCGTGCGACAAACTGCACGCGCGCGCGTCCCCGCCGCGTCGTCGTGTGTGCGTCCGGGAACTCGGCGCGCGGCGCTGCAAGGAACTCGGAGATCGTTGCGCGCCACCCAGATCGAATTGTTTTGATTTACAGCGGCGAAGCGAGAGCGTCTAGGGGTCGGAGCGGCGCACGCAGAGCAGGCAGAGGCCCCCGAGTAGAGGTCGGGGCGGCGGGCGGCCTCGCGCCGCTCATGCCGGCCGCGCTATGCTAATGCCGGCCGCGGCCGTGTCGCACCGCGCACCGCATAGTCCCACGCGGAGGCACGGCTCAGGCCCGCGCTACTCTCAATTCTTGAATGCTTGTTTCTAACGTATTTTGATGTTACAAAGGAGTTCCTTGGCCATTCTCTCTGCTTGCGCTGTAAGTTCAAAAATAACGGACTGGACAGAGTTCACGTGCGCTTGCTGGCTGCACATCCTCTCTCTCTCTCTCTCTCTCTCTCTCTCTCTCTCTCTCTCTCTCTCTCTCCCGGGCGGCTCACTGCATGCGCTGATGCACCGAATCGTTAATTTCCCGGGACACTGTGATGTATTGGTGCGCCGCTTCGGCCCCCGCCTGCGTCGCGCGGACGCTAAGCAGCGTCGCCGCCGCCGTCGCCGGGAAATACGGTGCAGCAGGTCGCTGCTAGGCCGTCCGCGTGTCATCGAATTATTTATGGCGGGCTATTCGTCAAACGGCCGGCGAGGGGGTGGGATGCTTATGGGCTCGTGTCCGCGGGCTCCGCGGGCTCGGCGCGGGCAGAACACGGCGCCCCGGAGGACGCTCTCGGGGACCTGACAACAACGGGACCCGGCCGGACCGGAACGCGCGGCGGACGCCGACGTAGGCAAGCGGCTCCGCCCGCGCCGCCCGGCCGGCCGCCCCGGGAAAGCGCCGTGCGGGTAGGCAGTCCCGCCAGGCACGCGGGCGCCGCGGGACGGCCTACCCGGCACGGCGATCCGCGCCGCGCCGCCCGCCGTACTGCGACACTTCCACCGCCGCTCCTCCGTACCGTCGTTCTCGCAACGCGGATCATCGCTTTACAATGCGCGTCCGCAGCGCCTACCTTTCGCTCTCATAATTCGCTCGGCCCGTCGGGTATTTATGTGTGCGTGTCGTGTGCGTGCGCGGCTCTGTGAGCGCCCCATGCCGCCGACAAGAAACTCGCGCCACGGTCGCATGTGCCGCCTCTCTCTCTGTCTGTCTCTCTCTCTCCCTCGCTCTCTCTCTCTCTTTCTCTCGGTGTCTCTCACTCCTTCTCCGTCTCTCTTACACACGCGGAAAAACTAACGCAAGTAATGTTGTGTGTTGCAGGCCGCGGTCTGTATTTGGCCGGGCGGTGATAAGGATAAGCACGTTCGGGCTGCGCGGCCGCCTTGAGGGCACCACAGCACCGAGGAGGCCTCGGGGAGGGTCGGGGAGGGCATGGGGAGGGCATGGGGAGGGCATGGGGAGGGCATGGGGGAGGGCATGGGGGGCGACATGGGGGGCGACAAGACAGAGAGGCCCGCAGCGGCGCCGGAGGGGAAGTCTGCGGCCGTGGCGTGACCCGTCTGCGCATCCCATGGCGTGCCGCGTGCCCAGTGGAAGTTATACGCGACAAATCAGTGGCCTCTCGCCCCGCAGGAACAGCACACGGCAGCAGCCATCTGTGTTGAACCTTTTGGAAACTGGCACGGACCGGGACAGCATTCATTCATTTCTTCCCGTTGGCACACGTCAAAACGCCACACCGCGCGTCAGTGCGTCACTGGTCAAACAGGCTGCTGCTGCCGCCGGTGTCCCTGCCGCGGGGCCCGGGGTCCCGGGGGCCGGGCCTGGGCCGGGCGGCCGCCGCGCCGAGGGACTAGAAACACACTTGACGGCGGACCGCTCCGGACGTCCCCCGGGGCAGAAGTAAGGAAAACAGTTGTTGCATTCCACTCTAATTGTGCAGAGCCAGAGATTAACTACTGTACTTTTTCGTTGGCAGTCCGCGGCCGCCCGTCTGCGGCGAGTGTTTCTGGGCGTGGTGCGCGCTGCGGCGCTGGCGGCGCTGGCACCGCGGCCCGTCCCCCTATGGGCCCGGTGGGTGGACCTAACGGAGGCCGCGTTTGGCGAACTGTAAAGGAGCGCCCGCCCCCCGCGTTAGCAGGAACACGAGTCTCAGTCAGCGCTGCATTAAAAATTCATATAAACGCAACAAAAATAATTACACCGACGTGAAAATTCGAACCATTAAGCTAAAATTTTATGCCTAATCGTCGAAAGGGTCGCTCTCGCGGGTGCTCGTTTTAAAATGGAATGGCTTCGAGTTTCTCGAATTCCGTCTCAATTCATTTTATTTTATTTTTTTAGGCTGAGAAAAATTGCTCAGTATACAGCGCTGAGAAAGGAATTTTGTGGTTGGTTAGTTCACGAGGGGTGAAGCCGCGACGGAGGGGCTGCGGTGGCTTTTCGGAAGGGGGTGGGGGTTGGAAGGGGGTTGCATGTGGACACGCACTGAGCCCACTCGGGCGAATGAATCACACACCGCGGCGCGTGTCGGAGAAAAGGAGGGGGAGGGGGGGGTGGGGGGTGGGGGTGGGGGCGCTCGGTGCGTTTCCATAAAACAGGAGACTTGACTCGGAATGGTCGGAGGCAGTGTGTGCGGTAGGCGGCGGGGCAGAGGGACGATCGGAACGCGAGATAATTCGAGCCCGAGCGGTGCAGCGGCGGCGGCGGCGGCGGTGCACGCAAAGCAAAATTCTACACAGCGGCAGCGTGGCGGCGGCGAGCCGGCAGGAATCCATAATTCGACTGGCACGGAAACCGGCGGGAAAGGGAGTCCGAGGAAAGCGGGGAGGGAAACAGTCTGATAGATTTCAATAGGTGGGATTTAATAACCGGTAAGTGGTGGGGGGGGGGGACTTTTCTTGCGGGCGGCGCGCGGCGGTCCGCGTGTTTGTCGGAGTGGTAATTGGTTCCTCCAGCGAACGGCAGCGCCGCCGCCCTTCTTTCTCTGCCCGACAGTTGTTGTTGTTCCGTGCCAACTCACGGAGTCCCGGATTTTGATAAATGCGACCGGTGCGCCCACTCTATCAACGCTTCCATTCGCGAAATATATATAAAAGGGTTGAGCGCCCCAGCTTATCGCCTCCTAGAACGGGCGGCCCCGCGCCCCTTCTCCTCCTCCTCCTCCTCCTCCTCCTCCTCCTCCTCCTCCTCCTCCTCCACCCCTCCCGCGTGCCGGTTACCGCACCTGCTGGCGCCGCGATATCTCTGGAGAGCGAGGAATGAAAAAGAGCCGAGATTAAGATTAATTATGAAAAGTGCGTGAAAGTGTTTGGCGCAGATAGGGCCGCGGCCGCGGGGCCCCGCTGCCGGACTCCCTCGGACGCGGCCCCCCGGCACCCCTCCACGCCGGCCGCGACCTCACCACGCCCTTCTCCGTGACCGGCCGTCCTCGGGCCCACCCCGGCCGGCCCGAGGACGGCATGTGAGGACGGCGATGCGTGCGCCTTGAGGAGGTCGAGGTGGTCGGCGGAGCGCATAGGGCCATGACGACAGTGTGCGGGCCGGACCCCGGCGGGCCTGGCGGCCACGGCGGCCACGGCGGGTAACCATCCCATCAGTGTCTGAACTGCATCCGGCGGTGGAGATGAATGAGCACTGGCCGCCTCTGGCCGCCGCTGGCCGCCGCTGGCCGCCGCTGGCCCGCTCGGGGGTGGAGGCGGCAGCGCCGACAAGGGCTCATAAAACGGGTTGAGAAAAAGCTAATTAGCGACCAGGGCAAATTTGCCTTCTCCCCTTTATTCAATAAACGGCCGGGCTCGGCCGGCGGCCTGTTCGTCATCAGCATGTGAACACCGCCGCGCGCTTGCCGCGTGGCCGCGGGGCCCGGCGTGAGAACCGCTTGGCCGGCTCGTTAGCACGGCGTTACGCACACACGCGGCACTAGCCACTCGGTGTCTTCGCTAATATGAGTGCTCGGTCCGTCGATTCTCGCCCCGAATTCATTAGAACGATGTAAACGCGGAGATTTGTTCATCTTGTTTGGTCCCGAGCGAAGCGAGGACCCCTTTGCATCGACTATTCCACTTCCCCGCCGAGAGAAGGCGCCACTAAACCGAGGCAGGAAGGGGATACTCGTTCGCGCGGGGCCCACCAACAACGTCGCTGTGGCCGCGCGGTCTGAGAGGCCGTGTCGGCATACAGCGGGTTCGAATACCAAACTTTCATATTTTTCTTTTTATAGAACAAATATGAAAATTCGTTTTTCGATTAACGAGGGCATCTCAGTGCAGTAGGCGCTGGATTTTTTTTGTCGCGGTTGCATTGTGCACCGTGTGGGCGGGGCGTGCGCCGTTGTTGTGAATGAAGGGAGAGGCCCCCTCGGGAGAGGTATGCTAATGGCAGCGGCGCCGCGGCGGCGAGGAGGAGTAGGAGGAGGTCGCGCCCCCTTATCAGCCGCGGAATATGAGCGCACCGAATCGATCCGTCAAAGCTCTTTATGCGCTGCCGGCGAGGACAGATAAGCCCCCGCTGCTGCGAGCCGAGTGTGTGACGTGTCGCGGCCCTTGCGAGCCCCCCGCGGACCCCCCGCGGACCCCCCGCGGCCCCCCTGCGGACCCATGCAGCGGCGCCAGTTTATCAGAGCGCACCGCGCGCCGCGCGCCGCACTCGCGCGATCAATTTGGCAGCGCGAGTCCTCTAGTCCGGAGCCCCGATCCGAAACGTATTACTTACTTACTTGCGGCCTAAGAGGCCGTGTTTACGCAGTCCATTTGAGCGTCTGCCAGCTGGCCGCGCGGGGGGACGGCCGCTCCGCACGCCCTCGTCTCGCGGGCCGCCGGAGTGCTCCGCCCTGCCGCGGCGCCGCCGCCGTACAAATGACTTTGTCCTCATCAGCGGGGGCCTCGCTGCTGCTGCTGGAGGATCGCGGCAGCGCCGCCGCGCTAAACTATCTCCGTCCGTGTCATCATTGTTCGATATGCAAAGCCGCGCGCCCCGCGCCCCGCGCTGCACTGCACTCGAGGGAGGGAGACTGTGAAGCGCACCCGGCCCTGCGGAGCCCTGCGGAGCCCCGGAGCCCTGTGCAGCCCTGCGGAGCCCTGCGGAGCCCTGCTGCGGAGCCCTGCGGAGCCCGGCGCTCAGCGGCGGCCGGCATGATAAGGCAGCCGGGCTGCGCATCACTCAAGCGCTTCAATGCAGCCAACCTTTCCGCGCCGATTTACGACTTTTGTTGTTGCTGCTGTTGCTGTTTATTCTGGGCCCGGGGCGTCGCTGGCGCTGCCCTGCCTCGACGCGCGGACGAGGGGCGCGGGCGTTAAAACTATAAAAGCATTACGCTGAGCAAACAAAAAGGATTTCCATTTTACAGCCGGCCGCTGGCCGCCGCCACCAGCCCTCGGCCTTGCGTCCCGATGGGGTCGTGTCGACATTTTTCGCACGGGCTTAAATCGCGGCCGGTGTGTTGACAGGTGTTGATCAGAGGGGCCTCCGCAAATGCCACGCTCCCTCCGCACCCCATCATCTCCCTTCCCGATGTTTACGGACTACAGAGGTGCAAACGTTGACGAGTCATTGAAGGATCGACTCGTCGGCCCCCGCGGTCGCACTGTAAAAAGCTGGCAAAGAAAACTGAACTTCAAAAGAACTTTTCTACGTAAGCTTTCAATAGTGCGGTCGTGTTTGATAACTGCGCCGCCTCCAGTCACCCTCCTTGGGCGTGACGTTTACAGTGCAGCTGCCTCCTGCAATGTTGCACCTCTCGCCGCTTTTCCAAAAAGCCGTAAACCGTGCATACTCCCTGCGGCTGCCTCGTCAAAGTCCGCGGGGCGGCGGGCCCCTCCCTCCGGCGCTGCAACACTCTGCGGGGCCTGTCGGCGGGGTGTGAGAATGCTGCCAATTACTCCGGGCGGGCGGACGGACGCCGTGCCGGTAGGCAGCCGCGGCGGGAGGCGGGCACCCGTGTGCTGCGGGCCGGCCTACCCCCGGAGACCGCGGGCGCTCGCCGGCACGCGGTCGTGGGCAGCGGACCCCCACGCTCTCCATCCCACGCCTCCTCCGATCGCTCCAAAAACACGAGAACTCCTCTTAATTGATTTATGCCAACTTATAAATCTCCTGCCGGTGACAATATCCTACTGGAGCGATACGCGCCGCGCCGTGCGAGTGAGACGGCCGCGGGTCCGACTGATCCCGCCGTCCTCGTCGCTCTCGTTGGCGGGGCGGCCGGCCCGCACGTGGATATGAGGTTTCTATTAGTCGCAGCCGCCGGGCCCCGGCCGGGGCGGGACACACCGGGGCTCCCTGCTCGCCTGCGCGCGCGCGCGCGACTAAACGAGTCAGGTCAGGTCCGCCTCAAATTCCATATTTGATGTCCGTCCATTAGTCCGTGTGTATCTCGGCGGGCTGTCGGGGCCAGTGCTGCGGCCGCTGCCGGCGCGGTTACAAGCGGGGCTACCGGCCTCGCGATAACCAGGGCCGGGGCCTGGGGACCGGGGGCCGGTGGCAGCGGTGCCGGGCCGGCAGCGGCGTCGCGTGAGCGGCCGCCCGGAATAAAGAGAAACAGAGGAAAAGCGTCGCCGCCGTCACCCGGCGGCCGGGCAGCCGCGGGGCCCCGGAGGGCGCAGCCCAGCACAGCGCAGCCCGGCCCAAAGGCGATCAGGGCGGATAGTAATTTCTCCGGCAACAGCACGGGGCGGCGGCCGCGGCCGGCATGCAAACCCCGTCGACATCCACACGGCTCTCAGGATGCAAATAGAATGCACACATGGCGTGGCGGCCGGCGGTGGCGGCCGGCCCGGCCTGCCCGACACGCAGCGGCAGCAGTGGCGGCGGCGGCAGCGGCGGCAGGGGCGCGCACCCCGCCCGAGGGCATGCAGGCCAGGCATTCCAGTGCGGGCACGAGCGGCGGCGTGGTGGTGCCGGGGTCAGCTCGGCCGCCTGCGACACCACTGTGCGGTCTCCGTGGCGTCCCGTCCCGTCCCGTCCCGTCCGCCCCCGTCAAGACCCTGTGCCTCTAGGCCGGAGCAGCGGCGGCGGCGTCGGCGGGCGGAGGCGCCGCGACGGCCCGGCGGCGTGGGGCACCGCGCGAGAGAAAGTGACACGGGAGTGCAGCGAAATGAGAGCCCCGGCCCGACACTTCCACATCCGACACTGTTTGGCAGCGAGTGAGCGATCGGTCACGATGTGTCGTGTCTGGCGCGGCTCAGCCGGGCTCGGCTCGGCTCGGCGTGTGCAAGGCCGGGCGCACCGCCTCTGCTCAGGGCGATCTCGGAGCCGCGTCGAGCCGCGCTCGGGGGGGCGTCCGCAAGCCACGAGGCCGCCGCTGCAGCGTCGCAGCCGCTTACCTGCCCGAGGGGGAGACTTAAATCCCGTGTGCAAAAATCAGAAAAAATTTCCGCAAAGTCACAGGAATACTCCCAATCCTACGTTCAAAGAGGACTTCTGAATCGGATTCACCATGTCTGGACTGTTAAGAGGCCGAAAACGTCCTGAATTATAACAAATAGAGGTCGCAGTCCGGTAAAGTCCCTTAACATCCGTAAATCTGTGCACACATTGTGGTCGAGTGTTTCGCCCCTCGTCCCTCTCGCACCTGACGAGATCGTACACGCAGTTCCGGGACAGCCCCCGCCGAGCTGAGCCGCCGGTGGCGCCGCGGCAGCACTGCACCGAGCGCCCCGCGGCCCTGCGGTGTGCTCTGCTTTTGTTCGCTTTGGACGCATTCTAGGCTGCGCCGGGTGCCGGTGAGAGAGCCGCCGCCATATCCGACTCGAGAGGAAAGTCGGCACCGAGAATTTATATTCTCCTGCGGCCTTCTGTGGCCCGCCGGCGTGCGGAGGTGCGAAGCGTGCGAAGGCGTCCACCCTGCCACCAGAGGATCACACCCTCCATCCATCATCCTCCCGACCTCGTCCGCGGCGACGCGACACCAGCGCGGAGCTGCCGCGGAGCACCGCCGGGGACAACCCGTTGGCGAGGACGGGCCATCGCTCGCCTCGTTCTCCTCCCGAAGCCGGCCCCGCGCCGCGCGGCGGAGGCAAGTGCAGGGCGAACGCTTCGGCGGCATTAGCATGATAATGGAGTATCACCTCCACTCCCTCGGCGCGCGCGCATCCAGCGATAGATAATTAGGGC
The DNA here is from genome assembly GCA_026979955.1 of Megalurothrips usitatus. Lineage (NCBI taxonomy): Eukaryota > Metazoa > Arthropoda > Insecta > Thysanoptera > Thripidae > Megalurothrips > Megalurothrips usitatus. The sequence continues at coordinate 12,119,780 of CM049592.1, forward strand.
GCTGCGGAGGGCGGCCGCGTCCGAAAGCAGGCCCGGCAGGTCGTCAGCGGGCACCGGGAGGCGGCGGGGGCGTCCCGCCGGCGTCCGGCCACGGCCGCCGGCGGCTGCCGTTGCCCGCTTGGTGTCTTCATTATGAAATTTTTCCTGCGATTCACATTGAATTTGTGTGGCGGGTCCGGTACAACACGCCATTAGCCGGAATTACCTCTCGTGCCTAAGCGCGGTTAATTCCCGGCCGGGGCGTTCGGCATCCCGCCGCATATCCCAGCCGCGGCCCCGTATTCCGGGGAACAGAGGAAACGGCGGCGCCCCGAATAGAAAATTCTTCCGCCCAGTGAGTGATGTCTGGATCGCATCGGTTCCCATGCGGCGGCGGCCGCGCTGCCCGGAGGCATATTTAGGCCCCAAGGGCGGCGGCCGGCTCAAGAACAAACATTTACTCCTGCGGAGGCAGCGATGAAAAATCGGTCGGCGGTCTTAACAGGGGCATGAGAGGCCCGGCGCGCCGGCAGCGAGTACTCGCCGCCGCAGCACTCGACGGCCGTCGGCGGCGCGGTTCTCAGGGAACCCTTCTCCCTCTTCGCACTGTCATTTCCCGGCCGTCGATAACAGAGTTACAAAGTGTACGGGACTGTAAAGGCGGCCGGCCGCCGCGAACGTCTCACTCGGCCTGATGAGCGGAGAGGCGGCGCTCCGTTCGCACGGACCGCGTTATGGCGCCGAAAACACTGGCGGACGCAGCCCGTCCCACTCGCACCTCCGGGGGCCGCGGGCCCGCGGGCCGCGCCAGAGAGAGACGCCGCATCGGCTGCCGTTGCCCGGCTTTTATTACGCGGTAATGACCCCACGGGCCATTTACAGCGACACAAAACAAAGTTTCACGAGAGTTGCGACACACGGCGGCCGTCGGCCGTCGGCCATCCCGACTGGGCGGGGCGCGCGGAGCGGCCGCCCGCCTCCTCGGCCGTGCGAAGATTGTTGTTGGCCGGGATCGCACTCCGGGCAGGTGTGACTGCGGGGCCGCGGGGCTCGCGGTGGCCTTTGCCGCCCGCACCTCGCCGTCGTCCTCGTCCCGCCGGCAGTGACATTCACCTATCCGTCCGGCCGTGTAGCGGCTATCGTCAAGGCCGCGGGCAGCTCAGCTCGGCTCGGCCGTCAATAGTGCCCCCAGCAGGCGGCGCGGCGCGGCATCGCCGGCCGGACCTCTGCCCATTCCCTCCGACATCAACTGCGGCGTGCTGCTGCTGCCGCCGTGGCGGGGCGCTCTTTTCGTTGGCGGCGAAGCATTGCGACAGCGCTGCTGACGATAGCGCCCGTCGCACCGCAGCAGTCAGTGTTGAGGCGCAGATGTAGGGCACCGGCGGGGGCCGCGGGGGGGGGGGGGGGGGGGGCGCGGAAACGTCAGGGACGTGATATCGCGATAAGTTTCGAGTAATGCTGGTGCGGTGGTGGCGGCGCGGGCACGTACGAAACGCGCGCCGCTCTTTTGTCGCCTGGGCCCGCGCCGCCGTGCCCCCGCGGAGGGTGCGACGAAACACTAGAGTCCGAGTGTCCGCCTGCCGGCCCGCCCGGCCGGCCCTCCCTCGGTCGCCGGGGGCCGACATTGATGTGTCTAATGATGGCCGCGATCTCGTTGTAATTGTCCGGCCGATAAACATTCTCTGTCGCAGCGGAATTAATATCTCGCGCGTCGTGCCGCCGCCGCTGCCGCTGCTGCCGCCGCTGCCATTGCTGCCATTGCGAGCGCCGATGCCGGCCATTAACAAGGCGGCTCGGCTGTGCCCGGCGGTGCCCGGGTCTGCGTGCCGCCGCGGCGCGGTGCCGGCGGCCAGGCGCCCGGCATCCAGCGGCAGCGCAGCCTTAAATCTCTCCGCTCCGCCCCGGGCCACGGGTTTTGCCTGCCCTTTTTTCTGGCCCCCGGCGGCGGTGGCAGAGCACGCTCACTCAAGGCCCCCGCCGGGCCGCGCGGCCCCGCGGCACCGCCTCCTAGGTGGCACGAGCCGGGCGCCGCGTCACGCGAGGAGGAGCGTCAGCCTCGGGCCGGAAGGGTGCGCTCGGCGGGCAGAGCGGTGAGGACTTCCAGCGGCGGCTCCCCACGCGGCGCGGCGACTCCGAGAGGCGAGCGCGCGTGGAGGGCGAGCGGCGGGTGACATTTGCAGCGCGCGCCGCGGCCGGCCCGCTCATTACCGCGCTGTAATAACGCCGATAGAAACAACATCTCCATTGCGTCACGGGCCGGCGAGCCTATCGCTCATGCCGCGCCGCCCGTGCCCCGGCCGTACCGCGCCGCGGCCGCAGGCCCGCGGGGCGTTCGGCCCGCCGTGTCGGCCGCGAACGCGAATCTGAATCTTGAGGTGATCACGTTCGCAGCGTCATGCTCGGTTACAGCTGCAGCCGAGTCGCGCCACTGTCCGCGCGGCCGTGCGCTTTTAAAAGCGAGTGGGCAATCCGTCGCGTGCTGTCGTTGTCAGTCCGCTCCGCGTCGCTGCAGGCGGCTGGCTGCGGCGGCCGGCCGGGGGTCTGGCGCCGCTTCGAGCGCGGCGGGCCCTCTTTTTACGGCCGCGTCTGGATTTATGGGGATTGTTTCAATCAAGTCGGGAGCAAATGTTGTGTGAACTCGTTTACAACTGTAGTACCCGATCGAGTGGGCGGCGCGAATAGCGAAGAGGGCGGGGGAAACCGGGAGGAGCCGAGTGCAGCCGAGCGGGGGCTGCGCGAGCCGGAGACTTCAACGCGCGCGGGTGCCTCTACAGCAAACCTCTGCGGTGCTGGGAGCCCCGCGGGAACAGAGGAGCCCGGAACCGGGGAGGGTTTCCTTTCCGTCGACAGCCTGCCGCATGCACACCGAGGTGTTGGTGTGTCTGAGGAGGAAGAGGCGGAGGACGTGCAGTGCAGGCCCTGCAGGGCTGGCGACGAGTGGCGGCGGCCCACTGCGATTGCCATCACACGGGATATCGGTCGGGGTCCGGGGCCCCGCTGCGGGGACGGAAGCGGAACCGAGCGGTGCCGTGCCGTGCTGCTGGCCGTGGCGTCGCGGCCCGACCGACAGCAGGGCGCAGCACCAGTTTCTCATACTGGCTGGCTGTCGCCCCGGCCGTCGCCCCGTCATCGGGCGGCTGCTGCAGCGGCGGATTACCCTAGCGGCGCGGCACGGCGCGGCGCGGCCCACACATCCGAACGCATAAAAAGTCGGCGCGGGGACAGAAGCCGCACAATTTATTGCCTCCGCCGGGGACACGTCCGGCGCGGCGCGTCCGCGGCGGCTCGGCTCTCGGCAGGGCTCCGCGCCGCGGTCTCCGTCGCTCCCGCGCGCTGCACTGGCGGCGAGGACAGACAGAGAGAGAGAGAGAGAGAGAGGGAGAGGGAGAGAGCGGGTCGAGTGGCGACACAGTAGAGATGTCACCCGATTCCTGAATGGGAGAGGCCGCTGGCGAGCGTGCGCCGCGGCGCCGCCCTGCACGCAACGCCCGCGACGAGCGGCGACGGTCTGCGGCCGAGGGAAGCGGTTACGCCACAAACGTCTCACTCGGCGAGGGCCGAGCCGCGCGCGCCGGCCAGGCAGGGAGCCAAGCCGCAACGCCTCTCCCGTAATGAGACTCTCTTGAGGACTTTCCATCAATACTGAATGCGCAAAATGTAGCCATTTGCTTATCGCCACCTCGTCCGTTTTCACACCCACGGCGGCGTGCGGGCCGGGGGCGGCTGGGGGCGGCCGGGGGCGGCGGGCCCCTGCGCCGCCGCCTCCCGGTAAATGAGTCGATGACTCGCGGCCGCGATCGCCGTCTGATACGGCAGCGTCATCGCGGCCCTCAGCGCCGCGTCACACGTATTTTGTCGCCTCTCAGTGCTGCGACAGCGGGGCCTTCAGTCGAGGCCGGCCGGCGGCGCGGCGCGCGTGTCGCGTGTAATGCAAGGCCTACGGCCTGATAGGCTTCCGTTGTCAGCGGCCCAGCTTAATCAGGGGCGGGCGGGCTGCGCTGCCAAGAGAGCGACGCCCACCGGCAGGGCCTGCAGCGGGGCCTGCATCGGGGCCGCCGCACCGCTGCCGTGCGGACCGCCGCGCACGGCTCCACAACTCCACAAGTCTCCGCGCCGTCGCCATAACCTCTGCGACAATGATTTCGCTCCCCCCGCCGCCGTCGTCGCCGTCGTCGTCTCCGCGTTGTATGGAAATACTCCTCGGGGCGCGGCGCGCACCAAAAGGCGGACTGGAACAAAAGCGTCCCGCCGCCGCCGCCGCCGCCCGACCGGCCGCCGCTATCTCGGATCTTTCGTTTGCGTAGTGGATGAAAAACTTATCAGTCGGAAGCGGCGCGCGTACCGACCAACAGGCTGGCCGGGCTGGCCGGGCTGACCTCTGCGTGCGGGCCGGCCGTACCTCAGGGGACCCGGCCCGGGGCCCCGGCACGCAACGAACCCACGCAGCTAGGCGCGGTGCGCCGAGGCGGGGCGGGGCCGGGCGGGGCACTGCTGCCGCCGCTGCGGGGATTAACAGTTAAGGGAGGAAGTGGCTACAATGGGTGCGCAGTATACATAGTGCGCGAAACGCCGCGGCTCCCGTGCATGCAAATGTGCAGCGGAGGGGCTCGCCATAAGTCGCGCCGTATTTACCGAGCTGCGCGGCGGGCCGGGCAGGGCTGGGCTGGGCCGTGGCCCGCGGGACACACGCCGGTGTCTGCGCACCGCGTCCGCCGACCTCAACCTGGTGAAAACTTTTCGTCGACGACCTGCCGCACTGGCAGCCGCGCGTTGGGACCGGCGGGGCAGTGAGCCGGTGATGCAGTGTCCCACGGCACAAAGGGCTGCTGCCCGGGCCTGTGCGGGGCCGGGGGCGGCACCGGGCGGGGCCCGCGGGGCCTCACACCATTTCCATATAAATCCGCCGTGCCTCATACGCACATTGTGGCCCTCCCCGCCGGTCCCCGCCGGTCCCCGCAGCCTGCACGCGCGTGCGGCGGTTTCGTCTTTCACCGGCTCCGCGCGCTCATTTCGGCCGCTTCCGAAACTCGCGGTCGCCACTTGTTTGCCGAGCGCGCGCGCGGGGGGCTTTCGTGTGGCGTTTCGGACGCGGCATCGCGTGCGTGCGACCGGGACTGGCGATTTGTCGAGAGTCTCGCTCGAGAGTCTCGAACGGACTACTTTACGATCGATTGTGCTGTGAACGCTGCAAGGATCGCGCTGAGGACAGGCGGGTCCGCGTCCGGGAGAGCGCTCCAGCAGCCGGGGTCCACGCCTGTCTCTCTCTCTCCGCAGCACGGCCACGCACAGGGGAGAGAGACAGGACGAGCAGCGCCAGACGCAGACGTCATGAAAATGCATGGCTGGACACTCGGCGGCGGCGGCCGGAGGCGGTGGCTCTCGCGGCGTCGCGTCGCGGTGGCCGCGGGGCTGCCGACCCCAGCAGCCGCCGCCGCGCTTTTCGGCGTCGCTATCTGTCGCCAGCGCACCGCCGCCTTATTATCGCGGGGGGTCGGCGGCACCGCGCCGCCGACACGGGGCCGCGGAGCCGCGGTGCCCGGTGCGCCCGGCCGGCCCGGGTTATATTTATTCGTCTTTGTGTGCGTCCCGTGATGAAAATACGTAGCGTGCGCGCCGCCCGGCCGCCAGGCCCGCGGAGGACGCCCCGAACGCGGCCCGACGCGGCCGGTAAGGCGCTTACCGCGCCGGGCTGCGCCTGGGCTGCAGCCGGGCGCCGCGGCGGGGTGCATTCCTCGGCCCCGGACGGCCCGGGGAGAGCGCCTGCGGAGGTAGGCCAGCCCGCAGCACACGCGCGCGTGCCCGGCCCGGGGGCTGCCTACCCGGCGGGGCGCCGCCGTGCGACTTGGAACCAAATCTAACGTTTATCGTTTCGCCTTTCACGATCTTATGGGCGCTGATGACGGCCGTGTGCGCGGCTGGTCCACTGACATTTCTATGCCGTTGGCCAACACCTCTCCCGGGCGCCGTCACACACACACACACACACACACACACACACACACACACACAGCATGCGGCCGGCGCTCTCGCTCTGCGGCGCACCAGCAGCGGCGGGTGCGAGAGAGACCGACAGAGGGCACGCGGACCGTTGTTGGACCGAGTAGGTGAATAGGCCGGCCGTGTAAGAAGATTAAGGACGCATTAGTCGCATAAAATTCGATCGCGCGCGGACATTTTGTTGCAGCAGGGCCGCCTGGCCAGGCGAACTGACACGGGGGAGAGGGGAGGGGGAGGGGACTGGTGGGTCGGCGGGGGATGCGATGGAAGGGGGGCAGAGAGAAGACTTCTGTACCCCTGGGGGGTGGGGGGATGCTGCGAGGGGGGGGGGGGTGGACCACCCGGAGCTCGCCACGCAGCGCGGGGTGCGACACGACACCCAATCAGTTTTCCTTCTCTGCAGCAATTTCCCTCGCGGCTCTTGTGTGCGTGGGAAACAGGATACTGAGGCGGGGCGCAGCGTGGCAGGTGTCACAGTGTGTGAGCGGGCGCCTGCAGGCACGGCGCGCGCACACACACACACACGTACGAGTGTCATAATGGCGCAGTAATGGTCGGCCTCATAATGGTGCATACATGCCACTACTGTGCTATATGCACCGCTCTGTGCGGCGCCGTGGCGTGGCGGGCGGGGCGGGGCGCGGGGCGAAGGGGGGGGGGGGGCGACCTCGGCGCAGCGCCGCTCCATGTGGGCCAGGGTCTGGCCACAATCAAAATGAAATGTGTTAATCAAGAGCAGGCAGCGAGGGGTGCGGGGGGGCTGCGGGGCCGCGAGTGTGGGGGCCCCCGCTAAGTGACAAATACCTCGGCCGGCCAAGTCCAGTCTAATGATTTGGCGCGGAGAGGCGATGCTGCCCCCCCCCCCCCCCCTCCACTCCAGCCCGGTCGGCCACGGCGGCGGCCGCAGCTGCAGCGCTGGGACAGGTGACTGATGCTTGTCCGGCCGCCGAGGGAGTCGCCGCACACGTACGATGGCGGCCCCGCCGTCTCTGGGGCCGGGTCCAGACCGCGCCGCGCCGCGCCACGCCACGCCACGCCCTTCCCGTCCACGCCGCCCGACGCAATCGCATTATTCGCAAGACCCGTCGATACACATTCGACGGCACGAACTAAACCCACGCGCCTCTGGCCGCCCCTGCCTGGCCGCCTCGTGGTTGCCTTTGCCCGCGGCCGCAGCCGCAGCCGCCCGGGGACCCCGGCGGCCCCCGACCGGCGGCAGTGGCGCATTCATCAGCGAGGTTTCTTAATGTTTCGCCACTCATTTTCAGCTCTTTATCTCGGCGCGGTGAGGCTCGGAGTGGTCGGGGGGGAATCACAACAAGATACCTTCGGAACGTTTCTATATAAACGATCTCTGTGTCGGATATTGATTCTATGACGGGGACAGGTTGCTGTAGTACATGTTTTCCGGGAGACGTCCATCCTGAAGCGGTTTAAAATTTCCCGCGGCCGGGCCAGCAGCGCCGCCGGATGCACCCGTGCGCTCGCCGTGCGGGCGCGTCCCCCGCTCTCAATTCATCGCATTTCGTCAGAGATTCTATTAAGGGGTCTCGAGGCCGGGCGCGCGATGGCCGGGCGGGATAGCCGGCTGGCCGGGCGGGGACCGCGGGGACGCATAAAGCGGACGATATCTTGATGAGATATTAACAGGCGCGCAGGTCCGCTCATTATCACCCCTCTCCCTCCTCTCCCCTCTCTCTCTCTCTCTCTCTCTCTCTCTCTCTCGCGCGCTTTTTGACTTGCTGTCCTGCTCTCTGTCTCTCTCTTTATATCTGTCATGAGATGAGACGAGTTTCAAACGCACCATAAATTCAATCCATCGGCGGTGCCCCGGTGGTGGCCGATGTGACGGATCCAGGTCAGGCGGCCGACCTGACTGCAGCGTCCCCTGGGAGGCAGCACTTGATCCGTCTTCCCTTTCAATACGCTAGGCCGTTCTTTTTTTCTCCTTTCATTATTTTTGTTGCAAAAGGGCATTCGCTGGTCGCATTAGAGTGGCTTTCGCTCGGGTTTCAAAAATTCGCAGACACCGCTCAATGAAATAATTAATACATGGGAAATTTTTTTTTTAATCCGAATTCTGAAGAATGCAAGAGTAGGCAGCTCCGTGCCTACAAAAAAATTGTCGCGTTTGCGGCGGTAAGTCATGGCTGGCTGATTTCGCAGCGGGAGTCGTGCGGTTTGAGTGGCGACCGGTCGGTGATGCTGCGATCGGATCGTCGCATCGTCGTGTTCGATCGGATGCACGTTCCGCGTTCGGGTCGATACCTTCGTGGCGATAGCCGGGCGATAGCCGGGCGATGGCGCGGCCGGATCCGCTCCGCGGCCGCGTCCGAAACGTCCGCGGGCGCCGCGACACCTGTCCTTGTCACCGCGGCGCGGGCGCGGCGGTGGCGGCGGGCGGGCGCGGCGGCCGCCGACGACAGGGCCCCGTCATCATTGCCCCCGATGTGCGGCCCCAAGGCTGCGTTCCCACGGCGCATGGAGTGCGCGTGGCGGCGCCGAGGCGTCGCAGGCGATGCCGCCAATAATAAGCGGCACTGGCCAGCCATTGGGCAGCAGCGCGAGGCACAGCAGAGCGGAGCGGGCCGCAAGGAAAATCCTTGGCGCCCATCCGCGGACTGTTCCTGCCGTACGTGCGCCGTCGTCGTCGTCTGCTGTGTGTCGGGCCGTGTAGGGCGCCGCCGCCGCCGCGCCTCCAAACGCAGCCCGCTGGGTGTGTGCCGTGTGTGTGCGCAGTGTGTGTGTGCCGCGTGTGTGCCACGTGTGTGTGCCGCGTGTGTGCGCGCGGAGGATGGCGGTGTTTTGCTTCGGGATCACTCCCATATATGACTGGCTGCGGGCGCGGAGGCCACCACCAGCTACACGGCAGCGCTGTGGGCCCCTAGAGCTCCGCGGGCGCCGCGATGGGACACGAAAGTCGCTCATCTGGATCGCGCGGGGCGGGAGGCCGCGAGGAGCCCACGGGCCGGGCCCGGGCAGAGAGCGCGCCCACGTCGGGAGAAAACGCTCTGTCCTTGCGGCGTTTTATTTTCGCCCGCGCTGACCTGCACGTCGCCCACGCGCGGCTGGCTCGTCCACGAGTAACGTGTGCCCCTCCTGGTGGCGGGGCGTCCACTTGAAAACGAGAGCGGATCTCACTCGGTGTTCCGTTTTCCGGGCGGCTCCCCAGACAGCACGGCAGAGGTCGGCGCGGCCGGCGCGCAGCGCAGCCGGCACTACGGCCGCCCTTGGGCCCGGACCTCGCACTGCCCGCACTGCCCGCACTGCCCGCACCCAGGAACCAGGGCGGGGCGGCGCGGCGCGGCGGGTCCGCGGGGGGCGTGCCAATGCCACAATCCTACGGAGCCGAGGCGGCGCCGGCGCTACTTTTGTCTCGCTGTCAGCCGCCGCCAGCAGCGCGTTGCACCGCTGGCCGCCACCACCTGACCTCAAAGACCCACCCGGATTAATGAATCGCACCGCGCCTCGCCTCGCCCGAGTTTTCCTGAATGTCAGTGCGGGCGCTTTCACGTCAGGGACTCGAAAGGCTTATGAATTGCGTCGGGTGACGAGCGCGGATATTTACGGTCCAAAGTGTTTCGCAACCGCAGATGGGGATGCTGGGGGCCGGCTGCAGTGCACCCGGCGGCAGCCACCCCGCTTCCCAGGACTCGGCGCACGCCCCTTCTTCACAGCATGAGCGCGCGTTGCGCGTTCGGTGGACCCAGACAATGTCCCAGCTGGCCCAGCTGGCGGCCTCTGGCAGCCTCAGCAGATCTCCGCGGTTCGCGGCTCGCTGGAGGAATGCAGGACGGCAGAAAGAGCCCAGCCCGGTGTCCACCGGAGTCCGCCGGTGCCATCTCCGACAGAACCACGCAGGCGGCAGCGGACGCCAGCGGACGCCAGCGGACGCCAGCGGACGCCGCAGCCGTGCCGGGCGACGCCCGTATGCAGCGTGCCGGTACTACCGGTCCGCGAGCCGTCCCGCAGCAGGAATCCCGACAACACACTCACACACGTACAAGTTGCAGATAGCGCCGAACAAGTGTTAATGCACAACGCCGTGTCCGCGGGCACACGAGCGGGGCGGCGATGACGAATGGCCGCGCGCGCGCGCAGGCCTGCCAAAAGAGCGCGCGAGGAGCAATTCTTTCTCGGGACGCTGACGTGAAACTCGGCCTCAACGGCGTGTTTATATGTGCTTTCTTTTTCGCCGGAATCCGGACGCCGATAATATGTTTATGCAACAATTTACGCGCAGAAACTGAAAAATTCAACTCGACTATAAGAGGTATGCGTACGAGAGGGGTGAATAAATCTGCACATTCCGCGGTAAGTTAACGTTTCCGCCTGTTCTGTGAGAATGTTCCGAGGGGTTGGCAGCAGCCTCTGGCTGGAAGAGAGACAGAGAGAGAGAGAGCGGCAGAGAGCGAGAGAGAGAGAGAGAGAAGTGCACTGGTTTCATCACGCGACACCGGACTCCCAGCGACGACATGGTGCAGACTCCTGCATAGCGTGTACAGTGCACGGCGTCGTGATCTCGAAGAAGGAGAAGAAGGAGAAGTGGAGGACGGTGAGACCAAGCGAGAGGGAGAGAAAGGAGGGGGCAGTGAGATGGGGAGTGACGGAGACAGAGAGAAACAGAGAGAGAGGGAGAAGAGAGGGCAATCAATCTTCTTCTTCTTCCGCGGGCAGACGACGACGACGACGACGCAAGGCTGCGAAAAGTGAAACCGATATGAGCACGTTAATACGACGAATCCCACAGCAGGTCAGAGAGGATGAGTCAGCCTCGGCGGCACAGCCTGGGAAGGCCGGCCGGGTCATTACCGCACCGCGCAGGCTGCCTGCCGCACGTCGCACGCACGGGCGCGGGCCGCGGGCCGGCTGGGCTGGAGCCCGGCGCCGCCGCGGCCGCCGCTCCACCCGCGGCTGCGATGGCAGCAGTTACTGTCGCGATTAAAAACATGCGGGCGGAGTCCGCAGATCGGCGCGGCGGCGGCGTGGTGGGGCTGAAACCCAAACCTTCCGCGCTCCGGTTTGGCAACATCCATCACGAGTTTGAGCGGCCATAGCCGGTCGATACCGCCGTGTGTGTGTGTGTATGTGTGTGTGTGGCAGCATCACGGCTTTGTCCGTCTGCGGTAACCGATATCTCGCGATAACTCGGCCAAATACCGCCGGCGGAGCGGTGTGGTCGTTGCCCCGCGGCGGCGTTCTCAAGACACCACGGATCTGGAGGTGTGAGAGGCCCGGAGGCCTGGAGGCCCGGAGGCCTGGAGGCCCGGAGGCCTGGAGGCCCGGAGGCCGCGGCAGGTACTGTACCCGGCCGGGACTCGAACCCGCGACCTCGCCATGAGCCGCGCGAGCAGCGCCGGGTGTTGGGTGGCGCGCACTAATCACCCGCCGCCGCGCACCTGATTGATGACGCGCACGGCCTGCTAATTTGTCAGTTAATGATCGCTGTGAAACCATAAGCGAGGCGGCGAGGCAGCGCGGCGGCAGGCGGCGGGAACGTGCGACCGGAGGCCGGCCGGCCGGCGCGGCGGGGGCGGCCAGAGATTCCATAACGCCCACGGGGGCCGCCGCGGGCCGCGGGGACGTGGTCAAGAAGCGGGGGGTGCGTTATTCGCAGAGTGGCGTGTGTCGGCCTCGGAGGACGTGACGTGTCGCTTATCGAGCCCAGCAGGCCGCCGGCGTGTCCCCGGTAGTCTCACACGGCCTGGAGGAGCCCCCCGGAGGCACTACCTGGTCGGGCTGCGCACGGCTGGGCACGGCCGCGCACGGCTAGCCACGCTAGAGGCACGCCCCTCGCAGTCCCCGGCACTCACGTCCGTGGCCGTGTAAATGGCCGTGGCCGCCTGGTCGCCGACGGCCCGGTGTGCCCGCACCGAGGCCCGCGTGGACCGGAGCCGTCCAGGACCGGCCGGTCCCTGTCAGCTCTGCACACGTGCCGACGTGGGAGTCGGGCGGCGATCGCTCAGCGATCGGTCCGGAGCAGCGCGGAGCAGCGGCAGTGCCGCACCGGAAGGGGGGACAGCAGCGCGGTGCGTGGCCCACTTCCCCTTTATCAGGCGCCGCGCGGCCTCCACACGCAACGCGGGGCGCGGCGGGGCGCGGCGGGGCGCGGCGGGGCGCGGCGGGGCCAAAGACTGCCAGCCTGATTGCCACATTGTTATGACAAGGCGGTTCTCGTTCAGGTTGGCTGCCCCGGCCGAGGCCCGGCAGACTCCGGCTGGCGGATCGGGGCGTGGCGGCGGGGGCCGCGTCGGGCTGCGTGCGTGCGTGCGCCGTGTCACTGGCACGGAGCCTCGGCGAGCGCGCGGCGCGCACTGCCCAGGGGAAGGCCGCGGAAATGCTTTATTCGGTAACCCCGAGCCGGCCGAGCCCCGGCGGCGCAAACCTGCTCCGGCGGGGCCGAGGCGGCCGGCAGACATACAGCGGCCGACATGACGCGGGGCGGGTGCGGCGCGGGGCTCGCCTCCTCGCCCCCCCCCCCCCCCCTCCGGAACACCCCGCCGGTGACGGACGCCCATCGGCCGCGGGAGTTATCAATCGGCCGCGTGAGGCGCTGCGCGGCAACAAAGACAGCGGCAGGCAGGCGGCGTCTGGCAGCGCCTGCCTGCCCGCGCCGCGCTGCCAACAGCCTGACGAGGCGCACTCACTCGCGGCGTGTTCGGCCGGCGCAGAACACGGCGCGGCGGGGAGTGAGAGTGAGAGTGCCCCGCCATCCGATAGCGGCGGTGCCGATCTCTGAGAGGCCGGCGCGGCGTTAATGGAAGGGGTCTATACATCGACACGCACGTGAAGTGCAGCGTGCAGACAGCCGGGCGGCACACCACGTACGGCGCACGGGTAGGCAGCCGGGCGGCACACAACACACGGCGCGCACGCGGCACGCACGCCGCACGCACGCCCAAAGCCGAGGAGCGACTCATTGCCGCTCCGCTATCGAGCCGCATCTCGCAATCGCCGCCAGTAAATGGCCGCAGGTGCTAATGCTGCGGCCGACCGGCTCGGCGATTAGCCACGTTTTCATCATACCGTATCGCAGAGTCATTCGTATGCAGGCGGCCGCAGCCCGCGGGCGGTGCATGCGCGCTGCCCTCGCCGCGGCGATGCGCCCGTATCCTGTTGCTGCACAACACCCCCTGGGGCGCTCGGCCACCCCGGCGGGAGGCGGAGGCTCGGCGCAGGCGGCCGGCCGGGCCGTCGTCCCAGCGGGCCCCCCTGCCCGCGGCCGTCCCTGCCGCGCATCCGAGCCCGGCCGGGGCGCCTGCGGACGCCGGGGTAGGCCAGCCCGCACGGCGCGCGCGCACGGCCGGCACGAGCGGCTGCCTACCCAGCGCGGCGGTGCCATGGTGCGGCCCGTGCCGCGTTGCGTACCGCCTGGACGATATCCTCGCAAGACCCGCGCATGTCTCTGTCGACCTCCTTCAGGCACCGAAACGCGGGTTGGGCAAGGTCAGTGCGAGCGGGCCGACCGGGCCGAGGCAGCCTCGCAGCGCCCACTGACATCCATCAGGCAATCAGAGGCAGGCGAACTGAATCCCCGGCCGCCGCCGCCGTCGCCGCTGAGTGCCCGAGTGCCCGCCCGGTACCTATCTGCATAGCGGCGGCCACGCTCCTCGTTTTGGGCTCCGACGGCCGTTATGTCCTGGCAAATCCTCAAGCGCATAAGTCTTGAGCATTCAATTACCGTTGATAACTATTCATGATGGCGGCGGCCGCGGCGTCCGCTCGTCACGCGCCGAGTGACGGACGGCGAGGACAGAGACAAGTGTGCGGACCGTTGGACATGACTGCGCGGGACACCGGTCCTTTTTTTTCTCTCATTTTTTTAATGCTTTTTTTTTGTTTTTGTTTAAGCATGTGGGCTAGCGCTCCGACCGACGGACGCCCCCGGAGCAGTGTTGACGAGAGGGGAGACGGGACGGTGCCACCTCCGTGTGAAGGGAAGACATCTATAACCCGCACTAACGACTTGCACCCCGGGCGATGCAAAGCTGGCGGAGCTCCGCGCCGGCCTGTCTGTCTGTGCGCATAACGCGGCCGCCGCGCCGGCTGAAAAAGTGGACTGCCTTTGGAGGAGGCGGCCGGCCGGAGCGCGACCCCCGCAGCACTAGCGGCAGCGCTGTCGCGCCGTCCCCTCGCCCCTCGGCCCCGGTAGCCGCCGCGCGGAGGCCCTTCCGGGTGGCCCCGCACCGGCGGCACGTACCAAAGCGCCTCACTTCTGATTCCCAAACACGTCGTGCCGCCGATGATCTGAGAAGTCCTCATTTGGATGTGGGGTGGGCTCGGGTGCGCCACACGCGCGGCTCAATTATTTTCGGCGCCACACGTGTGCGCCCCGCGTAGGCCTGGCCCCCCTGCGGGCGCCGCATCCAGAGCGGATTCCAGGGTCGCCCCGTGCGCGGCGCGGCCCCCGCCACTACAGGTGTGGGAGCGGCGGAGGGCGCCGGCCACCGCTGCGGCAAAACCGTAATGAAATTCCATCCGGAGGGGCGGCGGCGGTGGTCGCGGTGGGCTCGGCGCCCCACCCCGCCGCCGCCCCGGCCGCCCCCAGCGCCCCGCGGTGCTGGACGCGGAAGGTGTCCGCGAGGTGTCCGGCGCTACAAGTGCACTTGGCGCCGCTCGCCGACAGCCGCGTGTCGCAGCGGGGCGGGGCCGGGCGGTACGTGCGCCGCGCGCTCTTGTCTGCGGCAAGGCCGCGGCCCGCGGCGGCACGGCGCGTACACTTCTATTATTATAACTCTCGGCCGCCGGGTCCGGCCCGAGGCCCGCGGCCCGCGGGGTCCGGACACCGGCCGCGGGGCGCGCGGAATGTGCCGGTGAGGGGTGCGGGACGCTGCATCGCCACGCGCCGTGTCGGACGCGTGGCACGCGGCGCGCGGGGGCGGACCGCGGCAGCAGCTGCCGTGTCGGACTCCTCGGGGGCGGCCCGCACGAGGCTTCGGTCAGCCGTGGCGGAGCGGGCCGCTTGCAGCCCAGCGCCGCCCAGTGGGTGACGCGCGCTGCGCTGCGGTAGGTGGGCCGGCCGGCCTTAATCTGCGATTTAGTGCAGCGGGCCGTAGGATAGCCACATTGTCAATTTCCATCTTGACGAAAAAAAATTATGGCGAGGCTGGCGCTGCAGCCGAGGATGAGAATAAGGTTTTGGTGCTCGAACGAAAAAAAAAACTCTCCGAGGTGGAAAAGAGTTATCTGGCGCCGTTTAGGCTATCGGGGTCCGATCTGGTTATTGGTGGAGCTGGGTCAGCGGGGGGGCGTGGCGCGGCGTGGCGTGGCGCGCCGCACGGAGCCTAAACTATTCGCCCGGGCCCGGCGGGGCGCGGGACGGGTCGGCCCGGGTCCTGCGCACCGCCTAATTGATTGAGGCGGAAATGGAGTCTCGTAAAGCAAAGAGTCCGTCGGCTGGAGCAGCAGACGAGGCCGGGCGGGGAGCCCTCTGCCACAGAGCTGTGGCGGATCCGGCCGTGGCGGCCGTGGCTGCCGTGGCTGCGGCGGCGGGCCGCGTGGGCGTCGGGCCCGGGCCGCGGCCGCCGAGCCCTGCCCGTCACCGCCGCCGCCGCCCCGGGCCCCGCCGCCGCCGCCCCCGGCCGCCGCCGCCCCCGGCCGCCGCCGCGGCCGCGCTCCCCGGGGTGCCGAGTGGATCCCGTCGCGGAGAGGACAGGTTGGGATCCAAGAGCGGTGCGCGGCAGAGATACGGGCTCGGCGCGGGAGGCGGGAACACGAGCCCCGGTGCTTATAAGGGGACTCGTGTTTGTTAGACTTTGGGAGCAGGGCAAGAAGTCGTGCTGCCCTGCTCTCCCGCCGCGCCGCCGCCGCCGCCGCCCCGCCGCGTGCCGTATGCCTCTCACTGCTCACCTCATCTATTGTTACAATGTTGGTTCGCGACCTCCGACTCCAGCAAGGCCGCGGCCCCGTATCGGCAGCCTGGAGCAGCCTGGAGCCGCTGGAGCCGCTCAGCCCGGGGCACGCGGAGACTCGGCTGAAAACAAATATTGGAACGCCTAACGCGAACGTCAGGACTTTCAATTATTTCCCCCCGGAAAAGATATTGATGTGTGTTTTTGTGGGGGACGGAGGCGGGGAGGGGGGGGGGGTCTCACGGGGCCGCTGTTCCCCGCGCCGGACTGCTTGCCCTCCCCCCCCCCCCCCCCCCCCACGCCGCCCCCGCTTCCTTCTGTCCTCGTGCAAAACAATCGTCCTCCCCCGATTTGTCCCCGCCAGGCTGAGCCGGGCCTCGCGCCGCTACGGGGGCCCAGGGGACTTCGTTATCTGCCGTGTCGCCGCCTCCCCCTCCTCCCCCGCCGCCACCGGGGTCCCGCCGCATAGGGACCACGCGGGGGACCCTGCCGGGGACGCTGTGGCGCCCTCATGCATTTCAATGCAGCGGACAAAAAGAAATCCGGCCGCTGCACTCGAATGTGGCCGAGAGAAAAGTTTCTGCGAGAAGCGTTTCTGTTGGTGCTGTCGTCGTGGCGTCACCGTCGGCGCACGGCTGCCGCAGTGATGCCGCGTCGGGCCGCGCGCGCGCGCGTCGGCATGGCAATTAGGCACCCCGTCTTCTTTTAACGGCCGCTGTAAAAAAGGCAAACGGGTCGGAGGTTCGGTCCAATAAAGGTGGATGGATAAGGATGTCAACACGTCGGCTGTAAAACGCGCGGACGCGGCCCGATCCCGGCAGCCGCCGACACGACCGGCGGCCGAAGCGGCGAGCAGCGCCCGACAAAGTCACTTCAGCGCTCGGCGAATCTTCAGCACGCCTATGCCAGGCCGATTACGAACACCGCTTTCGTAGCGCTGCCTCCGTCGCACTCGTAGGGTGTTCCATAGGAGAGCAAGAGAGAGAGAGAGAGAGAGAGAGAGAGGGGGGGCCTTTAGCGGAGCCCTTCCTCTACGCAGCCAATTTTTGGCGCGCCCGCGCCGCTGCGGTACACAAATAATAATGCAATGCATTGCCAGCCCGCCGCATTTCCATTTCAATCAGAGCGCTAGGAGCTCAGGCCGCGGCCGGAGTAAATCTTGACCTGGTCGTTACTGCGCCGTAAATCCTGCTGTTGTGACGCCCTGCCGCGACAAGTCCCGCCTGGAGGGGGTGGGGAAGGGGGCAGGGCGGGGAGAGGTGGGGAGGGGAGGACGCGAGCGAAAAATCATGCGGAGAGGAAAGAGTTATCGCTGCGACAATTACCTAGCGACGCCTTCCTCTTGGCCTGCTCCCCGCGGGCCCGCGGGGTGGGGCAGCCCGGGAGCCTGGCAGGTAGGCAGCACCGCGACGCCCGCGCCCGGCGGGCCGGCCTACCCGCGCGGCTGGCAGGCGCCTCGGACGTCCCTCCAGACTTGTGGCGCCGCTGCCGCAGCCGCTGCCGCTGCCGGGCTAACAGGCGTGCTGATGGCCCTTTGAGCTGACAAATGGCGGCGGGCGCGCGGCCGCAAGGTCCGGCCGATAGACAGGTGCCTGGGGCGGCGCGTGCCGCCGGCATTGTGGCCACCACGCGCCGCCACGCGCCGCCACGCGCCGCCACGGCACCTGCCGGACTAGCCGGACCTCGCGGCCGCCGCCGCCCGGCAGAACCATTTACACACAGAACGAGGATTGGCACTTTGCATAAGCGTCAGAATGGGGAGCGGGAAGGGAGGGGGGCACAGAAATGAGTTCCAGAGTGGACGGAGAGTATGAAATGCGAAAAGAAGTTTTATGCGACAGTGTCACCCTACCCTCACCTCCTAATTCCCGTCGCCTGACTTTTAGTGCCGCGATCTGAGTCGGCTATGAGATCCCGGCGCGGCTGGGCGGCGGCCACAGCTCTCCTCGGCGGGGCCGCGGGGCCGCCGGTGGCGGCCACGGTCATCAATGCCCAATCAATGCCGTAAGTGGCTCGCGTCGCCACGCGTCAGGCTGCGAGAGAGAGACAGACGGCGGGCGGTGACCGGCCGCGGTTGTGCAACTATGTAGCGGTCAGCTCTCCTCTCTCACTCGCGCTGATGAGGCCGTAAAAGAAATGTGCAAAGAAGTGGGGATCAGTCGTCGTATCGCTGCGGCAGCGCAATGTGTTCCGGGCATATCACTACTTGAGCGCGAGCCGCGCGGGGGAAGGAGAGCCGCTCCCCGGCGAGTGAGTTGTGAAAGACGGAAGAGTGCTCCGAGCCGATTGAGGAGACTACGTGTTCAGGATTCCACGCCCTTTTCCCGTCCTGTGTGTTGCCCTCACGGCACGGCGACGCTGTAGCGGAGCTGCGACCTCGCAGGGCGGGGCGGGGCGGGGCGTCGGGCACACGCGGCGTATTTGCATATTAATAATCGCTGCCAGGCCCATAGAGCCACGCGACTCCCAGGCAGCTACGTGTGTCTTTGTCTGGCGCGCGCTGTGTGTTGATATCTCTCGGGTGAGATCTCCCGCCTTGCCTCTATGAGAGGGAATAAGAGAGAGAGAGAGAGAGAGAGAGAGAGAGAGAGAGAGAGAGAACCGTCGCAGGAGTCGCGGCGGTGCGAGAGAGACGTGACGGTAGTAGGCCTGGCTGGTTAGGCGTGTCGGACCTTGACGCAGGGCTCTGTGACGCCACCCGGCGCCTGGGATATTTGCTGAAGGAGACGCGGAGTTGTGGCCGCGGAGGGTGGGGGGCAGGGGCGTAGCCAGACTTTGATTTCGAGGGGGGGGGGGAGTGATATGCCGCGCTTATTGCCTACATTCAGGCGTTTGCTGAGCGGGTTGCCTAACCCGGTCTCCGGTTTGGGGTGCGTGTGCCCCCTCCCCCTCTCTGGCTACGCCCTTGGGCAGGAGGCCCGTGTGACGAAGAAGCGGGGCTAGGCTCTCGGCTGTCCTCTTCTCCAACCCATCGGACCCTCCCGGCCCTCCCAGCCCTCCCACCGCAAAAGCGGCCGCGTGTCTCTCTCTCCGTAAATTAAGACTGCAATGCTGAATCAGGTTCCTCTCTATCCCATTGGGCCACGGTCCTTATAAGAAGCTCCTGATTAAACCCCCGGCCCCGCGCCCGGCGGAGGGCGTCCGAATGGAACACGGGTTCGGCGATATTGTCCGCGGCTTCTGGGGGACGACTCCCCAAGGTGAGCGACAAGGACAGCGAGCTCGCGCTGCTGCAGCAGCGACGGGGGCCGGCGCAGGCGAGGCAGGGCGTCGCTTCGGAGGCGCGCGGACGCTCCCATAACTCAAAAGCTTTCTTGACCGAGTGGTCGCGCGTGAAATGTAATCCGCACTGGTATTGCGTCAAGCATCGCACCGAGCGTCTTCCCAGCGGAGCCCGGCTCTTTTCGGACTGTAATCTGCTCCACACTGTGCTGCACGGGCGCAGGAGCAGCGGCCGCCGCTCGGCCCGCGGCTGCCCTGCCGCCGCCGCCGCCGCCGCCCATCATCGCCGGAGTTATAACGAGCCACAATCGAAGCGGACGGCGGCATAAATAATTCGGGAGCGATGGCACAGGCCGTCACCGCTGATGAGGGCGTGGCCGTGCCGCCGCGCCGCCGCGTCCGCGTGCGATACTGTGCGCGTCCCGATCGGGGCGCTCTGCGTCGCCGCCCGTCGCTTTGTGTGCGCTGCATTCGAAGCGGCCGCCGCCGCGCTGAGAGTTACTGTCGGCCGCGACAGGCAGTGCGGGGCCGCGAGCAGATGACGACGAGGCAGTGCCTGCCGACACTTACTCCGGGGGCGCCGAGACAGCAGGCGTCTCCTCAGGCGCGGGGTGCGGGGTGGAGGGTGGCTCCCGCAGGAAAAAAAGGTATTCGTAGGACGCGGGCCTCGCGATCTCTGCCGCGGACGAGTGTTTTTTCCAGGGTGCACCGGTAAGTCAATACGGCGCGGTGTGCCCCGGGGAGCCCCGCTGGGGCCCGCCGCTGGGGCCGGGGAGCAGCGCTGCAGCCATGCAGCCCCCCGTGCGCGCTCACGACCGCCTGCCACGGGCTGCCACGGGCTGCCATCGGCTGCCATCGCCCGGGGACCGCTGCAAATGGGTTATCGGCCATATCATCTATCCTCCTCACACGACAAACCCGTGTCGCGGGCTTCCCGAGCTTCGCGGGACTCGAGGCCCGCGCGGTGCGGTGGTGCAGGGAGTGCGGGCCAGGCCGCAGGAGCTGTATTTTGCCGTTCAAAAAATATTGCACCTCCCGGGGGCACCCCTTGCTTAATTAAAAAAAAACACGAGTAAAATGCGTTAAAATGTCATAAAAAACAAGAACAGAAAAAGGTAAAAATTTCAAATTTTAATTAATATGACGCTTGTCACAAACGAATGGTCCATCGAGGACGTCAGTGCCCACCTGACTCCCCCGTGGGACGGCGGTGCAGGCGGTGCGACCTGTGCGGAGCCGTGGCAGCCGTGGGCCGCCGAGTCCGCGGCCGGCCGGGCGGCCTGCGCCGCTGCGCTGCGCCGCTGCCAACAACAAGCAGCCTAGTTGACTTATTCGCAGTCGCGAGTGCTGCGCGGCGCGCGAATGATTATCCGCTGAAAGCGACAGACAAAAAAAGAGGAGAGACGCCGTAATGATGGTGCCGCCTGACAAAGTACACGGTGTCAACACATCTGCCACTCCGGTGCTGACGGGGCGGGGCGGTGACCGGCGGCCGGCAGGACCAGGAGCAGGAGCAGGACCGGGGGCCGTGCCAATCCCACACAGTCCACACAGCGCAGCGCCGGCAGCCCCGGGCCCCTTGCAGGCAGCCGCTCGCTGCAGCTGACACGGAGGTGTTA
The DNA here is from genome assembly GCA_026979955.1 of Megalurothrips usitatus. NCBI lineage: Eukaryota > Metazoa > Arthropoda > Insecta > Thysanoptera > Thripidae > Megalurothrips > Megalurothrips usitatus. The sequence continues at coordinate 12,140,448 of CM049592.1, forward strand.
TGTGGGTCACCTTGGCTGTGGGTGTGGTCGGGTCGGGTCGGGCCGGGCGTGGCGGGGTCCTGGCCTGGTCCTGGCCTGGTCCTGGGCCCCCCGCGGCCGCCGCTAACCGCCGCATCTCGCGCCGCGGCGCTCCGGACCCGCGGCCGGGCCCGGCGGGAGGTCCCGGCTACCGCCGCTGACTATGTGCCGCTGACTGCCGCGGTCCGTGCGGATCGGGTATAATTTTTGGGAGGGAAATGATTGGCGCTCTGAGAGCCCGCTTCTGCTGCTGCTGGCTGCGGGCCGCACGGCCGACCTGCAAGCCTCCTCCTCGTCTCGATAGAGCGGCAATCCAACGAAAATTAGGCCTTTCCGAACGTGCGAACCACGTTCCTGACGAAACCGTGATCGTGGCCCCCCATTTCTTCCCAAACTTTTCACCTGCTGGGTGGCATGACTCCGTTGTGCTGCCTGCCTGCAGTGCACGGACGTCGGCAGCGAGGGTGTTGATGGCGCCTCCTCGGGGACTCGGACCGCGTCGCATCGGCGGATCCCGCCGGACGCCGCCCAGCAGCAGGCCCGGCCCACCAGTCATGACGAGGAGCCGCGTTTTTTTCTTGTTTTCCTCAAGGCCTGCTTGTTCTCCTCGCCGAAAGGGAGCGAAGTGTCACGAAAACACACCGGGGGCGCTTGTGAGAGGTGTCCGGGCGGCGGCGGCACGGCCTCCGGGGCTCGGGGCTCCGGGCTCCGGGAGCAGTGCGACAACGGCGCCCACCTTGGCGTCTGTCCTATCGACTCGGCTGCCGTTCGACGGGGGCCTCAAATAAACCAATCGCGGACATAAATCGTATCATATCTGAATTTGATCTGGCTGGTCTACATTACAGGCTGGCGGCGCGGAGCAGCGCGCGGGGGCTGGGCTGTGAGAAGGGAAGGAGGAGGAGGGGTCAGCGTGTGAGCAGCGGGCCCGTGAATCGGGAGGAGCAAGGGGACTGCTCAGCCCGTACAGACGTGCCACTTCCAGAATCAACATTTTGTGGAACTTGTAAAACAACACCGCACACAGCCTTCAGCATCGGCGGGGTGGTGGCTGCGGCACGAGAGTAAACCGGCGCCGGCCGACGGGAGATAGTGCAATCAGCGGCGGATAAATAGGATTCGTTATGTCGGAGGGCTGTAATGACAAAGACTTGTGCTGTGCGGCCACGCCCCCAGCGCTCGCGGCGCTCGCAGTGCTCGCAGCAGGGCCCCGCCGCCGCTGCTTCCGGCACCTCACGGAGCCAATGACGCAATCAGCACCACCAACACCTCCACTTCACTCGCTCCCTCTTCCGTGACAACTGCCGCGGCCGCGCAGTGTGAGCCGAGTGGGAGCGAGAGGGAGAGATGCCGGCCTGGCCGGGTAGGCAGCAATGCATCTTGTTCTGTTTTTTTTTTTAAGTTTAAAATTGGGTCTTCTTGTTGTCAAGCAGAACACATCTTGTAGACAATACTGCAACTCCTCTTCGGGCGCCATGGCCGGCAGCGTGCGGCGCGTGATTGCCACCACCACAACTCCGGTGGGACTCACCGCAGTCCTTTTCCCGCAAAATCTCTCACTTAACTTTTCTTTGACGTTCGCGAAGATAAGAAGCAAAACGTGGATGCAGCTTGTAACGCACACGCACTCCATCTGACCCCCCCCCCCTCTCTCTCTCTCTCTCTCTCTCTCTCTCTTCCTCTCTCTCTCTCTCTCTCTCTCTCTCTCTCTCTCTCTCTCTCCTGCTACTGGGTGCACACACGGGTAAGTCGCGTGAAGCTTACAGCAGACCTTTTAATTGCAGCGGTGTCTTGCTGTTGTTGTTGTTGTTGGCGTGTTGTGACTGTAGCCCTGCTTGTAGCAGTACCGGCGTGACAGCGGCGGCCGTGAGGTGCATGAGAGCGCGGCCAGTGCCGGAGGAGAGGGAGAGGAGGAGGAGGAGAAGGAGGAGGAGGAGGAGGAGGAGGAGGAGGAGGAGGAGGAGGAGGGGTGGGATTTCTGATCACCGATCCGCGCACAGGACGGCGAGCGAAGGAGATAACGCTGATAGAGATCCAGGGCGCATGGGGCGGCACGGCGGCGGCAGTGGCGGCGCACACATACTGTACCGGCATGACACCACTCTGTGATATTTAAATGTTAAAATCGGCCGCGCGGAGGGTGTGTGTATGACGACGAAAGCGCACCGTGCAGAGACTGTGGGCGCGGCGGCGGCGGTCGGTGCGGCCCGAGGGGCTCGCGGATGCGAACGCTTTTTATCGTCCGCTAATGAGGGCCATGGCGGCGGCGGCGTGTCGCGGCCCCGCTGGGGGCGCAGCCCGCAACACAAACGGCAAAGCAATACACTACCGCCGCTGCCGTCCGAGCGGAGACACACACGGGATGACGGGCGGCGAGGTTACCCGAGGTCACCCCGAGGTCACCCCGAGGTCAGCCAAGGCCGTCTCGGTCACGTGACCCGTCACCGACTCGGCGGCGGGGCTCAAGTCAACACCGTTAGTTGGGTCCACCGGGAGTGCAAAAGGGAGAAAAGAAACGGAGTTTAGGGGAGGGGCGGGAGAGGGGGGCAGAAATTGCATGGATAAATCAATGGCAAGTCAGAGGGGGTTTGTCGTGGCAGTGAAGGAGTTGCACGATACCCAGTAATGAAGAGCGATAAGGCTCGCGGGGGGGGGGGGGGGGGGGGGGCCGCGGGGGGCCGCAGCCGGCGACACGGGAAAGCACTATTCCTCCCCCGATTCCTTCCTTCGGCAGCATCGGTCGTAAATTAAATATCGCCGGCAACCAATTGACGGGGCGCGTCGCGCTGGCTGCCGGTGCGGAGTCCGACGCTCGCTGTCCGTCCCCATCACGCCCGCGCGGACTTGTGTGGCGAGCGAGAGCGAGATAGAGCGAGCGTGCGAGAGAGAGAGAGAGAGAGAGAGAGAGAGAGAGAGAGAGCGGTCCGCGTCCCCGGGCCGCCACTCTAATTGGCGTTTTATGCAGAGACACTAAGTTATCTCGGCCGCCTGCAGGTGTCGCCACGGTCTGTCATCTGTCAACGCGCGGAGCCGCGGCGGGGCGTGGCGGGGCGTGGCGGGGCGTGGCGGCCACGCGTGCGTGCGTGCGTGTCACGCGACTAGGCGGCGCGTGGGCCCGCGGGTGGGCGTGCGCACATACGGTAGCAGCGGCAGCAGCAGCGGCGGGGCATTGTGCAAGGCGCGACAAGCGAGGCGGCGCGGGGCGGGATGGGAGCGGGCGGTCCGGACAAAAGGGAGGCCGGCCGGCCGGGCGAGGCAGCAGCACCGCGTCGGCGACAGCCGGCCGACGGCAGCGACAACCCGCCTCCCCGCCGCTGTTACTTTTTTTCGGGAAAGCTCGCATGCGGCTGTGGCGCTGGTCGTGGCGCACAAGGCGTGGACCTGATGTGAGGCCTAAAGGCCCCTGCCTGCCTGGTTTCGCCCCCACGTACTTCTGTGCCGTGCGGGCCGCGGGCTGCGCTCCGCTCGCTCCTAGCCGGGGTCTCCTCCCGGCCGCAGCTCGCTCCCCGCGCATCGCATGCAGCGACCCCGATCCTAAACACACACACACACACACACACACACACACCGCTCGGTCCGTTCGGTCTGCATAATCTGCCCGGGATCGGGGCAAAATCGTGCAAACGAGAGGAAAGGGAGGAGGAAGAGGCAGCGGAGGCGGCAGGGCAGCGTGCCCGCGGCGTGGCCGGCGGCACGGCGCCCGGCGGGTAGGCAGCCGCGGCCTCTCCGCTCGCGCGCGCCGTGCGGCCGGCCTACCCCCCCAGGCGGCGACCTGCCGCCACTTATCCGCATGCGCGGCGTATAAATCGGATTAGCAGTAACGCCTGGTCGCCATAAACACGGGCGCTGCTCGTCCGGCGTGTCCCCCGTGCTGGGCGCCGCGTCTGGCATTACTGCCGCGCCGACAGGTGACTCAACGCGCTCCGCGGTGCGGCGCAGCAGCGGCGGGGCCTCCTGGCCTAGCGGAGCGCTGACCCGGCGGCGCCCTGCGCAGCGCCAGCTGAGCAAACACCGGGCCGGCCGGCCGGTGAATCACTGCCGCGCGGCCAGCAGCGGATGAGCCGCCGAGCAGGACGGGCAGGAAGCCGCCCTGCATCGGGAACGTCCGCGGAGTCCTGGCGGCGGCGTGCGCGGCCCCGCCGGGCTCCGCAGCTCGCATGGCGGCCACGGCCTGGCACAGCAGACGCCGCGTGGTGATCACGTTCTATTTTCTCTGCTCCGTTCGGCCGCCGGCGGTGCGTGGACCTGGACGGTCTCCGCGCCCCGGGGGGACCAGCGCTAACCCCGCGTGGCGTGCGCCGCGGCCCCGGCCACGGCCACGGCCCCACAGGCAGCAGCTCCCGCCCCCCTCGGGTGCCGCTCGCAGTCCTGGCGTGGATCGTGGCCGCGGCAATGCGCGGTGGCCGGCCGGCAAAGCGACTCTGTGCATCAGGAACACCGCCTCCGGCCTCCACGGGCTCCGGTCCTGGCCACGGACGCCGCGCTCAGCTAGTTTATCCCTCTGTGTGTGTGTGTGTGTGTGTGTGTGTGTGTGTGTGTGTGTGTGTGTGTGTGTGTGCGGCCGCGCAGAATGTCTGTTCGCCCTCCAGCCCCGGGGAGGCGGGGTACCCGAGGCAGCCACCTGCCACCGCTGTTTCGTAGGTTAGGTTGTCATGGTCATTCCAGGGCAGGGTGCGCCGACTGGATTTCGATTTGGCAGCGCGTCCTGCACTCTCACTCTGCACTCCACTTGCCAGCGCCATCACATACTCCCCCCCCCCTCTGTCTCTTTCCCTCTCTCTCTCTCTCTCTCTCTCTCTCTCTCTCTCTGCAGGGAAAATTAAACACGCACGCACAGAGGTGTCCCAGCGTGCCGCAATAAACTCACTAATGCGGACATGTGCGTGAAAGAGAACCGGGCGGCGGCGGACAAAAGCAGAAGATGAGAGGAATGCCACCAGCGGCCGAGTATGTAATTCTACTTTTTTTTTTGCAGGTCCCTTCTCTTTTTTAGAAGAAAATGCAAAACGCCCTCGCGTGTGTTTCTAGCCGTGGCGTGCGAGCGCCTGTGCCTCGGGCCTCGGGGCTGCGGGTCCCCGGAGGCCACGAGCCAGGCCCCCGGGAGCCCCGGAGCCCCGGAGCTCCGGACCGCGGCTGGGGAGTCGGGAGCGTCCGCTGTGCTGCGCGGCCCGCACGCGCCACACCGCCCGGTTAGACTGTCCGGCTCGCACACGACTTCAGAAAAGTCATGACCTGTAAGACTGCACGTAAGACCGCACTATGCCGCGGCGATAAAACTGAAGTACTTTTTTTTTTCGAAGAAAAATCTCGGGGGAAAAAAACTGCACCACAAATCATGTTTATCGGCCTGGCTGCGTGGTGCTTCCTCCCCCGCTTCCTCCCCCGCAAAAAAAAAAAACACACACACACACACACACCAAAAGGCATCACCTCAAATTTTCAGCTTCATCAAGCTTCGGGGGCCCTGCAGCTCCGCTGCGCCCCGCAATGGGCCCACGGGGCCCACGGGGTGTTGGGGCCTATCACATGGCCGCACACTAAATTACAGCCAGTCGCAGATCTGCGGCCGGCGGCGGCGGGGGCGAGGCGGAGGGGCTGCGGGGCCGCGGGGTGGGCGGAGGCGGCGGCGGGCCGGACCCCGTCGCCGCGGGGGAAGCCTCGATCCCGGTGGTCATCTCGGCCGTCGTGTCGCCGGCCTCCGACAACGTCTTCCTTCTCTCGGACGGGCCGAGCGCGACTCCCCCGGGACGGCCCGGTTATCGGCCGGGGGCAGCACAGCGCCGCGGAGCACCGCGCGCCGCCAAGAGAGGCGCCGCCGGCGGCGGCATTTAATTTTTACACCAACTGTTCCTCCTCGCGCTCTCCGCACACTTGATCCCCGCGATGATGGGATCCCGTGGAAGTGTCCGCCGCCGAGCCTTCGGGGAAGTGACCGTGTGTGAGTGTGCCGGGGGCGGCCGGGGGACGGAAGCCCACTACATTCCGAGGGATTTTCACCCCATGGGGCGCCACCGGCACCACCGCACAAGGGGAAGGGCGGCTGTTATTCGAAAGGGACCAGAAGAGAGAGGGAGTAGTGCTGCCTCAGATAACAAGGTCCCGAGGCCGCGCAGGCCGCACCCCGGCGCCACCCGCCGCCACCGGCCGGGCATTCTGTTTGCCCCATTTGACCTTCACACTTGAGGACGCCGCGCCGCCGCCACCTCTCGGCTCGGCGGCCGCCGCCTGGGGTCCGCCGGGGCCCGCCGGGGCCCGCCACCCCAAGCTAGGCTCTGCCGGAAGGAAGGCAGCCGGAGTGTTTTCTCTGTCGGCCGTTCCCCTGTGTGCCGTGTGCCCTGTGTGCCCTGTGTACCCTGTGTGCCCTGTGTCGGTCGGCGTGTCGAAGGGTTCGGGGTCGGGGAGCCACGGCGGGGAGGGAGGCGATAGGCAGCCGGCACTGCAGAGTGTCCTGTGGACGGGGGCTGTTGAAATGCACTTGAAGGGCAGCAACTGTTGGCGCGCAGACCGGGCGGCACGCGTCCGCTGTGTGTCACTGCAGGCTCGCCCCGCCCCTCGCGCGGCCGCTGGTCCGCTCCCGCAGCTGTCATACACTGGACACGCGTGTATCACACGTGACGTGCCGCTGCGTTATGTATGGCACCTGATTTGTCAGAGTGTTTTGGTCGCGAGCGTCGCGTCGGCCACGTCAGCCCCGCCAGCCCTTCACCGGAGGCGTGCCGTCGGCCCCCGGCCGCCCCCGGCCGCCCCCGGCCGCCCCCGGCCCGACTAGCCCGCTGCGGATAAGAAATGTTTTATTGCACGGCCGCGACGGCACGCCAACGGCACGCCACGATACGGCCGGGACGTCATTGCACCGGACAGCTGATCGACTAGCGGGCCGATGCGATACCGCTCTCACTGCGCCCCCGCAGCCCCGCCGCGCAGCGCACCGTGCCCCAACGGCGGCCCCAGCGGGGGCGCGCCGACGCGTGTGTCTCAAAGAGCACGGGGGGAGGCCGACGCGGGCCACCGCCTTCCAGATAAGCCCCTGTGAGAAGCGGCGCGAGCCTCAAATGGGGTGTAAACATGAGGCGGGGTAGAGGGCGGTGGCCAGCACAGGGCCTCGGCGGCCTCGGCCACGGCAGCCACCACGCCGTCTTATGAGGAGAACCTGTTGTGGATCTACCGCAAAGCAAAGGGGGGGAAAGGGTTAAAAGCAACGGCCGGCGGCGCGCGCCGCAAGGGGCGGCCGGCACGCAACCCGCAAGGACTCGGGCGGGGCAGTGACGCCGTGGGGGCAGCGCCGTCGGGGCCGCCGGGCGGCAGCGGGTGGCAGCGCCGCGCGGCGCCGACGTCCAGGGCGGGGCACTTCTTTGTATTCGGACTGAGATCGGACATTGAACAGGGCGGCGTTGCGAGGGCGGGGCCCGTGGCCACCGGGGCTGTGCCGGCCTCCCCGCCGCAACAGCCGCGGCAAATGCCTTCCAGACGGCAGAAAAAGTCATTCCCTGTATTGGAAGGGCGTAGTCCCGGGCAGATGTCGCGCCGGGCCCCGGCCGCCGCCCCGCCGCCCCGGCGCTAGTAATGCCCGGCGTTGCCGACGTGCATTACCTCGCCCCTGCTCTGTCCGTACCCCCGCACTCGCATTCCGATGACGTCGCCGGGGGGATGCGCCCGTCCGGCTGCCTCCGCCCGGTCCCCCCGGAATCGCCCCGTGTTTTATGGCCTTAATTAATTTCCAAGTATTAGGAGAGCAAAGTTTTTCCGGCGGCCGACTCATCACGCCGGGCGGCAGCTCTGCGGCGGTGGCGGCGGCGGCGGGGCGCGGCGGGGTGTAGGCTAGCGCAGGCCGGCGCAGCCCGAGGCCGCTGTTACGTGGGTAAGACGGCCCCGACTGGCCCCGACCCTCCGGCCCGCTATCAGCCGCGCCGCTCACGTGACCGCAACAAATCCATACGGTTGCGTGCGCCTCTCGCCACGTATTTTAATTTCATTCTGCTAATGTGTCGCGGCGGCGGCGGCGGCAGCGTCCCGCTCCCCGCATTCCACACACAAAGGGTTGAGGGAGGGCCCCGCGGTCTCCCTGCCGCCACGGGACCGTCTGTCGCGCCCTCGGGCCCCGCTAGGCCAGGCCTGCTAGGCCTGCTGGGCCCAACGGCGGAGCCTGCCGGGTTGTGGTGCGGCCGATTTGGGTGACTTAATGGTGCAATGAGCGTGGAGAGATTGGCGTGATTCAGTCGTGGACGAAGATGGTTTAATTTTGCGGTCCTGACCTGGCGATGACTCGGACAGTTTTGTGCCGCGGTATTACACTTTATCGCGGGGCGTAGTGCGTAATAACTCTGTTCTATTTTGCATCGATAGTAGATTTATGGCGGGGCAAGACGTGTCACGGCAACCTCGTTTCCCCGAATCGCACCGGCTGACACCATAAATTTCGCATAATTGAAACGGATTCTTGATCACTTTTTCGCACCAAAATATGATGGAAATTGAAACGGACACTGCGGGCACTACTAGAGTCAGCGTGCGGTCCGGCTGAGAGAGATGGAACGGGGGCGAGATGGAAAGAGGGACAGAGAGAGATGGAGGGGGGGGGGGGAGTGGCCGCGATTGCTGCCATCTGCGGGGCGCGCCACGCTCGGCTTGGATCGCTTTTAATATTTATTACGGATTAACTTCTCCTCCAGACGGCGGTTTGGGCCCGGCCGCACGCCAAAGCGTCTTTGTGGTCGGCAGCAGGAATGAGATGAAAAGGTTAACGCGCCCGGCGCGGCCCGGCGTGTCGCGGAGACCAAGCCGATTGCTCGTAAGTGATTTGCGTGCCCGCACACGCGGCACCGGGTAGAGTCCAAAGGACTCTAGCGCGGGGCACGCGGCACGCAGCACGCGGCACGCCGCCGGTGCCCCGAGCCGCGCGCGTGCCATAAAAGACGTGGCGACGGAGGTCAATGAAAAAGTTACGCGATATGTTGAGCGCAACAAAAGGCCCGAACGGACTGCGAAGGACTGGGAAGTGGAAGTCGGGGCCGCGGACGCCGCACCGCGCTCTCCGGCGAGACACCTTCCTTGCGATAGCGCGGCCGCCAGAAATTAATAGGTTTCGCTTGCCCCGGGGTTATCCTTGCCCAGACGCTCGGGCCGCGCGAGTCCGGCGGCGGCCAGCGGCGGCCAGCGGCGGCCGGCGGCGCCCGGGGGGAGTCAAGCCGAACGACCAAGTGAAAAATGTGCCCGGAATCTCGCTCGCCGCCGAGTGCTCCAAATAATACATCATTTTGCTGCTATCTGCTCCTGTTTTTCTGCTCTCATCTTTTTATTATAATTTTTTTTGTTGTTGTAAAAATGACGGTGCGGAGACGTGATTCATCGAGGACGGGCGCCGGGCCACGCGTCTCCTCGCAGGCTTCGCCCCGCCGCCGCGCCGCCCCCGCCATCAGCAGGAAAAGTTTGCCGACATTTCTTGGAGTCGGTTCGTTATCAACGCGCGGACACCTTTCCGAGATGCGCGGCCAGCGATCCCTGCCATTTATACAGCAGAGCTGAGTCGGACGACCGGTGGCACTAGTGGAGGGCGGCGCGGCGCGGGCGGAGAGGCGGCGAGGCTGGGACACGCCGGCCACGTATGTGGGGCAGCGGGACTCGCCGAAAGTCACGACTCAAAAACAATCGGTCGCGGTGCACGCGTGCGGGGCCCGCCGGGGCCGCTGCAGGGCCCGCATCGGAACTAGGACGAGCCGGGCGGCACGGCGCGGCACCGCTCCGCGAAGCGCCGCCTGCTCTGCTGACACGAGGCTTCGAACCCAACTACACCAGCAGCTCACATGGGGAACGCTTCCAGGCGTAGGCCTCGCAAACTGAGCCGAATTTTGAGGGCCGGGTACGCTGCTCGTCGGTCAGGTCCGCGAGGGGCGCCTCTCGGCTGTGTGACAGAACTGGACGGTGGACTCCGCCCCTTATCCCATCACGGTGTAGTACACGTCCTTACCATCTCGTCCGGTTTGAGGAACACACCTGGGAACATTCCCTTGTCAGGGGAGGTTATCGCCTAGGTTCAGATGCCCCCCCCCCCCCCGCCGGGCCGGAAACGGAAGGCCCCTCCCCCCTCTAACCCCCTTCTTTTCCTGTGCAGCTCGAGCACAGCGTTGCAATCGCAGGCGCTGGGCGGTGACGACCTTTGTGTGCGGCGTGCAACATTGTCAGGCATTGGCGCCGGTGCGCATCCGGGGCCGCCATAAGCGGTGCCTGGCTGCCGGTGGCTGCCGGGGGCTGCCGGGGGCCTACTGCCGTGACGAAGCATTCACAGCGGCGGCCTGTCCGCCCCCGCCGGGCCGGGGGTGGTCGGGGTGGACGCGGGGCCGCTGCGGACTGGGCGTTGCGCGTTGCGGCCAGTGAGATAGGCCGCAGAATGAATGCATGGAGTCGTCCGAGTGAAGCTATTCATCCCACCCCGCAAGGGGTGATAGTGACACGCTGTGTGTGTGTGTGTGTGTGGCAGAGAGAGAGAGAGAGAGAGAGAGAGAGAGAGAGAGAGAGAGAGAGAGAGGGGAGGGGGGTGACAAAGGCAAGGCAGGGGGCGATCCATACGGGCGTTGGAGTACAACGCGCGCGCGCGCGCTTTGCCAAATTTGCGATGTCCATCGTGGGAGAGGATGTGTGTGTTCGTCTCTGTGTGTGTGCGCGCGTTTGTGTGTGTGTGTGTGTGTACAGCGCAGGACACAGAGGGGCAGGAAGAGCGCCAGACCAGACGAGGCACTGCAATGCATACTGATTTGCCTAGGCGCCGAGAGGCACCGCGTGGTGTGTCGCAGTGAGCCGCCGCAGTACTACAGCGACGGCGTCACCGTCACCGGCGACGCCAACGACGAGGCCGTCGTGGACGGGACCCTCCCTGCCGGGCCCGGCGGGGCCCCCCGACGAGCACGTCCCGCCTGCTTTAGCCGTGCCTTCTTTACGAGCCCGCCGCACTCTCTGACGCCGCCGTGCCCCTCCGTGTGTCCCCCGTCCCCTCCGAGCTAACCTAACCCCCCGCCCGCCCCCAGATCTTCTGCGAGCGCTATAAAATGAGAGCCCTACAGCCGGGGGCCGAGGGAACGCTGGGGCCGCCGATGAGCCCGGGGCTGGGGATGCACAACCCTGCCGTGCCCTGCAGCCTGCAGCCGGAACGGGGGTTCCACTTTTACCCCTCTTTGGTGTCAGTAGAGGTCGAGGCTCTGGGAGGGGGCTGACCACGCGGGACGGGACGCCGGGCGGACCGGAACCAGAGTGGCACATGCGGGGCACATGGCGCCACCGCCGCCATCCCCGGGCCGCTGCGGCCGCGGCGCCCGCGCCCCCACCGCCTGCCGCCCCCGGCCGCCCCCGGCCGCCCAGGCCTGGTCTACGGCCCGGTCCGCTTTACGACGTGTTGTTTCCAATGGGCCGACTGAAATATGTTAATTGCTGGCAGCGCGACTGCCCCGGCCGCCCCCACCGCCGCTTCCCCCCGGCTGACCACGCCACAACTCACCCCCACCCCCGCCACTCATGGCGTGGGTGGTCGCCGGCGCTGCTCCCTTCTGCAGAAGCGCCGGCGGCGGCGCCTCTCCGTGAAGGGCCGCTGCTGTGGCGGCGTGTCTCATCGAATCTCACGTATTTTTATTTTTGGGTCGGCCGGAGCGGAGCAGAAGGGCCCCGTTGCAGCGGCCTTGGTGCTTTTTAGCCCGTCCGCCGACACGTTTCGGTGGAAACGGACAGGAGTCGAGCTGACAGTCTGATGCCGATTGTTCGTTCGTGCGAACGTCTGTTGGCTTTAAATTTTGAGGATATACTTCTTTTCTGACGTAGATTCAAATTTTGTCGCGTCTCTGTGTTATGGGAATTTTTCTATTATTGCGATTTGCAAGGTTGGCCGCGCCGCAGGAGGTGGTGCACCTGCAAGCTGAGGTCACCGATTCGAAGCTGACTGCTATTGCATTGAACGGTAGAATCCTTCTCTCCGCTCCTCTAGTTCCATTTATTAATTTGAGTTCGGGCCCCGCGTCACTGCGGGCGCGGCGCGCACTGCAGCCCCATCTGCATACCGCCATAACCGAAGCGAATATTCATGCAATGTCCTGGCAGCTGGCACGTTGTTAGGTCCCTCGGCTGGGAAAGGGACGTCCAAGAAGCAAAAATTTATGGCATATAAGACGCGACCGGGTCCGGGCTGCGGCGGCGCTGCGGTGTCCGGCGGCGCCGGGGCCAGTCGGGCCGTCCCCCCCCCCCCCCTCATCTGGCCGGGACTCCCTCGCACCTCGCCTGCGCAGCGCCGCCTGCCGCGGAAAACGGTTCGGCCTGCGAAGCCGGTGCATTTGATAATTACTTATAAAAGGCGGTGGTCAACACGGGCGTTATAATTAATCATCAGCCGGACGGGCGGCGCGGGCAGGCCGTGGCGGGCCATGGAGAAGAGTGTTTCCCTCATGGCGGGCCGGAGTATCCCCGCCGCGAGCGTCGACCACGAGCGTCGACCATGAGCCTACCATACTGAAATATTTGCGAGTCTTCGGATCTCGCAGGCGAGTCGTCACGACCATTTGGTATGGTCACAATGGGCAGTCTCGGGTACCGCTGCCGGTACGCGCCACCTCAGCCCAAGTTTGCAAATACCCCAGCCTCAAGCTCCGTGCCGGCAGCAGGGCGGCGTGCCGGACCAGGCGGCTCGCTGCACACGCCATCGCGCGGCCGGACGCCGGACTCCGATCCACGCCGCGCGGGGTAGCGACAGCGAGTGGGGTATCCCACCGCCGCGCCGGCTGCGCTCACAAGCGCGAGACACCGGCCGTGGTGTGCGTTGGGTGGCCAAACTTCCCGGCGTCACGTAGCATCGGGAAGCTAGGCAACCCAACGCACACCCAAGCCGGTGTCCCTCCACGACCGTCTCTGTGTCTGGCTAAATACACCCCTCCCTCGCCCTCGCCCCTCCACGCTTCCCCCGGTCCGCACAGTACACCCGCTCATGTCGTCTCATCGCCCCGCCTGTTGTGAGGCCATTATCTTTTTGATATTGAGTGCTCAGCTGTTGACCAGTCTTAGGTCAAATCGAGTTGTCTCTCTTGGCAATTATTCTATACAACTTTTACTAAACCCACGAAGGAAACTTGGTTCAACAGAAATGAGGGGAAAATCGAGTTATGTCAATATCATTGTTTATTGTCAGTAAGTAAAAGCAGCGGAAGCATTCCACATTAAAACTGAAGCACATGAAATATCTTGAGAGAGTGGCCTACGCTCATTGGCTTGCGGAAGGCGGGCCACTCCGTCTGTATAAATCGGCGTGCGGCTGAGCCAAGGAGGCCACCACGGTGGTGGAGTCGGCGCCGGCGGCGCGCGCCCATCCTTGGCTCGCCGGGCCGGCAGGCGCGGCGCCTCGGAGGACGCCGTGGACTAGATGGTGGGCGCCGCGCCCGCGGCGATGCACGCGGTCATGCACACGCCCAGGGCCGCGTTGCAGGCGGGCACCGAGCCCACGCCCATGACGGAGCCCGCGGCCAGGTAGCAGGCCACGGCCAGCGCGTTGCAGCCCGACTGGCAGACGCCGTACGCGGCGGGGCCGCCCTGCACCGGGGGCGCAACAGCGGCCAACAGCAGCATGGCGACGACGAGCAGGTACAGGAGCCTCATCGTGGGAAAGGAGCGGCCCTGGAACACAAACGCGCGCACCGTTGGCGAACGGACGATTGACAAACTCAGAGAGCCCGGTTCACCCCAGACCACCTCACACCCCCGAGTGAACACGACAAACTCACCAGGTAGTCTCGACAGCTTCGCGAACGGATGGACACTGACCCTCGCTCGGACACTGCAGCGTAGACGACAGACGGTAGTCAGCGACTGCCTGGCGCCCTCTCGTCCCTGTGCTTCTTATACCGTCCGACTGCGTCTGCGTTGCGTCAGACAGGGGAATACGAGGGGAATACCCTCGCCAAGGGTCATGCCTCCGCCCCCTCCCCCCCCCCCCCCCGCAAGCCTCAGAATACCAAAATAACAAACATCAGCCGCCATTTCGAGATGCCGGGGTCGGCCGCGAGCAGGGACCGTCCTGAAACCGCTGAAAGGACGTCCGCAACATTGGCGGCGCCATGTTGGCGCTCGTGGTACGTCCTAGAGTACGTCGCCTTGCACGCATTGCACTGGGCTTCCCTGGCCACTGGTTAACCGAAAGGAACTCAGCCGCACAGGAAGTCGTTTTTGGGGGGGGGGGGGGGGGGAGCAACATGCCAAAGGACCCGCAGATCCTCCTAAAGGGCCCGTTGAAATTCGAATTTTTAGACGGTCGCCAATCGCTAATGAAGAATACTACATCTAGTTTCCGAGAGCCTGATCGATCGCTCCGACCCCGGACCCACTCGCCATTTAGCGTTGGGCCCCATCCTCTTACTGCACTTCACTGCGAAGGTTCGTAGGCGGGTCGGCCCGCGCGTCACGGTTCGTGGAGGTACACCTGTGCCGCGCGCCACAAGTGGCTACATTCGACAGGGGCTGGGAGTCGCGCGTTGCGCGGGCCCACGCTGAAAAGACTAGTCCCTTTACCAAGTTATGTGTTTTTCTGTTATTTCATTTGTCAGAAACTGGGATGTTGCATCTATGATACCGAAGTCTCGACATTAGTGTTCTCATCCGGTAAAAAACACGGTAAAAAAACACGTTTTTTTAACCGGTTTTTTAAACTTTTTTTACCGTTTTTTTACCGGTTTTACCCATGTGAGTTTCAGATTTATTGGATAAAATTCAGACTGATTAAGACACTCAAAGAACACAGCCATGTGACCAAAGCAAAGAAGGAAAAACAGGGGTTCCGTTTACTTGTTAAGCGATGCAATCACATTCGGTAAAAGTGGGACGAAATTAAAGCTAATGAAAACATTAAGGTTTCTAAATTGATTTTTTCTAGTGTCTCTCGCGTGACCATGCGGTGCAGGAGTGAGGGCCGAGGAGTTTTTTGCAGCAGGAGGAAGCAGACGACACACCGGAGTGTTTATGACTGAATTTATTTCAAAATCTTGTTTTACCCATGTGAGTTTCAGAGTAATGAGTGTGTTAGTCTGATCGCAGCCGGTAATACGCGCAAAGCGATTCTAATAAACTGGATAAAGCTTCAGTTGTTATACTGTGCATGTCAAAATTTATTTGAAATATCCACCCATATGCCTCGGCTACGCGTGCGAAAAGACTGATTAAGACACTCAAAGAACAAAAGAACAGCGTTCAGCTTGCTTGGGGTATGAGAAATATGGCGCGCGGTGCTAGCGCGCGCACATTTGAACTTGATTCTTGGATTTTATTACACATTGCGTAATTGTGACTTCTGTGTATTCGTAACGAACGTTATAATAATTACGTAACAAGGAGAATGTAAGAACGTCATGCAAGTTAAGAACGTCATGCAAGTTTACCGTTTGCGATCTTTAAAATAAAGTATAGGGGGTTTATAGTAAAAATTAGAAAAAATAATACTTTGTCGTTTTTTACCGTTTTTCACCGGTTTTTTGCCGGTTTTTTACCGCCGATTTAAAAAAACACGTTTTTAACGAACACTACTCGACATGCTCACCACCGTTCGGTTCTACAAATGTGGTTTGGATGTTGGTTTAAAGTGAGGAAATAAATATAGCAACTTGTAGTGCATTAAGTCAAGGTAGGCATTTAATCAAGAGTCCTACAGTTACACATAATACGGTCAGTCTTAACATGATAGAAAACAAAATATTGATGAAAACCAGCGGACAGGAAAATGTGCGCATGTAATTTAAAGATGAAGGCAACAATAAAAATAAACATTTTTAAAAAAGGACATGATTAGCCGAGAAGTGTCGGAAAGGTTAACCTAGAATATTAATATGTTAAAGACGCCATTTTTAGGAAGGCATAAGGGAATGATCAGTCAATTAGGATGACCTGCTTCTAACCATAACTGGAGAAGAAATTACTTGAGTCTAAATTACAAATTCATATGAATGAATAGCAGGGTATTATATTAAAAGTCAATCTACAATCACACAATTGACATAGAACCCACTCATATCTTTCATCTCATTTGCATACAAAGCAGCATTAACATTATAGAAGGTGAAAACTTGATCACAGTTCATCCTTAGATAAATCATCTAGTTCCACGTCAGAGAGATCGATATCATCTTCAGCAGGCAACTCGCCATCCTTGCCATCCCAAGCATCAACAGAGTTGATTTTGGGAAGGGATGCCCCCCTAACCGGAGCAGTTGAACCACGTCCGAAAGACAGGTCCCTGAAATTCAAAATTTGATTTATTTAATTTTTCATTTTACTTATTTATTTACATGTGGAAAGTGCTTGCAAATTATAACGATGTTTGAAATATGAGAACCAAAACCTTACTGACCTGAGAAATTCTTTGATGCCATCGCTTGAAAATGATCCTTTCAGGATTGAATACTTCATCTTTTTGGTGTTAACAACAGCCATGGCAGGGTATCCAAAGCCACCAATATCAAGGGCTCCCTCTAAATCTGACTGGGCTCCAGCTTCTGACCATACCCAGCTTAAAGGAAGTAAAAATAAATTGTTAGAGACAAAGCAACATTACACATAACATTACAGCTGTGATATAAAAGGCCATGACAAAGCGAAACTCACCCCCACATCTTGTTTTTGAACTTGTCTCCCATGCTCTGTAGAATAGTCAGATAATCATTTCGGCACTTCGACTGACAGTCCAGAATATGAGGTAGGACAGCAACCACACAAAGGGGGTGCTCTTCACAAGCTTCCTTCAGAACAGATCCACTCACCAACTGAAATACATATAAAAAAACATCTTCACCTCAGCACAACCAAATATAAAAGTCAAACAAAAAAAAATGTGTAAATTACAAACCTGTTTAATTTCTGGTGGCTGAATATTTTCTGCGAACTTTTCCATGGCCCACTCAACAATGTCTTTTGTGACACGGCCTCCATTATAATCCTGAACAGAGTCTGAATCCTTCTTGCCGGCAGCGAAAAACTTGATACTAGGATACCCTTCAATACGGTACCGTGATGCCATAACCTGATGAACTGTTGCATCAAGGGCTCCAAGCTTCACTTTGCCTTTAAGTTCAGTTGCTGCAGCTGCCCAGTGAGGAGCCAAATTTTTGCAGTGTCCACACCATGGTGCGTAAAACTCAACCAACCAAATGTCCTCAGACTTCAGAACAGTATCCTCAAAGTTTGAATCTGTGAGCTCAACTACATCCTGTGCAAAATTGACAGATTATAATTTATAGCATTCCATTAGAGGCACAGATAAATATTTCAGTAGATAATGTTTGCACCTTATTATCTTTACTGCCACTTCCACTGCTACTTCCACCACCTGAGCCACCTTGTGACTCAATTTTCTTACGAATGGCATCAATGGCACCATCCACAAACCCTTTGGCACTACGAGGGCCATTGTAATCCTCTGGCTTGCGCTTGTTTGCACCGAATATTTTAATGGTGGGAAAACCGCGAACACCATACTGACCACCAAGCGACTTGTGCTGATCAGCATCAACAGCTCCTACTTTGACCACTCCCTGGAAATAAATAATAAATATAAAACACAGAGTTACATGAAAAATACTGACAGTTCTGGGTGATAAATCCATTAAAAATCATTAGCATAACTCATGTGACACCTTACCTTGAGCTGTGCAGCAGCTTTAGTATACTCAGGCACCAAGTTACGGCAGTGCCCGCACCAAGGAGCAAAGAATTCTACAATCCAAACCTCATCACTTTGAATGACTTTTCTATCGAAATTATCTGGTGTGAGCTCTACAACATCCGATGAGGATGGATATAGGGCTGTAGAGGTCCCAACCAAAAGAGCAAAAATAAAGTCTGAAAAAGATGAAACCAAGAGGAAAACGATGAGAACTTGCATTTTACTGCTGTCACCCGAATGGACTTCGAGAACAGGACATGTCATTACATCACTTACATACGGGGTATAGCAAAGAATGTAAAAGAGTGAAACATGAAAGCTTAAACATAGAAACAGAGAAGAGTTTACCGGTATCGCGTAGACAGCAAGGTTAAATGAACATCAAATTGAAACAAAGGTCTTTCTTTTTGTTTAGGTTTACAAAGCAAAATACTCACATGCAAGGTACTCCATCTTGGAGGCGAATAGCATCCGAGAAATATTCTCAACAGACTAAGGAAATATCCATCTATTCACTACCACCTCATCTAAACGCCAGAGCACAACACAGAGGTTCTCATTTAGAGTTGTGTGCAGGCGATGCGAAATTCGTGGTGGCTGCTGATTGGTTGGCGTCCTCTTACGCCCCGGGTGAATAACCAATAGGAGCGTTGCCGGTGTCTGCACCGATCCTAGAGATACAGTACAGCCAACCACCACGCCACTAACTCAGAGGTCCGCCAGGAGGTGGCGCCAGGAGAGACACAGTTCTCTCCTCTGGGGGGGGGGGGGGGGATTTCCTACCTCCCAAACTCTCATACTCGATGCCGCGCAGCCAACACAACGGACTGACAGCAACAGCCGCCAGTGCTGCCACACCAACTGGGGCCTGCTTCTGCTACAAGCCTGCGATCTAGTTTGACAACACCACAGATTTAAACGTAGAAACCATCGAGGGACCTTCGCAACAAGCGGCAGTGAGTGCACCCACGTCTTGCGATTGTTTGGGGTGTCGGTTTTTGTTGCGTGCGGTCGTCAAGACCGCGATAAACGCTCCTGTGCTCCCAAACCGGTCTTGTTCTTAACCTTTCGTTCTCCCACGTCCACTGCTGGGCTCTGTCGCAGCCCCAATATCTCGACCTGCGTTCTACTCGCAAGCGGTAGGGTCGGTTGGCACCGCACCGGTGCCACTGTGGCATTCCCTCTTCCCTTTGAGCGTTGATGACCTCTCGTGTCAGCTTGTGCAAAACACAGACTCAGCTGCTGTTGCTCTTGGACGGGGAGGGAAGGGGAGTACCCCAAGCCGATGGTGCAATGTTATGAAACGGTTCGTTCGTCGATCTTGATTTGGTTTGTGCTCCTGCCTGCAGGAATGGCGGGGGCGGTGCTGCTGCCGCGTATGACGCGCTCCCTGCGCGCCTTCACGCAGCTGGAGCCGCCAAGGGACCTGACGCCTTTACCTGATGATTCCGAGTGCCTGGCGGAGTGGACCAAGGAGCAGCTCAAGAAGTAAGTCTCTCAACACCCGGTCACGAGTTGGCTCCTTTCTGTGGAAATTGCATTCAGTGACAGTGCGTTATAAATAATTTTTAATTTTCTCCACCAGAGGACCATCATGGCTAGAAATCGTCCATATCATTGAATCAGATTTGTCTTCAAAGTCTGCAGCTTTCAAATCTTTCCAGAAACTCCGTTCTGAAGTTGAAAAGCTTATGGGTAAGTGTGCACTGCCTCTAACACTCCAAATATTCCCCCACCCCTTTTCTAATGGAAATCCCTAAAACCATGTACTTGTTGAGTAACTTTGTTATTTTATTTCAGGAGACCAGAGTAAATCCGTAGTTGATGAAATGTCCTTGTTTGTATTTTTCGTGTTCCTGTCAGAAAACAGAGTAGTCAGCCAAAAACAAATGCGTGATCTTAGAAGTACCTTTGGGGCAATCTCAAACAATGCAGCTGATTCCTTAAGGAAGGCAAGGAAGAAGATATTTGCCAATATTTTAATTTAAATTTTTGTGTGACCTGTTTTCTGATAATTGATGACACTTTGTGCGTACTTTCAGATTGTTAAGGGAGTGTTGGATGAACTCTCCTATGGAGCTTCTGACAAGCTAAATAACCTTGCATCCAAGTTTAATGAAAATAAACCTCAGTCTGAACCTGAGCCAGCCACTACCTTTAGCTGTGCTTTTAGTTCACAAGTTCACTATGTTCCTCAAAGGCCATGGGAACCAGACACAAGTGCTCTAGCAGATCTAACTGACATTGTAGCAACAGGTGGTGAATCAGTAGCTGCTAAAGAATTTACCATGAGATATGATGGGGCAGGTGTCTCTTCCACAGTGCAGGAACACAAAGGATCAAAGAAAGGCATAGTAAGTTATTTTCATTATTCACTTAAAACAGATTGTTGCTTTTAAAGATGTAGATAGATGATAGTTATGGTTTTCTCATTTTCTCAGTACGGCATGCAGTGGATGGAAACCGAAGTGAAGAAGTTTTATTCTGACTCTAACCCGTGTGGCTTGTCATGCAAGGAATTTTGTGAGTCTATTCTGACCCTGCTGAAAACAGAAAAAGGCAATGATGAACTCCAAAATGAGGTCTGTTATCATTAGAGCTGATCTATTGTACCAGTTCTATTTGTGTTATTAACCTTCTTTTATTTATGTAGCTGTTTGACCTTATGGGCTTCGACCGCTTTGAGTTGATTCAAACATTTCTTGAGCGCCGCCGTGATATCATTGAAGGGGTTCGCCTGGAAGCTGAAAAGAGAAATTTTTCAGTAAAAGCAGGTAAACTATGTGTGATGATCACTAAGTGTGAGACTGTTTCCTAGTATCTGAAAATTACAGAATTGTAATGGGTTGCTATTTCACCAGGCTCTTTAGCAGCTGCTGTGGAAAACAGAGGTGTACCTTCCTTTGGTTGCCAAGTGGTTGTCCAGTCGCAAATGGAGAAACAGATGCAAAAGTTAGCTCGAAAGGAAGAGAAACGTATCCACAGAGTATTAGGGAAACTAGAGTTAGATGAAGAGGAAGAACTGGAGTTTAACCCCGTCGAACTTCGGGCTAAAAGGTACAACAATCTCCAATTAGTCTACGGTTGCAACAGCTTCATGTTATTGCTCTTCTGCACTGATGACTACATCAACTGCTGTCTTCTTTTCCATTCCCACTGGAACACTTTCTTCTTATCCTAGGCAAGCTGCTCTGAAAGCAGCAGCCACTGTCCCTGTGCTGAATAAGGAACCTCTTAGAGCAGCCCTGCAGCCGCGGCCCAAATATCCCAATGTTTATGATGCCCAGAGTCAGGCACATCAATCATCTGGTTAGCTGTCACGGATTTGAGTTGAATAGTCACCCCTCAATTTTTTTCAACTGACCTTTCAGCTTATTGTGTGCTTTCCATAAATTGCAGGATTTATTTCTGGTGTTAAAGTACTGTTGCCAGAAGGTGTGGTTCGCAACGACAACAAGTCGTACGAGGAAGTTATCATACCTGTGTCTGAACCAGCACCTCTTAGTGTTGGTAATGAAAGAGTAGCAATCTCTTCCCTAGATGAGGTATGGTTTTCCTTCTTTCCTGCCACTTTTAACCTTAAAAAAATGTAATATAATACAAATGCTGGATATATTCAATTTCAGATTGGTCAAATGGCATTTCAAGGTGTAAAGTCTCTTAATCGCATACAGTCTGTGGTATTTGACATGGCTTATCATAGCAATGAAAATTTGTTGATTTGTGCTCCAACTGGTGCGGGTAAAACAAATGTAGCAATGCTCACCATAGTGCATCAAATAAGGCAGCACATTGAGAAAGGAGTCATTCAAAGTGATCAGTTTAAGGTATTGTTGTTTTAACTAACCTACTTATTATTTATTATTATTTTTAAATTGTCACATCCTATTGATCCTATTTACTAAATTCTCGATTTAGATTGTGTATGTTGCTCCAATGAAAGCTTTAGCTGCTGAAATGACTGCGAATTTTGGTAAACGCCTTAACCCTCTTGGTGTAGCAGTACGGGAATTGACTGGTGACATGCAGCTTACCAAATCTGAAATTATGAAAACGCAAATGCTAGTGACAACACCAGAGAAGTGGGATGTTGTTACAAGGAAAGGAACAGGTATTAATTTCTCGACCTATTGTGTGTCTCCTCTGTTATTTTGTAGCCTATTAAGTAACCGTTCTCAAAAAACTTGTCGCCCCTGTACAGGTGATGTTGCGCTTACCAACCTTGTGAAGCTTCTAATCATTGATGAAGTACATCTACTTCATGGTGATCGTGGTCCAGTTGTGGAGGCACTGGTTGCCAGAACTTTGCGGCAGGTTGAAAGTTCTCAGAAGATGATCAGAATAGTGGGTCTTTCTGCAACATTACCGAACTACATTGATGTTGCCAGATTCCTGAGAGTTAACCCTTATGCTGGGTTGTTCTTCTTTGACTCCCGTTTCCGCCCGGTACCATTGAGTCAGACGTTCATTGGTGTGAAGGCAGTTCAGCCATTAAGACAAATTCAAGAAATGGACAATGTGTGCTATGAGAAAGTTGTGGATCTTGTGCAGAAAGGCCATCAGGTCATGGTCTTTGTTCATGCTCGCAATGCTACAGTACGAACTGCAAATGTGTTGAAAGAAATGGCCCTTCAGAAAGGCCAACTCAAATTCTTTGAAGCTCCAGACAGCAGTTCATTGGGCCAAGCAAGAAATGCTCTGAGCCGTTCCCGCAACAAACATCTTGCAGAATTGTTCCAATGTGGATTCTCTGTGCATCATGCAGGAATGCTCCGATCTGATCGCTCACTTGTGGAGAAGTATTTTGGTGAAGGACTTATCAAAGTATTGGTCTGCACATCGACCCTTGCTTGGGGTGTTAATTTACCAGCCCATGGGGTAGTAATTCGTGGTACTGAAATTTATGATGCCAAACATGGGTCTTTTGTTGACCTGGGCATCTTAGATGTTCTGCAAATATTTGGTCGTGCTGGACGTCCACAATTTGACAAGTCTGGTACTGGAATCATCATCACATCACATGACAAACTCAGCCATTATTTATCTTTATTGACTAATCAGTTCCCCATTGAAAGCAATTTTGTTAAGTTCTTAGCGGACAATCTGAATGCTGAAGTTACTTTGGGAACAATTAGTAATGTTGATGAGGCAGTGGAATGGTTAAGCTATTCATATCTTTTTGTTAGAATGCGTATAAACCCTCAGGTGTATGGTCTAAACTATCAGGATGTTGTTGATGATCCTTCATTGGAGATGAAAAGAAGGGAGCTCATAAAGATTGCTGCTAAGGCGCTTGACAAAGCAAGGATGTTAAGTTACAATGAAAGAACTGGAGACCTCCGGGTAACAGGTACTTTGCCTTAATGCGGAACATTTTATGTACTTATGTGCCTCTTGTTTCTGTATTATATCCTCGTGGGTCTTATCTATACTTAGATTTGGGACGAACTGCGAGTCACTTTTATGTCAAATATGATACTGTGGAGGTGTTCAATGAGAAGATGAAGCCAGTAATGAATGAAGCAGAAATTCTTGCCATGATATCGCATTCTCAAGAATTTGAGCAACTGAAGGTAACTCCTATAAATGAAGTTAAGAAAAAAATATGTATGTTGGCTCATCTCACATCTTTACTTACATTTTAATTTCTTTATCTCACCTAGGTCAGAGATGATGAATTGGATGAACTGGACAATCTTACTGCTGATTGCTGCTTTGTACCTGTGTCTGGAGGAAGTGAAAATCTTCATGGGAAAGTGAACATATTGCTGCAGACCTATCTTTCAAGAGGACGCATCAATAGTTTTTCCCTTATGTCTGACCAAGCATATGTGTCACAGGTTATTGCTATGTTGTATTTTTTGAAAGGAATCTCATTGATGCATGTTTTTTATTTCTGTCTTTAAACTGTTGGAATGTATTGTGGTTTTGCAGAATGCTGTTCGTATTGCCCGTGCTCTCTTCGACATTGTTATAAAGAAGAACAATCCTATCATGGCGGGAAGGTTCCTCATGATGAGTAAAATGTTTGAACTCCAGCTATGGGATTTTATGAGTCCAATGAGACAGTTCCATATTATTAGCCCTGATCTTCAAGAAAAATTGGAAGAAAGAAAGTTGACCGTTGATAAACTACGGGACATGGATGTTAAAGAAATTGGTGTGTTGGTGCTTGGATATTTTCAGTTTTATGAAAATGTACCTCACTTGATACAGTTTTTATAAACTGAGGGTTCATTTTTTAGGTTCCTTGTTACGCCATCCTAAAATGGGTATAACTGTTAAGCGCTGTGCCGAAGAATTCCCATTGGTTGAAATGAGTGCTACATTGCATCCCATTACTCGAACAGTGCTTCGGATAAGACTTAAGATCAAAGCAAATTTTAGGTGAGACTCTTAAATATCAAGCAGTATTGAAATCTATGCTCACATAATTGTGGGCTGCTTGATTTATTATAGGAACCTTTACAGAGTAAAATTTTACTTTATCACTTTCCATGTTGCAGATGGAATGATAAATTCCATGGTAAGACTTCTGAAGCATTTTGGATCTGGGTGGAGGACCCAGACACAAACCATATGTACCACTTTGAATATTTTCTTTTAACAAAGAAGCAGGTAAGAAAAGTTGTTTCAAAATTCCTCACTATTTATCAATATTAAATGGAGTGCTTCCAGTGACTTTATTTTGGTGTATTTTGTGGTCATTAGGTTTTAAATAGAGAAGAACAAGAACTTGTAATGACGATCCCTTTACAAGATCCTCTGCCACCTCAGTATTATGTTCGTGCCACAAGTGACCGCTGGCTTGGCTCTCAGTCATATTTAGAACTTTCATTCCGTCACTTAATTCGACCAGAAAGTCATCCACCCCATACAGGTAGTTTTCAAAACCAAATTTTAAAAAGAGAAAATTTTAGCAGTGTTTTATTCTTGATTGCCGGTGGCTACTTCACAACAATTATTTTTCAGACCTTCTAGA
This sequence comes from Megalurothrips usitatus, assembly GCA_026979955.1. Classification (NCBI taxonomy): domain Eukaryota; kingdom Metazoa; phylum Arthropoda; class Insecta; order Thysanoptera; family Thripidae; genus Megalurothrips; species Megalurothrips usitatus. The sequence goes on from CM049592.1 coordinate 12,165,116, forward strand.
GCTGCAGCCACTTCCAGTTACTGCCTTGGGTGAAACACAGTTTGAAATTTTGTACAAATTTTCACACTTCAACCCTATTCAGACACAGATTTTTCACTGTCTTTATCACTCGGATAGTAACGTTCTGTTGGGAGCACCTACGGGTTCAGGAAAAACAATTGCTGCAGAGATAGCAATGTTTAGAGTGTTCAAGCAATATCCTGGGCGAAAGGTATGCTTTATATATTTTATATTGTCATCATCATAATACTGTCGCTTTCTTTTTTTGTCTTGGCAAAATTCATGAATATTGCAAACTTGCTTTCAGGTGGTGTACATTGCGCCTCTGAAAGCCTTGGTTCGAGAGCGTATTGAGGATTGGAAAGTTAGGCTGGAGGGAAGGTTGAACAAAAAAGTTGTGGAATTGACTGGTGATGTGTCACCGGATGTTCGAGCTATCATGGCCGCGGATGTGATTGTTACTACTCCAGAAAAATGGGATGGTATCTCTCGTTCTTGGCAAACCAGGAATTATGTGAGAGATGTGGCCCTTATAGTAATTGATGAAATCCACCTTTTGGGAGAAGATCGTGGCCCAGTTCTGGAAGTCATTGTTTCTCGAACTAATTTCATTGCTTCTCACACAACTAGAACTCTGCGTATCATTGGGCTTTCTACTGCTCTTGCCAATGCTCGTGATCTTGCCAATTGGTTGGGAATTGGAGAGGTAAGTGTTTAATGTAGACTGAAGTGGAATAAAATTCCAACTAATGTACTAATGTACTTTTAATGTTTATTTCATATAAGATGGGGCTGTACAATTTCCGTCCGTCAGTACGACCTGTTCCACTAGAAGTTCATATTGCAGGGTTCCCTGGCAAACATTACTGTCCACGCATGGCAACAATGAATCGACCTACATTTCAGGTTTACCATTGAACATTATGAGTTGCAATTCAACAATGTTAAAAGCATGATTTTCTACTTTATGACAATCTCTTATTTACAGGCTATAAGACAGCATTCGCCTTGTCAACCTGTGTTGGTGTTTGTGTCATCAAGAAGGCAGACTAGACTGACAGCATTAGATTTGATTGCATTCCTTGCTGGAGAGGACGACCAGAAGCAATGGTTGCATTCTGATGAAGCAGAGATGGAGCAGATAATTGCTGGCATAAAAGATTCTAACTTGAAGCTCACTCTTGCCTTTGGCATTGGTATCCATCATGCTGGTCTTCAGGACCGAGATCGCAGGACTGTCGAGGAGTTGTTTGTGAATCGTAAAATACAGGTACCGTATATATAATTCTCTTGAAAATTAAAAAAAAAGATAGAATTTTTAAAATGTTGAATTTTTAATTGTGCTCTTGTACAGGTTTTAATAGCCACTGCTACCTTGGCCTGGGGTGTCAATTTCCCTGCACATATGGTAGTTGTCAAGGGCACTGAGTATTATGATGGCAAACAGCGCCGGTATGTTGACATGCCCATTACTGATGTACTACAAATGATGGGTCGAGCAGGTCGCCCACAGCATGATGACCAGGGTGTAGCAGTTGTTCTTGTAAGTACTAGTCCTAATTTTAATGTTTACAACTCTGTAACCAAGTATCCAGAATTATGATAATTTTCCTTGCAGGTACATGACATTAAGAAAAACTTCTACAAAAAGTTCCTTTATGAACCTTTCCCAGTTGAATCTTCTTTGCTAGCTGTGCTTCCTGATCACTTGAATGCAGAAATTGTGGCCGGAACAATTCGCTCCCGTCAGGACGCCATGGATTACATGACTTGGACCTACTTCTTCCGAAGATTGTTGCAAAATCCGTCTTACTACAACCTTGAATCTTTGGAGCCGCAGGACGTGAATCACTACCTCTCATCACTAATAGAGACTGCTTTCAGAGACCTGGGCACTGCTGGATGCATCAAAATGGATTATGAGGTATTTATTTTCTTTTAAACTTAGGTAAGGGTGGGGAGAGAGCTATGAACATTCATTCTCATTATCCTGTTTTTAGGATGAGCGAAGCGTTGTAACAACATCATTAGGCCGAATAGCATCCTTTTATTATTTATCACATCAAACTATGATGCACTTTAGTGGTGCTTTGAAGTCTGACCTATCTGATGAAGAGGTACTGAAAGCATTATGTGATGTCCATGAATATTTTGAACTACCTGTTCGGCACAATGAGGATTTAATGAATGCGTAAGTACAGCCATGAGAAAATAGAGTGCAGAAATTAAATTTGGGGTACCATTTTAATTTTTTTTAAATTCGTTTCAGGGATCTTGCCAAGGACTGCCCAATTTCTGTTGATTCTCTAAATATGGACTCTCCTCATGTAAAAGCATGCCTTTTGCTACAAGCACATTTCAGCCGCCTCCCTCTGCCCTGCTCAGATTACTTTACAGATTTGAAGTCTGTTCTGGATCAAGCAATTCGTATTTTACAAGTAAGTTAATCCAAGAATTGCACAATTGCATATATACAATACATATATCTACGTATCCGTATTTCTTTGTGCACAGTTCATTTTTCATTTCAAATTTTATCCCTTTGCTGTAGGCTATGATTGATGTTTGTGCTGAGTGTGCATGGCTGGCTACTACACTGAGAGCCCAGCAGTTGTTGCAGCAAGTGGTCCAAGGCTCATGGGCTAATAAATCTCCTCTACTGACCCTACCACATATTGAACCCCAGCACATGTACCATTTTGCTAAACTTGATGATCCAGCCCTTTCAACTTTGCCTGGTTTAAAGGAGGCTTGCTTTAAGGACTATGAAAGATTGGCATCGATTCTTCGTGGTGATTTTGATGATGGAGAGATTGAGCAGGTAGTACTGTAATTGATTGTGTAGCATATTCACTTATCACCATCCAGTTAAGGGTTGGTAATGCACTGCTTAAATTCTTTATTACAGATGCACCGAGTTTTATGTGAAATGCCTTCAATGAACATTCAGTTGAGCATTCGTGGCTGGTGGGATGGCAGTACTCAAGATGAAGAAGCAGAAAGGAAAATTAAAATTCCAGCTGACAGACAGACATGGGTGGAGGTACATGCTGAGCAAGAATACACCCTGATGGTATGTGATTGTGATTGGGTCTTTTCTCCACGCTCTTCAAATATATCTATATATTTTTTTTGGTTTTGCTAACATTTAACATTGCTTCCAGGTCAATTTGCATAGGCTGAACCACTCCAGAGATCTTAAGGCACACGCTCCACGATTTTCTCGACCAAAGGATGAAGGCTGGTTCCTCACATTAGGTTCTGCTGATGATGGGGAGTTGTTGGCACTCAAACGTGTCAGTGGTGTTCGAGGAAAATCTTTGCAGCAACTGTCTTTCTACACTCCATCCAAGCCAGGTCCGCAGAGTTGTGGTGACATGTGCTGTTGTGATGTACAGTGTACTGTATTTTCATGGTGTGCTTGATTTCAGGTCGTATTATTCTTACTCTCTACCTCATGTCAGATTGTTATTTGGGACTGGATCAACAGTATGATATTTATTTGGAGGTAATTCCATCCAACTTGAAATGTCAAATAAACACAGACCTTGCGGGCCTGTCTATTGAATCCTTGGATAGTATTGAGCCGCAAGAGGAGAGTGCTCAACTGCAAGAAGATGTCTCTCAAAAGTGGTAACATTCTATTTTACTTTAGGAAGCATAGCAGTGAAAAGCTCACTAAAATCAGAAACCCTCTTGTCTGTGATAATTGACCCTGTGATTAAGGGAAGATCCATTCTTCCACACCAAATACATTACTAAATGACCAATGTACAATAGAGAGTTCGTTACCTTGTGGAGGAGTAACTGTTCCAAATTAAGCAAGACTATTAAACTTGTGACTAGAATATTATTGGCACTTTTGAATAGTGCAGATGCATCTACAATTTTTATTTTTGTATCGATCTGAGAGTGATTGTCAAATGACCTTAAGCAAGTTTTCATCCCTCTCAATTCCATACGTGAGTTCTCAGGTAAATGTAACTTATCCTACTTCATTTATAATTTAGAAGTTAAAAATTTTGTTTTGTGATACTTTTGGAGTTTTGTGTAAATAGTATAAGAATAATATGTTGTATATTTTGTGTATTCCTTCTCAGTTGGGTATGGCTGTGTTCAGTGTGGAGGGTCAACATATAGTAAAATAACTTATTTTCCACGACAGACAATGTGCATGTGTTCATAGACAATAAAGGACTGACATCTCCATTCTGTTTTATTTCTTATCACATTTTCCTTAACGCATTAAAATTGCAGCATCTAACAACAGTACAAAACAAAATATCGATAAAATTTGCTTGCAAGCCAGGGCGAGTAATGTCCAATAAAATACAGCTCCTAATGCTACTTGCTTGCTGCAAGTTCTTTTCACACACTTGCAGTCGTCGCTCATTTCTTGATCAAATCGCATGTACACCGGAAAATATGAAACGGCTATAGCCTTACAAATTTTTTGTGTAACCGATTTCGATGGGAGATAAGGGAGATAAGGGAGGGCTTAGCCTGTGGTGCAAGTTGTGCTGCCTACCCTCCCGGCGTGGACGTGTTTTTCGCATTTTTCGGTGCCATGAGGGCCATGCGGCACACTTTTAATAAAGGAACGACGTCTAGGGGGCAGTTTAGACACATTCCGCGCGAGAAATCAAAATTTTATTTCCTGACCAAAGTTGGAAAAATTGCAAAGCCTTACATTTTTTTTGCCAATTTGATTTTGTGTTCCCGATTTTGATGAAAATGATATGGGAGATAGGGGGGGGGGGGTCCTAATTGGTACATAACCGCCCATGGCTGTTCGAAAACACCCGTATTTTTTTTTCACAAAAGGGCTTAACGTGTGGTGCAAGTTGTGCTGCCTACCCTCCCGGCGTAGACTTTTTTTTTTTTTTTTTTTTGCCTTTTTCGATTTTGAAGAAACTGATATAGGAGATAGGGGAGGTCCTGCCTTAATCCTGCGCTTTCGATTGCGTTTTGGTGGCCACATCTTTGTGGCTACAAACAGGGACGTGGATGACAGTGGGTAATGTGTAGAAGCCGCGCTGCGACATCCGAAATAAGCATTGACTCCTGCCAGTCAGTCGGCCACCAGACCGCGCTAGGAGCAGTAAGGCGATTTCTATACTTGAGCTGCTGCACTCTTTTTGGCATTTTGTTTTTTAAATCTCAACACTGTAGTCATACGGTTTATTACTACCACATTTTTTCAAATGTGTGAGGCGTGAGGTGCTTACAAACTGCCTACCCTCTGGGCTTAGAATTGGTCCTATTTGAAAAAATGGTATAGGCGGTGAGGGAAATGAGGACAGCAAATATTTATCAAGTCTTTTATTGTATCGTTAATGTCAATGACATTCTGTTTCCACAATGAGTTATCCCCGTTTTTCCCTTAACATGTTTTCTTTACTGCTTTGAAATCAATGCCCTTGTCTTCACATTATTTTGTGTAATTGATAAAATATTGCATCACATATTTCATAGCACCTTGCTTCAATACTTCTTCTAGAGCACTAAGTAACAACTAACGCAGCACATGAAGATACTTCATCCCTAGACCACCATCTCTCCCTAATTCAATTATTAACATTTAACAACATGAGAGCTACTTAGAAGCTCTGTTGCCTACATAAAAATGCAGTTAACCCAATTAAAAGAAATGCATGACTGGTTATCTGCCATGAATAGATTCACGGATAATATCACAAGTAATAAATATCACTAGATAGTACTATGCTTTTCATTTGACCTTTAGCCTTTGTAGGCATTTAGGAATGTAATTTTGTTCCAAACACACATTGTTCCTTAAAATACAGTTTTCGTACTCTGCTTGGAAGACTTTATGAATGGTAACAGATTGATGGAAACCATCCCGTAGCCAGGACTATGAACAGTTCAGATATGCAAATAAACACATAGATGAGCAAGTAAGCACATTTCCACTTCTCTGCTTTGACACAACTGATAAGTGTTGTTCTGCTAAATGAGCTAATTTTACACGATAAAAGACACCAAACCAAAACTTCTATAAAATAGCCAAATTCACATTATACCCTAGGCTTTTAAATCCCTATGGGACAATAGCCAAAATTTTACAATAGAACCATTGAACTGAAGAAATACATCAACACGTCGCCTTCCATAAAACCTACAGTTGAGCTAATATTCATTTATACACGTCACACAAGATACTCTATTATAATAGAAAATCAACAAACTTGTAAAACAATTTCAAAAAGAAAAGCACGATAAGCAATGATCACAAACACTTTATATGGCTAGTAATAAATTTTCTGAAAGCAAAAATAATGTTTATGATAACATAGTAAAACCCTAAAAAAAATCTCAAAAAAATAAAATTAAAAATACAATTTATACTATGTGGGTAAGTCGAACTGAGTACTTTCTGGTTAAAATCACAATACACATTTATTCTCTCCTGAGCTACAATCTTCTACACAATCTATCATTTCTTAAAAATTAAATAGGACCAGAAGTCAGCTGGCAGATGAGTTTCATATTGCATGTGAGTATCATTAATTTGTCTAGTCAGATCATTGTTTATTGTTTATTATTGATACCATTCCTTATTTCTACCGGGAGACCTCTGGGTTCCCTTCGCGTAGCATAGCCCTGCAGCGCTGATGGCCTGTGGCAGTGAGCCACTGCAGCGGCAGTGCAGCCGAGCTAAGCTTGGACCCCGAGTTACGGTGGCTTCCTCCCTCGCCGCCGTGGTCGTGGGGCCGAGCTCGAGTCGACTGGGCTCTGCCCTCGGGCGAGGAACAGCGATGCGGATCCAGGAAGGACCCGACACGCGAAGTGGCTGAAGTCGGTGTCGGGCGCGCCCTGGGGTCGCTACCGCTAGCTGTGGGGCGGCACGCCGACCACCACCAGGTTGCCGTCGCGCAGCGGCACCAGCAGGTGGGTGTTGGACGGCGTCACGACGATCGTCTGGACGGGGACGTGCAGAGGGACGTCGTAGATCGGACGCAGACTGGAACAGGCAGAGGACGGTCAAGAGGGTGGTGCCGGGGGGCGGCGGCGGCGGCGGCGGCGGCGGCGCGGGGGCTCGGCTGCGTCCGCTACTCACCCGTAGAGCCTGCTGATGGTGAGGTCCCCGGCGTCGTCCACCACCACGACGTTCTCGCCGACAGTGACGAGGCCGGTGACGCGCCCGGAGACGTACTTGCTGCCCAGGTGGACCCCGTTGACGCTGTACACGTGGACGGAGTTGCTGGCCTGCAATGGCGAGGAGAGCCGTATCAGTGCGGGCCGCGGTGCGCGGGGCGGGGAGACCGCCGAGTGGCGCGTCGAGTGGGCTGCCTAAGCGGCGGGCGCGCGGCGGGCGCACAGCGCGCAGTACCTTGTCGTTGGCGGTGAAGGCGATGTGGCCGAGATGGGACAGGGCGAGGAAGGCCACCTCGGCCTGGGGGTCCACGCAGCCGACGGGGTGCAGCGTCCGCAGGTACTGCCCGTCCCGGATGGTGTGCACGTTGACGGTGCCGTCCTGGAGGGGCAGGGCGCGCGCACATGAGTGGTGGCTACCGCAGCGGCAGAGGCGCCAGACGAGGCGTGTACTCACCGAAGACCCGGACACCACCATGTCGAGCTCTGTCATGATGGCGACGCAGGTGACGGCCGCGTCGTGGCCGTACAGCGTCTGGATGGGCTTGGGGGCGGCCGGGTTCGAGGGCCCGCCCCCGGAGGGCCCCGCCGCGCCGCCGGTGACGACGCCCAGGGCGCCGATGCCGCCGCCAATGCCGTCCGAGGCGCCGCCGCCGGCCAGGTCCCAGACGACGCAGGTGGTGTCCCTGGAGCCCGTCACCAGGAACCAGCCGCAGCGGTCCAGCGCCACGCAGGTGATGAGGTCTGAAACGTCGCCAAGGCCACCGTCAAGTCCAGCCCCCGGTCCGGTCCGCTCCCTCTCGCCCCCGTCTCATCCCGCACGCACTCACCGAAGTGGCGGACGACGGAGAAGAGGGGCTTGGCCCGGGAGATGCTCCAGCCGCGGAGGCTGCAGTCCCAGTGGCCGCCGCTCAGCAGCACCTTGCCGTCGTGGCTGACGCAGAACAGGTGCGAGCTGGCGGGCACGGCGGGGTGCGGCGGCGCGGGTAGCTTCTTGCGGATCCTGCAACACAACGCGCCTCAGAGTCAAGCGTCCGCGCCGGGGCCCGGGTGGACATCACCACACAGACACTCACTTGGCGTTGCTGATGGAGGAGTCGACCTCGAAGGAGAAGCCGCGCGGGGAGTGGCGGTCGACGGCGAGCCACGAGTGCACGCCGACCACCCCGGACCGCGCCACCGTCACCACCACGTCGGGCAGGGCCGCCGTCAGGAAGGAGCGCGGCGGAGACCGCGGCGGCGAGATGAACGCCACGGGGTCGCGGTCAGAGGTAAGCTGGAATGAATGAATTAATGGGCGAATGAACGACTGAATGAATGGAATGCGCGAGTAAATGAACGACCGAATGTCTGGCCGCGCGCACCTCCATGATGGTGAAGGGGCGGATCTTGTCCAGGTGCTGCGTGAGGTCGGGCCGGAGCTGGCGGGCGGCCGACTCGGACAGCGGCAGGCGCTGCGGGTGCGGCTCCCTCAGCAGCTGGCACGGCGTCTGCCCGAAGTTGTTGATCATGCCCTCCATGGCCTCCCTCTCCACGGCGCTCTTGAGCGCGTCTAGATCTACGGCCCCTTCATAGCTGGGCAGCGAAAAATCGTGAATCATGAAAACCAGGGAGAGACGTTGCCGCCGAAGGTCGGCGGGGGAACCCGGCAGGAGACGTACCTGCAGTAGTAGAAGACGTTCAGGGCCTCCACCGCTTTAGGCCCCTTCTGCTTGTAGCCGAAAATCAGGTCGATCCATTCGTGCAGGTGGGCAGAAACGTACTCGCACTCCTGAACAGAGCAGCGACGGGCGGATAAGTACACAGAGATGCTTGCTGCTGCGCACAGCACGCCGCGTTGAGACCTTACCAAGGCGCGCCGGTGCTTGAAGATGAAGTCCTCGGGCCCGGTGGCCCAGGGCGGCAGCACCACGTCGTTCACGCGCTCCTTGGTCCCTTGCAGCAGGCCCAGGTCGAAGCTGAAGACAAACAAAGCTCGTCGTCACCACAGAACGGCAGAGAGAGAGGGAGAGATAAAAAACAAAACAAAAAACAAACGGACCCGTTCAGGTTCTTGAGGAACTCGGGGAAGAAGAAGAACTCGGGGGTGAGCTCCTTGACGTCGTTGGGGTTGTCCATGAGCAGCTTCCAGGTCTGCGGGATCGAGTGGAACTGGCGGTCCGCCACGTCGAAGCGGCCGCTCTGCAGCTCGATGTGCAGCGAGGTGAAGGGCTCGACTCGCACCAGGTAGTGCAGCACGCCGGCGCTGTTGGAGTAGTGCGTGCCGTAGTGGAACTTGGCGATCACGCCTGCGGGCATAAAGCATGGGGCGCGCGGTCACTGGGGCGGCCCGTCGGCACGCGGCTGGACGGCGGCGGCGGCGGCGGCCACCTCTCACCCTCACTCACCGGACGGGTCCTCGAAGTTGTCGTACTTGGCCTTGACCTCGGCCACGTTCTTGGGGTTGACCACCCCGATGGGCTTGGACAGGTCTCTGAACGTGGCCGGGTTCTCGAGGTCCAGCTCCTTGGAGGTGTAGTCCGCGATGATCCAAGGGAACACGGGGTACTGGGACAGGTCGTTGTACGAGCGGCCGGCGATCGTGTTGAGCTGCGGCAGGAGAAGGGTCAGGGGGTCATGGGTCACGGGGTCAGGGGCCTTGGCCGCCCTACGAGGGCGCCGCGAGGGTGGCACCGCAGTGGTGCGCGCACCTGCATCAGGTAGTCAAAGTTGGAGATCTCCCGGTTGACCCACTTCTGGGTGAGTCCGGACGCGCGCAGCATCTCCGCGGGCGACCGGCCGCTGGACAGGATGAGATTCGGGGGCCTCAGGCCGAGGATCCTGGAGTAGACCTTGTTCCTCGTCTGCGAAACGGAAATGATGACCGGCGCGTTAATTCTCTTTCCCACCCCGTCGGGATAATAACGCCTCCGCCCCACTCCGCGGGGGCTCACATGACGTGCAACTTGTACCTTGGGAGTGAAGTTGACGAAGTAGTTTGTCTGGTCCATGAGGAAGAACTCCAGCGCGCTGCGCCTCAGGTTGTACCGCCGGAGATGCACCTCTCTCAGTCGCGAAAGCGGCCACTGCCAAGGCCACACATTACGAAAGAGAGAGAAAGATAAGTGGAAGGGGGGGGGGGGATGCTACTCTGTAAGAAATTCCACCGAGGACTCTGTAAGAAATTCCACCGAGGACTTGACTCACCCTGAAGTCCTGCCTCTCCCCGTCCTCCTGGAGGGGGCTGAGGTCGTGGAAGGAGGCGTGGGTGGTGGTCAGCTCCAGCCGGCCCCGCACCGACGTCATCAGCGTCACCAGCTCGCACTCCTGGGAGAGCACCAGCTTCTCCTCGCGGGCCACCTCCTCCACCGGCTCCGGCCTGCCACCAGAGGACCGTCGAGCTCAATGACACTTACGTACTACGCGACAGCTAGGGCCACAGCAAAAAAAAAAAATAATATTAAAAAGCCCCGACGGAGCGCATTTCGGTTTTACGCACTCTGCTTGCAGCGAGCGCAGGTCCTCCTCGGGCAGGGCATCGTCGTCCAGTTCGGGGCGCACGGCGGCGGACCACGAAGACAGCGACAAGGGCGTCTCCGACGAGCGGCGCCGCGAGAGCCAACCTGCGGACACGCGACGTCATCAGGACGAGAGCGGCGCACAGCGGGTCTCGCGGAAAGCGGAACGAGAAGGCCGCAAAAGAAAAATAGCGGGCGACACCTGCGATATAGTAGTGGTGCAGTTTTGAAAGAAAATGCGAAGAGAAAGGGGCACAAGGCATTATTTTTGTTTCTGTTGTTTTTAGCGAAAGTAGCAAAATGTTGACCAAAAACGTTGTATGCACGATGTCCTAGACTCTAGGACTCAAGCCACATAGGTTGCCTAATGTTAGAGCGAAAGCAGCGAAAGTTCTAAGAAAGCGCAATGTCTCAGATCGTAATGTGGCAGCACTTATCAACCTCTAAACAACTATTGAAAAATTTCTACGATTGAGCGAAAAAAGGCAAACGGTATATAAAGCATATTTCAGTCAGTGCAGCCAACTCACCGACGCTGTCGCGTTTAATGTTCGCTGTGAGACATTGAACACACACACACACAGTCAAAAACACAAAAAACAAAACGTCAAACAGTTGCGAGAAAGTGAAGGGGTTGAAGAGAGCATATTGATGCAGAACGTTGAAGATATTATTTCACAGGGAGAGAATGAAGAAAGACAGTATGGCACTACTAGGAAGAGTGGAGCACAAGGACAGAGTAGGGCAAGGCAGGCAGGGACCAGAGAGGCCATTACACCCAGCTTGACCACGTCTAATGTGCCGTATTGCACAACGGGTTGCTGGTCGGTCACAATGCAGTGAGAAGGAAGGCGAGAGTCGGCCAGCAATAAGGATAGTTGACCGAAACGGAGAATGCACCTCCTCATCACATAGCCGGAATGAGACGAAGGATTCGTCGTGTCTAACGTTAGAGATGGGGGGCTTACCGGTGTTGTCGCGCAAGTTGCTGGCGTCGGTGTGCGGGTTGAAGGCGAGGCTGGGGCACAGCTTGAGGCGCATCCGCGAGTAGTTCTCATGGTGCGACAGTTTCCAGTGGCGCTCCTCCGGGGTCCTGCCAACAACACAGACAGACAGCCTGTTCAGGGAATGCGCCGCACAGCACCGATCATTCGCGTTTACACACGTTTTACGCTCCACAAACAAAAAAAAATGAAAAAATAGACCTTTGTTTGCGTGCTTCTAAAATTTGTGTTTCTATGAGGTTCTTTCGTGGTAGGGAAGGAATGCAAGGAAACGGGTCAGAAAGGAGAACGAATGCAATGCATCGTGATTAAGTATTCATTTTTTATTTTATTTCAGTTTTCACTTTAAAAACAAAAATATGGTCGTATGAATTCTTATCATCTAAAGCGGATGTGGGTACATAATATGATTTGAGCACGGATCATTTCCAGACAGGTACAAAAAGCTCGCTGGCCGGCTCCTCGCTCTGCCGACGGGATGGCGTGGTCGGAGCGCAGGGGTCCGGGGCGCTGACGGTGGCCGTCGGTGTTCAGACGACGACGGCGGGGGCGGCCTTGAGGAGGGCGGGGGCCACGACGGGGGCCGGGATGTCCCTCTGCACGACGGCGTTGAAGCCGTTGAGCGGGTCGGCGTAGTAGTTGACGGTGCGGCGGACGCCGTCGGGCTCGATGAGGGAGTAGCTGCCGCGGACCACGTCGCCGTCGCGGCTCTCCTCCTGCGCCTTCGAGTCGCCGGTCAGCGCGTCCTGCAAAAGGGGAGTCCGTCAGACCAGAGCCCACCCGGGCGCGAGCCGGGGACGGCGCCGCCGGGACCCACCTGGACGTTGTAGGCGTACTGGTACTGCGGGTAGGCGTCAGCGTAGTCCTTGACCCTCGCCACGACGGGGGCCGGGGCGAGCACGGGGGCGGGGGCCACGACCGCGGGGGCGGGCGCCACGACGGCGCGCGCCGCGAGGAAGGGCGCGGGGCCGGCGACGGTGTAGGCGAAGGGCGCGGGCAGCACGCCCCCGCGGACCGCCCCCAGGACGGCGGCCAGCGCCCACAGCGAGAAGAGTGCCCTCTGGCGGGCAGAGCGGAGGGTTAGGCGGGGCCGGCGCACGCTGATACTGTATGACGCGACGGTGCGCGCCCGGCAGGCGCTACTCACCCTGAAAAGACCCATGGCTGGCGTGGGGTGGGTGCAGTGGAACACCGGAGGAAGAGGGTAGGTCGCAAGAAGCGGACTGACGAAAACCGCGGCCGGCCCGGCGTTTATATACCGGCGGGGTGACGCTCCCCACGCACTCGGTGACACACGCATGCGGCACGCACGCGGCACGCGCCGCAGCACGCCGCCCGCGGCTGTGCCCGTGGTGCGGGGGCGGCCCGGCGGCGGGGCCCCCGGCCGCGGGGCGCCTCGCGGCGGACGCGCTGCGCCCCGGCTAAACGCAGGGCGCGTGACTTGGCGGCGGCCGGCGAGGACGTGCCGGGGATTTCACCGCACGCGCGTGAGCCCGTGCGGGGGGGCACCACAATCAGCGATCCCGGCCGACGAGGAGCAGCCACTAAATGTGCCGTAACGCGGCTGGTGGCCGGCCGTCCCGGTGCGGCGCGGCGCGGCGCGACGGGAAACATCGCGCCACGCCGCCGGGGACGACGGCGACGGAGGCGCCTCCGTCCCTGCGCTCTGATCGGCACCCAGCGGGATGCGCGCCGCGGCCTGGCGGTCGCAACGCGGCCGGTGTCTCTGTAGTCCCGGCCACAAAGTCGGGAGCAAGCACTCTGTGCTGCTGTAGCCGCTTCGCTCATTGCAATATTCTCGCCGAATTCGACACGGGGGCCCCAGTGGCAGCCAATGGGGGACCGCTCTATCAGCCGAGAATCGCATCGGCGCGCGTGTGCGTGTGCGCGTGCGCGTCCGCGAGCCAACAGGATTCGCGATGTCGTGTCCCGATTGGAAAGCGATGGTTCCCATTCCGTTCCAGGGCCGCCGCCGCCGTGACGCGCCGTCGCCGCTTGCCATCCTCACTTTTGGGTCGCGAGTCGCGATGCTTCTGCTTCTTACGCGGGGTGTGAGAGGGGCGGGGCGTGCTGGCGCAGGGCGCAGGGCTGTCATGCGGTCGGGACACGCAATTTAAAAGAAACGATCGCCGCCTTCGGCGCCTCGTCTTTCACAAGGACGCGTCGGGCAGCTCGTTCAGTTACTAAGTCAGCCCTTCCGCGCGCGCACGGCGGCGGCGACCACACTTCGCACGCAGCCAGCCAGACGGCGCGACACGCGCCGGGCACGCGCGGGGCGTGCGCGCCGTGACCTCTGCGCGTTACCGCACGCCGAACGCACGCGGCCGTTGGCGGCGGCCCGACTGGGCCAACCCCCTCCGCACCTCGCGCCGCGCCGCAGCCCGCGTTGGGCAACGGCCATGCCTGGACGGAGAGGCGTCCTCGGAGGGAGACCCGTCCCGCCGGGGCGCCGCCGGCTGCAGCCGCGCGGGGGCGGGGCGGCGGCCGTCCGCCTCGGGTGCCTCGGCTCGTGCGCGCCCCGTGCCCTAGGTCAGGACTCCTGTTTGATCGGCCCCCGGCCGGCTGACGGCAGTTGCAAGAACGCGCCGTAATCCGGTGGCGATCGACCGGAAAACTACCGCCGCGGCGGGCCGGCCGGCCGGCTGCAACAGGGTCGGCGCGGCGCCGTCAACGGTCGGCTGCCCGAGAAAAGCGCGCCCGGAGCGGATACGCACGTTTTCCCGTGCGGCGTGCTCCGGTTGGCCCGCCCGGAGCCCCACTGTCGCCACCGGCGCCCAGCCCTCAGGCAGCTATATAAGGCGACGAAGGGCACGACCCAGGTCCACTGTCGCGGCAGCCCAGCCCCCCAGCACGATGAAGAACTTCAAGTCCCTGATGGTGGTAAGCAGCGCGTGCGCGTGCGGGGCGCGCCGCGCCGCCGCACAGCTCTCACGCGCCGCCGCCGCCGCCCCCGCTGTCCGCAGGTGCCGCTGGTGGTGACGCTGGTGGGGATCGGCGTCGGCGCGCCGCTCCGCGTGGACGCGCTGGGGACGGCGACGGCGGCGCGCCGCCAGTCCTACTCCGGCCACCACGGCCTGGGGCTACCTTCCGGCCACCACCACCACCACCACCAACAGCACCACCGCCAGGAGGAGCAGCCCGAGCACCTGCAGGACGACCACGAACACGAGCAGGAGCACAGCAGCAAGGACCCGGCCCAGTACAGCTTCGGCTACTCGGTGCAGGTACTGCGCCAGGCTGAGGCCCTGTCGGCGGGGGCGCCTTGCGGAGGCGGGGTCTGACCGCGGCGGCCGCTGTGTTGCAGGACGAGGAGACGGGCGACCTCAAGAGCCAGCACGAGACCCGGCAGGGCGACGTGGTGTCGGGCCGCTACGCCCTGCGGGAGCCGGACGGCCGCCTCCGGATCGTCACCTACACGGCGGACGCCGTCAACGGCTTCAACGCCGTCGTGCGCAACCAGGGCGAGCCGACGGTGGCGGCCTCCGCCAACACGGCCAAGACGTCGGCCGCGGGGGGCAGGCGGCTGTAGGGTAAGGCCGGCCGCGAGTGCGTCGGCGGGTGCGTGTCCAGTGCTGGCTGTGTTCTGTCTCTGTGATCTCCGGGGGAAGCTATCAAGCATACGCCAAATATAGAAAATTGTATTTTTGTACGCAACCCGATGTGTGAATCATTGAACAGCACACCAAGACGTGTATTTCCGTTCATCGAAGGGCGGGAGGACGAAATGAAAACAGAAGGGGAAATGTATCTTAGGATTTTACTCTAGTGTCTGAGCCCCACGCCTTTCGGCGCGCGCCCCAGACACCTAGTACCACAAGGCAGTTCTGGGAACAACAAGAAAGTCTTTTTATTGGCGCACACAGGCTTCAGTAGTGGTGGTAGGACGGGTGGACGGCGGCGGGCTGCCGGTCGACGACCGCGTTGAAGCCGTTGACGTGGTCCGCCGTGTACTTGACGGTGCGGATGGTGCCGTCCGGCTCCACCAGCGAGTAGGAGCCCTTGACCACGTCGCCGTGCCGCGTCTCGTGCTGGCTCTTGGCGTCGCCCGTGTGCGCGTCCGACACCGAGTACCCGAAGCTGTACTCGGGCACCGCGTCCGGGTACACCTCGTAGTGCGCGGGCGCCGGCGCGTAGTGGTGCGCCGGGGCCGCGGCGTAGTGCACGGGGTAGTGGTGGGCGGGCAGCGCGGGCAGCGCGTAGTGCGGGTGGGGGCCCACGGGGATGACGCCCGCGCGGGCGGCCGCCACAAGGGCCGCCGCCACCAGGGCGGCCAGCAGCAGGGCCTGCGGGGCCTGCGGAGCCTGCGAATAGCACAAGCACCCTGTAATTAACTGGTTACAGCCTCTGCAGGCGGGTAAGTGCCAGACCTTGTTATGAGTTGCATCACCGGAGCAGCGTGAGAACCCGCACAGATAGCGGGGCAAAGTTTGTGATCGTGACCCGAGCGCAGGGCTGCGCGCCGGGACTCCCTAGGGGTTCCAGGCTCCCCTGCGTCCCCCCTCCCCCCCTCTCCCCTCACCCCCCGTCGAGCTCATAAAGTGCACCGCTCTGAATGCGCGCGGCGCGCGCGGCGCTGTGTCACAGGCGACCCCTTTTGAAATCCACCGCGCCACCGAGACCCGCGAGCACGGCTTGCGCTGCGGCGGATGAGCCGCGCCTCGCTCCGTCCTCGTCGCACACTGAGGGGGACAGTGGTCACCTACTGCCGTCGCGCGGGTGCTTGCGGCGCTTGCGACAGCGGCTCCGCGGCGCACCGCGGCGACGCGAGGGGCCGCGCCCGAGCCACACCGCCGCGCACGCAGCCGGCCGCGCGCAGAACAAAAATTTCTAAAAGGAAAGCCAACGGGCTTGGCAACCCGCAAAACCGTAATAAACGCCTGAAAGTCGGCGGCGAACGCGATCCATACAATAAAAATGAACGCCTGCGGGTGCGAGGAACTAATTTCAGAGATCGAACGGTTCTGAGGTGGATGGAAACGCGACAGATAGGAATATGCACGGAAGCGAGAAGTTGCACGTGAGGTACACACACTTGAGTCTCGACACTACACAAGCTGCTCGCTACCCGTTGAACGCCTCGCCGCTCGCAGCCCCGCTCCGACACTCCGCACCGCCCCGCACGCGGTCCACTCGGCACTGCACTCCACTGCACCGCACTGCACTGCACTTACTCTGACGGTGGGCATTATCACTGTGTTGTCCGCTCGGGTCCTGTGAGGGTCTCAGCGTGCCGGCGCGCACGGCCGGGGTTTTAAAGGCTCCGGGCGGCCGGAGCACGCCGCGCACGCCCACCCCGCCAGCCCCGCCCGCCCCGCCCGGCCCAGCCCAGCCTCCTCCGGCCCTGCTCCAGGGCGGCAGGGCGCCGGAGCCGGAGGGGCCTCGGGGGCCGGAGGGGAGCCCAGCGACGGAGGCGGGGCGCCCCTCGCAGACCCCCCGGCGCCCCTCCACCCACGACGACCACGTCCCCATACGACGCACCACTTACTCCGGCTGGGCAGCGGCCCCGTTGTCCGGGCCGACACACCTAACTTAACCTCACCACGAGCCGCGGCACCACCTGTAAGGACAGACGGATTACGGGACGGGCACATAAACACACAGTACTCCACACCGCATGTGACAAGACTCACCTGGCCCGGGCGGAAGCTGCTGGCCGCAAGGAGGGTCACACTTGCATCTTGACGACGTCCCGGTGCCGCAGGTCCGCGGCGCCGATACGTCGCTGCCCTCGCCCTGATTGGGGCCGTCATCGGCGACATACGTCAGCGCGGCGAAAGGTCACCGCGGCCGGTGTCATACGTCACCGCACAGGGCGGCGCGACCTCAGCCCGAGATGAGCTGAGCCGGGGCGGCCGCGGCCACTCAACGAGCCGATCGCCACGAGGCCTTTCCGAGGCCCCGCGCCAGAGCGAGAAATCACAGGCGCGGACCGAAACGGGGAACGAGAATTTTAACAGAGCGGTCATAATAAGCGATAGTCTCGGCGAGCGGGCACGATCCACCCGGCGCGCAATGCGCCGCCCGCAAACAGCGCGAGCCTTGGGCCGCCCTTGCCTGACCTGACCCAAGCTAACCTTGCCGAGCCCGGGCAGTCCGGGCCGGGCCGCCGGGCCGCGCTAGGCGGCGCCCGGTATCATCTCACTGCAATCGGACCGCGGGCCAGTCGTGGAGCACTGCAGGCAGGCGGGGGCGGTGGGCAGTGGGCGCCGCCCGGCCCCCGCAGCCCAGCCGTGACGACACAGAGCGGCGGAGCGCCTGCGGACGGCGGGGTAGGCCGGCCCGCGGGACACGGGTGCACGCGGCGGCCGCGGCTGCCTACCCGCCGGGCGCCCCCGCGCTGCTCGTCTTCATTCCGGTTCCGTGCCGCGGGCCGCGAGCTCGCGGCGCCGGTGGTGCCAATTAGAGCGGCATTACGGCAAGCGGCACGTATGGCCGGCCCCAGCCAGGCCCCAGCCCCGCGGAGCACGCGGAGAGCCAGCCGGCCGAGCCCTTCGGCCGCCGCCGCCGCCCCCGCCGCCGCCCCCGCCGCGGCGCTCGGCGCGGCCACGGCTCGGCCCCGCCCGCAGCAGCGCCGCGCCGCTCGGCTTATGTCCAGTTATGCAACGCCGTTCCCTTCGGCTCCGTTCGTTCGGTCCCCTTATCCGACGCCGCGCTGCCGCCGAGGTCGCCCGTGAAAACAAAGCGACCACGCAAATTCGCAATCTCAATTATATTTGGCGCGGCGGCCGCGGCGGCGGCACGGGCGGGCGGGCGGACGGGTAGGCGTCCCCGCGGTGCTCGCCGTTGTCGGGTCGTCACGGAGCGGGCGGCGGAGGGCGTGGAGGGTGGCGGTCACGGGGACCCGGAATGGGGGATCGGGTGTCCTCAAGTAGGCTACCGTGTTATGCACACACGCTGCGGTGCCGCGGGGGCCGCGGGGACACAGCCGATCTCAACGGCAGATTACCCCCCAGGGGGGTCTCGCGAGACAGGCCGCGCGGGGCCCTCGGCCCTCGGCTCTAGCGGCCGCACCGCCGCGCCGCCGCTGCAATACCATCCCAACGTATGTACGAAAACGGAGGATTTTGCAGGGACCCGTCGCCGTGCCGTCATCTGGACGGGAGGTCCTACGGCGTCCGTTCCCGTTCCACAGTCCCGTACTCCGAACCGACCTTCTGCTGCGTGCGGTAACCGAAGTGAAGCGATTCCGCGCGGCACCCGGAGCGTGGGGGCGGGGCACGGGCGCGCAGGGCAGCGCCCAGAGGGTCGCCGCGGGCCAGGCGTCGCCTGCCGCAAGCCGCCCGACAACCAGAAAAAATATTGTACACGTGAATTTACAAAAAAAAATAAGAAATTAAAAAAAACTCTCAGCAGTTGTCTCCTCGTTGTGTCCCTTCCATCTACACCCGCTGCCCTACTTGCTTGTCGATTTTGCCAATTACCGGGTCGCGGGTTCAAGCAGCGCTGCGGGCGGCGCTGCGGCGCTGCTGGCGCTGCTACTGTGTCGGCCGCCGCTGCCGCGCCGCCCCGCCGATGGCTGACGCAACCGCTCTGTCCACTGATCCATCTCTTTGACAATAACCACCGCAAATTACCAAGCCGATCGGCTTATTTAGCGTGGCGCACCGCGGCAGAGCGGCCGCGCGCTGCCCGGGGACGGCGGCGCACGGAACGTCCGTCACTCTCCTCTCTCTCTCTCTCTCTCTCTCTCTCTCTCTCTCTCTCTCTCTATCCTTATCGCACCGCCGGCCGGCCGGCCGGCCACTCGCACGCCTCCGTCTCCCTCGCACTTCTGCAACACCGTTGCCGCCGCTGTGCTCGGCATCGTGTCGATTGCTCGACCCCCCCGCCGCGCCCCGCGAGAAGCGCGAGGGGCCTCGCCGCCATTGCAGGGCCCAGAGCGGCGGAGCCTCTAGGGGGGAAACGCCGCGGCCAAGTGTCGTGGGCACCTTCTTCTTCCCCGGCGACACGGCTGGGCACGCAGAACGCGGGCGCGTCCTCGCCGGCCGCTTCGTTAGGCCCCAGGCGTGCCTGCACTGCCAGCCCCGCCCCCGCCCGGCCCGGTCGCACGGCCCAACGGAGAGTGGCGATGTTGTCGTCAAAGGATTGATCCAATTAAATCCTGGCCCGCCTCACAGGGGACGCGGGCTCCGCCCCCCTCTCTCTGTCTCCCCCTCTCTCTGTCTCTCTCCCTCTCCCGCACTCTCCCCGTGCTGCAAGCGTCACAATGCAGCAAGCCACCGCCGCCAGCCCCTTAACAACAATGGCGAATACATTAGCGGCCAGTCGCCAAACTGATCCGCGCTGCTCCACAGATGTAGTTAGCGACTCATGGGAGGGCCGCCACGGACTCCCCGTCACCATACCGAATCTTATTTATTTATTTATTTAACAAGCGTCCGACAGAAATCGTTTCAGCGAGCTTTCGTGGGCTGTCTATTTTTTTTTCTGAAAACAATGCCACATAGAATTAATTGGAATAAATACTTTTTTTTTAAAAAAAGGAACCGAACATAAAGTTCACGGAAAGTCAGAAAAAATGTTCAGCAGACCCAGAGCTTCAGTCCAGCCAGCCAGAACACCCTGCCGGTCCCGCAGCCCAGCGGGCGCTGACGCTGGTTGGGCTGCCTGCCGCCGCGGCGCTGGACACACAGCCCGAGTCCCGGCCGCCTGACTGTACCGTCGTCACGTCTGCCTGGTAATCTATGCGAAGGAGTTCCCCGTGCGGCCGGAGGGGGGCGCCTCGGGCGGGAAGGAGATACATTACCCGACAAACGCTATAGCAGTGACGGACCGACAAGCAATCGGCGGACATAACGTGCGCCCGGGACACACCTATTGTATTCAGAGGGAGCGAGAGAGAGAGAGAGAGAGAGACAGAGACAGAAGCGCGGACACACCCACGCGGCACGTACGACATTATTTATCAAAAGGCCAAACCACATCCATACGAAGACACACCGAGAGATGTGGGAGCACGGCATACCAGACCGTCATACGGGCACCTGACGCTCATCCATCGGATATGTGCGCACTTTTAGTAATATTAAAGTGCGTAAACGATTCAGTAAGGGGCCGGCCGACTGACTCGCACGGCCGTACGGCCCTGCGAAGGCTCTGGTGAGGCCCCACGCCGCGCCCCGCCGCCCCGCCTGCGTCCGCCAGCGCCCGCCAGGTCCGGCACATTATGTTCCAAACAAGTGGACGTGACAGCACGCTGGCAGCGATATGAGATGAGACGGGGCGGCGCGGGGCACGCAGCGCGCCCAGTCCGGCCACTATGCCAAAAAGCCCTCGGCAATTTCGACAATAAAGAGAACAAAAACACAATGCGTAAAACGTATTGTCACGCGCCGGTTTTCGTCAACCGATAGCAGCAACCCCAGCCATGTTACAAAAAAAAAAGGAAAAGTTTCACACACAAGCACACCAAAAAATAAAGTGAGTTTTCTTGGTTGGGGGCTGCAGCCGCCGTTCGCTCGGCCCGTGGCGATGAGCCGCAGTGGGCGTCGGCGGTGCAGCTCGCCGCCGCGGCAGCCAGCGGCCGTCCTGGAAACCAGTTCTGCTGACCAAAACGCTGCACTGCTCTGCCCGCAGCCCCAACCGAAATGCAAACCATGTTTGTGCTCCTCGCGCCTTCCGCGTCCGCAGCCTGCGCGCAGCGGCTTAGTTCGGCGGCCATAACTCAAATCGCCCGGTTCTCGGCGGGGATGCGAAATCCCATCGTCCTCCCCGACACACGACGCGCCGAGCCGGGCAGGCTCTCGCCAAGGACGCCGGTGTTATCGACACCGGCGACAAACAATTATTTCCGTCGATCCCCTCCCAAAAATAAATTTCATTTGACAAAGAGAGCGTTTGTATCATTACCATGAATTTTGATCGTTTCAGGGGGTCAGCAGTGGTCAGTAAATTCGTTGTTTTTACAAAATATTGATTAATTCGATGAAATTCGTCTCCAGAAGGTGACTGGTCGCCGCCTAGGTCCGCAAACGTTCCCACGATAAACGCGCGACAATAACCGCGTGACTCTGATCTTGGATTAAATTCAGGATTGCCGCCGTATTTGGTCCGGGTGGGTTCGGAAGCCGCGCGGCCGCGGTGGCGGCGGTGGCAGCGGCAGTTTCTGCACATCGGCAACGCTGCGACGCCGCCGCCACCGCGCTCCGGAGCCACCCACCTCGCCTTCTAGGGACGGCGCCGGACCCGCGACACTTGCCCATTAACTACGCTGCTGGCCCTACCCTGCACGCGCCCCCCGCCGGCCCCCCGCCGGCCCCGCGGCCGGCAGCGGCGGAGGGGCGGCCAGGCGGGGCCAGGCTGGCCAGGAGGCTGCGCATCTTCCAAACAGCGCCGTCGTCTTTTTAGTTGCCAGCGCTGCCGGGGCGCGGCCGGGGGACTGCCCTCCGACGGCCTTGGCGTGTCGGCGGCCGGTGTTTGCGCACACGTATGCCGGGCAGGACGCCCCGACAGTGCACCTGTGCGCGCCGCCGGCCGGCCGGCGGAGGGGGCGGTTAGGGCGGGGCCTCGGCGTCGCATTCCCGCCCGCCTAGAAGAAGGACCTCGTCGAAGCGCACGTTTGACTTGGCGAGCCCGACTGTCTTGGTCCGAGCGGTGCGCTGCCGCCGCCGCCGCTCCCCTCGCCTTTCTTCGCGGACTGTCCCCTTTCGCAGCGGCCGGTCATTGTGGCCATCCTCCTCCCGGTTTTAAAAAGAACAAGCAAAACAGGCAAAAAAGGAGGAAGGAGAGCGGCGGGCTCCGCTGGCTCCACCCCACTCGGGCGGCGGCCGGCGCGCGGCCGCGGCGGGGGCCGGGGTGGCGGGCAGGGCTGCTCGCATCCTCGCCGGGTACAAAAACCGGCGCCGGGGGTCAGGCCCTTGATACCGCGTTGGGATTACGGACGAGCACGATGCAGCTCAACAAGGTGCGTCCTCGGCTTCGCCTTTTCAAAAACGCGCTTTTTGTGTGCTTCGGGAACTTGTAAAGAAAGTGATAGAATTCTAAATGTCGCGGGTTTGTGAGGTCCTCAGTGCGTGTTTGTGGGCTGTGGCAGGTGGCGTTGCCGGTGCTGCTGGTGGTGCTGGCCGCGCGCGCCCACTCCAGGGCCGTGGCGCCCGAGGACGTGAAGGGCGTCAAGACGCTGCTGCAGGACGAGGCCCGCGACGACCCCTTCTTCGACAACAACCCGCAGTACGACTTCGCCTACCGCATCCACGACGAGGAGACGGGCGACGCCAAGGTAGGGCCGCGTGCGGCAATGTGAGCGGAAGTGGCCCGCGCCCTGAGCTCCCGTGGCATTGACCATTGTCCCGCCGTGTGACAGGGCCAGACGGAGGAGCGGCGCGGCGACGCGGTGCACGGCAGCTACTCCGTCGTGGACCCGGACGGCACGCTGCGCGTCGTCAAGTACACGGCCGACGACGAGCACGGCTTCAACGCCGTCGTCTCCCTGACGCCCGGCCACTCCAAGCCCATCGTGGTCAGGTAAGCGCGACACTTGGTCGGGGGGGGGGGGGGGGGGGATGGGGTGAATCGAGGATTTGAGCACCCACGGGGGGTATGTCTTCAGGGGACCCGCCGTCCAGCGTCGAGTCGTGGCCGTCCAGCAGCACCACGTCGACGTCCCCGTCCCCGTGCAGCACCATGTCCTGCAGTCGTCCTCTCAGCAAACCGTAAGTGCGGCCCGGCGGGCGGCTTCTGTAGCGCCGCCGCCCGCGTCATTCTAAACTTTCCGTCAGGTGGGAAACCGGCGGGTGCTGGTGGAGCACCCGCTGCACCAGGCCGGCGCCACGACGCAGCAGCACCTGGTGCAGCCGCCGCTGACCCTGGGCCTCCACCAGGACGTCCAGCACCTCATCCCGCAGCCAGTGCCCCAGGGAGCCTATCAGCTCCAGCAGCTCCACCAGGTAGGCCATTCGGTGCGGTATGGCCCGCCGTGAACTAGGGCACTTTTAAGTTTGGTTTCGCTCTACTTTTCCAGATTCCCGGCTCTGGGATCCACCACCAGATGACCATGCCACTCAGCATAGTCCACGTTCAGGAACCGAACATAAAACAGCAGCAGGTACTTCCGTTCCAAGAGAAAATATGAAGTTATATTTTATAAAACCTTTTAATGACCCTTGATTTTTTTTCGAAATAGATGGGGACACCCATACTTCAGCTTTTGAACCAGCAGCCAAGCCAAGGCCTACTGAACCAGCAGCAAGATAAGGATCAGAAACAGGACCAGAATTTACTTCAGCAGCAGGATCAAAGTCTGCTGACTCTACAGCAACAACAACAGGGTCTGATGGGCCTCCAGGGCCAGCAGGGCCAGGGACTGCTGAATCTGCAGCAGGGAGACCAAAGCTTGACAAACATACAGCAGCAACAACAGGTCCAAAGTCTCTTGAATCTACAGCAGCAACAACAGGGTCAAGGTCTGTTGAATCTCCAGCAGCAAGACCAAAACCAGGCAAATCTTCAGCAACTACAACAGAGCCAGGTTCTGTTGAACCTGCAGCAGCAGCAGGACCAAAACCAGGAAAGCCTTCAACAACTACAACAGAGCCAAGGTCTGTTAAACCAGCAGCAGCAAGACCAAAGCCCGATGAGCCTGCAGCAACAGAGCCAGGGACAGTCAAATCTCCAGCAGCAACTGGGTCAAGGTCTGCAGCAGCAGGATGCGAGCACGATAAACCTGCCACTTCAACAGCAGAGCCAGAATTCATTCCAACAGCAGGATCAAAGCTTGCTGAATCAACAGGAGTCCAACAAGCTAACGCAGCAGACGCAGACTATTCAACAGGACGGCCAGCAGGACCAGCAAGATCAGCAGCAGCCTTCCGACGAACAGCTCGAGAACAGTCTTCAGGCGCAGGAGGAAGCCGCCCTGCCCCAGGTGAGTCCCCGTTTTCTTAATATTCTTTTTGACGGCATTGTCTCACAAGCTAATCATAAAATTTTAATCTGTGCAGGTGATTGAGGTCCGTCACTCGGTGCAGAAGGTGGACACGGTGCCCACCCCACAGCAACTTCAGAATCAGCAACAGTTGCGATCCCTGGACAGTGATATTCAGGCGGTACCAATCCAACAGCACCGTACGTTGGCAGTATACAGGACCAGCCCCTTGGCCGGAGGCGTGCAGCGCACCAACTTCGTGACGTTTAACTCGCCTTACGCGCACTACACTATAAGCTAATAACCAGTTCTGATCTCAAACTTTCTCCCTGTACGCGCTCGGGAATTTTCTGTAGTTTTCTTCATGAAATCAAAGTACGGAAAAGCCTGGCAACTCACGCACTGCGCGCACGTGCGTGCGTGTCGGCGTTATTAAGACTGATTCTTATGATGTATCTCGTGTGGCCACAATTGGCAAGCCTGCTGTTCATTCATCGTGTGGTAGTTTGTATGGCAGCACAGACTGCGTTGTGTAATAATAAAGACCATTACACGTTTCGAGGGATCGAATATACCTTGTCCGATTATTGCCGCTCTCGTACTCACCGGCACGGGGGCCACCACTGCCAATGCCAAGGCCAGTCACGTCTCTCACCTGCAACACAGACAAGAAACACGGGTAATTGTTTGTGTCGTGAGTTAGGGCACTGCTGTCGGCTGGCCACAGAAGATGAATCATCTGTCCTCACAGAAAAGTTTGACGGATCGTCGTCATGCATACATTATTAATCCAGTCACTCGCTTGATCGGGGAAGGCCAGTTGTCAGTGGCCGCGCCCGCATTCTGCAAGCCTTCTGGCGCTTGTTTAAAGCAAGTGCGCAATTGAACCACCCCATCAGCCTCTGCACTCAAAGAGTCACTCTGGTATAGTTTGAAAATAAAACAAGACACAGTAATTTTTCTGGTTTATTTATTTAAAAAAAAACACGCCTTCATCCTTTCGTCTGGCAAACAATACACGCGTTATCACACACATTTCACACATAACATAATTATTTTTACAAAGCACGAAAAAAATTAGTCTTGCATGTCTTTTGCATTAATAGTCCGACAAACTTGTCAATTCAAGTCTTTGTATGTGAGACAATTTTTATCCAATTTTATCAATGGAAACGAAAATAGCTGCACAGCTTTAAGAAATGGATTTTCGCATGTCCATTTGGTTTCGTCACTATTTTAGACCGACTGTAAGCGCCCACTGGGGTCCTCCTGGGGCACGATGCCCAGCGACCTCTGCTGGTGGGGGGACAGGCTGCTGACCGGGACGCCGCCGGCGTCGAAGAGCGCCTGCTGCTGGTACCCCTGCTGGGGCGCGTACCCGAGGCCGGCGTCGAAGAGCGCCTGCTGCTGGTACCCCTGCCGAGGCGCGTACCCACCCAGGCTCCTGGCGGCGGGCGTCTGCTGGCCCGCGACGCCCGCCCCCGTCGTCTGGTAGCCCCTGTAGTTGAAGCCGACGCCCCGCGACAGGGGCTGGTAGCCCTGGAAGTTGTAGCCGGGCTGCTGGAGGGGTGCGAAGGCCCGCGACGAGGTGCCGGCGACGGCCGGGAAGGCCGCGGCCTGCTGCAGCGCGCCGTTGCCGAGCCCCTGGTATCCGAGGTTCTGGCCGTACCCGAGGCCCTGGCCGTAGGCGCCGCCGTAGCCCAGCAGGCCGGCGTCTTGAATGCCGTTGCCGCCCAGTTGAGGATTCAGAGCCGCAGGACCGTACGGCAGGTTGCTATAACCCAGAAGCCCGCGCTGCTGGAGCTGTTGCTGGTGTTGCTGCTGTTGGATCTGCTGCAGCTGGAACAACTGCTGCTGCTGGTCGAGCTGGCCGCCGTACCGCACGGCCCCGGCTAGGTTGCTGCCGGGGAAGTACCCCGGGAACTGGCCGCGCTGCTGCACGCCGAGGAGCGGGTTGGACCGGAGCCCGGAGTCGTAGCCCACGCCGCCAGCGTAGCCGGCGCCGGCGGGGAAGGCTGTGCCACCGACGGCCGGCAGCGACGAGGAGCCGGGGAAGCCGAGGTTGTTGGAGTACCCGGCCCCGGCGGGGAAGGCGGCGCCACCGAGAGCCGAGAGCGACGTAGAGCCGGGGTAGCCGAGGGCACTGGAGTACCCGGCGGGGTACCCCGCGGGGTAGCCAGTGGAGTAGCCGGTGGGGTAGCCAGTGGGGTAGCCGGTTGGGGTGAGAGGCGCTGCAGCGTAGCTGGCGGGGAGGCTGTTGACGGTCGGGTAGGCAGCGCCGGCGGCAATGCCGGACCCGGCGGCGTACCTCGTGCCCGGCGTGGGGGTTGCGGGGGTGCCGGTCTGCGCGCTGGCTCCCAGGGACTCGAGGGCGCGCTGGCGGGTCGAAAGCCGCTGCTGCAGGTTGGCGTCGAGCACGCTGGACAGCGGGACGCTGCCCGAGCGACCCTGGGCGGACCGCACGTCCCCGATCAGCACCTCCTGCTGCTCAGGTACGTCGCTGATGGTCGAGTCCGAGAGCACAACGGGGGACACGATGTTGGGGGTGGCCGTCGACGCCACGACCGACGACAGCGACGCCACGCCCGGCGTCCGCTCGACGACGGCGTTGAAGCCGTGGACGGCGTCGGCCGTGTACTTGACGGTGCGCACGCCGCCGTCGGGCTCGACGAGCGAGTAATGGCCCACGACGGCGTCACCGTCGCGCTGCTCGCGCTGCGTCTTGGCGTCGCCCGTGAGCGCGTCGTGCACGGCGTACGAGAAGTCGTAGCGCGGGTGGGGGTCGTAGGGCTGCGCGGCCTGCGACGGCAGCTGCAGCTGCGACTCGGCCGCGTGGAGCAGGGCCGCCAGCAGGGCGGCGAGCGCGAGCAGCTGCAAAACAGAACCGCGTCGTCATCCCGGAGGTCCCGGAGCCCGCGGCGACACCGGCCGACCCCCCGCAGACGTACCTTTCCGTGTTCCGCCATCGTCTCGTGGGTGTCCAGAAGCAGGCCGCCGGTCCTCTGCGGCGACGCTCCGCGGCGGCACGCTTTAAGTAACCTCCGCGGATCCGGCGGGCCGACGGCGACGCCGCGGCGCCCGCTCCCCCGCCGCCCGCCCCCGGTCTCGTCTCCCGCACAAAAGTATGACGAATAGTAATTGTGGACGCTCCCGTGTGCTGTGCGTGTGCGCGTGCGTCCCGTCCGCGCGTCCCGGCCGCCACTCACGTCGCGGAGAAGGATGGGCGCCGCCGCTGTCCTCACCGGCCCGGCCGCCGTCGCCGCGGCCGTCGCTGCGCCGGGCCGCAGCAGCAGCGTCAGCTAGCAGCACGGACGGCCAGGCCCAGTAGCGCACTGCCACATGACTCACGGGCAAACAGGAAGAAAATACTCGCCGGTGGCCGATCATCGTGATTATAAAGTGGGATCGGAAGGGAGTAATGAAATGGGACTGCGCGCGTGAGCACGCGGCTCCGCGTGCGGCGGCGGGGCCGCGCGGGAAAAGGGCCGCACTCACCCGGCCCCCGCGTCGCCCGCCGCCGCGCCGCCGGCCGCTGAACTTGGCCTTGGGGCAGGTCCCCACAAAGGGCTGCCTCCGACGGCCGGCCGGCCGGCCACCGCCCTCTTTTCTCCGGCGTCCTCGTCGCACTCCCGGCCCCCGGCGGCGCGCGACAGAGACGGCAGACGGGAGGCGGCCGCCGCACCGCCGCGGCGCGCGCCACATTTTCAAACGCGGCGCCGCGCCGATAGGTATGCCTGTCACGGCTGGCCGCGGCCGACCGCAGGCAGAGAGCACCGCGGCCGCCGCCGGCGCCACGACCGAGGCGGCAAAATTCAAAAATCGAAACCGGCCGGACGGGTCGGACAGGTGCCGTCATTACCGAGGGCAGGGAAGGCAAGGGGGGGGGGGGGGGAGGTCCCCGAGGACGGGGATGGCGACGAGCACTTAGTCCTGCGAGTGCCAACAAAAGTGTCAGCAGAAGCGAGCGGCGTAAAACAGCCCGGCCGCCTTCATAAACAAGGGAGGCTCCCCGCGTCCGGGGCCGGCCGGGCTGCCCGCCGGCATGCAGTATTCAGAGCGGCGTCAGCGGAGCGGCGTCCCAAGGGCGGGGCGGGACATGACGTGCGGCTGGCCGCGACGCCCGCCGCGACGCCCGCCACACCGCGAGAGGCGCACTGCGGCAGCTGCGCCCGGAGGGTAGGCAGCCCAACCGGCGGCTCTGCAGGACGGCTGCCGGAGGCCGGCTGCCCCGGGGCCGGGGGCTCCTCGCCGCCGACCGGACTGCCAGCAGCGGCCACAGCAGCCCGGCCAATTTATTTGACCTCGGAGGCAAATGTGATTCTGAAGACTGTGCGGCGCATGTGTCGATAGATTGCCAAGGGGAGTAGTGAGTAGTGCGCCGGTGGTGGTAGTGGTGGGAAAACAGGGAAAACAGGCCGCATCTGATCCAATCCACAACTTTATTCAACCCGCTTAAGTCAGTCCGGTTGCCGCCGCCGCCGCCTAGTTGGTGTAGGAGTAGGCAGCGTGCGGCCCGTGGAAGGTGGTGGAGCTGGTGCCGTAGCCGCCGAAGTAGCCAGGGCCGCCGCCGAACGACCGGAAGGGGGCGCCGTACGCGGAGCCGTGCGCGGCGCCGAAGGGTGCTGCGTGCCCGGCGCCGTGCGCGATGGCGGGCGCGGCGACCGGCAGCACGGGTGCCACGGCGGCGACGGGGGCCGCGTAGGCGGGGGCGACGCCGGGCAGGGGCGCCGGCCCGGGGAAGCTCTGCACGACCGTGCCGCCCGCGCCGGACCGCGTCACCTGGGCCGTGTAGCCGTGGGCGTCGTCGGCCGCGTAGTTGACGGTGAGCAGCGAGCCGTCGGGCTCGGCCACCGAGTACTGGCCGCGGACCGCGTCGCCGTTTCGGCTCTCCTGGTGGTTCTTGTAGTCGCCGGTGCGCGGCTCGGCCACCCGGTAGTCGAAGCTGTACTGCGGCGGGTAGGCGTCGAAGCCGCCGTTGTAGGCCGGGTTGTAGGCGCCGTTGTTGTAGGCGCCGTTGTAGGCGCCGCCGTTGTAGTACGCGCCGTTGTTGAAGGCGCCGCCGTGGAAGTTGGCGGGGGCGGCCAGCGCCGCCTGCAGCGCCACTGCGGACAAGAGGACGAGCTGCGCCGGGGCGGCGGCGGCAGCGCGGCGTCAGGCATGGTGAAGTAGCCCCTCGCCGCGCTCGTGTGTTGGGCAAGGTTCGCGTCCGTTCATAACTCAGACAGTATCACCACCACCGCTTCATGAGATCCCCGAGGCTGGCCGGGCACTGCGCCGGGCGGCGCTCCGCGCTCCGTCCGAGCCCCGGCCCCGGCACGCCCTCCCGCCATGATCTATCACGGCGCCCGCCCACGACCCCCCCGCCGCCTGAGCCGTGTGATAACGGGCTGACAGCTCGGCGCCCGCCGCCCGCCCGCCGCGTCGTCCCAAAGATGAAGGCCGCGCCGCCGCCGCGCTGCCGGGGGCGGCAAACGGTGCGGGAGAGCGGTCGGAAGCGCGCGCCGCACGGCCGCCGCCGTCCCGCCGTCCCGACCCTGGCCGCCGCCGCCGCCGCCGCGCCCCCGCGACGCACCACGCCCGGCCGGGCCGCCCGGCGGAACGGGGGGCGCCCGCGGCGGGGTCCTTACAGAGAGGACCAGCGGCGGGCGACGCCCTCGCCACGACACGACACGCACCGCAACCTGCCGCAACACGCTCCCACACACCCATCTTCCCGCACAACTCTCAAAAAATATGATCCGATCATGAGAAATTACGACGTTTTTGCCTTTTGACTGTGAGCTAATTCAATATATCATGTTATTATTTTCGATTAGTTCGCGGAGACTGACACACTGTTAAAACCAAATAGAGGCTAGAGACTGATATCAACTCAGAATGCCCTGAAAAGTATGCGAAAAATGCTCGTTTAATGTCTGCATTAGGGTTAAAACGTAATAACCTCAATAAGAATAAGCTGTAGTGGGGATGTCTCTCGCACTTTGGGCCACACTGTTCAAAAACTCGGATTCCCAGAAGCACAAAAAAAAATACATACTCGGATTGATTAATGCGTGACGAGCAGACTGGCCAAATCGAATTTTCAGAAACTGCAACCACACAGTATAGATTCTAGCTCACGTAGAAAATGTTTAGAGCCCACGATGAAAAAGGTATCCCTGACACATTAAACATGGCGCAGACCTGGGCCTGGGAGACGCTCCGTACCTGGACGATGGCTGCCATGTCTGGAGTGTTTCGGTTGGGTCGGAAAGTGCAACTGACTGGCCGGTGGTCGATGACCGGCGTTATATACTTGAACGTGGTCCTCCGGGATGATCCCCGGGGATTCTCCCTCCAGCCTCTCTCCCGCTCCCTCCACGGCGGCGGGAGGGGCGTCGGCGAGGACCCCCTTGCGACAGCCGGGGACTCCCCTCCCCTCCCCCCGGGCAGAAGGCGATATCTCACAGGCGAGGCTTTCTTCTCTAGTCGGCCGCGGCACACACGCCAAGCAAAGAGAGGCGACTCATTGTCTTTACATTTTTTTTTCGAAATCCTAAAAACGGCGGTCGGTCAACTGCTGAGCGGTAGCGCCTGCGAGGTACTGGGTAGGCAAGCCCGCCCGACACCCAAGCTCGACGGGACGGCCTACCCTCCAGGCGTCCTTACACCACAACGCTCGCAGCCCACCAGAGAAAAAAATGTTTTAGGTGCTTTACTATTTTTTTAAAAAAATATATATGCTTTATATAGTGTGAGAATAATTGAGTTGCGTGGGTCTGCGGGGGGCCCCTGCCCCCTGGATGACGCCCCCGAGTCCGGGACCACCACGACGCCACCAAACGGCGCATTGTTCGCGCGCGTCGTGAAACTGCTATCGATCCAATAACATTTAGTTTCGCGCCGCTCCATCCCCCCGACGAGTGTGTGCACAGATTCGCTTCACGTCGTCAAGGTTTTTTTTTATCTAAATTATGAATAAAATGCCATGCATTTCTCGCTTCTATGCGGTTTTGTCCTCAAAACGAAATCAAGATCACATCTAACACTAAAGTTCTCTTCGACAAACGACGAGACATGAGTAATTACACTACAACTGCGATAGAGTGCAATTGCTTTGGCCTTAAAAGTAAAGCCGGCCTCCTCCCTGGGCATCGATATGCGAGATGAGCGGCGGTTTCCCACCGTTTTGTGCGGCTCACGCCCGTAGCCCCGCTACAACGAGGATGCACTAATTATATTCGGGGCGCCGTATGCAAAGCGCGCTCGTGCGCGGCCTTGGCTGTCGGGTTTGGGTTCGCACGTCGCCGCACCGCCGCCGGCAGCCCTGGGTCCCGCCCGCCCCTCCTCCCCCGTCGGCGGTGGCCCCCCCTCCAAAAAAAAATTAAAAAAAGCTTTTAATGTCAGCCGTCGCGTCTAGGGGGAGAAACACGGCAGTGAAGACAGAGAAACGGCCCGCACTTCACACACTGCTGTCGTTGTGTTCTCACATCCGCACTTACAACACGTTAACTATTCCAATATCTTTGAAAAAAAAATTTTTTTAATAAAATTATCTGTGATATATTGACGGGCGTCGTCGGTGAACGCTGGGAATACCAACAGAGCCCGCGAGCCGGCCGATCTAATGAACCCATACGACACGGCGGCGGGGCTCGGCGAGCAGGTAGCCGCCGCGGTAGCGTCCATTCATGCAACGCCGTGCTGCCGCCCGGGGGGGGGGGCGGGCCCTTATCGCCTTATCTGCGCGGGGCGCCCGGGGGTGGGGGGAGCGGGGGAAGGGGAGGGGTTCCCCGAGGACCGCGCGCGGCTCATCACGACTCGGGCCCAAAACCACAAGGCGCGGGGCGTGGGCGGCGGGGAACACACCCACCGGCGGAGCGGGCCGAGCGGGCGGGGCCCCCGCGGGCCGGCCGAGCGCACGTCACCGGGGCAGGGCCCGGCCGGGCCCGGCTCATCCCGGGCGATGCAAACATTTTCGTGTGCCAAATATTATCGGGTCGCGGGCAGAAGGTCACGGGGGCGGGGCGACGGCGGAGGGAGGAGGAGGCGCGCCCCGGAGGGCAGACGGCGTACGAGACGCTGACGCCGCCGTCGCAGGACGACGACGAGGGTGTCGCCAATGACGGCCGCCACGCGCACGCGGACGGGCCGCGGCCGCCGCGGGTGACATAGATATTTTCACAGCGCGCGGCGGCGGCGGCGTGCGTCGCAAGATGACGTACGAGGCGCGCACAAAAGGAGACGAGACGAGAGATCCCACGACAATGTTCATTGTGAGAGGGACGCTGCCTGCGAGTGCAGCGGCCGGGCGGCACGCGCCGCGCGTAAGAGCCAACGGGCGTGTCGCGGCGCGGTGCGGTAGTATGGGAGTAGTTTGGGTCGCCCTGCAGCGTCCCCGGGGCTGAGCACCGCACCGCCCGCGTCACGCCGCTGCGCCCGGCCGGCTGGTTCGCGGCGGGAGTGAGACATCGGCAATGATAAACGCGTCCGCGCGATAACCATCGGCCCGAATATCGGCTCGTGACCCGGCAGAGGAGGGCCGGCGCGGGTCAATGAGGCCCCGCACCTGGGAGCGCCTACGAGTGGGAGCGAGAGGGAGGGAGAGGGAGTGTGAAAATATCATCGCGCGGCCCGGTAATCACGTCGTCCGGCAAACGGCCTCAGGCCGCGCGCGGCACGATTTTTTCTACTTCTAAACGACGGCGGCGGTGTGGGACCGCTGCGCTCCGCGACGTGCCGACACGAAGGAAGACACCTCGTAGGCCACTCTGCTGGGGGTCACGGCGCGTCGGCGGGCAGACGGCCGACGGCTGAGCGGGGCTAACCGGGCCAGTCAGGTGCTGTGAAATGTAGAGTGCTGCGGCTGGGAACGGGCGGGAACTTTAAACAAAATCGAGAGGAGACGTGGAGGTTTTTTTTACAAAACTGGAGCGAAATCTTTTTCTGGTGAACGGTGCACTGTGGCCAGCCGCGATGGCAGGCGATAGTCTGCGACGGCCTGCCATGGCCCCGGGGCGCCTCATGCGCTGGCCGAAGCCTCGCAGCAGCCTCGCCGCCCACCCACCGCGTCCGACTCGTGCCGGCGCCGCCCCGCGCAGCCCCGCCCCGCCCGGCCGACACACGCGCACGGTGGGCTGCCTGCGTCCCCGGCGCACCGAGGACCCGCGGCTGAGTCTGTAGTTGTCGGCGTCGCCGCCAGAGCGCGCCGCCCGCAGCGTGCGGCTACAGTTTTCGGAAGGAATTGTAAAGTGGGCACAGGGCCAGAGACGGAGATCGGTTTTGCTGATAAATAACAATTATAATTTATTTGTACACACTAACATAAACATGATTGAGCGGGTGAAGGCAGTCGCTGGGGATCAGATTCCTCAGTAGTGGGGGGCGGCCACGAGCGCGGGGGCGACGGCCACCTTGGCGGCGAGGCCCTCCCGCCGGACGACGGCGTTGAAGCCGTTGTGGGGGTCGGCGACGTAGTCGACGATGCGGCGGGTGCCGTCGGGCTCGATGAGCGAGTACTGGCCCTTGACGACGTCGCCGCTGCGCGACTCCACCTGGGACTTGACGTCGCCGGTGTGCGCGTCCTTGACGCCGTACGAGAACTCGTACTGGGGGTTGGGGTCGTAGGGCTCGGGGACGGCCACCTTCTGGATGACGGGGGCGGCGACGGCCACCTTCTGGATGATGGGGGCGGCGACGGCCACCTTCTGGATGATGGGCTGCGGGGCGTAGGCGACGGCCGGCTGGGCGTAGGCGACGGAGGGCTGGGCGTAGGCGACGGAGGGCTGGGCGTAGGCGACGGCGGCCTGCTGGCGGACCTGGGACGAGTAGGAGACGGCGGGGGCCGCGGCGACGGCCACCTTCTGGACGACGGGGGCCGCGGCGTAGGCGACGGCGGGCGCGGCGGCGTAGGGGGCCGGGTGCAGAGTCTGCGTGGAGATGGACAGGCCGAGGGGGGCGGCCGCCAGCGGGGCACCCAGGTAGCCGGCGTGGGCCGCGCCCAGGACCGCGACGAGGACAACCAAGTACTGCGGAAGGGAGGCGAGCATGAAGGCACAGGTGCGGGAGAAAGAGGACTACCCGTCAGTTCGGTCACACACAACTTGAGCGATCCTCGGCTCTAGTGCTGGCAGCGGCGCCGGCAACTCTTGGCTCGCTCCACCGTTTAGGTCTCCACGGCCGGGCGCCGAGCCAGCCTCCGCCGGCCGCTGCTCTGCTCATCCGCGGCATGCCGTGCCCCACTGGCAGAGGGTCTCTGGCAGGGGGCCTCAGACACACGCCTCAGAGCACTCGCCGGGCCGCGCGCTCCCGGAGCACTACAAGACCGCCGCACGCAGCACACTACGCAGCCCGCACCGCTGCCGCACACGCACCTGAGCAGCCATGGTGATGGAAGGAGGACTCGCTGAACTATGCACTGCCTTCGGTGGCGGCCGGCAGCTTTATATTAGACGGCGGCCGGCTCTGACGGGGGTCCTAAGATCTAGTCCTGGAGGCGGGCCTCCCCCTGCCCCTGCAAGTAGTGCAGCAGCTGCAAGGTGGACCAGCCCCAGCGCGGCCGACCCGACCCGGCCCGACCCGGCGACAGCCGCGGCGCATGCGCACTCTGACGGCCCACGTATATCACCATTATCTCGGACGTCATCGCGGCTCCCCACATGCTCGTCGTCGAACTGAATCCCCGCCGCCGTCGGCGTCGTCATCGCCGCCGGCGACTCCACCCGTCCTCGGCGTCGTCGACGACCTCTGCCGACCTCGGCCGATCTAGGGACGCCGCCGTCAACATCTTCGGCGTCGACCATCAGCACCCCCACCGTCAACATGCCCTCCGGCATCGGTGGTGGTCCAGCAGCCCTTGGCACCGGCCCTGCCACCTCCGGCGCCGTTCCCTGCCGGCCGGCCGGCCGGCGCTACCTTGACAGGGTAGCCGGCCATTGGCATTGGCCGGCATGTGCACCGGTTGCACCAGACATTGGCCTGGTCCGGCGCACAGCCGTGGCCTAGCGACTGAGTGCGCGTGAGGGCGGCAGGCGGCGGCCGCACACAGCGTGCGCGCCTCGGATCGCTTTCATCGGCTCGCGGACGCGGCAGAGTCCGTCGCGACATCCTGGGACTCGTCTCTGTCCATTCATCCGCGTGCGGGCAGCGGCGGAGAGCACGCCCGTCCAACGAGGTGCGAACGGCAGCCGCCTCCGCGGGGGGAAGTTGGTGCGGCCGACCCCCTCCGGCCCCGCCCCCTCGGCCCCCCGCCCTGACGGCCCGCGGGTTCCAGTTGCATCAGCCGCGCCGGCCGCTCAGGCGGACCGCCGCGCCTGCAAGTCCTGCAGTGCACTGCAGTGCGCTGCAGTGTCGTGCAGCGGGGGCCGGACTGCCGGACAGACAGCCTCCCGGTGCCGACCCGGAGCGTTGTCGATTCCCAGCCCGCCGCCGTCCCCCGCACGTCGAGGCATCTTCTTTTCGCACTGCAAACACGGATGCGACTGGACGCGGCTGACGTGACCGACACCACGCCGAACACCGAGGAGGCGGCGATCGGGTGTAGCAGCAGGGCAGTGAGCCGGGCTGCAGCAGCGCGGAGACGAAGGTCCCGCCGCGCCGCGCGGCAAGGAGTCAGCCGCTGAGACGGGGTGCAGATACGGTTTCCGCGCGGAGGTCGACGCGGTGCCGCCCTGCAACTCTAGAGTTACAGACTGCACTCGACACCCTTCAAATTTTAAATCCCACCCACCGTAATCCAGTCTCATACTCATGCCCAGCTGTACTGTGCTGCGTGCACTGCCGGCAGCTACGAGGACCCGGACCAAAGGGGGATACAATTTGAAAAAAAAATGAAGAACTCCACTAAGGCATACAGTAGTTTAACACTTGTACTACGCATTAGAAAAAAGACCGTAAACGTGCCCTGAAATTATTCTGGCTAAAATGATACGCCAGCCCGGGTGATCCTGAAATATTGCACGGTTTCGTCAGAAGCACTGGAAACGATCAGCGAACGAGGCGGCCTCAGAGCGGCCGTTCCAAACAGGAACAGAAACAGTGGCCAGCTGACGAAATGAACCGCGGGACTTGGTATAAAGAAAGGAAGAGTTGTACATCTAATATTGACATCAGCAGCCCGTGATTTTTTTGAGCCCGTATGTAGCGAGGCGCTCTTTCTACCTTTCGTCTTCCCTCATCTTTCATTAATTAACGCTACTTTCCTTTCAGTACTTGTACTTGCTGAAATGTTTTCCTCCACTTTAACATGTAGATTACCGAATCGCAATGCAATGTGTTTTGAGTTTATCTCAAGCACTCACTGATCTGCTAACAAGAGCGACTCTGCGTACAGTAGAAACACCTCTTTCCAACAAAAAAAAAACATTGACAAGAAAATCGAATATGATCTACCTAGCCTGATCTGGCCGTAATAGACATTCAAGCAGGTCGCATATGCGTGGCAGAGGTGGCCGAATAGGTGCTGGAGCAGCTCCAGGCCGGACACAGCGGCCGCACACCAGGTCACCGAAGGCCGGAATGCAGCTGGCCGGGCGGTGCTGGGCGGCGCTGCTGGCATGAATGAATAGAGCGGTGCCGGCCGGGATAAAGCACCGCGACCTGCCACAACGCGGATGAACTCCTCCGCACTGACGTCAGCCCGAGCCTCGTTTGTTGTGATCTGCGCCACGGCGGACGACCAAATCGAAACCGGGCTGCTCGAATTGATTACATATATTATCATTAGACTGTCACTGCGGACAGGTGCAGGGTCCGGTCCCTACACTGGGGGAGGAAGGTCTGCAATACTGGCAGGTGATCGGCGCCGGATCCGCGGCCAAGTCTAACGTGTTCTGTGCACGTGGCCCCCGCGTGGTTCTGGGCAGGGCGTGCCCGGCGCCCGCGTAGGAGGGGGCCTTGAGGCCACGACGGCCAGGAAAAAAACCACAGTGCGCGGCGCGGTAAACGTCTCGGAGGCCCTGCTGGCGGTGAGGGAGCCTCCGCGGCCGCGCCGCCCTCCGCGGCGGGGAGCCGAAGCAGCCCTCGGTCTTGGACCGTCCTGGACCCCCCGACCGGCGCACGCGTGGGGCGGGGCCGCCCGTTCGGCAGCCGCCCGCCCCGCCCGGCGCCCTGCTCCCCCGGGCACCCGCTTCACAGCGGCGGGCGGGCGGCGGCGCCTGCGCGCACAGGCTGATGCAACTGAAGCCGGCAAGGCGTCAGCGGAGGGGGAGGGGGGCGGGGGGCGCACGCACACACGCGCACACCGCGGGCACATGCACACACACGGACGCGCGCACACTGGCGCACACCACCGCCGCCACACACTAGAAATCCAAGCAGTCTTCCTCGTCGTATAAAAGCCCGTTGTCCACCACGGGGTGTGTATACTCGACTCGCGCAGCTCAGCAGCAGCAGCAGCACCAGGAGCGACACCAGCACCCAACCGCCCACCAATCAAAGATGGCTTTCAAGGTGAGTGGGCGACGACGCGGTGGTACCAGAGCACGCCGACGTCGCCCAGCGCCCGCGGTGCCCAAGCCCCGGTACGGCGCCGAGCCACTGTGCTGATCTTGTGACATTCCTGTTCCAGCTCATGCTCGTCGCCTCCCTGCTGGCCGCGGCCCAGGCCGGCATCATCGGCTCCCCCCTGGGTCTGGGCCTGGGCTCGCCGCTCGCCCTCAGCGCCCCCGCCGGCCTCATCTCGGCCCCCATCGCCGCCCCCAGGATCCTGACCGCCGCCCCCGCCCTCTCGCTGGCCTCCCCCGCCGTGGCCCTGTCCAGCCAGTCCGTCACCCGCACCATCTCGCCCCAGATCATCGCCGCCCCCGCCGGCCTCACCCTCGCCAGCTCCCCCAGGATCCTGAGCGCCGACGGCGGCCTCATCCTCGGCCAGCCCGGCCTCATCAACTCCGGCATCATCAACCCCGGCATCATCTCCTCCCCCATCGCCGCCACCAAGATCATCGGCGCCCCCGCCATCGGCGCCCCCATCGCCCTCGGCTCCCCCCTGGGTCTCGGCCTCGGCTCCCCCCTGGCTCTCGGCTCCCCTCTGGGCCTCGGCCTCGCCGGCCACCTCTAAGCCATCCGTCCCGTGAAGTGAGGAGCCATGTCGTCCTGTGATGCTCCGCTCTGCTCGGGGAGGGTGGCTCCCAGACCCGCCCTCCCCGAGAGCGTCCCGGTCCTCGTCGGCCCGCGGGCCGCGCCCCACTGCGCCGCCCCCGAAGCCGCCGCCAGCCTGCGAGGCCGGCGGGGGACTAATCAGTATTACGATGTCCAGCACATCACTGCCTGTGTTTACCACTTAAATTATTAATGTAAATTCGTGTACGAGACGAATGAATAAAATGCTCGACGGCAAACAGCGGCTTACATTTATACCTGCGCGGCTGGCGCCAACAGAATCCGGCTGGTGACATCCTGACGGCCGACAACAACATCTGCGGCCGCGGCTCCGCGCCCGCCACGCCCAGCCACCTTCATATCGTGCATGCGTTCGCCCGAGGGGCCGCGTGCACGGCGCGTGTCGCCTCCCCCCTCTCTCCTCCAGTCGTCCAGTACAGACGAGGGGAGAGCAGGAGGGGTGGCCTACGCAGCCGGGGCCAGAAGGGACCCCGCGAACGCACACACGCGCCGCCACGCGTCCCAAGGACACCACTGCAGGTGCACACACCACGGGACCCTCCCATGGTTGGGATTTGTCGTGATTGACGTCGCGCTGGAAGTTTTGCAAGCCGGACGCGGCGGTCGTGACCGAGGCCCCCGCGCACACAGTGCTGCGTCCGTATACCAAGTTCTGTTTTGAAAAATATTCGTGGACGATTTTTTTTCGCTGGTCGGGTGAATGGAAACAAATACGAAAATTTCCGGTAATCAAGCGGAAAATTCCCTGCCTAGCAAAATTAAGACGTGCTCAATAATGATATGTCACTTGACAAAAAAAAATAATTCGCAGATCTATTGATTCATTTTCTCGTGGTGAACGCCAAACGTAGCAGTTAACAACGTGTGATATCGCACGCAAGCGATCAGAAAAAGGGCAGGGCTGCGGCGGCGGCGCGGACCGACTCTGTGACTTGGGCTTCGTTGCCGGCCCGCATGACCGCGTTGCCGGTAAATGAACGAGCACTATCAAAGCGGTGGTCGCCGAGGAGCCCGCGGCGGTGCGCCGCCTCACAGTCAAGATCAAGACCAGGGGGCCGTCAGGGGCACTTTTTACAGCGCAGAAAATGAGTGCGGCTCGCGCGTAAAGGCTCACAAACAGCAGTATCCCGGGGCACGTCCCTTCCGCCTTCACGCGCCTTCAGCGCGGCGGCGGCGGCGGCCGCCTCGTAAACGGGCTGCGACCGCCTCATTTCGACTCGCCACTCTGAGCGCGTCCGCGAAGGCGTTTAAGTAGCGAGCCGTGCGCGGCCGCCGCTAGCAGTCCACGCCGAATGTCAATCTGACGCCAATCAATCTCCGTTTGCAGTCAGGGGAAAGTGGCAAAGACACCGCAAAAGGAGGGATCGGGGAGGGGAGAACCCAGAGAAAACTATCCAGCAACGTTCATAAATAATTTATTTTTTGGTCAAATTTTCGTCTCGTCGTGCATCGT
This sequence comes from Megalurothrips usitatus, assembly GCA_026979955.1. Lineage (NCBI taxonomy): Eukaryota > Metazoa > Arthropoda > Insecta > Thysanoptera > Thripidae > Megalurothrips > Megalurothrips usitatus. The sequence continues at coordinate 12,205,145 of CM049592.1, forward strand.
GTGTAAGCGAGCGTGAGGGTGGCAGCAGCAGATCAGTGCAGACCGGCGAGTCCCAGACCGCCCAGACCCAGGTGGCCGAGGGCAGGGACGCCAAGGTGGCCGACGGCGGGGACACCGAGGTGGCCGAGGGCGGGGACGCCGACGTGGGCGACGGCGGGGGCGGCGATGGCCACCTTGGCGACGAGCGGGTCCTTGCGGACGACGGCGTTGAAGCCGTTGATGGGGTCCGCCACGTAGTCGACGGTGCGGCGGGTGCCGTCGGGGTCCGTCAGCGAGTACTGGCCCTTGACGACGTCGCCGTCGCGCACCTCGTGCTGGCTCTTGTCGTCGCCGGTGGCCGGGTCGGACACTCCGTACGAGTACGAGTACTTGGGGTGGGGGTCGTAGGGCTCCACTTCGACGGGGGCGGCCACGGCGATGGGGCCGTGGGCGACGGCGGGGGCGGCCAGGACGGCGGGCCCGGCGAGGCCGAGCTGGTCAGCGTAGACGGCTCCGGACAGGGTGGGCCCGGTCAGCACCGACCCGGGGCCGAGGGGGCCGCCGATGAGGGCGCCACCGTGGCCTCCCACCAGGCCGATGGGGCCGACGGGGCCGATGACTCCAGCGCGAGCTACGGCCAGGAAGGCCGAAACAACCACCAACTGTGGAAACAGGGGCGCCGTCAGCAAGGCACAGACACCGCGAGGCACTACGGACCCCAGAACTAGTACCGCGCAACTTCGCCGGCACGGCAGAGCAAAGACAGGATTGAGAACGGAAACGGCTACACGGAAGCACCACCAGCAGTCATCAGCAAAGACCCGGAAAATAGGTCAAAGTGAAAATTTTGAAAAATCAAACGATTGGGGTTTAGTGGCCGAAAAACTGCACTAGGGTCGAGCCGGTAACACACACACACAGACTGCGGGGAGCGGCGGGACACTCGCGACACGAGGGGCCACACACTGCACACCGTGCACTACTTCTTGTCGCACCTTGGAGACCATGGCGCCGGTGAGCTCGCAGAGACTGAGACGTGCCGACTCGGACGCGGCGCCTGCATTTATAGGAAGGCGGCTCGCAGTGCAGCTGCATCCCCAACAGTGGTGCGGCGCGGCGCCGCTGCCGCTGCCGCGCCCCTCACCCCCACCGCCGCGGCGCCGTGGGCGGGGGCGTCGGGCGGTGCAGTGCGGTGCAGTGCGGGGCAGCGCGGGGCAGCGGGGATATGCGCACGGCGCCGCACCGCGCCGCGCCGGGCGGGCTGACCTTGCCCGGGGTGCAGCCCGGAGGCTCCGGCCCGCCCCGGAGGACCCCGCGGCGCCCACACGGCAGTGCTGCTCAGCAGTGCACAGCAGCGGCGGCAGCTGCTCCGCTCTCTCTCTCTCTCTCTCCCCCTCTCTCTGCTCTCTGTGGTCCGGTTCGCTGCATACAGTCGTTCGACGAAGAAATTGCCGCCGTCGGCGCGCGGCGGCGGAAGGGCAGCGAGCCGGATGCCGCGGCTGACGCAGGACCGCGGGGTCCGGCCGCCGCCACGCGCTGCGCCCGCCGGCCCCTGCTGTCGCGATCAGCCGAAGGCCCGAAGGCTGCCGACCGCTCGATAGCGGCACCGCGGCTGCCCAGAGGTTCAGCGGCTCCACCCGCGAGTCGACGCCGCCGGGAAAAATGACGGAGAGCATTTGCTTGGTGCCGCGCGGGCGCCTTGGCAGCGGACCAGCGGCACTCATATCGTATCAAGGCTCGGGCCGGGCAGGGCCGGGCAGGGCCGGGCAGGGCCGGGCCACGACAGGCCACCACCCGGGCACTTTCTTACGGCCTCCGCCCGGCCGCGCCGTGCCCCCGCGGCAGCACGCACAAAAGAGCCTCGCACGCAGCCGACTGCTTCTTGTTGCGAGCGCTGCGCTGCCAGCCCCCGCTAGACCCGCAGTATTCACTGCCCAGACGCATGGAAAAACAAAGCGGGCATTTCCACGGCTTTCGAACACACTGGCCTTGGCGCCGCAGCGGCGGCGGGCTGCGGGGGATTCTGTTACGCCCTCCGCGCGGGTGCGGGGCCCGACACCTCGCCCAGCTGCCGCAGCTGCCGCAGCTGCAGGTGCAGGCGGCCGCCCCGGGAGGTCGCTCTCCTCCGCCATCGGCGCGCTCATACAGTACGGCCAAGTGATTCATGCAAGGAGCCTGCGACTCCTAACGAAGCGCCGCGCACCGTTGGTGACTCACTCGTGTGCGTCCAGGGCGCTCGCGGACTTCTGATCCCGACTACTTTGTACCATTCACCGCGCAGCTTCCTAACCGCCCGACCGAGCGCACCAACGCGTCAACGTACCCCGAAGAAGCGGGCCCAGTACAATACGTCACACGGCGAGTTCGCTGCGTGTTCGGAAGTCAGACCGTGTCTTTCGGGGGCACGCATGGCGCATCAGTCGTCACCGCGAATGCAGCATCCCAAAATCGCAAGCACGCGCCGCGGGCGGGGCCCGCCGCCCGGCCGCGCACTGCAACAGGAGCGGAGCGCCGCCGCCGCCGCCTGTGGGAACGGAAAGTGAAGCCGGCGGCGGCCTTGCGCGGCCTTGGGGCCGCCTGGCGTGGCCTGGCGTGGCCTGCCAGCACCACGCGAGCGGCGCCGCGGAGTCTGCGCTGGACCCGGCGGGACCCGGCCGGCCGGGCCCGCGGCATCCGGCATGGTGTGGGGGCGCGGCAACGCCAGCGCGGCGCACTGCATTTGCCTGCATCTCTCTCTCTCTCTCTCTCTCTCTCTCTCTCTCTCTCACGGTGGTCAACCAACTTCTACCATTACAGCCCCAATATTTCTGCCCTGCCACGCCCCCCGCAGAGGGGTCGATCTGCGTCGCTCCTCCGCCGCGTTGCGCGCGGAGCTACAGAGAGGTCCGGCGTGGGCGTGGCGCCCGCGCGGATAAGAGCCGCCGCGCCGCCCCGGCCGCCTCTGGCCGAGTCTTTGCGCGCGGGAAAAATAGAGTGCCCCGTCGATTTCCTGCCGCCGACGAGAAGCCGTGCCTCTGCCTCCGGCCGCAGCACGCGGCACGGCGGCCGGGGCCCCGCCCGCCTACCTGCCCGCGACGCCGCCACCGGCTGGCCGCATCACACACCGATTGATTGGCACTCGCGTCGCGTCCGGAGCGACAATAACGAGAATGGCTACGTGATGTCATCATAACTGTCGGCGAGGATAAAGAGATGGAGGAAAAGCGAGCAAAATCACGCGCGCCGTCATGCGGAAGGCACCGCGGCGCGGCGGTGTTCAAACAAACGCCGCCGCCGCCGCCGCCGCGCTGCCCGCCTGCCGGCCCGGGCTGCGTGGACGCGACCACCACCGCTGTTGTTCACGCCGTTCCGCGACCACCAAGGCCGGCGCCGGGCAGCGAGCCGCGCGCGCTGCCCCGCCCGAGCCGGACGCGGGCCGTGAGGTACGGCGGCCGGCTCGGGAAAGTGTCCCATAACACCTCCCGGCGGCCATTGTCCCGGTGTGTCCCGGTGTGCCGGTGTGGGCGCGGGTCACGGGCTGCCGGGGGGTGCGAAATGTGCACGGCAAAGCCACGCAGTCCCTGTTACCAGGTGATATGCGGCGCCGCGCGCACAGCCGCGGCCCGTGCCAAGCCGCGAGAGCCCACTGCGAAACTAGAGTAGAATTAAAAATTGTGTTTAGCCTTTGTAGGTTCTCGTTTAACTTTTAAGTTAAATAATTTCCAATTAATTAATTATACTGTGCACGAGAGAGATAGAGAGAAGTGCGCCGTGTGTGAGGGGAGACGGGGAGGGGGGAGGTCATGTTGCGCACACCCCTCCCAGACACAACACCCCGTGGGCGACGACGCCAAGCAGTGTCTCGTCGACATACGCAAATGACTTTGTCGATACAACTAATTCCAGTGTGGGTGAGGCGCAACGGCTGCCAGCACACCTGGAGACGTGCCCGCCGCTGCCGCTCACAGCTCCCTCCCTCCCTCCCGGTCCCAGTAAGTGTTTACTTCCCACGGTGCGGCCGGCGGGGCGCCTGGCGGCCAGACTGTACTGCAACACACCCGTGCTGCGCGGGCCTGCCTACCCTCCACTCCACAGGCGCTCAGCACCTCCGCGCCGCCGCCGCCGCCCACCCTGCCGCGTGTCTGCGCGGGGGGTATCGACGGATCCGCACAGTCACCCCGCGGGGGGTACAGACCGTCGACGCCGGGGTATTGCCGGCGAGCCGGCGTCGGCGGACGCCGCGCCGGGGGTATCGCCGGTAGGTTGGCGGTCGCGCCGCCAGAGAGCGCCGCGACGTCGCCGCTCCGTCCGACACAAGGTGATCCGGTGCGGGTCATTAGCAGCATGACCACCGCCGCACCGCCGCTTAGTACTACAGCCCAATAATAATGACCACGGTCAAGTTTTTTCCCACTGTATACATATATACATACATTTTTTTTGCGTCAAGCACAGGGCGATAGTCCCTGGCGTAAGCAGCACGCGTCGCGCCCAACAAGGCGAAAAGCTCGGAATCCTCGCCGAAGCACTGCGAACAGTAGCTGTGCAGAGCTCGGGCCGAGCCGAGGTGCCGGCTTTAGCACGCCCGGCACGAGCGTACACGCACGCGCACGTACGCACGCGCGTGCCTGCGGGTGCCATAGGGTACTGCACGCCCGCTTGGCTCCATTGTCTCCCGGGTGGAAAAGTGCCACCAACTGTTTCGTAATGATCGAACCATAGGCAATCGACATACACTGTCGCCACGGCAGCGCGTGATTATGTGGGCGACGCCGGGGGTGCGGCCGCAGCCTCTCCGACACCGACATCACGCATCCCAGCCGCCTATCACACCCGCACCGCCGCCTTTGCGAAACGAGGCTGGCCAGAGGCGAATATTCACCAGAGACAAACTAGAGTGCTGAGTATAAAGAAGTCTCTCTCTGTCTCACTCACTCACTCACTCGCCGTGACTGGTATGCGTTTACGCCTCTTCCCGGTTGATCCCAGCGAGCGCCCGGGTTTGTCCCGTTTCTAATGCACGCTCTGCTCGCCGGTGTGTATAATAACAGTCGCCGTGGAAACGGCGTCTCTCTCTCTCTCTCTCTCTCTCTCTCTCTCTCTCGCTACCGGCATTTCAGAGACACGAACGAGGAGAGTGCTGACGAGAGGCGGCGGCCGAGGCCGAGAGCCCCGCGACAGTCATTACCCGCCAGCCGACGGCGCCTCCCACATGACCCCGCCTCGAGACCGGGGCAGGTGAATCAGACTTTACAGCTTCACCAATGCCTCGGTAGACTGCGTTCCGTTTGCCTTCACGCACTCCTCGCCTCCTGTGCTTCACAGTGGGCCGCTGCTTCTGGTCCAGGGATAGGCGCAGATTGTAGAGGTCAATAAAATTACTTTATTAGGCGATGCATTCATCAGGGAGAACACACGGACTAGATTGTTATAACAGCACTGTCGGGGCCGGTGAGACTAGCTCAGCGGCATTGAAACCAAACACTAAACACACACACAAAAAAAAAACTCTCACGTCTCAACGTCTCACACGCACAAAAAAACAGCTAATGTGATTCTGGTATTCACAACGTTCATCACACGCCCATTTCCGCTTCAAATTCGGTCGTATTCTTTTTTTGCTTTTCGAGTCTTTCCTGTCAGCACATCAGGAAGGTGCAGGCGTTCTCGAACACGACCGGGCAGCAGGGGGAGCCGACGATGACCAGGACCAGGGTCACGACGTAGAACAGCTGGACGAACCACGGCACGGCGAAGTCCTGGGCGTCGTAGAGGTCGTCGCTCTTCGCGGGGGAGGTCTTCGGCGCGGCGCTGGCGTTGATGGCGGCGGCGCGGCGCGTCCTCGGGGCGGCCGGCGGACAGGCCGGCGGCGGGGCGGCGGCGGAGGCCGCCAAGCAGGCCGGGGCCGACGTCCAAGGCTCCGATCCGCCCGGGCAGCCGCCGTAACTAGCTGCGCTGGCTCCGCGCAAGGCAATGTCAGGGCTGCGCACGCCACTTCCTGCATCCAGCCACCGAGGCAGGCCGGGGGCCGCGGGGGCCACGGGGCCCAGCAGGGCGGCGCCGAAGTCGGACCACACGACGAAGGCGTTGAACAGCACCAGGCTGAGGACGCGCACCACGGTGGGGGTCGCGGCGCCCAGCCGCAGCTCGTCGGGGTGCCGGCTGCAGTCCTCGGCCGAGATGTTCAGCTGGCGCAGGGACTCGCGGACCTCGAGGGGGATCCGGAGGGCGGGGATGTCGTCGACGGGGGCCTCCTGGTGGCCGGGCCCCGAGCCCACCAGGCCGCACGCGCTGCCCTCCTGCGGGGGGCCGCTGACCCACACGCTGTCCAGGATGCTGGCCATGAGGAGGAACTGTAGGCAGCAGGCAACACCGTCAGACACTACCAGCGCGCGGCTCTCCCATGGCTTAATCACCTATTCGGGTTCGCTTCCGACGCCGGAGTATTTCGCGCGATACCTCCGCGAGCCCAGCCTCGGACACACCGGCGGCGCCGGCCGCCGCCGCCGCCTCCTACCCACGCCGAAAGATGTTTTCACGTATTGGAAAAGAAAAGAGTGAAGCAAAACAAACGGCGGGGCCGCCAAGGCCGCGGGGCCCGCCTCTCCTGTTCCTCGTTCCCCGGCGAGCGGCTAGACGAGGCTCCCGGCGGCCCGATCCCCGCAATCACCCGGCGATACAGGAGTAAGTGCACGGCGGCACTTCCAAGCAAATGTTTATAGAAATAAAAGAAATTCGAACGGAAAGGCACAAGGGACACACGATGAGGGGGCGGCGGCGCTCGGGACGTGCTGCTCGGCTGAGTAGCCCGCGGCCCTCCAATCACGTCAGTTAGCGAGTAGTAAGCAGATCGGAAGCAAAGCCCGCACGGGCCCACAGTACCGGGTACCACCGATAAGGGCGGCCCCCTCCCCTCCCCGCGCGGCGCCTCACCTTGATGACGGTCTGGTACTCGGGGGGCGTTCTGTTGAGGGGCCGGTACAGCCTACCGGCCTCCTGCTCGTCGTCCATGATGTCCGCGTCCATAGCGACGCATCGCCGGAGCTCACAACATGCCGACCGCGCGGCGCAGACGCACTTCCTTGTGTGGCGGCGGCGGTCCGAGCCGGCGCTACCGCGGCGCGCCGGGCCCCCTCCACCCACCCCCGCCGGCACCCCGCCGCCGGCGCAGCCCGCGCGGCCCGCGCCGCCGGCAGCGCCCAAGTTCACCGCCCTCCGTCGACACGCAACGCGCTCCGCCGCGCGCGCGCGCGGGCGCCGCTCACGTCGCCGCCGTCCGCCGGTACCTGACGGCGAAAAGACGACACAACACTTTCACTAGATGCCGACCCGCCGCCGCGGCGGCCCGCGCCCGGGCCCGGCTGGGAGCTCGGGCTGGTCAGGGAGGCAGGACCCTGGCCGACGTGACTGTCGCCCACCGCCGCGCCCCGGGGCCCTTGGTGCTGATCCGCTCGGACAGTCGCCGCCGCCACGCCGACGCCGCGCGAATGAGATGAGGAGGCGTCCGACAAGGCCGAGCCGTCCGTCCGTCCGGGGGCCGCGGGGGCCGCACTCCCGTGCCCTTCCGACTGCCGTCCTCGAGCGCCCGCGCCCACACCGGCCCCGCGACGCGCCCGCCGCCCGAGACCACCTTGGCGGCGAGGCGCTCATCCCAGCCCCGCTATTCGTTATGTCACCCGCTGAATACTTTCGTTCCCCCGTCTAGTATTTTTTCTCTCCCGTTTAGCAGACCCCCGCCAGGTCGCGGTGGCTCGTGCCGCGCGCCTCCGCGCCGCGCCGCACCGCTCCAACACCACCACCCCCATATCATCTTTCCGGTTCCGCCGGGCTGTAAGGCTGCAACGGCTGCAACGCTGTAAGGCGGTGACGCGGAGCGCCGTTTAACTGAACGCGGCCCGGCAGCGCGCGCGCGGCGGCGGCCGAGCGCACGCATCACGTGACCGAGAACCAGAATGCGAACAACAGGGTTCACTGTCCGGGGCAACAAACCCTTCCTTACACCGGAGGATGGGGGGGGGGGACTCCCGGTGCCAAGAGGGAAAAAAACGTTATCGCGGGCATACCTGCCGCGAGGGGGGAAAATGTCTTACCGGGCCCCGTCCCTACAAAAAAAGACGAAACAACGTCGTGAGACAGGAGAGGTTTGCGCCCCGAGTGTACCTCCCGCCGATGTGAATCCGAGCCGGCCGCACTGGCCGCACTGGCCGGTGAACGGCCGAGGAATATTCCCACCCAACGGACGACGTCGGGGGGAAGGGAGCCGGCGGCCCAGCCGGCGAGCCGGGCAGCCGGGCCCACGTGTCCGGCGGCAGGAACACAGCGGCGGCCTCTCCCTCTCTGTCCAACGCAGGCGCAGGGCCGGCGGGCCCCTCCCCTGCCGTCTCTCTCGCACTAGCCAACGTGACCCCCCCGACCCAACCTGCCGGTCCGGTTGCCTGCCAATCCGTAGCGCAGCGCGGCGACTGCAGCCGTGCGGCAGGAGGCGCAGCCACGCGCATTCCTCGGGGCACGGCGTTGGGAGACTTCTCCACACCGTGCCTGCCTCGGGGCAACGCCAGCGCCGGCAGACAGCGCGCTCCTCTGTGGCTGCCGCACGGCACCGCACCGCCGGGCCGCCGGGCGCCGCCCAGTCTAGCCGACTAGACCGCGGCCGTACTGTACTCGCGGAGTTTAGAGCCCGTGCTGTACCGACACCGCGGTGGACACAACCCTTCCGTAGAAGCGTGGACCTGCGCCCCCCCCCCCCCGCCCCCCCGCGGCCCCCGCGGCCCCCGCGGCCCCCCGCGGAGCGCTCCCGCCGCCGCACAACGCTCGCACGTCACGCCCGCCTGCCACGCAGGCGCCGCTACCTAAAATTAAAACCGACGCACGGCGGCGCGGAGCCCCCCAGCGGCAGCGCGGCGCATCGCATCCTTGGCGACAAGGCTGGCCGCGGGCCGCGCTGCCCACCGGCGCCGCCGCGCGGGAACGCGCCGCCATTCATTCGCACAATGTCGCGGTGTCGGTCTGACTTGCAGGATTTGGGCCGGCGGTGACGGCGGCGGGCGTCGGAGACGTCAACGCCGCCGCCGCTGCTGATCGGTGTGGCGCAGTCAGATTTGGGGGGCATGATCTCGTACAGTACTATACTAGTGAAGCCGAGTGGTGCGGCGCGACAGAAAAACGATAAAAATACTAACAAGACGTGAGAGAGATAGAGAGAGAGAGAGAGTGAGCGTAAGAGAGAGCGAGAGGTAGTAGAGAGAGAGAGAGAGAGAGAGAGCGTGTGTGTGTTTAAGAGAGACAGAAAAAAGAAGAGAGAGAAAGAAAGAGGGAGAGAGAGAGAGAGACAGAGAAAGAAAATGGCAGAAAAGTGAGAGGGTGAGAGAGAAAAAGAAAGAAGGAGAGAGAAAAGAGAGGGTGAAAGATACGGTCCCGCTTCATCTCGCGGCGTGTGATTTAGTGGCAATCCTCCTTTATGCACAAAGACAATGGCGGTGCGCCGGCCGCCCCGGATACCCCCGGCCCGGCGGCCCGGCGCGGCCCGGCGCGGCCCCAAGACCGTGTCACGGCCTCCGCGCCACCACCGCGAGCCGAGCGTCGCGACGCCCGCCAAAAACCTCGAAAATAATCCATAAATAAAAACGTTACAAAAACCGATTGGCGGCGAGGCGGGGCGGAGCTGCGGGATGCGGGGCGACTCATCGGGGGCAGACAGCGGTACACGACCCCGTTCGGACTCCCTGCTTGACATTCGAACTGGACAGGATTCTGTGATGGGCGCCTCGGCACTTGAGGCTCCGGTGTGTCGACACGGGAATCGAGGATCGATGGCGTTTGTCGCCGCCCGCTGCTGAGCACTGCTGAGTCAGCCGGTCATGAACATGACAGTCGTAAACCGGCGGCTAATCTTCCCCGCAACTACAATGAGCTTGGGCAATCACCATGGGTGCCGTTCCGGGGGGAAAATGGAAGAGGAGAGGATGTCCCCTCCCGAACGCCTAATGACTCTGCTACCACCACGTGCAGAGAGCTGTGTGCATGTGTGTGTGTGAGTGTGTGTGTGTGTGTGTGTGTGTGTGTGTGTTTGAGCACCGGCACACAATAGCGGTAATATGCAAGCCCACGAATATCCTGGCGCGAAGAGACCCCCGGCGAACAACACACGCCTCGGAACATGGCGACAGGCGGGACGACAACGGTGACCACCAAGTGGCGTAGCAAGGACTGCCGCCGGTTGCGAAAGGATTTGGAAAGCCTAGAAAAACAAAAAACAAACAAAGTCTGCTCCCGAAACACATGCCACTGACGTGGACACGTAAGCAAAGCCAGCCTGACCGGCAACGCCGCCTGTCGGTTAGGCAGCCGAGACTGCTCCACGCACGCGAGTCGTGCGGGCTGGCCTACCCTGGTATTCGCAGGCGCTCCACATCGCCGCCTGCCTCCCGGGGAAAATTCGTACGTTACTGCGTGGACGCTGCATTTGCGTTTCGGAGCCCGTGCGCCCGCGAGCCCCCTCGTCCCCTCCCTTCCCCCCTGGGACCCTCCCTCCCCGCCGCCGAGGATGCGACACCCATGGCGGCAGGACGCCCACGAGGGTGCGGCGCAGAGGGGAGCACAATGGACTCCTAGCGGGGTCGGGGGCTCCCTGGGCGCCTCTTCATATATAAGCGCGCGGACGGCCACCTCACTCAAGTCGAGTGCGTTTTTTTCTCCTTTCGCGACCCGCCGTCACCAAGCCCCCCGCGCAACAAGATGGCCCTCCTCCAGGTACGACGGCGCCTCCCAAGACTCTGGACTAACGGCCTGCGTGAAAGTGTAGTGGTGACCCAGAGCAACCGACACGCCGCGCTGTTGCAGGTGCTTGCTGTGGCGTGCCTGTCGCTGGCGCAGGTCCGCGCCGGGCCCCTGCTGCCCGTCGGCCAGGAGCCCGAGCCCTTCGACCCCAACCCCCAGTACAGCTACAGCTACACCATCCAGGACGCCGTCACGGGAGACTCCAAGGGGCACTCCGAGACCAGGAACGGCGACGTGGTGCAGGTAAGCGCGGCCGGCGGGCCGTCGGCGTCGCCCGGACCGCAGGAGGACGGGGGACGCCGGCGCGCTCACACGTGTCCGTCGACCGCAGGGCCAGTACTCGGTGGTGGATGCCGACGGCACCCGCCGCATCGTGGACTACACGGCGGACGCCGTCCACGGCTTCAACGCGGTGGTGCGCCGCGAGGGCACGCCGTCCGTGCACGCCGTCGCCGCCCCCGTCGTGAGGGCCGCCGCCCCCGCCATCATCGCGCCCGCCGTCGCGCCGGCGCCCGTCTTCCGGGCCGCGCCCTTCGTGCAGTGAGTCACCGACACGGCTTGGCGGCCGCCTTCCTGCTTCTGAAAACTCCCAGGCGCATCGCTAATGCCCGCCCGAGGAGCTCCGCTCCGCACGCGCCGCGCACGCCGACCCGCGCTCACCGGCCCGCCTCTCTGCCCCGCAGGTACAGCAGCCCACGCTTCTCCTACTCGGTGCAGCCCGTGGCCGTGGCGTCCGCCCCCGTGGCGCGGTACGCGGCCGCGCCCGCGGCGCCCATCCACCTGACGGCGCCCTCCGGCGTGCACACCTCCGTGTCCACGCCGTACCACAGCTACTCCTACTGAGCCCTGTCCGCACGAGCAAAACTAAGACTTCCTTCGAAAAAAAAAACAAACACTGCAAACAATGAGCGTTCTTATTTCCAACACTCCCGGCAGTAGAGTCGCTAAAGGCGAGCCCCGCCCCGGTCCTCAGCCCCTAGTCCCCCGTGCAGCGCGGCACCCTCCCAGGTGCGAACACAGCCGTGGCGACGGCCGCGCTACGGCGGCTGCATGCACTCCTTCCAACTCCTCACGGTGTAGAGATCTCTACACCGTGCAACTCCTCCCCTCTCGCGGCACGCGGAGTACCGACGGTCTGGAGAGACTCGCCGCCTTCAGGGACTCACGGCGGCCTGGACGCGGGGTACTCCCGGCTGACTCCAGGGCCTCCAGTTCGGGGACTGGCCGGTGGGCGCGCTGCCGCGGCCTGCCGCCGCCGCCGTCCTCACCGGCCAGATCAAAACACAGCAGCACTGCGTCCACGGCGTGACCGCATCCCAGCCGAGACCACAGCAAGTCCCAGAGTCATCGCCGAGGGCCAGGCAGGCCCAGCGCTGAGGACGCGGGTAGACAGCGGCCCGGGGCGGGCGGGGGCGTGGCCGGCCACACCCACCGCGGAGGAAACGGTTCCGCGCACAACGGACCGATAGGGCGCATTCCTGCCCCGTCCAAGGACCTCACGCAGGAACCGCGGCGATCGGCGGGATCTGAAAAGGTTTCCGCCCGGGACCCGGCCGTCGGCGAGGTCCGCGTTGACGCGCGGGAGACCACAGACGCGGGAAGGGCTGCCCCTAGAGTGCCCTACCCTCCTCTGCGGCCGGCCGTGCCGGCGATGTACGGTGACGGACCGGTCGGCCGGCCGCGGCTGCCGCGGCGCCGCGGCGTGAGATGTCGCCGCGCGCGGCCCTGAACTACTTTCGGCATTAATTTCTGACTCGACTTGCCTGGCTGCTGCCGGCTTGGCGCCGAGGCTGGCGCCGGCCCAGGATAAACAGCTGCTCGCTCGACGGGGGGCGCGGCCCGCGCGCCGACCGCGCGTTTCCGCGAGCCCGCCGCAGTAGTGACACCCGCATCAAAGCGCACGCGAACCCGCGCGGCAGAACCAGCCTTGTGCCGTCAGCCGAAAATAATTGATGGGAGACGAGGGCCTCCTCAGCGACGCCATGAAGGCCCCCTCCGCAAAGCGCTGCCGCACCACCGAATCCGCCCCGCACCGGCAGGTCGTCTACAGGCGTCCCCGAGCCCTCTGGCTTACTGCTGCTTCCATTTCACACCACGCAGTGCGTCCCTCCCTACTCCCCGTTCGACTCCGAACCCGTCTACCTCCACCGGCAATGAAATTCAGCTAAGGCGCTCCGCCAATGCCAGGTTCATGCGTGCATTCAGAGCGCGGTGTGGCGGCGGCAGCGGCTCCGCCCCGCCAGCTCTGCGCGCCGGGGGCTGCGGTGGCCGCGGCCCGGCGGCCCACGCGGCGGAAGTCTGCTGCGAACATCACCGCCGCGGCCTGACGCGGGCCCAGCCTTGCGACAGCGACTAATCGAATATGAGGGAGATGGAAGGTGTCCGCCCGTAAAGAACCCCGCATTTATTTATCTTGTTTTACTTTGGCGACGCGGCCGCGCCCGGCGCTGCTGCCGGCGCGCAGTGCCGCGGCCAGACAAACCGATTCCATTAATCTGTCGTTCCTTTCGATTGGCCCGGGCCCCGGCCGGCGACGAGGCGGAGGCGGGAGGCGGGCGAAGGGCGGCGCGCGGCGGTCCAGCCAGGAGATAACGGGCAACACCGGGGCCCCGCGTCCAGCAACACCGAGCGCGGACAGGCCCGTGCTGGCAGCGTAACGCGCAAGTGACGGCGGGGACTGGCCGACTTGTTGAGAGTTCGGGACCGGGAATGGGAGGAGGCTGACGATGGGGGCCGCTGACGGCCAGGGGCGGCCAGGGGCGGCCCGCAGGGCCCCCGAGTGCTCAAGGCCGGCGGGGTGGGTGCCGACGCAGGCCTGCCGGGGCCGGCCGCTCACGGCGGCTGTCGTCGTTGCAGCAGTAGGGAATCGTCTTAGGGCGCCCTCAGGCAATTATTTATTTTTTCAGAAAAAAGGACAAAACAGAGGAATATAAACAAACGCCGACGCACAACACACACTCACATGCACACGCACCGCACGCTGCGACTGCTGCCCCCTTATTCCGCACAGTCGGCAAATAAGAAGTGAAAGCACGCAACGCAGCCGACATATATATATACGGGGCTTAATTAATTAGCCTTTAACAGCAGGACTGGCAGCCGGCGGCTTCTGTACGCTGCGCGGCCTACGCTCACTCGCTGTAGTAGCTGATGTACGGGGGCGCCGCGTACGCCCCCGCGTAGGGCGCCACGTAGGGCGAGGCCAGCACAGGCGCCGGCGCCAAGGGCGCCGTGAAGGTCGGCGGCATGGGGTACGGCCCGACGGCGCCTCCCACGGGGACGCCTCTCCAGGGCACGCCTCTCAAGGGGGGTGCTGCCAGGACCCAGGGCGCAGGTGCCGACGGGGTGGCCGCCCCGATGCTGTAGGCGTAGGCGGGCGCGACGGGGCCGGGCGCTGGGACGGGCGGCTGCGCCGGGAACGTGGCGACCCGGAGCGTGGCCGTCGGGATGGTGGCTTCCGGGAGGGCGGCGGCGTCCAGGATGGGGGCGGCCGGGAGGTAGGCCGCCGCTGGAGCCGGGTACGAGGCCGCCGTCAGAGCACGGCCCCCGGAGGATCGGCTGACCTCGACGTGGGACGTGGACTCCGGGTCCGGGTGCTGGACGGCGTACACGAACGAGTAGCCATCGGGGAGGGCGGCCAGGAATCCGCGCGCCGCGGCGGGCGCTGCGGGGGCCACGGCGGCCGCCAGGGCGGGGGGCGGCGCCTCGTAGACGTAGCCCTTGGAGGGGGCACCGGGGTCGTGGCTGGTGCCGTCCACGCCCCGCCGGACAACCGCGAAGATGACCAGGCACTGCCAGGGTTTCGCAATTTGCGCAGAACACAAAATCAACATTTTTACTCCGCCCCGGGGCCACGCAGCCTCGGGTTGCGCGTCGCCCCGCGAAACCGCCTCTACGTGCGGCCCGATCACCGAGAGGACGAGGAAAAGAGAGGAGGCCGTTTTATGTAAGATTCACGAGAACGGGGGGAAGGCTCTCCGCAAAGGACACGAAAAAGTGAGCAAAATGGCGCCCGATCGCGGCCGTTTCGGCGGCTCGCCCGGAGGGGCGTTCGCCGCGGCCACTGGTCAAGCCGGTGTGCGGCCCGTCCCGCGGCCAAGCGCCACGTGAAATAATCCCGCCAGTGCGCCCCGGCCTCCCCGGGGCGACAAACAACAAAATTAGAAACAAATAAAAAAAATATCCGAGACGGCGGCGGCTCGGCCTCAAAACCGCAACATGTACGAGACGGTAGGAGCGGAGCCAGAGCAGAGTGCGCGGAGGAGATAATGTCCAGGCCGTACCTGCCACAGGAGCCTCATGGTGGAGCTGGCGGCCGCGACTGAGTGACGAGCGGCGGCCGGCGACAGTTTTATACAAACGTCGTGTTGGGAGACAAAGGCATAGACGCCCTCCCGGCACGGGACACCCGCGGCCGCGCGGTATTTTGCGTTACGTACCGCGCACCGCACCTTTCTTGTGTCCGCACGTGTGTGTGCGTGTGTGTGTGTAAAGCCCGTGCTCTGCTGACACCTCGGCCCGGCCTCACCCGTGGCAGATGCCGCGAGCCGCACCGCCGAGCGATGATCGCCATAAAGCGGCCGCGAGCAGTCGATCCCGCGGCCGCGCGCTCCGGCTGTCAGCCACGGCCTTCCTTCCTTCCTCGCTCCCTCCTTCGGCCGCGCATTCAGCTTGATAGACCGACGATTTGTCTTACGGCGCGTGGCGGCGCGTGGCGGCACCCACCCAAAAACAACACACACACACACACACACACAGACGCACACACAGAGGCGCCGGCCTCGCGGCTGCGAAAGCCCTAGGAAACAGCAGCAGCAGGCAGTTGTCGTCACGACGCCAAGCAAGGCTTTTGTTTCAGCCAGTCAAAAGACGCGTTGCAAAACTTTGGCGCTATGCCGCTGCTGTGGCTACTTCTACGTGACGAGCCGCTGACAACAAACGAAGCCGACCTTCCAACAGCTCGGGAGGAAAAGTCGAGCGAAAAGCATAGCGCCGCGCAGCAGCGCTGCATGTGTGGCCCAGAGGCTGCCGCGGCGGCGGGGGTGCGACCGGCCGGCCGCGACGCGCGCGTCCACGGAGACGCGCGGCGCCCGCACCCCGCACCGTCGCCGGCAACCCCAACCTCCCCTCCAAGAACAAATTAATGAAAAATAAAATCGATCAGAAATACTGGAGGGCTGCCCGGGCAGGAGTGACACACTACTACCGGCCGGCCGGCCGCCAGGACGATAGCGGATCTTGATTGCGGCCGCGCCATCGTGCACTGACCTTAAGTCCGCGGACCGCGGCCCCCGGCTGTCGGGCCCACGATGGGCCCCCCCGCCGGGGGCAAATACTAACGAGAGCCGGCGGCAAATTGTTGCGGGGGGTCAGTTATCAGTGCGCGCGGGCGGGCGGGCAGCAGCAGCAGCAAGCTAACAACGCGCCGGTCACATTCGGAAAGGGGGCCCGTGATGTGACA
The DNA here is from genome assembly GCA_026979955.1 of Megalurothrips usitatus. Classification (NCBI taxonomy): domain Eukaryota; kingdom Metazoa; phylum Arthropoda; class Insecta; order Thysanoptera; family Thripidae; genus Megalurothrips; species Megalurothrips usitatus. The sequence continues at coordinate 12,221,340 of CM049592.1, forward strand.
GTCCGATACAGGCACCGCGGCCAAAGGGTACGGGTACGCGCCCACCGCGGCCAGCAGCTCGAACAACACGCTCAGCGCTGCAAGGCACGGCGGACCCCAAAGAAGTCGTCCGTACGGCACAACAACAACAACACAAACCCTCCCGACCTCCGCATTATCATTCTTACTTATTCACAAAGGAAACGCGTGGCAGCAATGCTGCGCAAACCGGATTTGCCAACCCTGGCCAGATCCACTACACATACGCACACACACACACGCGCGCGCCTTCCAAACGCGTCTAAAAAAGTCCCGTGTTCGATTCCTGCTCACACCTGGGTGTTCAAGCGGGCAAAAAAAAAAGAGAAGCCCGCCGACTGCAGTGGGCGTGGCGGCGGTGCTGCGTGGACCAGCGCGGGGACCCGCGCGGGCAGCACAGACGCAGTCCGGCGTGTGTTCGCCAGTAAATCTTGGGCCGCATCGGCCTTGGCAGGGCGGGCGGACGGGCGGCACACAGCAAAGGTGCAGCCGCAGCGATAGAGGAGCAGCGCCGCTGGCCCCGCGGCCCCGCCCGGCTCCATACGGCGCGCAGCCGCACAGATTCGCGGCCAAACCCGGCCTCGATCGGGGCGGACGCGGGCCGCGCCGTCAGTGACCGAGATCTGTGTCCAATCTTTGATGACAGCATCGTTTGGTCCGCGCCGCCCCTCCGCCGCCGCCACCGGCCGCCGCCGGCCGCCAGGCGGTGTATGTGATGAACCAGATAAACCGGTCGCGCACCATAATTTGGCGTGTCCAAGACCCACCCACGCGATTCAGCCCTGCATGTGTGTAAAAGCGACTTTGAGGCGGATTAGCGTGTCTCTCTCTTTTTTTTCCTTTTTCCTCCTGCTCCATCGCGGCTGCGTTGTGGCGGCGGTTGCAAATACCGCGCAAGGTCGCCGCGGGGCCGTCTTCAAGGTCAGATCGGGCGGGCGTTTAGCGGGCCGCGCGCTCGGTGCACACAAGACGCCGGAGATACCGACAGAAACCGGTGCAGCGGCCGGCCAGGGCAGCGCGGCCCGGCACAACGCCGCCGCAGTGCCGCAGCCTTACCTCACCTACCTGGAGGAGCACTTTCGCTCTCGGCAGCAGTCAGCTGGTCCGCGGCGGCGGCGGCGCGGGCGGGAGCAGCGGGAGGCTGCGACTCAAGTTCACGGCCGGGAGAAGAATGAATGAATGAATGAAGACGAGTCCGGGATGAGCGGGTCGGGTCGGGTCGGGTCGGGCAGACGGGTTCTGTGGCGGGACCGGCGGCGGCGGCCCGGAGTCAACAGCCTCGCGGGGCGTGTCTTCGCAGACGGCCCAGACCACTTCCTGTGGCGTCGGGAGGAGCCGGCCCGGTAGTCTATTTCGGGGAGGTCATCGTTATTTGGCACGCCCCCAACTTCAGCCAAGATCAAAGGTATCCAGAAATAAGTCGATAGACTTGAAGGAAAGCTTTTGCACGGTGTACATAAGCCACTTGTGTGCGCGCGCGTGGACAGAGCGGAGCGTGGCTGTTGTGGCGGCGGCCCGCCTGTTGTGTACGTGTGCGTGAGCTGCCCCAGTGTGGGTGAGGCAGGCTAACCTCACACCTTATGCCGACAGGTCAAGCCGCTAATGGTCCACCTCGCCAGGTGAGAACCGCTCTATATGGTCTTTCCACTGCAAACAATAATTGTCGCTCACTCACGCCGCCGCCGCCGCCGCCTTCTTCTATTGTATACAAATCGCACCGGGCGGGAGATTATCATGCTTGCAGGGGCCGATACACGCAGATGTTTGCAAAGGCTCCCGCGCATGTTTGATATTGATTGGGAACGGCCGAGGAATACGGAATGAGTAAAAGAAACGTAGATCTGAAAAAAAAAGGAATATGAAAATACAGCGAAAAACCGCTGGAAAGGTCGGCGGCGGCGACACCCCCGCAGTGCGCTCCCGCGCGGCCGGCCGCTCAGGTCTCCGGAGCGTGTCGTATGCAAAAGCCTCGGCGTCGTATTCTTCTTACGGCCGAGTTTTACGACCGGCCGCGCCGTAATTGTGTCACATTTTAAACACTCGCGTACTTAATTGAGTCATGTTCAACGTCGCCGCGCGGGGTGCTTTCCAGACTACACACTCCGCCTGACGTTGATGTATCGTCTGCAGAATTAGACAGGCTGTTTTCGTGGATAAAAAAAGAAAAAAAAAGAAAACTTTTGCTGGAAACGTTTGTTTCCAGTAGGTGTCACACTCACGCATCGAGGCACGGAGGCGGCCATGCCATCGCGCTTGACAAAGCGCGAGCGCGTGCGTGGGAAAACGTGGAGCGCCGGCTTACCTGCAATCAGAGAGACAAGGTGCACTCAGTCATGACGTTCACCACACGACGCGTCGAGCCACATCCCGCGGCCAAACGGTAATTATTTAGCATCTCCCCGATAATGCTGATAAAACGCGCGAGCTGCAACTGATTTTACGTTGTTCGCCTCGCATTTTCCAGCTCCGACGCTCACATCGCCAGAAAACGCCCGTCTGCATAAATAAATTATTCTCGAAATGACCGTCCGAGGGCCGTCAGCTCAGCTCACTGCTACCGCTGCGCCGCTGGTAATTTTTCGACATGTGCAACACACCAGTGCCACCAATGTCGACGGCTGTTTTATATGGGACGGTCCCATTAGGCAGGAGAGCGAGCGAGCGAGCGAGCGAAGAGAGAGAGAGAGAGAGATGGCAGTAGCGCCGCCATCCGTCACTGACACCCACCGCCGCTCGCTATTCGTGACGAAAACCTCGTCGAGAGGCACACACTCCACTCCACTCTCCAGATGTCGGCACAGCGACCGGAGTCCGCGCCACCCGAAAAAGCTGTGTGGTGTTCGGGACGGGCGGCGTGCGTGCCGACGCACACAGGCTTCATTATTCGCCGGTACGACTGGCCGCCCTCTGGTCGGCGGCACCCGCTTGCTCCGTACCGCCCTGACGGGACGGTACAGAGGGCGGCCGGACACGGCAGCCCGCGGGGCACCGCGCGCGGCACTGGAACGCCCCCGACACGCCGACACGTCAGGGCGCGCGGGCTTTTGAAATGCCGTTCGCAATGGGCGCTGCTGCTGCGGCGGGCCGCAGGCCAGCGAGCCCTTTACGATACGAGAGGTGCGCGAACATGTGCGGGGTCAACTCGATACGGCAAATAACGGGTCCGCTGCTGCGCGGGGCTGGCTCCCCGCGGGGGATGACATACGGTCTGCATTCGGACCTTGGCCGGAACAAAACGCCCGCGTGTGCTTGTGCCCGGCTTGTGCCCCTGCCATGCCGTGCCCGCGCCGCGCGGCCCCGCCCGGCTCAAGTCGGCCGAGCAGTCGTGCGGCGCTGCGGCGCTGCGGCTGGCGTGTGCCCGGCCTTGACATAGGCGCAGCAGTGCCAGCGCACCCACACGGCGGGGGGCCGGGGGGAGGGGGGTAGGACACGACGACGCTGTTTACACGGGCCTCTTTTACAAGCCCCGGCCCCGTCGGGTGTCGGGGAGACCCCCGGCCTGCCGGACAAGGCGGCGGCGGCGGCGGCTGCGGTGCGGACGGCCCCCGGACGGCCCCCGGACGGCCCCACCCGCACCGGAGTGTTCGGCCCTGGTCCGGACAGCCGTATCGGGCGCCGCTATCTGCGGCGGAGGTCGGCGGCCGGCGGCCGCGCACACACTCGCGGCAGGGAGGACCGACGGACGGCGGCGGCGGCGCGCCGCGAACAGCGTCGTCCGCACCAGGAAGCGCGACGCCGACACTTGCTACTTTTTCGACTAAAAGCCCCGCATCGTGACCCGCGCGAGGCGCGGCCCGCCTTATCAGTGCATTAGCGCCCGCCGCCGGGAGGAGCCGGTGCATTATTTGCCGTCCCCGCGACGCCTGCGTCTCCGCCGCCGCCGCCGCCGCCGCCGCCACCGTGACCCCCGCAGCCAGCCGGCGCCCGGCCCGTATCGCAGATCATGTCCAGACCGTGACGATGCTTGATTAACTATTCGACTAGCCTAATGAGAGGACAAGCCATTAATCCGCTGACTCGTACAAATTGGCCTGCCTGCCGACATCGCAATGCGCCACAGCAGCAGCGCCGCAGACCGGGCGGCCGCTGAGTTTATTTTCACGTGCGGATGGCGGGCAGAGGCCGCCGCCCGTCGGAGCGACGCCGCAACCGGCACGGCCTCTGCGCGAGCATCTCCGGGAGGGGGCGCAGAAACCTCCCCGGCGGCGCGTCTAGCCGCCCCACTTCCAGAGCAAAACCACCGCCGCCGGGCCGCCGCCACAGACGTGCCCGATCGTCCGCAGCCCGCGGCGGCCGCCGGCCCCGCGACACCTCGGCGACGACCAACCCTACGAGGCCCGCGGATCATGACGACCGCAGAGATGCGTATCGAGGGGGCGCGCGCCGCCGCCGGCGCACCGCACGCGACATCAACCGCCACGCCTCCGGCCGGCCAAGTCTGTCCCAATTTACGGCGCCGGCAGCGCGTTTATTTCCGCGCGCGTGCGCGCAGGTGTCACGGCCGCGGCATGCAAATGCAGCCTGCACGGCCTGCACTAGATCCGGCTGCTCACCAAGGACCCCGCCGCCGCGGCGCCGTGCGCGAGGCGTGGGGCGGCGTGGGGCGGCGCGGGGGTGAGGTGGGCGGTCGCCGCCCGCGACTACCGGCTTCACACGGAATACGCTTCATTGGCGCCACAACACCTCGTCGCCGCCACCGCCGCCGCTTCGAAGTGGATCGTTGCGGGCCATCAGACAGATGTTGGGCCGATAGTTGTCGAGTCCTCTCCTGGTAACATGCCAAGTGTCGTCTGGCAGAGCTGTGAGACCGACTCTGCGGCCCGCGGCCCCCGCCCGGCGACAAGCTCTATCCCCGCGGTGCAAGTTCTCCCCCCCCCCCCCCTCTCTCCTTCTCTCTCCCTCTCTCTCTCTCTCTCTCTCTCTCTCTCTCTCTCTCTCTCTCTCTCTCTCTCTCTGTCTCTCCATCCGCTCGCAAAAAGGTAGGGATAAACACGGTGAAAGATACTGCAAGGTGAGTGCCACATAACTCGACACATACGAGCACACGATCGCCCGAGGGGAGGCGGGACCCGAGCGCACGCGAGATCGTTTCCGCAGGTTAATATAGACTCATTAAAAATCGCACCGCCGGAAGCGTTTCCAATGACAGGACTGCGAGAGCCGGTCAGAGTCGACACGTTTCACGACACGGCGAGCGCGCTGTCAAACCCGCCGTGCACAGTGTTAGCTTCGAGAGCGGGGGCTCGCGTCGTTGACAAGGGTGCACGATGACCCGCCAGAGGGAACTGCCGAGGCGGGCCGGCGGGGCGCAGCGGACGGCTGACGAAACGCTGACGCATGAGCCCAGTCCAATTGAAGACTATAATTTGTGAAATGTTGTCCCAAAGTGGTCCGGTATATACGGCCGTCCGCGGCGGCCGGGTGCCCCGCGGGGTGCTCCCGGCGCTGCTGGTCAAGGCGCCCCGGCAGCCCCCCCGGGCGCCCCGGCCGGGCACCGCAGCCGACAGGTGCCGCGCTGCCATTGAAGACTTCCACAGGAGGTGAGCAGCGCTGCGGCGCCTGGAGGGTAGGCAGGCCGGACCCCGCCGTGCACGCGCGCCGTGCGGGACGGCCTACCCTGCCGCCCGCAGGCGCTCACGGACTGACCGGCAAGGCTGCAGAGTCGCAAGATTTTCAGCGCTCCCGAATCCAAGCGTATCTTAAAAACAAAGTAGTGCTCTTGAATGGGCACCTAAACGGGTCGCCGTGGGACACAAACGGCCGCACGGTTTCGTCAGCGATAGCAGCATAACACTGCCTCGCGGAGGCAGCCCGGGGGCAGCGGCCGCCTCGATGCTCGGTTTACGAATCAATAACATCGGGCGGGCCGACCGGGCGGACCCACGTAGGCCTGGCGGCGTAGGATAGACTGGGCGCCGACGGCGGCGGCGGCTGCCGGGGTGCTCGGCCTGCTCGCCGTCACAGGGCAGAGGACCTCCCCGTCCGAAAACATACACGGCCCATTCGGTGGGGCCGGGGAACACGAGCACGGCCGGCTGCTGCGCCGCGCCCCGGCATGTGCACCGCGCGACACCGCGCGACGCCGCGGGACCAGTCCGCTCATACAAGGCGCACGGCGGCCCAGCGGGAAGGTGCCGGCGGCCACCGGCGGGCGTGCGGCAGCCCGAGTCCACTCGAATACAGCTGTCGTTCTTTGCCAAGAGAAACAACAGTCGTGTTTCTTAGTGTCGGCTCGATCAACGGCGCGGAGGCAAAAAAAAATATTTGGCAGCAAATCACATCCATTAGTAGCAGTTCTCCTTTCCCGGTCCCGGCGGCAGCACGGCGGCACGCGACCCCAGGGTCACGACCCCCACCTCCGCGCGGAGCCGTGCGGCCGGCGGCACCCGGAGGCCCCCGTCGGCGGACCCGCGCGGACCCCTGGTCATAAAGCACCGCATTTGGCACGGCGCCGGGCCTCAATTCATTAGGCTGGCCGATGACAAGCGGCGCACGTCCGCGACGACGTCCCTCACACCTGAATGAGGACCCGGCGGAGGCGGTCTGTAATGTCACGCTGCTTTTGGGAACGCCAGTAGCTGCTCGCCTCTTTCCCGCGTGTGGGGCTGATGGGGCTGCCAATGAGCTTTTCTTAAAAGTTTGTCATTTAATAGTTTTCCTCGGACACTACAACGGCCACGTCGCCCGACCGCCACACAAACGGGTCCCGAGGCGCGGCGCGCGGCCTGCACACGCCCGCTCACATTTGGACAGAAACACCAGTCAGCGCGGCGCGGGGCCGCTCCGCCGTTGGCATAAATGGAGTGAAGTCGAACTTCGCCTCAGGGTCGGGCCGGCCACGAACCCGCGACAGCCGGCAGCGGCGCCGGCCGGCAGGACCCGCCCCGCGGCCGCCGTCCCCATCCAAACCCCTCTCGGAGTGCACCCGAGCGCCGAACGGGGCGGTGCGAGCCATTCAATTACAGAGGCCGCCCGTCCGGCCGGCGCGCGCGCCTTTCGCCCGGGAAACGACCTCATCACGGGTGGGTCAACACATGCCGACGCCCGCCGAGGCTCCCGCCGAGGCCCCCGAGGCTGTGGGGCGTCGCTGCCGCATCGCGTTGGGGCGACAAGCCGGGCGGCAGCGGCAGCCCGGGCCTGCGGGCCTGCCGAGCACTGCCGGGCCGCATCAAGTGTGGGATTCGCTAATGAGCGCGCTTGCCCGGCTTGCCGCTGCCGTCCGGGCCGCCTCCGCCGCCACGCCGCCCGGCCGGCCCTTAGCCTTGGCTGCCGCCCGCAGCTGCCGCAGCCCGGACCACCGCCCCGCCCGAATCGTAGCGCGGCGGCGCGGAACGGAGCGCGGGGCTGCGGGGGCCGCCGGGGCTGCCATCGGCGCGTGCGGCCATAATTACTCGACGAATAGAGAGTGGAGCGCTGCCGCCGCGCGCACAAGGAGACGCCCCGGGGGTGTTAGTTGACGCCGACCTAGAGAGGCGCCGCCGACAAGATCACGAGTTCCGAAGAGGATTTCGGAATTCAATGGGTCACTCCTCCCGCGTCCGTCCGGTCCCCGGGCAGGTTGGCGGGGGCGACAGCCACGCACGTCACCGACGACCCCGACCGCGCACGGCGGCGGCCGCGGGTGTAACCCGGACTGGACGCGTGCGAAAGAGTTTTTAGGCGGCGCCGAGTCACGAGCAAGCAGTCCGGCCGGTGGTGCACGACATAATAGCAGGCTGTTATTGTCACGGCAAAAACTCAACACGTTCGGCCGTCACGTTACGAGACACATAGTTGGGATGCTTTCGGCTGATTAGAGAAAGGAGACGTATAACGCGGCCCCGCCAGACCCAGCGGCCAGGTACCCGCGCGCCCGAGCTGTCCGTACGCCGCTCCCATTCCGTTCGAAGCGAACCGTCGCGGTTCGAAGCAATGTGATTCGCCCGCGGTTCTCCTTCGGTTTCGTTTTTAAGAAATCATGCATCCTGCGTGTTATTAGAACACACGGCGCGACGGCCGATCGCTGATCGGTCGGGGAGTGTGACCGGCCGAAGCCTCCACGCAGACTGCTGGCGACCACTCCGCCGACTCCTGCACTCCGCACGGCGAGCGGCGGCCCAGTACGTCCCACCCACACCGGCGGGGCGGCGGCCGGCGGCCTCCGCGTTTCGCGCGCTGAATATTTTTCGTGCCGATATTGCGGCATTCGCACGGCCGAGCCACGGCGCCCTATCGGGCATCGGGGCCGAGAGCATCGGCACCTCAGCACCTGGGCACCTGGGGCGGCGGCGGGCCGCGTGCGAGTAGGAAGGCCCCCGGCCGCCGCCTTATCGGCGCCACGCTCCAACACCCCCAGTACAGTCCGCGAGGGCCGCCCCCCGAGGACCGGCGCGCGCTCCGTTCCGTTCGGCCGGCCCGGTCCGGTCTGCGGCCCGGGCGGCCGGCAGCGCTGCCGTACGGCCAGGTTAGGTTAGGCCCCGCCGCCGCCGCCGGTGTAGCAGCATGTAGGTCAGGCAGAGAGGCGCGCCGCCGCCGCCGCCGCCGACGCCGTCCTCCGGACGAAAATCGAAGGCGACGTTTCCAGAACACGGCCGAGCATGATGCAGTCAAACCGCAATGGATGGTAATGGGAGACATGATAACAAGACGACAATGCAGGGACAAGCCACCCCCCTCCTGCCCTTAGGGTGTGGCCCCGGCCCGAGCCCCGGCCGCCCCGGCCGCCGCGGCCCTCGGGCCCCCGCTGCCCTTGGGACCGTAGGGACCGGAGGGACCGGAGGTGATCCGAGCCCTTGCCCGGTCGCTGTAGGGCACTGCGGGACAATATACACGGGCCCGCGACACGGAGAGCAAATAAAACGCGCCGCACGATCGTGATGCGGGGAGTGTTGGGGGCACTTTAATGCATAAATAAGCCGCGTTCGGTTTTGCACGGGGAGGGCGCACGGAAGCACTCGGCGCGGCCCGCCTCGCAGTCGCTGCGGCCGCGGCCGGTGCTCCGGGGCTGATAATGCAGTCGTGCCGGGGGGGAGCCACGCGCGCCGGCCCGACAGACGGACCGATGTGATCAGGCGATCCTGTGACGCATAACGCTGGCAAAAACGTTTTTACTACGCCCCGTCGAGGAATACATTTAAAATAAAACAAAAAAAAAACAGATCACAGACCGGAGGGTCGTTTAACTCAAACGTTAATAACAGAGCGGGCGGGCCATCGTCCGTGACTTTGGCGGGGCCCAGCGCGGAGGACGGTGCCACTCGGTGCCACTCGGTGCCACTCCCCTCGGCAGGCCACGACCGAGCGCAGCAAAACGCCCTGCAGCGAGCGGCGGCCCTGGGCCGCTGGCAGGCGGCCGCGGCCCTGATAATTATTTATATTTGGTAGCGCGAACAAGCTTTTAACGCCGCCGCCGGCCGGAAACGCGCGTTCGGCGGCGGCGCGTGGCGGCCACTCGTCACGTTCCACGGCTCGTTATCGGGAAATCACACGCCTATGCGACGGACGGTGCAGCGCGCGCCCCTCTCCCCCTCGACGAGGAGCTCAAAAAGAGGCGCGGCTCCCGAAGAGGGATCGGCCTTGTCTGAGCCGCCGGGGCGGTTTGCTGCGGCTGTTGTTGCAGCGGCCCATGACGCACGCGGGTGCACTCGGGTGACGTCGCCGGCCACCACCGGAGCGAGCAAGCTCGAGGGCTGCAGTATCCTCTGTCTCCGTCACACTCATAGAAACGCGAGCTGAGGTGGCCAACGACGAGACCCGCAACTAACATTCTCATCTCTCGTCAGAAAACGTCATACGCGACACCGTTGTTTTGGAATCGTGGGATCAAGCTAAGGCTACAACTCTGATCTCAAATTTTGAATGTGACGGTCTAGTTGTTTTAAAGTCCTCTCCGAGACGCCCTTATCGCCGAAAATCGTGCGAAGATCATGACTCTTTCATTATCAGTGGAGGGACGACAAGAGGTTTCCGCGCACAGGCATTTTACCCGCGGCAAAAATTGAGAACACTGATCGGGACCTCACTACGACCGGTGCGCGCGCGTCGCGGTTCGGGGGCGGGCCCGAGGACGCGACACCTCGCGACACCCGCGCCGGACCTGCTCAGGCGGGGACTGCAGTGCAGGGCCGGGCCCACGGAGCCCGCACGGCCGCAGCCCCGGCGGCGTAATTTCGGGTCCGAGTTATGACGGGATGGGCGGTCGTTACGCCGCCGCCACAATGCATGTTCATGAGCGATCTGCATACGGGTCGGCCGGCCGGCTCCTCCGCGGCGGCCCCGGCGGCCCCGCGGCGGCCGCGGCGCGGTCGGTTGACAAGGCGATCTAGTTATTTGTGGAACCCGCAAAGTGAACTAAATACACACAGTGAGTTATAGCTCCGGCTATTACCCGAGAAGCGCCATCGATCAAGAGCCGCGACGCCGCGCGGTGGCGGGCCGCGGGGCCGCGGGGCCGCGACGCAGCCCTCGGCATTAGCGATGCACGCCGCTACCCCCGCAGCCGCACATCAAAAGTAATCACACCCAGCCAGGCGCGCCCATAAAGATCGGCCCGACTCTCTCCGACCGAAACGTCGCAGACAGCACCGCCGAGCGCCTGCGAGCGCCGGGGTAGGCCGTCCCGCACCGCGCGCGCGCGCCACGGGACTGCCCACCCCGCAGGCGTCCGGGCGTGCCGGCCGCCAGTCCGGCAGATACCGACAGTCCGAAACCAACCGCCTCCGGAATTATTGTTAACCCCCTGCAATGTAGGCCGGGACGTCAGCTCATGCATAGCAAACGGCGGGCGCGTCGGCGGGGTGGGGGCGTCGGGTCCTGGAGGGGGCCGGCGGCGCCGTGAGGGGTCGCGGGGCGCACGGCGGGGCGCGCGGCGGGGCGTGGAGGGGGGCCGGGCCGGAGGAGGTGACATACGCCGGCCGGCGGCCCGTGTCCGGCCGGTATATAAGCCGCGGTCAGCTCACGACCCATGTCCAGTCCGAACTAAGTGTGTGTGAGTGTTTTAAGCCCACCAGCAAGTAGTCCTCACGATGGCTTTCAAGGCAAGTGTGCGCGCATAGTGGGTGTGTGAGTGTGTGTTGTGCCGCCCGGTGCCATGGATACGCGCGCATCAGCGTCGGCCGCCGTGGATTACGCTTGGTGCTCGCGAACCGCCCCCCCCAAGTGCAATGCCACTCTCCGTGGGATGCGCAGGCCCTTTGTCAGTCCCCCGGCCACGCTCCACGCCCTGCACAGTGGGGTCGGGGCGTCGGACCGAGCGTGCCTCGACAGTGTGTCTCAGATTGCCTGGTTTCGCATCGTGACCATCTCGAACATGCTGCGATAGTGGTATGATTATACCGCGGAAAACAGATCAATGTGTAATTTGGGGAAGTTTTTGGAAGGTCCTTCGATTTTTCTTGGGACAAATTGCCACGTATTTGTGGTGAAAAAAAAATAGCTCCATGAACACTGTCAACTTGTTTTCGTTTCTTCGTGGAAAGAACTTTTTTTTTGCCCCTCGCACCATAAATCCTAAGAGCTTGAGGTCTACGAGCGGCACTGCGTCCCCCGGCCGACCCGCGGCCCGCCGGCCACACCAGTGCAGGTCGTTACTGCGTGTGACTAGAATCGACTGCTGACCTGGCCGTAACGCGGCCACAGCAGGCCTCGGCGGGCCGCGGCAGGCCGGCAGGACTCGCAGAGGATCAATCAGAGCTATCGCTGCAGCTGCTCTGCACTGCAGTGCCCCGCCGAGCTCCGCGCGTCCACCGCCGTCGTCGCAGCGTATTTGCGATTCTCGCGTTCGACCTCCGCGGCAGAGGGAACGATGACTCTGGACCGAACCGACGGACAGGCAGCTGCAGCAGCTGCCACCCCCCCCCCCCCCCCCTCCCCTGCGGTGCGGCGCGCCCCCTCTGTCCACCACTGACCCACATGTGCAGATCGTTCGATTTAATAACCATTTCCCCCCCGTCCGTCGGGCCATGTCAGGACCCGACGCGGTGGCCGCGGCAGGGCGAGCCTTAAATGGCGGTAACGGCTCCGCCGGGGGCAGAGCAGGACAGAGCAGGGCAAGGCGGTGTAGACAACCAATGTCAAACGCCGTGACGCCGCGGCCCAGCGCCAAGGCCGAGGCCAAATGTCCTGATCGACATCAGCGGACCTCACGCTTCCGGCCCCGGCCGCCCACGCACGGCCGCGGGCGGGGTGGAGTGCACACAACATGACGGCTGCCCGGGCTGTCCGCGGTCAGGGACGCTCACTAATCCTTCGTCTCTCTCCTCTCTCCTCCCGCAGACCCTGTGCGTCCTCTTCGTGGCGGTGGCCGTCGCCCACGCCGGCGTCATCGGCTACGGCGCTGCCCCCGCGCTCGTCAAGACCGTCGCCCCCGAGCCCTACGACGCGCACCCCGAGTACTCCTACAACTACGGCGTGCACGACTCCCACACCGGCGACATCAAGGACGCCCAGGAGAGCCGCTCCGGTGACCACGTCGTGGGCCAGTACTCCCTGGTCGAGCCCGACGGCACCAAGCGCATCGTCGACTACACCGCCGACGACGTCAACGGATTCAACGCCGTCGTCCGCAAGGAGGGAGTCGCCGTCCACGCCGCCCCCGTCGTCAAGGCCGTCGCCCCTGCTGTCTCCTACGCGGCCGCCCCCGCTGTCTCTTACGCCGCTGCCCCCGCCGTAGTTAAATCCTACGCCGCCCCCGCTGTCTCCTACGCCGCCGCCCCCGCTGTCTCCTACGCCGCAGCCCCCGCTGTCTCCTATGCCGCGGCCCCCGCTGTCTCCTACGCCGCTGCTCCCGCTGTGGTTAAGTCTTACGCCGCCCCTGCCATCTCCTACGCCGCCGCCGCCCCCGCTGTGGTTAAGTCGTACGCCGCCCCCGCTATCTCCTACGCCGCTGCCCCCGCTGTCTCCTACGCCGCTGCCGCCCCCGCTGTGGTTAAGTCGTACGCCGCCCCCGCCATCTCCTACGCCGCAGCCCCCGCTGTCTCCTACGCCGCTGCCGCCCCCGCTGTGGTTAAGTCCTACGCCGCCCCTGCCATCTCCTACGCCGCTGCCCCCGCTGTGTCCTACGCCGCCGCCCCCGCCGTGTCCTACGCTGCTGCCGCCCCCGCGGTTGTGAAGTCCTACGCCGCCCCCGCTATCTCCTACGCCGCCGCCGCCCCCGCCATCTCCTACGCGGCCGCCGCCCCCGCCGTGGTCAAGTCCTACGCCGCCCCCGCCTACTCTGCCTACTCTGCCGGCCCCGCCGTCTCCTCCTCGTACATCAGCCAGGCTAGCTCCATCGGCTACGCCGCCGCCGCCCCCGCCGTGGTCAAGTCCTACGCCGCCCCGGCCGTCTCCTACGCCGCCCCCGCCCTGTCCTACGGCGCCTCCCTCGCTGACCCCAACTGCCGCTACGGCCACGGTGCCGCTGTCTACTAAGACCAGCACCGCTCCAACCCCGGGGCCGGGGGGCCGGCCGGGCACCCCGATGTACATACCACGGCCCGCCGAACCCTCAGCTATCGGGCCGCACAGTCAGCAAATCACATCCCTCGTCATACCCCTTCATGCGCCATCCCTCCTCACCCACACGCGTTAACATATTGCTAACGCCAAAGCCCATACTGTTTGTCAGAATACCGCATCTATTTATTTATTCTGCCATGTGATTGCCAGGGCAAAAATAAAAAAAAATTAAAAAGTGAAAAAATTAAAGACGCTGTCTTTTTTTGTTGCCCTCCCCCTACACCACCTAATCACAGCGGAGCCCGGCGAACTTTATTAACGGGCATTACTGCGAGGGCCGGCCTTGGGCCGCAAGGGCTGCGCCCGGCCGCGCCCGAGTCGTCGGCTCCGAGAATGCAAACAAGTGACGTTACCGGGGAGTTTTTTGCATCGCCCTCCCCGATGTATGTAAAGTCCCCGGGCGTGCGCGGCCGGGGGCGGGGCGGGGACGGGGCGGGACCCGGCGGGACCGGCAGGTGTTGACTGTGAACCTGTTTCAATCAGGGCACGGCCAGTAGGGGGTCGGGATTGGAATCAAGTTCAGAGCGCGCACCGCCTGCACGGCCCGCACTACACGCTGCTCCCGGGGACGACAGCACCGGCGGGGACGTTCAATCACTCGCAAAGCGGAATATACGTACACGGTCGTTCATCTCGACACTGGAGGATCAAGTCAACACAAACGTACCGCAAACATCGAACGACGAAGCTGGTCGTTATTTCTACTTCGGGATCGTAGGAAACGCCCAGGGAATACAGTCAGAGCGGATCGGGCATCCCCAGCGGGGTGCAGCCTCGGGGCCCTCGGGGGGCCCGGGGGCACGGCCGCACACAGCAGTGCCCGCGGCGGCCACACTCCGCGGCCGGCGCGACCATCGCGGGCCCGCGAGGGAGGAGCCGGTTCTCGCCGATACACATTCCAGCCGCAATCGAAACTGGGGCAAAATGTTCGTGACGCAATTCACAAATGAATCTTCCTGTTTTGTGTGCGAGTGCGCGCGCACGCACGCATGAGGCAGGCCACCCGGTCTCTCGCCGACTTTGTTCGAAACGTAGTCTGGTCCTTTATCCTTCCATTCCTTCCCCTTCCTTTCTTTCTTTCCTTTTTTGCACAAATTCGTTGCGAGGACGAAGGGACTCGAAATGTGACGCGGGGAGCCGATAGGCGCAACTCCGAGCGTCGGGAGCAGGTAAGCCGCTGCGTGCTAATGTCGCCGTGGCCACCAAAACGGCTCCTGCTTCAGGATTCTCCACATCTCACGAGAGAGAGAGAGAGAGAGAGCGAGGTATATATATAGAGAGAGAGCGATTTATACTGACCGAGTCGAAATTGTTTTTACCCGTACAAGGCAGCGACCCGGGACGGGTGAGGAGCAAACAATAATAAAAGTAAGAGCCGAATCGACCGACTCCCCGCACGTAAGGAAAAGAAACGAAAAGAGGGGGAAAATGCAGACCCCTTGTACTGCGCGACCTTCACATACGTCGCAAGGACGAACGGGAAGGGCTCGCCGAGCATTCCGTGCGGAAACTGCGAGTAAAAAGGGTCCCGATGCTTCTTGCCCTATTAAGCGGAGGACAATCCGTCCTCTTTCCGCAAAATCTTGAAAATGTATTATTTTTTTAAAGGATCGCCCCATCAACCTTGGCACGACAGGAGTAAACAGTCACAGTCCCCACACGGCGAATCTTTCCAGTGATTTCGTACCTCGGCCGGAATCTGTGTCCCGGAACCGTGCAAAATTCTGCAAGACGCACTAAATAATCAACACGGGAACAGATAACTACGGCGGCGATTTTACAACAGTCGCCGCCGCTTTCTGGAGCCAATTAAAACTGCCCGCCTCTCCCTCCACCCCCACCAACTCCGCTGCGTCCCAAAATAAACCATTTCTCCGCGCCGCAGACTTGCCTGCGGAGGCGGCCGGTGGGGGTGGCATCGGGCGGGCGCGGCGGCCCCGTGTTGTTGTTGGAGCGCCATCTCGCGGCGGCCTGGCGAACCCTCCAACGACCTTCCCTCTCTCTCTCCCCCCAGCAGCGCCCGCTCAGCGGCCGCAAGACCTGCTCTGGTTCGGGGGACGAGCGACAGAGCGCGGCACACGCCACGCCCAGGAAAACTGCCGAAGGCGGGGAGGGCTCAAGCCGAGTCCAGCGAATATCGCAAGGTTCGCAGATTTTTTTTTTCAATCTGAATAGAGTCACTAAATGAGAGACGACAGTTCGATCGTCGATCAAAAATCATTCCTACGACGGCGTGGTGGGCCGGAGGCCGGGCTAATGCTCCCGATGACGCCGCCGGCAGCCCTGACGGCCTCACGTAACGAGAGCGGACACACCTTTGGCGAGGCGCGCTAGGAATGCGACGGACGACGTCAGCGAACGACGTCACAGCCTCTGCGGTGCGGTAAATGTATTGACAGAAGATACGCAGCGATGCGCGCGCCGCCGCGGCGCCGTGTCTGCATAGCGGAGATTCGGCGCCGGTTCCGGGCGGCCACGCCCCCTGTGCCCGGCCGCGGCCCGATCTAGGCTGCAGGTGCATCACGCAGGTGCACCGCGCCGTGACCCCGTGACCCGCGTGACATACTCCCGCCACAGCCCGCCGCAGCCCGCCGCAGCCCCCGGACCGCGCCTATAAGAAGGGGCGGCCGCGGCCGGGGGGCGTCACTAGGATGGGCGGACAGGTGAGCTGGGCGGCGGCGGGCCGAAGGCGGCCACCGAGAGGGTTTTCATGACGTGCAGCGTGCGCAGGTGCTGCTGGCGGTGCTGCTGGAGGCGGCGGTGCTCGCGGCGGCCCGCGCCGCGCCGGCCAACCCCCACTACCACTTCAGCTACGGCGTGGCGGACGCCTCGACGGGGGACGTCAAGACGCACTCCGAGACGCGGGTCGGCGCGGCGGTCCGGGGCTCCTACGCACTGCTGGAGCCCGGCGGCACGCGCCGCGTCGTCCACTACACGGCCGACGACGCCCGCGGCTTCCACGCCGTGGTGCAGCGCGAGCAGGGCGCGGCGCAGGTAGGTCCCGGCCGCCGCCGGCCGCCGCCGCCGAGGACGCCGCGCGGTGCGCCACACGCTGACCGGGTCTCCTTGTGCAGGGCCAGCAGGCGGCCAGGCAAGGCGCACGAAGCTTCATCGCCGGCCAGGACGAGACGGGCCCCCAGCGCTTCCTCGCGCCCGGCTCCTACAACGACGTCCTGCTCGCGGTGCACCAGCCCGGGCCGTCGCCGTCGTACGCCCTGACGCCCCCGGCGGCCCCCGCGGCCACCGTGGCCCCCGTGGCCCCCGTGGCCCCCGCCATCAGCTTCAGTAAGACCGCACAGCACAATAACCAGCAAGCAGCCCTCCTGGCGACGGGGCTGCCACCGGCGCTCAGGCTGTACGCGTCGCCCGCGCCGTTGGCGTTCGGAGTCGCGGCACCGGCTCCCGCGGCGCCAGCACCGCAGCCGTACGCTACAACCTCGCCAACCTTGCAGTACGCTACCGCGGCACCAACGCTGCAGTCGTACGCAGTGCCAGCCTTGCAGTCGTACGCCACAGCCTTGCCAGCACTGCAGTCGTACGCCCCCGCGGCACAGACGCTCCAGTCCTACACCGCACCCGCCCTGCAGTCGTACGCTAAAGCCTCGCCAGCCTTGCAGTCGTACGCTATTGGTTTGCCAGCACCGCAGCCGTACGCCCCCGCGGCACAGACGCTGCAGTCCTACGCGGTGCCCGCCCTGCACTCGTACGCCGCAGCCTCGCCAGCACTGCAGTCGTACGCCCCCGCGACACCAGCCTTGCAGTCGTACGCGCCGCCAGCCCTTCAGCAGTACGCCGTCGCAGCCCCGTCAGCCCTGCAGCCCTACGACACGGCGCCGGCGTTCTTCTCCCACGCAGCCCCGTACGCGCTGCCGCCGCCGCCGCCGCAGCCCGGCGCGTACTCGGCCGCGGTGCCCTCCTCGTTCTCCCTCACGCAGGTGGGGCTACCCGCGGGCGCCGCAGGGCAGCTGGCGGACGGAGCGCGGCTCCTGTCGCTGCTGGCGGACCCCCACAGCCAGTGACACACGCCGTGCCCAAAGTCTTCCCAGCACCCAAATAAGTCCGACCAGCTTCCTTTCCCTCTCAACAGTGGCGTAAATTTTTTTTCGTGGTCTGCGTACGAGGTAAAAAAGTGTGAAGTAATAAAATACAAGATGAAGAAAAAAATTAGATCATCAAATGGAGAAAAAGAAACCGACCTTCCTTGTGGCCCCCCACCAACCTCTCACAACGCACCAGCGCTGCGCCACGCTCTGTCCCTGCCATTCTTAACGCCGTGTTCTTGTTATGCCGGACAAAATACGTTTTCCAGTCCGAGCTAAACATAAACCACTGCCGCCGCAGAGGACCTCCGACGGACACGGGGCGTCGCGTCGGCTGTCAGAGCGCCGCGGTGCGGGGCGGAACTGGACACCGTTAGCGGCCCAAGCCTCAGCGGGACAGGGCGGGGGACAATGCAGAGCGCCTTGCGACCTTCCTCAATGGGACTCTGTACGCTGCCCGGCGACTGCTGTACGGGTCCCGGCCCTGCCCTGCTGTCCGGTAGCGTCCCCAGCGCAAACCGGGTGACAAATAAAAGCTCTCATATTACACGCTCTGTCTCTCTCTCCCACACACACACACACACACACACACACACACACACACACTGCCCGCCGAGAGAAACCAGACTCGAAGGGCTGCCCAGCCGGACGGCTTGGGGGCCCCGGTGGGCCCCGGTGGGCCCCGGCCGTGACAGGCAAGGTGGACGTGTTGTGGGTCTGATGTGCGCGCGACGCGGCGCGACGCCCAATCAGAGCACACCGTGTGGGCTCCCCGTGGGCTCTGCGGGCTCCGCGATGACGACGAACCCGCGGACCTCGATCGGTTTGATTTAACGACAGATTTCAGACACACGGAACACAGATGTGAAAGAGCACCACGTTACGCTTTCGCGGAGCCGGGTTTGGTCGTGAGCGTCCACCCGCGTCACGCCGCCGTGCCGCCGTCCACCTCACAGACACACGCAGGGGGCTGCTTTCGCCGCCCGCCCCTCGTTTGACACAGTCGCCGCGCGGCCTGCCTGAGGACCCATTTCCATTAGGCACCGCCAAAAAAAAAAAAAAGCGAAACGGCCCGGACCGAGCGGATCAGGGGCGCGGGCGGTGCCCCACAGCAGCGGCGCCCCGCCTCCACACCTGATCCGCTTCGAGCAGTGCAAACACGAGGCGGGGCACGGCGTCCTGAATGGAGCCGCAGCCAATGCCACCCGCGGGGGCCGCGCGGGCCGCGGGCAGCACAAAGGCCCGGGCCGTCACTTTGCGCGTTGGATTTACGCGCCACGGCAGCGCCACACTACTGACGATAAATTATGGTGCCGGCCGGCCGCCGCGGCTCCTGGCCGCCGTGGGCCTGCCGCCTGGTCTGCTGAGCCGGCCACGAGACCCGGCCCGCCCGACCCGACCCGACCCGCTCGGCGGGAGACACGCGTAGGCCACGCGCCGCGTCCGTGAGGAAGGTCCCTTTTCTATTTGGACAGGGCCGCCGGCCGCAAGGCCTCATCTGGGCGGATCATCGGGAGCGGCAGGAGCGGCCTGTTTATTAGCCCCGCCTAACGATGACAGCGACGGCGGCCGTGCTGAGGCCGAGGAGTACCCCGGGCGGCCGCCGACAGCCCGCCGGCCCGCCGGCCCGCTGCTGCACCGCCACCGCCCGCCCTCGCCTCCGGTCAGGAACACACCCGTCCCGTTGCATCAGCCGGCTGCACCAGTTCGCCGCGCATAAAAAAGTAAAAAAATAATAAGTACGAAACAAAAACGCGAAAAAACAGACTAATTCAAGAGGTGCGCTGCCGCAGTCGTTTCGATGACCTGGGAATTTGCAGCTTACTTTCGTCTGGTCCTTTTTTGCAGCGCTGGACGGCCCACAAGGTGGACAGACACGCTGGCCATGCATGCCACGCCCCACCCCGCACGCCCAGGATGCCTCCGCCGGGGTCCGCAGGCTCCGAACCCCGACCTGCCTCACCGCGCCTCCGCCGCCGCCGCGCCGCCCGGGCAGCCCGAGACCGCCCCGCCCAGACCCCGGCCAAAATCTGCTAGCCGTATATATAGCGGACGGACAGTCGGAATCGTCACATTCAACTCGACGGTCCACAAGCCAACACCACAAGCAGCACCATGGCATTCAAGGTAAGTCCCCAAGTCCGCTGAGCAGCACCCAGTCGGAGAAGTAAGGAAAACAAACTAAAGAAAAATTATTTGTTCCAGTTCGTCGTGTTCGCCGCCTTCGTGGCCGTGGCCCAGGCTGGTCTCCTCGCCCCCGCCGCCCCCCTGGCGTACTCTGCCCCCATCGCCAAGGTCGTGGACACCGACTTCGACCCCAACCCCAGCTACAGCTACGCCTACGATGTCCAGGACGCCCTCACCGGCGACTCCAAGAACCAGCACGAGTCCCGCCAGGGTGATGTCGTCCAGGGCCAGTACTCCCTGAACGAGGCTGACGGCACCCGCCGCATCGTCGACTACACCGCCGACCCCATCAACGGCTTCAACGCCGTCGTCCGCAAGGAGCCCCTGGCCGTCGCCGCCGCCCCCATCGTCACCAAGACCATCGCCCCTGCTCCCCTGGCCTACTCCGCCCCCATCGCCCACGCCGCTCCCCTGGCCTACGCCGCCCCCATCGCCAAGGCCATCGCGCCCGCTCCTCTGGCCTACTCTGCTCCCCTGAGCTACGCCGCCCCCATCGCCAAGGCTTACGCCCCCGCCCCTCTGGCCTACTCCGCCCCCATCGCCCACGCCGCTCCCCTGGCTTACTCCGCTCCCATCGCCCACGCCGCTCCCCTGGCTTACTCCGCCCCTATCGCCCACGCCGCTCCCCTGGCCATCGGCGCCCACACCTCCTTCTCCACCCCCTACGCTTCGTACGCTTACTAAGTGGGTTGGTAAAAGAAACTGACTTGTTGAGCTTGAATGTAAATAATAAAAAAACGAAAAATTTCAGAGTAGTTTGCACACTTTTTAGTATTCTTTCAACCACTTCCCATCTTGTGTATTGGATTGCCGGACACTGTTTGTGAATGAGACGAACCCTTGGGAGCAAACAGTACATCCGGAACAGAGAAACGTTGGTGCTGTGCTGCAATGTGTGCCTGAGGTACATTTGAAAAAAATGCCTGTCGGTATATTATCGTGTTGAAGAGCGCCAAGTTCGGCATGTCTTATGACTAAAAACAATCATAACAAATGAAACACAAAATCGTTATAGAATGAAGAATCACGGAAAAGTAAATATAATTAATTCGTGTGCACTGACAGGGTGGACCAAATTACCAGACTAGTTTCGGCAATTAGAGTGCGGTCTATCTTGGCAATTCAAATGTAAAAGTCAGAATCAATGACGAATGTTTTTAAAATGTGGTTTAAGATAATCTTTCCCCCATTTCCTGATAGAGAATATTTGTGTTGCATTCCGACGGGTTAAAAGAGTTGTGTATGAATATGGTCTCGTATACAATAGTAGATTATTGACAACAAGTGTATATGGACCATATACAAGCGTATACGGGACAGTACAAAATTTATATACAAGTCTAAGTACGAGCCGCATTCAGCCCACACACAGATCTCATATGAAAATTTTATACAATGCCAATTACGATATGATTACCTTTGTATATGGCACGTATATGGTTTATTTATAATATGTATACAAATATTTATGGAACCATATACAATTGTATACAGTCGTATACAACAACCTTTTCCCCGCGGGTTGCGACCAATGAAAAGGCAGGATGATTAGGCTACACAAAATATAACGAAAATTACGACATAGCCGTACATGCAAAAAAGAAGTAGGAAAAAATATGCAATCAATTGAGAGCGAACAGGCATATATTTTCAAATCGTTGAAACAAAATGATAACAAGTTCATAAGAATATGATAGTTTACCCAAGTACATCAAAAAATGCGTTCATCACGCCGATAACAAGAAATCCGTTCTATGGGGGTACTTAAAAACGAGAGTCATTCAGAAGCAACATGTTTCACCGTCAAGATAGCACAATTCTATACTTCACATATGGTTGACGGCTGGATTGCATTGAAATTGAGCGAGAAAATCTCCGTGCAGAAAATTCTGACACACACTAAACGTCTCTTAACCCCTCCCCCTCAGGAGGAGGTAGGGGAGGGGGGCGTGACGAAGCTCTTAAGCACTCACACGGCACGTGATGGCATCCCCCACCAGGCAGCGCCACGCCCAGGACGCCCAGGATGTCTCCTCACCCCGACCTGCCTCACCGCCAACAGCTGCTTCCACCCCGCCCCCCGCTCATCGGCGAGTCTCGCCCCACCAGACCCGCAGCCAAAATCTGCTAGCCGTATATATAGCGGACAGACAGTCAGAATCGTCACATCCAACTCAACGGTCCACAAGCCAACACCACAAGCAGCACCATGGCATTCAAGGTAAGACCCCAAATCCGCTGAACAGCACCCAGTCGGAGAATTAAGCAAAACAAACTAAAGAAAAATTATTTGTTCCAGTTCGTCGTGTTCGCCGCCTTCGTGGCCGTGGCCCAGGCTGGTCTCCTCGCCCCCGCCGCCCCCCTGGCGTACTCTGCCCCCATCGCCAAGGTCGTGGACACCGACTTCGACCCCAACCCCAGCTACAGCTACGCCTACGATGTCCAGGACGCCCTCACCGGCGACTCCAAGAACCAGCACGAGTCCCGCCAGGGTGATGTCGTCCAGGGCCAGTACTCCCTGAACGAGGCTGACGGCACCCGCCGCATCGTCGACTACACCGCCGACCCCATCAACGGCTTCAACGCCGTCGTCCGCAAGGAGCCCCTGGCCGTCGCCGCCGCCCCCATCGTCACCAAGACCATCGCCCCTGCTCCCCTGGCCTACTCCGCCCCCATCGCCCACGCCGCTCCCCTGGCCTACGCCGCCCCCATCGCCAAGGCCATCGCGCCCGCTCCTCTGGCCTACTCTGCTCCCCTGAGCTACGCCGCCCCCATCGCCAAGGCCTACGCCCCCGCCCCTCTGGCCTACTCCGCCCCCATCGCCCACGCCGCTCCCCTGGCTTACTCCGCCCCCATCGCCCACGCCGCTCCCCTGGCCATCGGCGCCCACACCTCCTTCTCCACCCCCTACGCCGCGTACGCTTATTAAGTGGATTTTTGAACTGACTTGTTGCCGTTGAGGATGAAAAAATAAAACTTTTATAAAAAATTATGCATTGTATTTTTGTTTGAGACCTTGCGCTTGTGCCCAATTTTCTGAAGTTAGAAATCTATAAAAAGTCACAGGAGACAGCAGGCAAGCGACAACGATAATCAGGGAGCATATCCATACCTAACCGCGAATGCACCTTATTAATTCTGTCAGAAAAATTTGTCGTTAAAAGACTGGCATGATTAGAAGTTAAGCATGGGGTGAGCATCATGGTTATTACACTAAGAACACTATTAAGATGTTTTTTGCTGAATGAATTTGTTATCCGGTAAATGCTTCTTTAGAAAATCTGAAGTTTGGTTACAGACTTGTGTTGAGAGCTTCTTTTGGGGGTGAGGAGGGCAGAGGGGGGGTGTAGAAAATGAACAATTTCGTTGGTAAGAGTTCCGAGAAATACCCCTTCATATATTTTTGTGCCTATGTTCCACCCAGTGACTAGGAACACTACGATCTGGAACCAGCATGCTTTACAGGCTTCCTGAATCCCTTCATTGAACCATGGCTTTGCTCCTGATATGACTGCAGTTTTGTCCCAATCACTTTCACTGCGAGCATAAGAATGCCTTAGCTGCCAATACAGATTCAGTGAGACCAGCGCAAAAGCCAAGGAGTCACAAATAAAAATGTTCACTTAATTTTCCACGTTCTAAAAGTAAGTCTCCTGTTATCTAGCCAATAACTATTATTTTCGGCAATAATAATTCTATGAGTTCAGTTTATACATGGTGCACAAAACATTCGAATTTAGGAATGTTTCTATAGATACTTGATTTCCTTATCGTATTAGTGTCATTGTCGCTTGCCTGTCTCCTGCGACTTTTTATAGATTTCTAGCTTTAGAAAATTGGGCACAAGCGCAAGGTCTCAAACAAAAATACAATGCATAATTTTTTATAAAAGTTTTATTTTTTCATCCTCAACGGCAACAAGTCAGTTCAAAAATCCACTTAATAAGCGTACGCGGCGTAGGGGGTGGAGAAGGAGGTGTGGGCGCCGATGGCCAGGGGAGCGGCGTGGGCGATGGGGGCGGAGTAAGCCAGGGGAGCGGCGTGGGCGATGGGGGCGGAGTAGGCCAGAGGGGCGGGGGCGTAGGCCTTGGCGATGGGGGCGGCGTAGCTCAGGGGAGCAGAGTAGGCCAGAGGAGCGGGCGCGATGGCCTTGGCGATGGGGGCGGCGTAGGCCAGGGGAGCGGCGTGGGCGATGGGGGCGGAGTAGGCCAGGGGAGCAGGGGCGATGGTCTTGGTGACGATGGGGGCGGCGGCGACGGCCAGGGGCTCCTTGCGGACGACGGCGTTGAAGCCGTTGATGGGGTCGGCGGTGTAGTCGACGATGCGGCGGGTGCCGTCAGCCTCGTTCAGGGAGTACTGGCCCTGGACGACATCACCCTGGCGGGACTCGTGCTGGTTCTTGGAGTCGCCGGTGAGGGCGTCCTGGACATCGTAGGCGTAGCTGTAGCTGGGGTTGGGGTCGAAGTCGGTGTCCACGACCTTGGCGATGGGGGCAGAGTACGCCAGGGGGGCGGCGGGGGCGAGGAGGCCAGCCTGGGCCACGGCCACGAAGGCGGCGAACACGACGAACTGGAAAAGCAACTGCGTTAGGAGCCCTGCTAAGTGAGCCTGTCTGACATCACACCGCCGGTGCCTATCCTTACCTTGAATGCCATGGTGCTTGGGTCAGTGGGCCGATAGGAACTGATGCTCTGGAATCGCCACCACCGGCTTTTATACGGGGGCTGGCAGGGTGCTTGCTGGCAGGGGGGCGGCGGTGGGGATGGGGGCGGCAGGGAGGCGGCGGAAGGTCCGCCCGGTCCCCTCCACCCCGCCCGGCCCGCCCGGCCCGGCCCCACCCACTGGACGCCGCGGCGGCGCACGGCGAGCACGGCCGGCAGGATGGCACGGCCCGGGTATCGACAGCCGCGGCCAAGCCCGGCCGGAATGCAAGTTCTCCGGGTCCCCACGACAGGCGGCTTCCGAATGCCGACACATCGCGGCGCAACTTGCAATGGCCGTCGCGGGTGAGAGAAGGACGGGCAGGCCGGGTGGTGGCGTCCGCTGCACCAGCACGCAGGGCGCGCCGCGTCCGCTGACGGGCTCCTCGTCTTACTCACCCATCTTTGTTGCGCCTCCCTTTTCCTTACGTTCCGTACGAACGCGATTTTAAGAACACAGACGGAGTGCAGGGAGGGGCGGGGAGAAGGGAGGAACAAGAGGGGCACGGAGCCTGCTGCTGGCCAGGCCGCCGGGCCGGCGCAATGCAGGTGCCCTTGACCGTGGTGGGCGCGGCAGCTCGGCTTACAACCCCCGCTCTCTTTCCCCACGCCCCCAACGGCACAAGCTTTCGAGAGAAACACTGAACTTCAATTTCTGTGCCTGGAAACGTGCAGCGGATACTACGAAGCAGTGCGTGCAGTACGTGGGACCGATTTACCCGGCGATCTATCCGGGCGCGCGCGGCGCCCTTCCGCACTGCAAAACCACGGCCAGGGTCAGCCGTGCGCGGCGGAGGGCGGAAAGGTCTGGACCCGGGCTTCAAACCGCAGCGCCGCGCCGCGCCGCGCGTGCAGCGTGTGCCAACAGTCAGCGGGGCGCGCAGAGCGGCCGCAATTCATTACGCCGATACCCCGCACCGCAAGGCCGGGCTGGCGGCCGGCGTCGAGTTGTCGAGTTTCGGTGCGGATCCGCTCCTCACGCACGCGGCGCGGCTCTCTCGGGCCCGCCGCCAGCCCACGCCCTGCCACACCCCGCCCGGACGCGTCACTCCTCCGACACGCCGCCGCCGCCGCCGCCGCCGCCGGTCTCGAGGCGTCGTCGTGCGCCTCCCATTTGCCTTATTCCGCTTCAGCGACGGCAGAAACAGAGTAAAAAGTCCCCCGCTTTCCGCGCGCGAGACATCTCCGGTGTGAAATATCACGAGTCCGGCGGGCGGCCGACCGCCCATGTCCTCGCGCCGCCGCGTTGGTGTCGGTCAGAATTAGCAGCCGAGGGGGCGTTGCGGCCCCCGCCGGCCCCCGCCGGCCCCGCGCCGCCACTTTATTATGATTACTTTTGTTTCGGCCCGATCAGGTTCCTTGCAGTCGGACAATAAGACTTGCGAGCGCGCGTGCATATGCTGCTGCAGGCCGCCCCGCCCCGCCCCGCCTGTCGGCTCGGCTGAGTTGTTGAGGCGTGGTGCAAATTTGGGGTGGAGTGGTCGGCCGGGTTCTGGCGCCGCCGCCGCCGCCGAGCCCCGCCCCGGCCGCTGCAGCCCGTATCGGCACGCTATCACCCCGCGCCGCCCCGGGCACCGCACAACAAAATCCGATTTTTTTTATTTTCTTATATGACCAGTACATGAAGTCCAGCTCTCCTTGACACCTTACGGTAATGCGCAGACATCGCGGTTTGAAATTTCGCGCCGTCCGGAGCAGCGCAGACAACGGACGCCGAGAAAAGCCACACGACTGCAGGTCCAGAGGCGGGCGGGGGCCGTCGCCGGGGCCGGGACGTCTGGAAGGACGTCTGGAAGGGCACCCGCAAGGTCGCGCTGGCCGGCGCGCGAACTGGATCGCCCTGCGAGTGCACCGGAGCACCGCCGACGGCCCCGGAGGCCCAGTTGCAGCGTCTCCGGAGCTTCCATCAGGCCGCGCGGGGCCGCGGGACTCACTCAGCGTCCTTCGGCGTCCTGCACTGCCGGGACACGCGGCCAGCAAACAGGGTAAAACAATGGCGCACTGCGGCCCGTTCGTTAGCGTCTCTGCAAGGCGGTTTCGCCTCTTTTTGCAGTCCGCTTTTCGCGGAGAAACGGAATAAAAAGTGTGTGTGTCTGCCGGCGGCGTGTGTGTGTGCATTGTGTGCGTTCGTGTGCGTGTGGTGGGACGGAGGGGGCGGGGCTCAGGAGCAGCACTCCGGGGGGCATCGAGGCGCATGTTTATTTTCTAACAACAGCCGTCTCCACTCATCGGTAGGCGTAGCTCACGAAGGGGTTGCTGAAGGCGGTGAAGACGGCGCTAGTGTAGCCCGGGGCGGTGGCGAAGTGGACCGGGGGGTCCGGGTGGGGGAAGCGGGAGCGGGCGGCCGGCTGCGGGGGCGGCGGGGGCAGCGAGGGCGGCGCGTACTGCAGCAGCGAGAACACGGCACGGTGTGGCTGCGGGTCGGAGGTCCCCGACGACGCCTGCTGCTGGCCGAGGAAGAGGAAGGGCGGCGGTGGGCCGAGGGCGGGTGCGGCGCCGGGCGGCGCGGCGAACGTCCCCCCGGGAGCGTAGGCGGGGACGCCCGCGGGCGCCGCGGCGTAGGTGAAGAGCGGCAGCGGCTGGGCGCTGAGCAGGAAGTGCGGGCCGTTCAGGTGCACTCGGCCGGGGCCCGCCGCCTTGCGGGTGTCGCCGCCAATGTTGACGACCTCCGCCTGCGGCCGGTGCACCCCGATGGACACGATGCGGGTGCTGGGGGCGGGCGTCACCAGCAGCTGCGGGGGCGGCGGCGGGGGCAGCGGCGGCAGCGGCGGCAGCGGCGTCGGCCCCAGGACCAACTGCTGCTGCTCCTGCGGCCGCACCAGGACCACGGCAGGCCCCGCCCAGGGCGCCGGGGCGGGCGGCGGCGCGGAGACCGGCGGCGCCTTGACGAAGAGCGCGGCGCCGACGCCCGCGTCGCGGCGCACGACGGCGGTGAACCCGTGGACGGGGTCCGCCGAGTACTGCAGCGTCCTCTGGCTGCCGTCCGGCCCCACCAAAGAGTAGCTGCCCACGACCACGCCCTGCTTCTTGTCGCTCACGTACTCCACGCTGTACTCGCCGCCGGGGGCGGCGCCGGCGGGCTCCCTGCCGCGGCCGTCGTCGGCGTCCTCGGCCTCGCCGCCGCCACCGTCTACGTCGTCATCCTGCAGCTCCTTGAGCGGCGCCGATGGCGTCACGGGTTTGCTGGCAGAGCTGGACGTCGTGGACACGGCGTTCGGGGACGCGCCGGCCCGCACCGAGACCGCCGCGAGTCGGCCGGCCACGGCCAGCAGCAGCACGGCGACCTGGCGGGGCGCGAGCGGCGGCAAAGGTAAGCACAGGGCGGTCCGTCATGAGTGAGAGAAACCCCCCGAGTCCCGGGCAGCACGCCGGCCGACATGGGCGCGGGCGTCCAGCACTACCTTGGGGTCCATGTCGAGCTCGGGGAGGCGCGGCGAGGCGCGGTGTCGGCGGGCCGCTGCAGCACTACAGGCGCGCGCCGCGCACCGCGCCGCTATATATAAGTGCACGTGCAGCCCGCGCGGCGCACGCCCTCCGCGAGGCTCCAGGAAGGGCTGCCTCCGCGGCCGCAGCGGACCCGACCCCTCAGCGGACGCAGCCCCGCGGCTGCACTTCGGCCGCACTGCCACAGGTCAGCGCGCACCACCCGCGGGGCCGCGGGGCCGCGGGGCGGTCGGAGGAGGCCCACCGCCGCTCCGTGCACTCTCACACACCTGTCGACGCCCCCCTCGAGACACACACAACACAACGGCCGGATAAAAAGTTATGGCGGGGGAAAAACAAGTACGACATGCTAATCGCGGCCCGTCGATCTCTTATCGTCGCGGTGCGATAAGCGGGCCGGGCGGCGGCAGGTGCGGCGGGCGGGGCGGGCGGGGCCAGCGGCGCGCCACACGGCGGGACCGCCGCCGTCGTGGCGTTACGTCCCGCTGCCGTTGGTTGCACACCGCACGCGGGGCGCACGCCCAACTAGCATCAGCGGGGCCCGGCCGGCCGCCGGGGCCTTCATCGGCACATTGTCCACTCCATTACCATATTGCAAAACGGAATGACCGCCGGGCCGCCGAAACAGCAGCGCCGGGCCAGCCGGACCTGGCGGGCCGCGCAGAGACACACCCGTGCAGATTTATCGGCGCACATCAAATCGCGGCTCCGGTGATTAATACGGACGCGCGCGGCGCGGCCCGATATGTAGCCCCGCCGGCCGCTGTCAAGCCGAGGTGGCTCGTGTGCGGCGGCCATTTTCTAACTTGTTCTTCTCCTCCGACTTTTTAAAGAAATAAAAGAACCGTTCGTTTCTAATTACTCTAATTTTTCTCCGAGTCTCGTTGCCGCAAAACGTGCGCGACAGCATCGCGAGTCGACAACGACTGCAACGCCGCGCGTATGGTTGCATAATGATTTTATCGTCATAATTCACGAACGCGGATACATTTCGAATATGACCGTCTTTACTACAATTATAATTTCCTCTTTTCCCCGGGGAGCGCGTGTGCGTTCAGGCGGGCGCGTGGATCTGTCAAAAAGTGGGTGGAAAGGTCGGCGGCGCGGCGGGGCGGCGCGGGGCGGGGCGGACGGCGCTGTTTACGACACGTGACGAACAGGGGCACAAGAGGCGAGCCGGCGCAGGGGAGGAATGCGTCGTGCCCTGATGACATTTCAGGAGCGGGAAGAACAACAAGTGCACGAGTGCCGCGGTGGTGGCGGTGGCGGCCAGGTCCTCGGCGCGCACCGTGGACACGCGCTCGCAGTCGGCACGGCACAAGGACCTGACCGCTTCATACCGTCACCAGCCGTCCGCACCAGCGCAGCTGCCACACACCCGGAAAGGGAAAGGGCGCCTTCGGCGAACACAATGAAGAGCGACAGCGCCGCGGGTGTGCAACGAGGAATGGCCGAGGCGGCGGCGGCGGCGGCGGCGCGGGGAAATGACCGCGTTGGCGCACAAGATCTGCGGCAAAGCGCCGCGCCAGCGACACGCCACGCCCCCTCCGCGACGCGACCGGGAGACTTGAGTGCCGGGCGGCCACGAGAGCGCCCGGCCCGAGCCGGCGGGCTGGAAACATTCTCACATCGGTGCGGAACCCTCACGGGTCGGCCGCCCCAGTTACTGCTCCTTCAGCACCGGAACGCATCGGCAGCCGCCTTGCTAGGGGCTGCCGGACAAGGCGACGACGGCCGCCCGCCCGCCCTCCCGTCGAAGCCACTCGGCCCGGGTCTGGCCCCTGCGGTCCCAACGTCACCACGACGAGACACGCGCCACCGGCCGGAAAACCAGGCGCCCGGCGATGTAGGCAGCCCATTCGACGTGCGGGCCAGCCTGGCGGCTCCGCGGCGCGGGGGCCGCAGCGCGACGCAGCGGCGCTCCGCGAGGTCACCCCCTCCAGGCCCACACCTCCCCCCCCCCCCCCCCTCCCGGACCCGCCCCCGCCCCGGGCCCCGGACACCGGCCTCCACATCACTTTTCCTTTCGGTCTGTTTCGGCCCCGGCATCGCGCAGCCGGACCCGAATTCCAGCGCCGGTCAGCAGGAAACGGCCGGCGCCTCCCGCCTGCCGCCGGCCGGGGGGGCCGGCCGGCCGGAGCCGGGCGGCACGAGCCTGTTAGCATGCGTGGCTTCCGCGCGCCGTGCCGCCGTGCCGCCGTGCGGGGCCCGCGGCCTTGCCTGACCTTGCCCGGCCGCGCCTCCTCCTGGCCTCGCCCTCCCAGGACACGCATCCCACCCCGCGACACTCTACGACGGCCCCCCCCCCCCCCCGTGAGACCCCCGTGAGCCCCCCGTGAGCCGGCACACACCGCCGCCGGCTGCCGCGCGCCGCACAGCCGCCTGGGGGTGCAGCAATCCCGATTCCCCGCTCCGAAAGCATATCAAGGACCGGCCGTGTATCCCCGTGCGTTCCTCCGCTGCGCGGCCATAACAATGGAATTATGGCCGCCCATGCACCGGAGGGGCCCGGCGGGGCTGCCTGCCAGGCCTGCCGGGCCGGCCGGGGCCCCCCAAGGCCCGCCCCGCCCGCCCCGCCGCCCCCCGGGGACGCGGGGATTAACTCGCCCAAGGACGCCCAAAGACAACATGCATGCCGGCCACACATGTGAAGCAAGTCCCCGCAAACGCAGGGAGCATCGGAACAAGTAATAATAAAAAAAAAAATACAAAACACGTCCCGAGAGTGACTGATTGACGATTCAGGACCGATACATATCTCAACTTTTGTGTGAGTGTTTTTTTTTTTGGACAAACACGACTCTGAAGGCGCCTCCTGCCACGGTTCACATCTTGCGCCGCAGCTGCTCACACACGGCCACGGCCGCACGGCGCCGGCAGGGTAGGCATCTCGACGTGTTGAGCGCGCCGGTGTCTTGCGGGTCAGCCTACCCCGGCATCCGCGGGCGCTATACACGTCATACCGCGAGATACACGACGATGACAACAGATGATTTTTTTTTCGGGCGTGAGGGACGGAGGGAGGAAGGGGCGGAGGGAGAGAGAGAGAAGGGAGAGAATGGAGGGAGAGAGAGAGAGAGAGAGAGAGAGAGAGAGAGAGAGAGAGAGAGAGAGGGAGGAGGGCCGGGGGGGGGGGGTACTAGGATATCGACAGTGCGGTACGAGTGATTGGTGGGCGCGGTCTTTGCAATGACCGGCAGCCGGAATGATAATAGTTATCGCCATTACGTTCCGCGTGTGCGCGGGGCTGTTGTGTGCGGCTCGTGTGCGGCTCGTGTGCGGCTGCGCGCGGCGTCGGCTGCCCACCCGAGCCCACAATGCGGCCGACACCCGCCGCCGGGCACCGCTGCGCCACGCTCCGCCACGGCCCGGCACGGCCCGGCACGGCACGGCGCGATATGCAAAACCCGACGCGGCAGCGGGACCGCGGACCTCCCCCGGCGGGGACGGCGCGGCGGGGCACTCGTCGGCTGGTTATTATGCCATTACGCCCCAGTATTGTCCGTCCATCGACTGTAATAGGCGAGCAGCCCGCGCACCGGGAGCTGCGGGCCGCGCGGGCCCGGTCAAACGTCTCGTGGGCAAACCGCAAAGTCACAAAAAAAAAGTTTGTTAAATGAGATATTTTTTAAAAAGTTCTTAAAAAAATTAGATAACTATTTTTGTAAAAAAGATTATCTATTTTTAGATAAGTTTATTTTTTAAAGTAATAATCTGTCATCTAATCACGAACGGTGCTGCAGCTCTGTTGGGATTACGGCGACAACGGCGTGAGCGGGCGCAGCACAGTGGGATATGATTAGACCCAATCCCTAGACCGGCGGGCGGGCGGGCGGCCCAGCAGCCGAGGGCACGGCGGCTCTAGCGGCCCTGCCGCACGGCCCCCGCGTGCGTGGGGGGGGGGGGGGGGCAGCGCCGCGCTGTCACCGCTGCCGCGACACAGTTCCCGAGTTTGAAATACGCGGGCCACCGAATGTAAGGGGAGCTCGCGGCCACGCCTCCCAAGCCCATTCGACGCCCACCCGGGCAGCGCGCGGCAAAAGCTTTCGGACCGTGGGCCCACTGCCGGGATAACGCTCCGAGGAGAGCCAGCGGCGCGCCCCCACCGCGTGCGTGCGGCATAACCAAGGCGTCGGCTGGCCGGCCGGCCGGGGCCTCGGGAGCCGCGCCGGGGAGTAGCTGCTTCGCTTCCAAGCGCCCGCCACCAACTCAACCATTTTTTTTTTCCGTACTCAGAATCAGTCTGTGAGCGGCCGCTACTTGCGCTGCCAAACTCTCCAGACGGCAGGCAGGCCAGCCCAGCCCGCCGGCCAGACAGACAGGCAGACAGACGGGCAGACGGGCAGGCAGACAGACACAGGTGCCGCGGCGTGATGGAGACACACCTCCGTAAGGACGTCGCACCCGCGGGACACGCCCTCGCTGCTGGGCACTTGCTTCGCGGGGACGCGTGTGTCCTTGAGGGTGACGCGATCACATTCCGCGCGCCCGCCACACGGCATCCCCGCCCAGGACACACAAGTTTCATACTCATTTCGGCTCCTTCTCGCACGGAGAGTAAAACGAAGATAGACGGCGATATGCGGAGGTCGGTGGTGAGCGTTTCTCGTTTTCTGATCCCATAAACTGGCCGGCCGGCCATTTGAGGATTTACACGGAGACGGCGGAGCAGCCGAATAAGTATCGCAGAAGACCGCTTGCGCGGTGGAGGTCCTCTGCCGCGGCCGCAAAGGCTTCATTAGCGAGAGAGAGATAGAGAGTGAAAGAGAGGAGGGAGCCGGGATTGCAGGCATCATCGAGGCGATTTAGTGCCGTGAAAAATATTACGGGCCACTTATAATAACGACCAACTACGGAAAATAAAGAATGCTTTTTTCAGATGTCAATGCGAAAAGCGGCGATAGCTCGGCGCATAAATACAGCCATATCCAACGCCACTCTCGCGGTCCCGATCCCCGAAATTTTGCCCGGCTTCGGTGTCAAGTTTGTTATATATAGATGGCCAGATCGACGGACACATTGTGCGGCCGGGCCACGCCGCGCCACGCCGCGCCAAGGCCGCCGCGGCGCGGGCCGCCCGGCACGCCCAGCGGCCCGGCCCGGCCCAGCCCGGCGTCATAGCGACGCCCGGCGAAACCGTAGAAATGGCTTAATCACTGGACACGTGTGCAGCATGCACGCGCACGGGAGCCCACGACATGATAGCCGGCAAGTGGCGACACCCGGACGACCCGCACCGGCGGAGGGGGAGGAACAGCGCCGTCCGGCCACAGCAGCCAGCGCGCGGCAGAGTTGGGGCCGCAGCTCGCGAGGGCGTCAGTCGTCAGTTCACCGAACAACGCACCGCCGGAGAATCGCAATTAATTTGTCTCTTCGTCGGCGGGCCAGAAGTTCTCAAACGCGGTGAATAACGGAACGGGCCGACGGCAGCGCCGCCGAGCGAGGGACGCCACCGCTCACCGGCGGGCGAGGGCGGGCGGGCGCGTGGGCCCCGCGGGACAGAGCCGCCCTCCCCACTCACTCCCCCGTCAAGGCCGCAGAGACAAACACGCCGAGGGAAGGGAAATGAAGTGCAGGGAGTGCAGCCGGGCCCACAGCCCGCTACGGCAAGCCCGGGGGCCATCCGCGCGCCGCGCCGCGTTTCGAAACGGGGCGCCCCGACACACACACACACACACACACACACACACAAACACATGCGCAGCGCGCGCCGCCCGCGCCGCCCGCCCCGTGCCGCACTCTGCCACCGTTTCTATCGTTCTCTCGGCAGTCCGCACAGCAGCCCCGCCGCCTGCCCCGATCTGCGGAGCAGTGAAGAAACGAGAGAGCAAGCGGCCACGATGGCGGGCGGGGGCGGCGGCAGCGGCGGCGGCCCCCAAAATCGTCACCACCTGAGAGAGTTTCGGGGCGTGGACGAGGGCCGCGCGGACGTGCGTGTGTGTGCGTGCGTGTGTGTCCCGCGGGGCGCGCGGTAGCAGCAACACCGAAATAATACGCCCGGCCACTCCCACGAAGTGGCCGGGCCGCGCCCGCCGCGCCCGCCGCCGTTGTGTGAACCCGGCCGGCACGCCGAGATGATTTTCAAGTATCGCGCCGCGGCTGCGGCAGGTCCCGACCAGCCCCCCCGCCCCCCCGGCCCGCCTGCCCCCCGCGGGGGGTCTGCATAGCGATAGCACAACACGCATTAGTAGGTAATAACCCTTTTGTCCGCTGCAGTGCACACGCGGCGGAGAGAGCGCGCGCTCGCCGCGCGTTCGTCGCTCCGATTTTTGTCCGCGTCCTTCGCCCCGATAATGGAGAGACACTCGACTCACGCAACGGCCCCGCGGAGCCGCGGCTACGCGGATGGCCCGCGCCCGCCGGCCCGCATAACCAGGTGAAACAGAAACCACATTACGTTCGGCCTCTGCAAGCAGCAGCAGCAGCAGCCTTCGGCAGCAATTTCGCCCAGTGTGTGTGTGTGTGAGGTCGCCCCTCCGCGTGGGGCCGGGCCTGCCGGGCCTGCCGGGCCCCACCCACAGCGCGTCCACTCTGTCCGCGCGCACATCTGATACCGCGGCAGGGCGCGCTCCAATACTGCTGGCCGCGAGCAGCAGCACCCCGCCGTCAGTCGCTCGCCGCTTCCATGCTGCGACGCGGCCCGAGAAGAGCGTCAGGCTCGAAGGTGGCTCACCGCGTTGCACCGGTCGGTCGGTCGGTTGCGGAGTCCCGGATCCTTACCTGCAACAGAACAGGGCAGAAATTAAACACCTTTTAAAAAATCACTAATTATTTATTAATTAAAAAAATATATCAAGTCTTTTTTTGGACGCAGGACCTCGAAGGGACCTCTCGGGCCCTTCCCTTCCATCGCGATGCGGCGCCCGCAGCGCAGCGCGCCCCGCCTCGTTTGGCGTCGCTTTGTACTCCGGCGGCCCCCCCCCCCCCTCCGAGTGTCCAGGCATCACTCACGCCGGCCGCGGCGCAGCGGCATGCTATCCGGCGTCCGCATCGGCGGTCATGTCATGATGACAAGAAAAACAGCCAAGGGCGTCGTTATGGCAGATGGCAGAGTGCGCCGCCGCGGGCCGGCGGCGGGCCGGCGGGCCGGCGGGCCACCCCCCGAGCCCAGCTCGCGGGCGCAGCAAAGCCAATAAAGCGATCGACACGCGCCGCCCACCCACCCCGCACGCGCCGCCACGCGCCGCCACGCGCCGCCACGCGCCGCCCAATCTCCTGCCCTGATCCGCCGCCGCCAAGGACTGCCTGCAGCCCGCACTACAGCATTCACCCGCGGGCCGCGCGCGCGGCCGCCCGGTCCGACGGTAAACCGGGCGTCCGAACATAGAGCCGCGCGAGCGCACACACCTACTAGTCACCTGACGTCGCGCGAGCACGGCCGAATGGATACAGGTTCCGCCGGCCGCCGCGCCACGGGAGACAAGGAAGAACACGCCCCGCCTCTCTCTCTCTCTCTCTCTCTCTCGCTCTCTCTCTCTCTCTCTCTCTCGCTCTCCGGCACGCGTGCCGCGCGCACAGCCGAACTGGAGCGGCCTTGACCAACACCGGCGGCTTCCTCACGTGAGCAGTCGGCACGTGGGAATGGCGCTGCCATTATTTCACCACCTCCACACCCCTTTCGCCCGGCCCCCGCAGCCGACGCCCATCGATACGCCGCTTAATGCCCGCTTTGTTTATTTTTATCTAGTTAGTTATAAGGGGGGGGGGGTTGAGGGGGGTATTGAACGAAAGTCAGCGCTACACAGTCTGCAATTACGGAACAAAAAAAAACTCTGTTTTCGCGGATTTCATGAAAAACGCCAAGGAAGTTCCTCCTTAATCGGCAACACTTAGAAGGCCCGGCTCTGCCATTTCGCGCGCAGGTATCCGCCTACCGAAGCAATTTTTGCTCGGCCCGTCAAAGCAGTTCGGTACGTCGTGTTTCATACTTCGCACTGTGTGTGTGTGTGTGTGTGTGTGTGTGTCCGCACTGCCCCTCCCTCCTCCGGGACGCCTGCGGGGGTCCTTCGGCGCTCCCCGCATAACTTAGGGGCCGCTATTGTCGGGCCACTATTAGTGCTGGGTGCCGCGGACGGAGTGGCGTCGCGTCGACAGCCTTCCCCGCATGCAAAGCCGCGTGCATGTGGTTCACTGTGTCAGCCAGCGCAACAGCCCGCGAGCACGCGGCGGCGGCGGGGCGCGCTAATATCTTCCGCTGCTCTTCTTTCCGTTCTTCCCTCTTTTTTTTCTTCCCCCCTCTTTGAAAGCGAGGTAAAGGTCGGGGCTAACAACGCGCATACGTACGGTTTAAAAAAAAATGCCCCTACTTCCCATCGTCTTCTTCTCAAAATCTCGCGTTTTTTTTCGTAAAACAAGCCGACATATTCCCGCCGACACCGCACACAATCCCTTTGGGGGCCCCTCCCACCCCCCGCGGTTCCCATTGAAAAGAAAAACAAATGCCATCATAGGCAGGCGGTCCTGCTTAATCAGCGCGGCGCACGCATCTTCCCACGCGCACGGGCCGCAGGGGCCCAGCGGGCAGGCGCGGCGCCGAGCCACACCCTCGGCCCTCGACTCGATGCCGGACAGCGCGGCACGCCGGCAGGGGGGTCCGGCAGCCCCCGAAAACAAACTGTTACACCACGAGGCGTGCCGCGGGGCGGCGGGGGCCGTATCCCCAGGACTTGCTACGCGATAGCCAGCAGCGCCGCCGCCGCCGCCGCCGCCGCCGCCGCCGCCGCCACCCGCGAGCCGCCTTCGCAGCAGTGACCGACGCACAAAAGGCTAACGCAGCGGCGCGGGGGAGAGGGGAGCGGGAACACGGGGGTTTTTGGCCAGAGCCCGCGGGAGAGAGAGAGAGGAGGGGAAGAGAGGGTGCACGGGGCCGCGGGGGGCGCCGCGGAGGCCTGCAGAGCCAACGTTGTATAAAAGGCCGGCCGCGGCCCAAAGACGCCACTCTGACGCCTGCTCTCCTCCGCAAGCAACATGGCATTCAAGGTGGGTGCGGACAGTGCACAGTGCAACCATTGGGATTAACCAGCCAGCCGCACACCGGCCGCCAGTGGATACAGCAATGGATACCCGCTGCCACGGATACAGAAGTGCAGTGCTCCAGTAGTGCAGCGCGTGCGGCCGAAATATCGGAGAAGACAGTGAAAACAGTAGGCAAAAGTTTCGCCTGGACTATTGCTAACGCTGCTTTAAATTTTCCAGTTCGTCGTTTTCGCCGCCCTCGTGGCCGTGGCTAAGGCTGGTGTGCTCCCCGCATACTCTGCGGGCTACGCCGCCGCCCCTCTGGCTTACGCCGCTGCCCCCGCCATCGCCCACGCCGCCCCTCTGGCCTACGCCGCCCCCGTGGCCAAGACCATCGTCAACGCCGAGTACGACCCCCACCCCCAGTACAGCTACGCCTACGATGTTCAGGACGCCCTCACCGGCGACTCCAAGAGCCAGCACGAGAGCCGCGACGGTGACGTCGTCCAGGGCTCCTACTCCCTGAACGAGCCCGACGGCACCCGCCGTACCGTCGACTACACCGCCGACCCCATCAACGGCTTCAACGCCGTCGTCCGCAAGGAGCCCCTCGCCGTCGCCGTCAAGGCCGTGGCCCCCGTTGTCGCCAAGGTGGCCGCCCCCGTCGCCTACGCCGCCCACGCCGCCCCTCTGGCCTACGCCGCCCCCGCCGCCTACGCCGCCCCCGCCGCGTACGCCGCTCACGGTTACGCCGCCCCCGCTCTGGCCCACGCCGCGTACGCCGCCCCCGCTGCCTACGCCCACGCCGCCTACGCCGCCCCCGCTGCCTACGCCGCCCCCGCCGCGTACGCCGCTCACGGCTACGCCGCCCCCGCCTACTACCACTAAGCGACGAACTTCGAGTACCTGAAATCACACATTTGTGTATATTTTGTACATAAATCGATCTCTGTGATGTAATGATGAAAAAAGAAAACTTAATAAAAAAAATTAAAAAATAAACTTTTATGTGTCTTTTCGCCTGGGTCGTCAAACGAACACGCAAACAATAAAAACAGAGCGAAGATGGTGACATGGCTGCATTGGCTAGAATAATTTTTTCTGGCAACAAATTTATTTCTTTTCCCTCTGTTAATATATTGAAATTGACATTAAATAGAAAAATATGATCAAAATATATGTATGCGAAACAAAACCATATCAGAGTCCGAACCTTATTTCACACTGGTTGATTCAGGAACGCCTTGCATTCATTGGGGATAGGCAAACCCGCAACGCACAAAAACACTCTCTTGGCTCTGATCATAAGACATAAAGAATAGAGATACGGAGCTAGTTCTTGACGGGATAGCCTAAGGTTGGATAACACGCGACGTTCCTCATACTATATTTTAGTGCAGGTCGATGACATCATTATTAACACACAACGAAGATACGGAAAAATTATCTGAATCAAAGGAGACCACGCTGTAAAGAATGACCTGGGTTTGGTATTAGTCTGAATTTATGAACCTGCGTAATTAGTTTTAGAGACCGTTTGTTATTTTAACATAACGACTGTCCGAAAACAGTGCACCTTAATCAGATGCAGACAGACAAAAAGTGTAGAGGTCCAATATACAAAGTAAACACAATTCTATCCAACGCACATCAAGCAAGACGCAATTAAAATAGACAAAAAAAACTTTTGGTGCCATTAATCAAACTATTATGCAAAAAAGAAACAATGAGAGCAAATTTTTAGGAACATTATAGACTTATGGACTCCGCGTACGGACCGCAACGGACCTACATCCACATATATTAGGGGTGAGAGACCATACGGTAGACCAGCGTACTGACAAATAAATTACTTGTGCATCTTTGCTGTCATAACTCAGGACAGCAAGACACAAGCGTTCGCACACAACACAAAGCAAGAAAAAAATCTAGACCTAAACGATACAAAAAGAACCCACGAAACAAGTGGCATTATGTTCGCCCTCGATGGTAAAAGAAATAAAACTCCACATTTCAAAAAAATTATCAGCAGGAAAATTATAACAGAAATAATTTACGTTGACAAATGCTATTTCAGGAGATAAGACAAACGTAACTTACTAGAAAGCGACACATTTGTATTATACATTTCGATAGAGGATTATTTCGTGGACTAATGATCTTCATTTCTGGAGTGTAACCGACAGGCGGCGCAGCAGGGGCGGTAAAGAGGTGGTGGCCAGCCCGCTAGAGGGGGTTTGGCCACGCAGTGGCCCCCCGGCAAGGATCCGGCGCGGGAGAAGGGGAGGGCGGGGCGAGACGCGGGGTCCGCCAACAACGCGCAGCCCACGTTGTATAAAAGGCCCGCCACGGTCCAAAGACGCCACTCTATCGCCTGCTCTCCTCCGCAAGCAACATGGCATTCAAGGTGGGTGCCTCCAGCAGAAACGTGTGTCCGTACCAAAGGATTACCACTCGGCGAACCGACTACTGCGGATAACCATACCGGATACCTCCAGTGCAAAAGTGCCTCCGCGAGTGCAGTGATAACCGCGTTTTCAGAGAGACCAAGACGTCCAATAGGAACGTTCCATTGCCCTAGAAACTGATTCATTTGCTTGCTGTTTTTCCAGTTCGTCGTTTTCGCCGCCCTCGTGGCCGTGGCTAAGGCTGGTGTGCTCCCCGCATACTCTGCGGGCTACGCCGCCGCCCCTCTGGCCTACGCCGCTGCCCCCGCCATCGCCCACGCCGCCCCTCTGGCCTACGCCGCCCCCGTGGCCAAGACCATCGTCAACGCCGAGTACGACCCCCACCCCCAGTACAGCTACGCCTACGATGTTCAGGACGCCCTCACCGGCGACTCCAAGAGCCAGCACGAGAGCCGCGACGGTGACGTCGTCCAGGGCTCCTACTCCCTGAACGAGCCCGACGGCACCCGCCGTACCGTCGACTACACCGCCGACCCCATCAACGGCTTCAACGCCGTCGTCCGCAAGGAGCCCCTCGCCGTCGCCGTCAAGGCCGTGGCCCCCGTTGTCGCCAAGGTGGCCGCCCCCGTCGCCTACGCCGCCCACGCCGCCCCTCTGGCCTACGCCGCCCCCGCCGCCTACGCCGCCCCCGCCGCGTACGCCGCTACGCCGCCCCCGCCGCTACGCCGCCCACGCCGCGTACGCCGCCCCCGCTGCCTACGCCCGTACGCCGCCCGCGCCTACGCCCCCGCTGCCTACGCCGCCCCCGCCGCGTACGCCGCTCACGGCTACGCCGCCCCCGCCTACTACCACTAAGCGACGAACTTCGAGTACCTGAAATCACACATTTGTGTATATTTTGTACATAAATCGATCTCTGTGATGTAATGATGAAAAAAAAAAACCCGAATAAAAAACAAAGAAATTTTAAACTTTGCAATTATTCTTCATTAAAATATTTTTATCTTAATGTTTGTTACGTTGGCAAGAACTTTAATTTCGTTCGCTTGCCCTACAAGCCACAAGGAATTATTAAAATGTGACAAGGCTTCATTGCCAAATTGCGACGCATTTATTTTGCGGATGAATTAGGGACGGGTCATGTTGTGCATGCAGCACCTTTCAGAGGTACTCACATTAGTTAATAACTTAAACAATATTCAATCTGGCAGTGCATTTATTCTTTCCTTATCCATATTTTTGCTTATTTGCTATGTGCTTACTCTTTTTCTATGGGCGTCATGTATCACATAGATTCTGATATCACAGTTGTTCGTACAGGATTACCGAATGGGCACGACTCTCTGCTCAACACATTCGAGCTTCGGAGTGGCACAAGTGACCGACCCTCGGCACAAACTCAAGTGCAGGTGCGGGGAAGCACGGCCGCTGCTCAAGCCCAGGGCGCGGCGTGGATGATGGGAGCGGACAGTCCAGCCAGCCCGAGGTTAGTGGCCAGGGCCAGGGAGTTGACGAGCTGCTGGGGCTGCAACTGACGCAGACTTTCCAGCTGCTGGGGCTGCAGCTGACGCAGGTTTTCCAGCTGCTGGGGCTGAAGCTGACGCAGGTTTTCCAGCTGCTGGGGCTGCAGCTGACGCAGACTTTCCAGCTGCTGGGGCTCCAGCTGACGCAGGTTTTCCAGCTGCTGGGGCTGCAGCTGACGGAGCTGCTGGAGTTGCAGCTGCTGGACGGCGGCGGACACGAACGGCGACCCCGCGGAGATGAGGCGGGGGACGGCCACCGACAGTCCGGAGGGGGCGTCCACTCTGGAGGAGGAGGTCGACGACACGGCCAGCGCGGGGACCGTCAGAGTCGGCAGGGTGGGGGCTGGGGCCGTCAGCGGCGACGCGGTCAACTGGGCGCCGGCCAACTGGGCTACGGTCAGGGCGGCGGGAGCGGCGATGGTCACCGAGGTCTGGGGCTCGCGCCGAACCACGGCGTTGAAGCCGTTGACGGAGTCGGCGGCGTAGTCCACGGTGCGGCGGGTGCCGTCGGGGTCGTTGAGGGAGTAGCTGCCGCGCACCACGTCGCCGTCGCGGTGCTCCTGCTGCCGCTTGGAGTCGCCGGTCAGGGCGTCCTGCACGTCGTAGGCGTAGCTGTACGCGGGGTGGGGGTCGTACTCGGAGTCCACGGCCACCGCCAGCGGGGAGCTGATGACGCCGGCCGAGCAGGCGCCGACCAGGGCGGCCAGGACGATGCACTGCGGAGGAGCAGAGGGTAGGTCTCGTTGTGCCGCAGAGCCGGCCGGGGTCCGCGACCTACCTTCAGAGCCATGGCGGTGAGCAGGTGCGCGGGGTGCAGTTGTCGCGGGGCCGCAGCTGGCTGGACTGTGACGCTGCAGCGCACCGCAGTACCTTTTATACATAGAGCAAATGCACACCCGTTTGGAGGTCCATCCCGGCCTGTCCACCGCCCGGCCATGAAATCCAACACCCGGCGGGCAGCGACGCTGGGCTGGGATCGTGTGGACGGCGCCAGAGGCCAAGTGCACACCCGGCCCTACACGGCGCAAGGCCGCGGAGCGGCGAATTTACAGCGGGCGACAAATTTTGCAGCCTGGGTGAAATGTTCAAGAAGCGGTGCAGCAGCGTTGTTCAGCACGCGTGTCCGCGTGTCGCCATGACGTCCACCCGGACGGATGCGGCAAGGGGAAATAGAGCACCGAAGAAGGTTTCAGTGGTGAGAATCGAAGATTTGCGAAATGGAACGCACTAAAGAGCGCCATTTCGGCAGTGGGTCCTTCGCCGCTGACACTGCGCACCAGAAGTGGGATGTCTGTCTAGCCGGGCCTCCCGGAGGCCTCGGTCGGTCGTTGCCGCCCCCGCACAACCAGGACCACCTTGGATCCGCGGCCCGGTGTCGCAG
Source organism: Megalurothrips usitatus (assembly GCA_026979955.1). NCBI lineage: Eukaryota > Metazoa > Arthropoda > Insecta > Thysanoptera > Thripidae > Megalurothrips > Megalurothrips usitatus. The sequence continues at coordinate 12,263,472 of CM049592.1, forward strand.
GGATCGCGTTCCCTCCCGACCCACCCAACACCATCCGCCCGCGGCGCGGCGCGCGCAGCCGAGTACTTCGGACGGCGGTCCAAGAGTTCGCACTCACTCACAGTCCAGAGGAGGCGCAAAGCAGTGAAACCCGGGGGGGCCGCCTCTGGCGAGCCCACTGTCAATCAATTAGTTTCGCCGGCCGGCCGGCCGCGCGGCTAATTCTAACGATTCGCACGCAGGCCCCGGCGCATCGAGCACAATGCCACGCGTGGCGGGCGGTACGTCTCGGTTGCGATGTCCACCCGCGTCCCGTACAACAAGACGGGCGGGCGGGGGAGGGGGGGGGGGGGGCGTCGTCAGCGGGCCGAGAGCCAGCGGGGCCGCCGGGGTCCGAGCCAAACGCCGATGCGTATCGGGCCGCGCCGGACACGCGGGGGATCCGCGAGGAGCCCCTGCATCTTGTTATTTCGACCCTCGAAAAAAAAAGGAGGCAAACAAGTTTTGCTATCTGCGCGTATCGCACGCGGCGGGCCGCAACAGCAGCGAAACCTCGTTACTCAACGGCCGCCGGCCGGCCGGGCCGCGGCAGCCGCGGGGATGTCCGGCCGGGGCCACTTAGGCATCGATCTCTTTTCGGGCGACGCCAACGCACTCCGGGGGCACGCGTGTCCGGCTCGGCCGTGCACCGCGTGTGGGCACCCACGGGGACCCCGGGCACCCACCGCCCGCCACACTGGACTCTCCGAATTCGACACTTCCCAAGGCAAAACTCGACAAGGAAAAAAAGTGAACTGGTCGGCATGCTCTGCTGGGAGGAAAGAGATGAATCGCACAATGATTCTTAGACTGAGTTAGGTTTTATTAACGCACGTCTTTTTTCCTGCGTTGAGTACAGACGGGGCGGTTCATCGACCCGTGATTGTGGTGCCGTTCGGGTGTTTACTGTTGCGACGCCTCACCCTCGTGTGCGAACTCCCGGCGGCCCGTTTCCCTGCCGGCCCAGCCGTGCTCATTATACACGCCGCCAGCCGCGGTCCCGTACCGCTCCGTGGGGGATAAGGCAGCGGCGCCGCGCGGTTCCCATCCAGCCGCTGCGTGTGCGAGTGCGTGTGTGTGCGTGCGTGCGTGCGTGCGTGCGTGCGTGTGCGTGCGCGGCGCGGACGTGAGACCGCGTGCCCTTGTCAAGGCCGCGGCTGCCAGCTGACGGCGGCCGCCCGGCGCCGCCCGCCCGGCCCCTCCGCGCTCGGCGAGTCGTCACCGCTGCTGCTGGGTCAGGAACCACCTGCCACAACCTCACCGCGTGCCCGCCGTGCGTTTGTCCTGCAGCCACTTTATCTGTTTCCCTCTCGAGAATTTGGATTCCGCTCCTGACGCTGTCGGCGCCGTGAGGCGGCGAACGACGGCGGCCCGGCCAACCAAGAGTCCCGGCCAGAGGGCCGGCCGCCGCGGCGCAGGGAGTCCCCCGCGTTGCACAAGCCCGGCGAGGCGCGTGCGGACGAGCCGCCGGGGGGGGGGGGGGGGGGGCAGAAATGACAGCCAGTGCGTCGAAGACGCTATCGCCTTTATTGCACGATGAGGGTATGAAGCACATGACGAACACACAGAGTAATCACAGCGAGACTAGTGGTAGACCGAGTAGGCGGCTGCCGGGGCGGCGACGGCCACCTTGGCGATGGCGGGGGCGGCGACGGGGACCGCCACCTTGGCGACGGCCACCTTGGCGGGCTGGCGGTCGACGACGGCGTTGAAGCCGTTGTGCGGGTCGGCCGTGTAGTGGACGGTGCGCGTGGTGCCGTCGGGCTCCACCAGCGAGTACACGCCCTGCACCACGCCGTCGTGCAGCTCCTCCTTCTGCTGCTTGGCGTCGCCGGTGGCCGGGTCCGAGACGCCGTACGAGAAGGCGTACGCCGGGTTCGGGTCGTAGGGCTCCGGCACCGCCACCTTGGCGATGGCCACGGGCGCCGCCACCTTGGCCACGGTCAGGGCGGGCTGGGCGTACGCGATGGGGGCGGCGATCTTGGCGACGGCGGGCGCGTAGCTGGCGTAGGACACGGCGGGGGCGGCGGCGTAGCCCAGGTCACCGGCCTCGGCCAGCGCCGCCAGGGCGCTCAGGAACAGCAACTGCAACCGCCCGGTCACTAACCACACCCGCCTCGCACACCGCAAAGCCACTCACCGCAAAGCTACTCACCGCAAGCATCCTCCCAGCTGGTTTCTCGTATTTGCACTGCGGCCAGCGGATGGCGGCGATCCGCTTATAAGCGTCTCCGAGCACTGCACACAGGTGCACTTCGCACACACACACACGCACGCAGCGCACACGCACGTGACGGCGGCGGTACCGGCCGGTTCATTGACGGCATTCAGGGCAGCGAGCGCACTCCCATTGACTGGCCGCCGCGAGCCGCGACAGTCCTCGACAGTCCGTCACCAGCCGGCCTACCCTGGCCGCGTGCCGCCGCCGCCGCCGCCGTGCCACACGGACCGCTTTTCAAGGGAAAATGGAATAGAATCAATCACAAACGTCACATTTTTTTTATCACAGACTCCGAATAAAAAAAAAAAACACGAAACAGAAATCTCCCAACATAATTTCATCACTACACGACCCCCCAGACACGCAGTAGGAGCCGACCTGCTCCTCCTCGGCCACGGCCGCGTCCGAATAAGCGGCTGGGCTCGGACGAACAACGTGCTGATCAATGCGAGTACAAAACGGTACCCGCCGCCGCGAGCCGCCGCGGGTCAAGGGCGCGGTGCCCATGACGGACCGGCCGGCATGACGGCCTGCATGACGGCACAGAGGCGCCTTATTTGAATGAGCGATCGAAATAAACCACACGGGTGTGGCGGCGCCGCTGTCCCCCCCTTCCCCTTATCGGCCCGCCGCCACCGCACGCGGCTGTCATCGGGGGGGACCCGGCCGTCTCATAAAAGGCGAGGAACACTTTTCACGCGGCCACACAATGACACGCACGCGACACGCACACGCTCGGCACACACACACACACACACGGCCAGCCATAATAAATGACTGGGGATCTTGATTGCAGTTCAAAGGCACGTCGGGATCACTTACGCATAGTGCGTGTGTGTGTGTGTGTGTGTGTGTGTCTGTGTGTGATCGGCTACACTGCAGGGGGGCAACTTCGAGACAACTCCGCTGGGTTCACGATGACAGGCAACGGGTGTGGGTGGTGGAGACTTGAACGCGCGGGTTCGGCCGAGGGCCGCGGCCGCGGGGACCCCGACGAACTCCTCGCCTCTGCGGCACCGGGAGGCGCCCCGGCAACGCAGCACCCCCGGCCGGCAAACACTTTCCCCGTGCTGCCTGCCGCCGTTGCTTCCGCCGGCGGCGCCCCCACGCAACGCACCACAGCACGCAACGGACCCCCCCAAAATATCCCGCCGAGGCGCGCTTCCCAACCAGAAGTAGCCCGGTGCAGCAACGCCGGCACGGCAGCCTGTTGCCATCGCAATTGGCGAAAGGAACGGAAATAAATTAAAGGTTTTATGTAAAAGGACAAGTCTGCGCGGCGAGCAGAGTGGTATTCGCTGCGGGCGCCTGCAGGGTAGGCAATCGTGACGCCTGCACGCACGCATGTCGCGCGGGCTGGCCTACCCCGCCGTCCGCGGGCGCTCGGAGCCACGAGCCACTACTGCACGACAGCTTAAAAATGATTATACAACTTATTCTCCATTTCGAAGGCGTGTTCGCGTGAGGTATATAAGTGACGGCTTTACAGCGCAGTCCGGTGCATTAAAGGAGCTGCGGTTGCGTGCAAAGCGGAGCCCTTCCGACCTCCACTAGGCTTCCCCGCCTCGAGAAAAAAAAAACACATTAGTTGCAATTATTTTCGTGGACAACCTCAGGCTACGTCAAGTAATCAAAATACGAGTGAAAAGGTTAAAAAGATTAATTAGTTCAGAAGCCGTCCCCTGTTATCGCCACACGAGCACCCACGTCGGCGCGGTGTCGCAAGCCGCGTACGTAGCTGCCTCAGATCCCGCGGTCGCGGCGCGGCACCAAAACCCGGGCACCGGGAGGCTGGCAGAGCGTCATGAGAACGCGTTGTACACTCTCATTCCGCCGGCAGGAAACAGCGCGTGGGCGTGGCGCGGCGTGGCGCGGCGCGGCAGTGACAGGGGGCGTTTGCGGTCGGTGCAGCAGCCGCGCCCCGCCCCGCCCCGCCCCGCCTCGCCCGGCCCCCATGAAATTAGAAACAATAATCACACGATCAGACGTCCTTGGGCGGCCGCGCCGGCAAGGACCTTCGGGCCGTCGACTCGGGCCAGCGAACCCTACGGGCGGAGCCGGCCGGGCAGCCGGGCCGAGCAGCCGACCCGGCGGCGCACGCTGAGCGCAGGCAGCGCAGCGGCCGAGAGCAGACTCCCAGCACCGCCCGTCCCCGCATGTGTCATTCCCGTTCCCATATACAAATATCGGCGGGGTCAAAACGCACGCCTCCCGCACATTTTCGTGTCGGTTCCCGAATAAAAGCTGCGGCCGGCGGGGCGCGGTGGCGGTGTAAGCGCCGCCGTCCCTCCGGCACGAAGGGCTTGAGCAACGGCCGGCCGCCCACCGATAGGGCCGCACGCGCTGCGCGGGAGATCGGTCGCATTTCCAGCCCTTTAATTCGTGGTTTGCACAACGCGGGCCGCCGCCCTCGCCCGCCGCCGCGCCGGACGAGACAGGCTCTATCCCACGACACGGATGCCTCGGGTCGGGTTTGCAGTGTGAACGGCCTGGCAGAGTCCATCACACATCCCCGGGGCCGAGCCGAGCCGAGCCCCGGCACCGCAGGGAACGACAATTAACCCCTTGCCTCCGCTTCACCTTGAAAAACTGCAACGATACACGGTCAGAAAAACGAAAGGGGGCAAAAAACAGGTACGGGCTGAAAGGGGAAGAATGAGGGAGCAAAAAATGGAGAGAAACATGATGCGAAAAGGGGGTGGGAGGAGTTGGCCAGGCGGGCAGGCAGGGCAGGCAGGCGCGCGCACAGAGCCAACTCGGCTACCAGAACAAGGCCAAGGCCCGGCGGGCAGCCGCCGCCGCTGCCCCGACGTGTCGTGCAGCCCGCTTACACTTGTGCACTCCTCTAAAACAGCCCGCCTTCAATAACCCTACGCAGCCGCCACGCGCCCTGCCAGGCCCTGCGCCCCGGCCGCGGCCTCGCTGGCCGATATCGCACCGTGAATCACACGCGCGCCGTTTCAAAATTTCATTTTTACCGGCCGAGCCAATTACGGCGAGTAATGCGATATTGTCGAAAGGCAGCGGCGGCAGGGCGCCCCGCTGAATGGCGCGTGGGCGGGCTGCGGGCCGAACAAACACGGCCGAGCCGGACCCACCGGGCCCGGCGGGCCCCGCGGTGCGGGCGGCCGCAGCACACCCCAGCGTGCCGCCCCGCGGTCCACGACGCAAAACCCGCCGGCAGGAGGAGTTCCGCGTCGCCTTCCTTCCCAGGTCCGCCTAGGGGGCCGGCAGTGCATCGCCGCGCGGGATCCGGGAGGCGGCGGCCGCCGCACATGTCGGCGCTCGAGCCAATCCGACGACATGACTGTCCAGATCCCGGCCGGGCCCGGCCCTAGGCGGGCGGCGCGGCGCGGCGGGGCGGGGGACGGCGGCGGGCAGCCAGGCGTCGCCAGGCGTGTCTCTGGGCACCGGCGGCGTCGGCCGGCCTTGGCAAGGGGTTGCGGTCGCATCGGCCGCCGGACGGACGTGCTACACCAGGACGGGCTGCGCCTCGGGCTGCGCGTCAGAAGCCGTATAGGACGTTGGGGCTGACGGCCGTCTGGCCTGGCGGCGACGCACTCCCGGCGCTACTGCGATTAAAGGCGACAACCAGGCGGCTCACGGCGGGCGGGCGGGCGGCGCGCGCGGCGCGGGCGGACGCGCGTTGCACAACGCTGTTTATCCAGCGCACCGGGGTGGCGGCGCGCATTGTGAAACGGCCACATGATTGACAGAAGTGCAGCCGTAGCGCGAGGCAGGCCGGCCACCCCGCGTAATCCCACTCGCGGTACAGCAGGCGGAGAGTTTATTGCCTGCACGTGCCGAAACACGCACTTGCCGCGATGATACAGTTTTTTTTTTTGTGGATCAGCACGGCCGGCCGGCTGCCGACAGACAAGGGAAGAGCCGCCCTCCGGCGCCGCGGCCACCTCTCCCCTTTTGCGCAGCCGGCTATGGAAGGCTAGATCCGCACGGCGCACATGCGCGCACGGCCGGCTAGCCTGGCCGGGGGGGCCGCCGGGGGCCGAGGGCTGCCTACCCGGCGGGCGCCGTGCCGCAGCCGGGCCTGCCGGCATTAGGCGGCATTAGGCGCAATTACTTTTGCAGCCGGCTGCGGTTGGGCGTCCGGCCCGGTCCGACCACGTCGTGTTCCGTGCGGCGAGCGGGTGCCGCACTGGAGGCGGCGGCAGGAAGTCGTTCACACGGCCGGCAGCCGGGCCACGGCCTTGGCGCGGTCAGCCCCGCGGGATAGCAGTCACCCCCCGGCCACCCTCTCGCCGAATGCACCACCAGCTATCGGTCTCCGCTGCCGCATCAGCTGACGAGCAGGCAGTGCTCCGCGGGGACACCCGGAGCGGACGCCCACACCCACGACAGTGTCGCGGCCGCGCCAGGCTGCGCCGTGACCCCGGCGTCCCCCCGGGCGGCGCACCGCGGGCCGGCTTCTAATCACAGGGGGCCGCCGGGGACGGCGCGGCCGACCGGTCGGGGCACACTTACATGCAACACAGACAAATGTCAACGGCAGTCGACACAATGACGCACGCGCCCGATATCACATCGGGAATGCGCCGGCGTGTCCTCACAGCGGTGCCCGGCCCTCCTTTCCTCGGCGAAAGGCACCGCCCGCTTTACATCGCGAATATAATAGTCAGATCTACTTTTCAAATTATGTGCCACCACGACGACGGGCCGCGGCTACCGCACCGATGCCAAAGCGACTGCCGAAAATTGATGAAGGAGACCGCTGGCCATCGCGTCCACGGCTCCCTCCGCCGCGAGCCGCCGAGCCGGGCCGGCGTATCAGTTGAGTGGCTCTGATTTGTCATCCGGCTAAACGCTCTGCACTCTGGGTGGGGCCGAAACGGGTGGGGCGGGGCGGGGCCCCGGCACATGGTGGGGCCCGGCGCGAGGCGATAGGCGGTTCGCAGGGAGCGGCCACCTCCGCAAGGTCATCCCCCACGGGCCCCGCACCCTGCGTGGGGCTCCTCGCCGACCCCCCGCCCGGAAGACACCCACCGGAGTATAAAACGCGGGGTGCCCGCAGCAGAGGTACGACTCGTTCCAGGACCGTCAAGAAACCAACAATGGCATTCAAGGTACGCTCAGCGCTTCAGCGTGTGTGTGTGATAACAGTGCAAATCAAGTGTTGAATCCAACTGTGGCACAAAGTGAGAGTGTTTAAGCGAGTGAAAATGTGCCGTGAAAAAAGTTACAGTGAATCAGTGATATCCACCACAACTTGGTGTACAGCACCGTGATGGTGCTCCACTCTGCCGACCGCACTCAAGCATCTCGGCAACGAGCTAACGCATTGGTTCCTTTTGCCCACAGCTCATCGCCCTCGCCGCCCTCGTGGCCGTGGCCCAGGCCGGCGTTCTCGCCCCCGCCCCTCTGGCCTACTCCGCTGGCATCGCCCACGCACCCCTGGCCTACTCCGCTGGTGTCGCCCACGCGCCTCTGGCCTACTCCGCCCCCATCGCCCACGCTCCCCTCGCCTACTCCGCCCCCGTCGTCAAGAGCATCGCCGCCCCCGTCGCCTACGCCGCTGCCCCCGCCCCCGTCCTCGCTAAGGCTGCCGTCGCCGTCGACACCGACTTCGACCCCAACCCCAGCTACAGCTACGCCTACGATGTCCAGGACGCCCTCACCGGCGACTCCAAGAACCAGCACGAGTCCCGCCAGGGTGATGTCGTCCAGGGCCAGTACTCCCTGACCGAGGCTGACGGCACCCGCCGCATCGTCGACTACACCGCCGACCCCGTCAACGGCTTCAACGCCGTCGTCCGCAAGGAGCCCCTCGCCGTCGCCGTCAAGGCCGTCGCCGCCGCCCCCGTCGTCGCTAAGGTCGCCGCCCCCCTGGCCTACGCCGCCCCCGCCTACGCCGCCGCCCCCGTCGTCAAGAGCATCGGCTACGCTGCCCCCGCTGCCTACGCCGCCCCCGCCATCGCCCACGCCGCCTACGCCGCCCCCGCCGCGTACGCCGCCGCCCCCGCCTACTACCACTAAGAAAATGTTCTGGTCCGGGTCTCACCTGTGAGAACCACAAAAACATAGCAAAATACAAAACATAATTTATTGAAGCTCTCTTGACGTTTCTGCAATTCCTCCCGCCTTCCTTATCCTGCCACGCACATCAGCGCCGCGTCTAGCGCACATAAATTAGCAGCCAGCCTTCGTGTGCAGCTCGGTGCGGTCGGAAGCGGGCCGACGGGCCGCGGGCCGCGGGCTGCGGGCCCAGCGCCCGGTCCATAGCGGGTCCGGCCGGCCGGCGCACGCAATATTCAAAAGCAGGCGGCAGAGCAGGGCTCGCGGCCCGGCCCGTGCACGGCCAAGCACGCCGCGCGGCTGTGGCCGGCGCTGCCGCCGCCAACGCCCAGCCGCCCAAGGAGACTTGCATCGCGTTTCAAGGCGAAAAAACAGGAGGAAGCGGCGCAGACCGGGCGGCCGGGCCCCGCGTGCACGGACCCCGCCGGGCCCCGCCAGCCGGTGCAAATTGGGCGTGGTGTGTCGATGGTATCGGCAGGCGCGGCGGCGCGTCCTTGCGGCCGTGTGATACAGGCGATAAGGCGGTCATCATCATTACACCGACACGTCACCCCCGCGGGGCCGGGCAGCGCTGCGGCAGCGGCCGACATGTCGCAAACTCCACACGCACAGAAACACACATTCGCACGCAAAATATCGCGAAATATGAGGGTCGTGATCCAGACCCCCACCCCTATAATTTAGATTTTTTAATTCGGTTATTTTGCGTAAACCGCCTGCATCATTGCCGATATTTTAATTTTCTTCCAGACCTTCCGTTATGAGGTGTAGTTTGCATATCCGCGTATGCTCACTTCCGATCACCTGCCACAAACGGCCTTGTCCCCCACACAGGGCCACGGCGGGGCGGGGTCCAGGCCAGGGATCCGCTCGCAGGGTCCGCAGCGCAGAGCAGATGGCGAGGCGCTGTGTGAGGGCGAGGCATCCGGGCGGGGCCGGGCGGCGGCGGGAGCAGCCCGCCAGGCATCGCTTCGGACACTGTGTTCGAGCAGGCGTTGATCGATTAGCCCAGGGACGATTCGATGGCTATCGAGGTGAACCTCGCCGGCCGCAACAGGTGGTTTCGGCATGAGTCGATATGGCCAATCATATCGTGGCACGAACAACACGCGCTGCACTAATGGGGTGAATACTGTCATGACGCCGTTTTTCGGCCAACCAGATTGTTCCCCCTTTGACTGGAATTTTTTTTTTCGTTTTTGGTTCCCACAATATCTTGTACGCAGAAGCCCGTCTGCGAAAATCCCCCCGATCACCTCAGCAGGCGCTCCGCTTTCAGAACACCTCAACAACTTGTAGATACAGCCAGCCAATCTGTCGGTAACCCTACGGGCGCTCCTCCACTGTTATTCGCAGAGACAATGGACAAAAGTGCACGGGGCGCACGAGATCGCTGCCCACGCACGCCGGCGCCGCTCCTGGCGGGCCGACGACGACGCCGGCGCGGCCCGGCGGCGGACGCTGGAACTCGGTCGGGGGCGCGGCTCGGAGGCACGGGGTTCGCGCGCCGGCCGCCGCACGCCGGCCGCGGCGCCACTCTCGCTCTCGTTTGGAGGTCACGAACACACACACACATGTGACCGATCTGGTCCGGTGCAGTAACCATGGCGACGGCGAAAGTCGTGACGCAAAGCAGCCCCCCGCGGTCGCATCCTTTCGGCGCAACAAGGAATCATAGTGCCAATAATGGTACTCCTCGAAAATTGAGAGCGGATGTTCACAAAGAATTCGAAAATCATCAAAGGCAGGTGTAGTATAAGGACCCCACAACAGAGAGCGCCTCCGGCGCGCGGGCAGCAGCCACGAACCGCGGCTGAAAATTTTCCTCATTTCTCGATGGCGATGTGCCACGACTATTCATCACGGAAGGGTCACAGGCAGGCAGGGCACCGCGAACTGCGCGGTTCGAGGAGACACTTAATGAGGCCGAGAGGTGAAGGTCCCTGCACCGTCTGCAGTAGGGCGTTTCACTGCACGCACTCCGGAACCAAAGAAGAACATTGTGAACTGACATGGAGATCCAGCATGGTGCACGTCGTCTGTCATGAGTTGGTCTGCTAGCGTCACGACTAGCCATTCCCGGCACAGTGTTCAGTCGGTATCGTCCATTTAGGTTCCGGTTCCGTTGCAGTGAAATACCCTATTGGCGATTCTTGTTAACTTATTCCGGTCTCAGCTCCTCCGGAGTAATCGGATTGGGTGGAAGGGAGGGCTGGGCGCCGCCCGGCTCCGCTCGGCGCCGCTCGGCGCCGCAGCAGCCGCCGCGGCCCTGATCTTGGCCGGCCGTCTAGCCGGCGCGTAATGCCGCCGTTGCCGACGGTTTGCATCACCCGCGCGGAGCCGGCGGAGCGCTGCCAAGCAGCGCGCGGTTGAACTTGCACTTGAATAACGCGAAATGCAAGGCAGTCGGCCAACCTGCCGGCGCCGCGGGCCCCGCCGCGGGTGTTGCCATCTGCCGGGGCCCGTAAAACCCCGGCGACGCGGGTGCTCGCAACACAGCATTTCGCGAGGGGCGCGAGCCGGGCCGGGCTGCCAAATGCGACACGCGCGGGCACGGACTGCCGCAACGCGTCGGCGACCCGTCAGATCCGGGACCCGACGGACACGCCTCTCCCCAGAGGACGCCGCCAGTGTCCCCGAGACACTAGAGGGACTCACTCTTACGAGACACGATCCCCCAAATGTCGTTTTCGCACCCAACACATTCAGGGCCTTTGACCCGGCCACGTGAATGTTGTGCGGAAAAATTTCTGGGATTTGCCACACATTTTTTTTCCGAATGTGTAAATGAAACTCACGACGCTGATTCGGTCGCGTGGCGGCTAGACAGAGCCCAAGCGGGAGGCCGTAACGAGGTGCTTTTGGTTTTATTCGTGCCGTGCCGGCCGTGGCGCCGCCACGCCGCCACGCCGCCCTCCGCCAGCAGCCAGCCGCGCTCCCCGCGCGGTCAAGATCAGGGCCGCGCAGCTAGTGCCGTTCCGTTCACAAAGCGACACCCCCACCACCGCCGCCGCCGCCGCCGCCACCGCGGAGATGAGCAGCGCGGCAGCGGCAGCGGCTGTACGCGACAGCAACAAGAGATTCAGGACCGAGGCCGCGCGAGAGAGCGTCTTCTCCGGCCCGGACAATGAACCCAAACATCTCACCCGGCCGAGCCGGCGGCGTGGCGCGCCTCTCCTCTCATGCGCTCGCCGCACGGAACCGCGTCGCAGCGCACGGACGCACAAGAACTCTGCGGCGAACCGTAAGCGCTCGCCATGCGTACGACTCTGTGCGACACGTACGCTGTGTCGTGTTCGGACGTTTCAACGGCCAGGCCATCGCCTGAGGGCAGAGGGCAGCTCGCAGCGCCACGCCGCCGTCGGCCCGCCCACCGGGGCACCCGGGACCTGGTGTGCCGGCAGAAAACGGACGTCCCTCGCCGACGGTCCCCGACGAGCGATTATCTCGAGCGGAGCCGACGGGGCCGAATAACACACGCTTCCGGTACTGGCAGAGCGGCACTGACGTCACCGGGTCTCCTCCGGGGTCCCGGCCCAAGAGTCGCGCCCGCTTAGGGCCGCCCTGCCCTGCACGGCACGGAGGGTGGTGCCAGGTGGGGCCGGCGACGGAGGGCGGGTGCAGGTGGTTTCGGCGGTGCATCGCGCTGACACCGGCCCCCGTGTCCAGCCCGGCGGCCCCCACCGGCCCCCACCGGTCCCCAGCCGGTCCCCACCCTCAGGGCCGGAGGTTCCTGTCGAAGGCCACCCCCTTCTGCCGGACATGTGCCTGGGCGTGGCGATTGGGCGCGGCGGCGGGGGGCCACTCTAGTATATAAGCGGAGGGTGACGGCTTGCAAACCACGACTCGTTCCAGGACCGTCAAACAACCAACAATGGCATTCAAGGTAAGTCCAGCGCGGCGAGTGCGGCCGGCCTGTGCCGCCAGCGCGGTCAATGAAGTCCATGGGCCAAAATATTACATCGCTACTAATACAGCAGTATTACAATTAATATTCTAATTAATATTAAAATCGCATTTTTTATGTTACTGTCTGAGTCTCTTTCGTTGCCCTACACCATCCAGGATAAACTGGATCGACCGCAGCACTGACCGCGAACCAATCTTGTGACTGTTTCAGCTCATCGCCCTCGCCGCCCTCGTGGCCGTGGCCCAGGCCGGCGTTCTCGCCCCCGCCCCTCTGGCCTACTCCGCTGGCATCGCCCACGCACCCCTGGCCTACTCCGCTGGTGTCGCCCACGCGCCTCTGGCCTACTCCGCCCCCATCGCCCACGCTCCCCTCGCCTACTCTGCCCCCGTCGTCAAGAGCATCGCCGCCCCCGTCGCCTACGCCGCTGCCCCCGCCCCCGTCCTCGCTAAGGCTGCCGTCGCCGTCGACACCGACTTCGACCCCAACCCCAGCTACAGCTACGCCTACGATGTCCAGGACGCCCTCACCGGCGACTCCAAGAACCAGCACGAGTCCCGCCAGGGTGATGTCGTCCAGGGCCAGTACTCCCTGACCGAGGCTGACGGCACCCGCCGCATCGTCGACTACACCGCCGACCCCGTCAACGGCTTCAACGCCGTCGTCCGCAAGGAGCCCCTCGCCGTCGCCGTCAAGGCCGTCGCCGCCGCCCCCGTCGTCGCTAAGGTCGCCGCCCCCCTGGCCTACGCCGCCCCCGCCTACGCCGCCGCCCCCGTCGTCAAGAGCATCGGCTACGCTGCCCCCGCTGCCTACGCCGCCCCCGCCATCGCCCACGCCGCCTACGCCGCCCCCGCCGCGTACGCCGCCGCCCCCGCCTACTACCACTAAGAAAATGATCTGGTCCGGGACCTGTTGTCGTCTGACTCCAGACTCCTTACGATAAGGTGTAAATAAACCTTAATTTATTGAAAATTGTCTCCGTTTTGTGTCTCACCTATCCTCACTTTTAATGCATTAGTACTAGAACCACGGCTGACCCCCCGCGCAGAAACCTGAGAAACCAGAAATAGAAAGCGACTCGTAGCCGTTACCAGCAGCCCCCCGCATGACCCGCGCGGCGGATAGCGCCTGCAAGCGCCAGGGTAGGCAAGCCCGCGCGACACGGGTGCGCGCAGAGGCCACCGTTGCCTACCCGCCAGGCGCTATACGTGGCCGGACTGGCGCGCGGCGCCAGATGCAGGCCGGCCGCTACCACAGTGCTGCTTCTACACTACAACGCAGACAAAAGCACGGGCCGGCGGCTGCATCGGTCCCGCACGTAGACCACGCCGCGGGGCTGTGCGGGGCAGTGCGGGCCTCCCGGGTCGACGAACTCTCCTTGCCGGCAGAGGAGGCCTGTTACATAAGGCGGCCGCAGCTTCAGTCCGAACCTCTGTGCTCTGCAACAAGCACTCCTAGCCTTGCCACTATTTTATTTTCGTCAAGCGCGAATGCCGAGTTCGAAACAGCGATTACATTTAAAATCACAGATCCGTTTATGCCAGAGGATAAGGCAAGAGGAACATTCTCAATTGTAACTGTCTCTTTTTTTTTGCGTGTCACGGCGACCACGTTCCCCGGCGTGAGCTACGCTGGGCTCCGCTGGGCTCCGCCGGGTCCCCCACTACGCACCGCCCTGCACCGCCGCGCACTGGGTGTGGGCGGTGCCGCTGCCGAAACATGACGCCGGGTTCGACGCCCTTACTCCCCGCGCACCACGGCCGCATTACGTGAACGCCGCATTACCCCCACAAGGTCACGGTCGTGCCGGGCGGCGGCGGCGGCGGCGTGGTGGGGAGGACCGACCGCCGCCGGGACGGGGCCGCCGGGGCGCCGCAACGCGTCCGCAGCGCCCGGCCCGAGCACAGGCCCTTCCTGGCACTGCAGCGCTGCACTACTGCAGGGCATTGCAGGGCGTTGCAGGGCAGAGTGGAGGGGAGAGAGGGGACCCGAAGGGCCTAGGTATAAATAGGCCGGCCCTCGGCACCGAAAGCAAGTCTCCATCCGAGAGTTCGACACCGCGAGATCCACCATGGCAAGTGCACAGGTAGGTGCCGGACGAGCCAGATCGCAGCTCGAGGAAGGCCGAGGAGGGGTTCTGTACGACGCCGGCTCGTGTTCCAGATTCTGCTCGTGGCGTGCTGCCTGGCCGTGGCGCAGGCGGGCCTCCTGCCGGCCGCCTACGCCCCCGTCGGGTACGCCACTGCCGAGCACCCGGCCGACCACCCCGTGCAGTACGCCGAGCCCGTGGCCCCCGTCGCCTACGCCGCTGCCGAACACGTCGCCCCGGCCGCCCCTGTGGCCTACGCGGCCGCAGAGCCCGCCGTGGCACCCGTCGCCTACGCCGCCGCCAAGCCGGTCGTCCCCGCCGTGGCCTACGCCGCAGCCCCCGTCGCCTACGCCGCCAAGTCCCTCGACTTCGACCCCAACCCCGAGTACAAGTTCTCCTACGACGTCCAGGACGATCTGACCGGGGACTCCAAGAGCCAGACCGAGACCCGCAAGGGAGACGTCGTACACGGCAGCTACTCCCTGGACGACCCCGACGGCACCCGGCGTACCGTCGACTACACCTCGGACCCCGTCAACGGCTTCAACGCCGTCGTCCGCAAGGAGCCCCAGCTGCACAAGTACGTCGTCCCCGCCGCGCCCGCCTACGCCGCCCCCGCAGCCCCCGTCGCCTACGCCGCCTACCACCACAGGAAATAAACTGTCAGAGTGTCAGCAGTGTCACGCAGAGGTTGGAATGACAACGAAGAGCTAGACATCACCTCCAGTCGATTGCTATTTCAATAACTGTCAGTCAAAAGACAAATTATATCGCATCCTCGGAGTGTTTGTTGGGCGAGTGCTCTTGATAAGAAGACTGATTAATGTTCCGCGCAGGCCTATACCCTGCCAAGGCTTCCCCTGCCTCTTGACAGTGTGCGCGAGCGGGCCAGTGCAAGGCCTCGCGCGGCCGGCGCGGCCCGGAGGGGCCCGGAGGACTCACCCCGTATTTGGACCGATCGGACAGCCGAGTGAAAAATTATCGTGAAAGATATTAGAAGCGGGTATTCAGCGGCGCGCCCTTGAGGGCGGGTCCCTTCGGTGCCTCAAACAAAACAATCAACGCGCGGGCTCATTTGAAATGGGAGCCGAGCGACTGAGCGATAAGGAACGACATTGTACAACTTTTTTTTCTCTCTTTCAAAACGATCTCTATTGTCTGTATTGTTAATAAAAACCAATACCAAAAGAAATCGTGTTTCCCTCAATAACCCAATTTAAAATCCATAAAAAAAATAGTTGCGATAAACTCCAGATGAACATAGAGACGAGGATCGCGGGCATGTGCACCCTCAGACAATCAGCGCGGGCAGTGACATTGAAGAAAAGGAGCGAGACAGAACAAATGGGGCAGCGCGGCAGCGTCGGGCGGGGTGAGGTGGGCCCCGAAAACCGGTCCTGCGCGACCACAAAACCGGACCATTTTGCAAGAGCATCACGAGCGAGCCGCCGGCACAGTCCCACGCCGCGAGAGGGCCATGATGCCTTATTGGCAGAATTGAGATAATTTTGTCTACATTTTAAAGTCACGACGCCTCGCACGAAACCAATATCGGGTTTGCTCCGATATCTCAAAACGCAACGCAGGCTGAGCCCCACCCAGTATCGAGCGCCACGAAAAGAATGTGCTGCTAGATTAAATGGCGCATTCAAAAATATAGATTAACTTTTTCACGGAAAGGAAAGAAAATGATCCAAACAATTCGGCAACAAAAAAAAAAGAATACGACCCACTCTAGGGCCGCACACCACATGCATGGACGAACCAAAACATTTGTTCCTGAGCCCAAACGGGATAAAAAGAGTAATTCTATGCGCAGCAAAAAGACAGAAAAGCTAAAATAATGGTGGCCGGGACCACATCCCCCGCAGCCTGCCCCGGGATACCGTGTCCCCTCCACACCGACCGGCTGCCCGCACCAGGTTCAGCACACAAAGGACCCGCCGGGGCCGCCGAGACCCGCCCATCGGGGCGCATCGGAGGCACGGCGGTCGGGTGGGGGGCCGGGTGGGGGCGGGCGGCGGTGCAGCGGCGGCAGCGGGGGACGAGCAGGCCCGACTATATAAACGGCTCGGACCCCAGAGTCCAGCATCAGATCCAGCACAGCCAAGCAAGCAACATGGCATTCAAGGTAAGCCATCCGCCAGCCTCCGCCGCCTCACTGCCCAGGGAAAACTTTTATATTCTACTCCAGGGCAAACGTGTGCAAGTACATCATGGTACCTTGTTATTCTGTGCAGTTCGTCGCCTTCGCCGCCCTCCTGGCCGCCGCCCAGGCCGGAGTCATCCCCGCCGGCCCCGTGGCCTACGCCGCCCCCGCGGCCTACGCCCACGCCGCCCCTGTGGCCTACGCGCACGCCCCCGTCGTCGCCAAGGCCGTGGCCCCCGTCGCCGTCGACACCGACTACGACCCCAACCCCAGCTACAACTACAACTACGACATCCACGACTCCCTGACCGGCGACGCCAAGAGCCAGCAGGAGTCCCGCCAGGGTGATGTTGTCCAGGGCTCCTACTCCCTGGTCGAGCCCGACGGCAGCCGCCGCACCGTCGAGTACACCGCCGACCCCGTCAACGGCTTCAACGCCGTCGTGCACAAGGACGCCCCCGCCGTCGCCGTGAAGGCCGTCGCCGCTGCCCCCGTCGCCTACGCTGCCCCCGCCTACCACGCTGCTCCCGTTGTCAAGAGCATCGCCGCCCCCGTCGCCTACGCCGCCCCCGCCTACCACGCCGCCCCCGCTGCGTACGCCGCCCCCATCGCTAAGGTCGCCTACTCCGCTGCCCCCGCCGTGGCTGTGGCCTCCTACTCCTCCCCCTACACCACCTACCACCACTAAAGTGTGATAATAGTCATGTGACCGCCTGACCTGCTGACCCAGACTGAACCAGTGATAGACAGCGGTCTCCAGCGAGAGGCGGCACCTTTGTGATCGTCTGTCTCCCGTGCACGTTGTAGTGCGCAACTCCAGTATTACCGCCATTCTCAATAAACCGAGATTAAGTCAGAAACCATGTTTTCGTTCTCTACCTCCATCCAAACCCCCTGCATTTCCTTTCCTTTCAATACGATCGTGTCCAGTCAATAATAACTACATGCTCACTTCGAAATACTTCAATCTAATCTTCCGGAATAAACACATTTTTTCTATCCCTTTTTTGAACACCGTACGAGTAAATCTTGCGTGAAAAAGAATACATTTTTATAACCCTTTATTGAACACCGCACGAGTAAATCTTGCGCGAAAAAAAATACCCCACCCAACAAAAACCTGGACTGTCTATCGCAACACCCGTACAGACGTAGCAAAAGGTCTACACAACCGACTGACCAAAGCGATATCTCGCGAAGCCCACTTGGAAATGACAAAGTTGTCACAGTGAAAATACGTAACTAATGCGAGCCGCCCGGCTGGCGGGGTCGGCATTATCAGCGGCGGCCTCGTCCGTCAGCCTGCGGCCGGCAGCGTAGGCCGCCCGCCCGGCGGGGCTGCCCGGCGCGGGGCCTACCCGCAGGCCGCAGGCGCTCACAGGCGCCCGCTGCCCAAGGTGATGCGATGCGCCGCGCGGGCCTTGCGTCACCACTCGCACTCCCGGTGCGTAGCCAAGTGGAGACGTGGGTGACTCACCGGCATGTGTGTGTGTGTGTGTGTCGAACGCCGCCGCACCGCAAGACGTGCGTGCCACTCACCTGGCGGGACAAAAGAAAGTAAAGGAATCAGCACATATTGGGGAACAAAAAATAAAGTACGAGGAGAGCGACGGGGGCGTACATCAAAGCGGCTACATGCGAAACGAAAGGAGAACAATTTGAAAATGTATTCGATGAAATCATTTCGAAAACAATTTATCCAGATGCTTCTGTCACTTCAACTCCAACGACGTCCGTAGCCCCGACTGACGAGAAAATAAGGCAAATAAAGATACTCCGCGCTGGAGCGGCCGCGGCTGGAGCCCCCCCACGCAGCGCGGGGTAGCGACGGCCACGCCCGCGGCACGCGCCTCCCGGGTAGGCAGCCCACACTGCGCGCGCGCCACCCCGCCCAGTTAGGCAGCCCAAAGCGCACCCCCACCAGCCGGCCGGTCCTTCACGGCCACCGGCCGCCGCCGCCGCCGCCGCCGGCCGCCCGCCGGAGGGGGGCGGCAGGGTCAACGCAGCCCAGACCGGTCCGAGAAATAATTAGAGCAGTCCTCCAGACCCAGACCGAGTTTTTTCTTTATGTTCCCGAACAGCACCGCGCTCCCCAAGTTCAGCGGGGCGGCGTGCACCGGCGCGGCCCATCGGCGCGGCCCGGCTGCCGGGCAACCGGGCTCGGTACGATATGCAGAGCGGGCGGAACAAAAGCTGCCAAAATAATGTGACAGCGACAACGACGACGACGACTGCGTGCACCGGGCGGCGGCGGCTGGCAAGCGGCTGGCAGGCGGCCGCCAGCGCAAGGCCTCGCGGCCCGCTCCGTGCGCGCCAAAACACACCTCAGAAACAGAGTGGACAACTGAGGACTCGTGGAGTGGCCGCATTAGAAAAGCAACAAAGAATGCACGACAGAAAATTCAAATCTATAATCGTGCTGTCTATTTTATTTATTTATTTTTTTAAGAAGCATTGAGTGGTCCTATCTGTGGCTTATTTAGTCATAACAGGTGGACACAGTATTGAGTGATCGGGGGTTAACTCCTCGATTGAGGGGGCGCATTACGCAAGCGGCAACGGAGCAGCGGGTCTGGCAGGGGCTGGCAGGCAGGGGCTCCCCCGTGCCGCTATGAGTAATGCACCTGTTCCGAGGAGCGGCCGCTAGCGGCCGGCGGGGCGGGGAGGGCTGGGAGGGCCGTGAGGGCCGCGAGGGCGCGCGGAGGTGGCAGGAATGAAATTGGCGTCACGAAGACTCGTTCGCACCATCACCCCATTCAAAACTGATGGCCGTGGTATTAGCCCGGCGTGCATATCAAAAGTGTCACATTGATAAGGGAACATGACAGATGGTGTCAGTCTCTAAATTCAATGTGACAAATGTCCAGTTGATTGAAGTATGTGACTCACATAGCTTAATTTTCAGAGCAAGTACAGATGAAAGTCGATTGGCGCGCCAGAATCGCGTGCATACATGAAGAAATCTGGGTTGTGCATTGGGGGAAAATATCAACAAATTCCGAGCTTGCAGCCTCATACATACGTGTGCTCCTCACAAATGGAGTGCTCACGCCCGGCGGCGGCGCGGCGCCGCGTCATGGTAATCAATGGGAATCGAATGCACCGCGCGTACGGCGCGGCTCGTAATTAGGCTTTCATTAGTCATAATTGGCACACCTCGCGGTGATCGCGCAGTAATCAAACGTGTTATGTCGGCGTGCGGGCTCACGGTGTGCCCTCACACACCGCGGCGGGCCGCAGCGGGGGCAAAGGACCCCCGGCACCGCCAGGAAGCCGACGAGAACGCGACAAAGCGGCGAGGATGTGCCGCAATGAATGAGTGAATGAAATGCACTCGAGCCCGCGCGCTGAGCAAACCTGTCGCCAAGGCCGCGCGCGCGCACACTATTGTCTCGCCGAAGGTGGTGGGCGGAGGAGAGCCTTCGCATTGATGGGCCAAACCAATATTGACCTAGGGCGGACGACAACGCCCAGACCTTCGTCTCGAGTGCCATCGCCTCCGCCGCCAATGATTTTCTTAGAGCGGAGGGGAGGGGGGGGGGGCGGACGAGTGTGTCACCCTTATCCACAGCAGTGTCCGAGAAACACGCAAAAGAAATACACACACGATTCGTCAGATCGAATTTAACATATCGTTCGAGCAGCAAAGTGTAAATGTGGATCACGGCTCCATCTAATCATGGTAAATTTTAGATGCTTTTTTTTCGCGTGTCGTCTTTACAAGTAATGAAATCCGCGCTGCATCAGAGATGCACTCCGATCTAGACGAAAATTCTGATGCGGTGGTCGGGCCGTGGCGGGGCGAGGCGGCGGGGGCCGGTAGCCGAGTCGCGGCGCGGCACGCATGTGGGCCCGGCACCGCCACAGCACCGCAGCCCGCGCCGCGCGGGGACGTGTGTCTTGAGAAACAATCGCGCTCCCATTTCGGCCGGCAATTTGTGTTTATCGCGACCCGCTAAGTAATCGCGACGTGTTTTCACCACGGTTTAGTTAATTCTGGAACCGGCAAAAAAAAAAAGAGGGAGAAAAAGTTGAGACTGTCCCGATTACGCGGAGGACAACCCAAGTCTGGTACCTTACTTTCGTAAACACCCACCACGATGAGACCCAGGCGTCGCCACACTCGCGGACCGCCGCTCGGCTCTATTGGTGCAACGCGTGTTGCGTGAACGTGTCCATGCCCCCTACGCGTCACATTCGTGTCATAGTGAGAAAGTCAGACAGACAGATCGCGAACAAAGAGATCGAAGAGCACGTCAAGATAGCTACACGGCGAGCCTTTCGCAGGGATCAAAGGGCTCCGTCAGGACGCGAAACTCCACCGCGTTCTACCCCGGGCACAGCTAAAAAAAATAGTAATTCTAAACGTTCAGGCAAACGTGTCGCCCTCTGATACTTGGTTCGACCTCGAATTTGCATTCATAACGTCGTAACAGCGTCCTCCCTTCCCTTTCCTGCAAGATAACGCCGAAAACGTAATACGAACGTGGGCAGCGAGACAAAAGCATCAGCCATTCGCAGGTAAATAAAGTCGGGCGGTTTATTGTCGGTGCCCATCGATGGGCCCGGCGCGGCCCGGCGCGGCCCGCCTCCCCTCAGAGCCGGCACGAGGGGCGGGGGGCGGGGAGGGGACCGGTGGTCCTGGGCCCCCAAAGGGGTTCCGCGCGTGGAGGGGGATCCATCCGCAGGGGCGGCCCGGCCGCGCCCGCCGCACCCGCACCGCCCCAAGTGGCGGGCTGCTGCTCCGGTATAAAGGCCCGGGGAGAAGGCAGACCGTTACTCAGTCCTCACCAGCACTCCACACCACCAACAACCAGCCATGGCCTGCAAGGTACGGCGTCCGGCGGGGAGGCGACCCGGTGACATACGGGCCGCTCACAGTGAAACATCCTAACCCATGCACTTCAATTCCAGTTCATCGTTCTGGCGGCTCTCGCCTCCATGGCCAACGCCGGCGCCATCGGCGTGGCCCCCGTCGCCCACGCTGCCTACGCCGCCCCGGCCGTCGTGCAGAAGACCATCGACTACGACCCCAACCCCAGCTACTCCTTCGAGTACAGCGTGTCCGACGGCCACACCGGCGACGAAAAGAGCCAGCACGAGTCCCGCCAGGGCGACGTCGTCCAGGGCCAGTACTCCCTGAACGAGGCTGACGGCACCCGCCGCATCGTCGACTACACCGCCGACCCCGTCAACGGCTTCAACGCCGTCGTCCACAAGGAGGCCGGCCACGTTAAGGCCGTCGCTGTTGCCCACGCTGCCCCTGTCGCCACCTACGCCGCTGCCGCCCCCGCTGTCCACACCACCTACGCTGCTGCCGCCCCCGTGGTCCACGCCGCCCCCGCCGTCCACACCACCTACGCTGCTGCCGCCCCCGTGGTCCACGCCGCCCCCGCCGTCCACACCACCTACGCTGCCGCCGCCCCCGTGGTCCACGCCGCCCCCGCCGTCCACACCACCTACGCTGCCGCCGCCCCCGTGGTCCACGCCGCCCCCGCCGTGCACACCACCTACGCCGCCGCCGCCCCCGTGGTGCACGCCGCCCCTGCTGTCCACGCTACCTACGCCGCCGCCCCCGTCGCCCACGCCACCTACGCCGCCGCTCCCGTGGCCCACGCCACCTACGCCGCCGCCCCTGTGGCCCACGCTTACACCCCCGTAGCCCACGCTACCTACGCCGCCGCCCCCGTCGCCCACGCCACCTACGCCGCTGCCCCCGTCGCTCACGCTTACTCCCCCGTGGCCCACGCCACCTACGCCGCCGCCCCCGTGGCCCACGCTTACTCCCCCGTCGCCCACGCCACCTACGCCGCCGCCCCCGTCGCCCACGCCACCTACGCCACCTACGAGCACGCCGACCACCACGTCGAGCTGCACCACTAGGAGCCAGGCGCAATTGTGATATTAACTATTTCGATAGTGTAAATGATGTGACTGACCTAGTTAGCTTTCTATTACAAATAAAAGTAAACATTATTTTGTTAACTTTGTAGCTCTTTATAATTTGAACAGACCCTTGCCGCAACACCACCAAAAATTGGCAGGCCGGTGACTCACACCCGTCGACCCTGCCCGCAAACACCTCATTAACTGCTCTCGTTTGTGATTGGCCGCTCCAACGCCACGCCCGCGATGCTCCCCATTCAGAGACCACATGACGTCACAGCCATGGGAGCAAACCGGTATCAGCAGGACGTGCCGAAGAAAAAGCGCGCACTGCGGAGCGAAAAAAAAAAATAAACAGTACGAGAAGCCCTGCAGCGTGGTGCACGGTGCGGTACGCGCTAGGCCGGGGCACAGCCAAGGATGCCCGCACAACAACGCGGCCGCTCCGACTTCCCACAGGCTTCCCGCGGCTTTCGGCCGCGACGCATTGTGCAACGCCCATACGTCCCTATGCCGTCCGCACAATAAACACGGCGTCGGGAGTTGCCGGCAGCGATTTGTTTCGCAGCGCCGGGGAATCATAGCGCGCCGACTTCCTTCCTGCGCATTACCATATACTCCTCAGGGCCAGGCGCAGGCAGGCGCAGGCAGGCCGCCCTGCACGCCGCGGCCGGGCCGCTGCCGGCACTAGTATTTTCACCGCGCGCACAGCGCCGGGCGACAAGTCCATCCATCGCCTTGCGCACGCCGCGCCGTATCGCGGCCCCGCATCTCACCTTGCCAGTAGGTCACACACGGCCGTCGGTCCAGGATGCGGTGCGGCGCCGCCGCGCAGCCGACCCCTAAACCGCACCGATATGCGCCCTTCTGCGCGTTCCCCATTCACCGGCCCACGCCGTATCGCCGCTGCTCGTACAGTATTTGCCATGCTAAGGGCGGCGGCGGCGGTGCGGGCATTCGGAAGGAGGCCGCCGCCGCCGCGTCCTCCAAGCACCGCGCTGTGATCCGATACCTTAGGGCGCGGGCTGCAATACGTGCTGGTCACTTGAGGTCCCTGCCCCCCTCCGAGTGCCCCGGGTGCACTGCTCCGCCGGGCCGCCTGTTCGCGCCAGCAGCAGCCGCAGCAGCCGCAGCAGCCACTTTGGAGGGGGAGTGGAGGGGCGCGGCATAGACAACCGAACAGCGATATGGATGACCGAGACCCTGCGCCAGACCGGCGGCCAGGGCCGGTTTGCGTCGCCGCCGCGCCTCTGGCACAGTGATCCAGATATTGCACCAGCGGCGGAGCTCAGCCGCCACCTGCCTGGGTTTTGTCTTCTTCGCGTACCTGGACGCAAACGGACAAACATGGTTTTACGGCTTCAATTCATAAAAGAACACCGCACGCAGCTGCGAAATCACACTTTTTTTTAAAAAAAATAAGAATTAAGGTCTCTTGATAAAGTGATTCGCCGCGTGCGTGCGTGCGTGAGTGCCCGGCGGTGCGTGCGAGTGCGACACGCCACCAAAAGGCTGGCACTACACGGCGTCGATTATGGCCGCTAAATAAAAGCGGCCGTTGCCGCAGTCCGCGCAATGCTGCAACACATTCACGGAACGAATCTCGGAACGCCGAGAGGGCTCCGTTGCCTGGCAGCAGCGCCGGCGAGCCGCAACGCCTCCTCCCACGGCACGGCACGGCACGGCGGCCGCTCGGGACGGACCGGGGCCTCCACACGTCACCTCTCCAGTTTCGCTCGTGTTTTTCTTCCTTTTCTTCGATGCGAACGCCACCACTTTTCGATCACGAACGGAAATGCCCGTTAGAAAAGGACGACGACACCGTCAGGGCGTGCGGGGCGGCCGCAGCAGCGGCGGCGGCGGACTGGGGATGCACCGCAGAGGGCCGCACCGCCACAGCGGCAGGCCGGCCAACAACATTCTCTCCGAAGCCTCGCCACACGGCCTGCGCGTGCTCTCCTTGTGGCGGGTCACTTTTAACTTAAGGCTTATTAATTTTAAGCACGGGGACGCGTAGAGCCAAGCTGGTTGGCCGCGTTGCGATCGCATGGCCTCTGGAGCCGGCGCGGGCGACACGGCAGTGCACCGGCTGAACACAGCAGCCACTTCCGTCGACCCCGGGGTCCCGGGGTCCCGGAGGCCTAGTGCGCGCTGCTGCCGCGGCACAGCTCTCGGTCAATACGTCAGCATGAATGTCGTTACGTTTAAACAGCACATTACAAATCTGTTTATTAGTCGACGGACGGAAGGGCGGAGGAGGTTATCTGAGCGCGCACTGCCGCCTGTCGACCCACGACCCCCACGAGTCGACAGTCAGTACCGCACCGTCGTATGTGCGCGCGACGACCGTGGCATGGCCCGGCTGCCCCCGCTGCTCCGGCTGCGCCAGCCGTAGGAGCCGTAGGCAGCCGCAGGCCCGTGGCCCTGACATGGAACGCCTCAGGACCCCTCCAGGCCGGGCGGGCGGGGCGGGGCGAGACCGGGCGGGGGGGTGTGGCCGGCGGCCGCTCGGTTATTGGTCACTACCGGAGGCTTGTCGCTTTGGCGGGAAACGGCATGACGACGCCCGGCCCGAAAAACTCTGCACTACACGTGTGGGCCGGCGGGGCGGGGCATGCGAGGTGGCGGCGCGGCGGGGCGCGGCGGTGCGGGGCGCGGAGCGCAGCGCCATTGGCCGCACCCCGCCGACCCCGCCGGCCCCGCCGGCCCCGCTGCACCGCCTCCAGACGTATATAACGCGGCCTGACCCGGCGGTCCTCACACTCAGCATCACAGTCAGCCATGGCATTCAAGGTGGGTCTCGCTCCGCTACGGCGAGCGAAGCAGCGTCGCCTCTCAGTGTGGCAGACGTGTATAACTCGATAGGGTAAGACAGTGCGGTTCGACGCAATCTTTGATCACAATATTTTTTTGGCAGTTCGTCGCCTTCGCCGCCCTCCTGGCCGCCGCCCAGGCCGGAGTCGTCCCCGCCGGCCCCGTGGCCTACGCCGCCCCCGCGGCCTACGCCCACGCCGCCCCTGTGGCCTACGCGCACGCCCCCGTCGTCGCCAAGGCTGTTGCCCCCGTCGCCGTCGACACCGACTACGACCCCAACCCCAGCTACAGCTACAACTACGACATCCATGACTCCCTCACCGGCGACGCCAAGAGCCAGCAGGAGTCCCGCCAGGGTGATGTTGTCCAGGGCCAGTACTCCCTGATCGAGGCTGACGGCACCCGCCGCATCGTCGACTACACCGCTGACCCCGTCAACGGCTTCAACGCCGTCGTCCACAAGGAGCCTGCCCAGGTTGCCGTCAAGGCCGTCGCTGCCGCCCCCGTCGCCTACGCCGCCCCCGCCTACCACGCTGCTCCTGTTGTCAAGAGCATCGCCGCCCCCGTGGCCTACGCCGCCCCCGCTTACCACGCCGCCCCCGTCGTCAAGAGCATCGCCGCCCCCGTCGCCTATGCCGCCCCCGCCTACCACGCCGCCCCCGTCGTCAAGAGCATCGCCGCCCCCGTGGCCTACGCTGCCCCTGCCGTCCACCACGCCTACGCCGCCCCCGCCTACCACGCCGCCCCCGTGGCCTACGCCGCCCCCGCGGTCGCTAAGGTGGCTGCCTACTCCGCCGCCCCCGCTGTCTACTCCGCCAGCTACTCTTCCCCCTACGCCACCTACCACCACTAGAAACAAATTGTCATTAATTTATAGGCCTACGAAACTGCCATCATCTATTATGTAAATATGTTGATAGTGTATGTTTTAGTACACAAAGCCAAATAAACCAATTTTAAAGCAACAAATACAATGCGGTTTAATTAAGAATTTTTAGCTTATTTAACATGTTCCCTCACAAATGCAGTACTGTCTTAAAACGAAACGAAACCAGTTTACAGCAGCAGTTTAGAATAGTGCAGGAAACTGAAAGTGGCAAAAAAAGCTGAACCATCTCTCGTTCACATTAACTATCGACTACTAAGCAGTCACACGCTGTCAAATCAAGGCAGGCAGGATCCCACGACCATTTACGGGCCTGCTAAAAAACAGATAGGAACAAAAAAAAACGCGACATCGGTCCTTTACAAATATTGAGAAACGCGAAAGACTGTAACTGGAACAGAAAGCGTCCAAAATGCGTTACATGCCTCCTGCAGGTCCCTACGTAATTTGCCACCGGCACTTAAACTCTGTATAATTAAAAACCTATTCCATTTTCACTTTAGTTGGACTAATATTAGTAAAACATTTGTTCTACTAAGACGGCCGAAAACGCACGCCACTGATGTATGTGGTCTGTGCCGGAGGCACCTCTTATCTACCAATATCGAACATGGTAGTTCACGCGGTAAAAATATTTCTTACTGTCTCGTGGTCCTAACGAAAGTACGTCGTGTTCACAAAGAATGTTTTTTGTTCCCAAAACGTCGTGCAACCGCAAAACTTCTGAGGTCGTATCCGTCGTAATATTTTGCACAGTGCAAAGACAAGTAACAGAGCCATGCGAGCGATTAGGTCGTGTAAAATAAAAAAAAAAGGACAGCATGCTGTATTCCAGTAAACGTAAATCGGGTCATTCAAATAATACGCAAAACATTACTTCGCACGGGGCGGCGGCACACTGCGTATACGTACATCACTACTTCTTTTCTGTAAAATTTCAAAGCTGTTATCTCTAATCAGAAATCTTTTGACGTTGCATACAAAAGACGAGCATGCAGTGCATATTTCAAAATACTGTGCCAAATCAGGTTTACATGTTAAATGCCTCAAAAGCAGGGGTTACCGAATATAGCGGGGTGTGCATAGAAGAGTTTTACGTTCGCGATGCACGGCGTAGCATAGCCGGGACGGCGGGCGCGGCGGACGGCGCGGGGCCGCACGGACCCGAGGTCGACTTCGAACAGAGCAGCCGGGCCGAGGCGGGCCGGACAAGCGGACCGGAGCAGGCCGCAGTGGCCACCAAAAACGGTCGGACTGGAGGGGATGTGTTCGGTCCTCGGCAGTATAAAACGGTGCGCGGCGTCGAAGCCAGCACAGTCAGCAACAGCAAACAGTCCAGCCATGGCATTCAAGGTAGGTAGTGGTCGTCCAGGCCTTACCCAGGCGTTCCCGTAGAGACGCCAGGTTAATTAAGCAACCTAACATTTTCGATTACAGTTCGTCGCCTTCGCCGCCCTCCTGGCCGCCGCCCAGGCCGGAGTCATCCCCACCGGCCCCGTGGCCTACGCCGCCCCCGCGGCCTACGCCCACGCCGCCCCTGTGGCCTACGCCGCCCCCGCCGCCTACGCGCACGCCCCCGTCGTAGCCAAGGCTGTGGCCCCCGTCGCCGTCGACACCGACTACGACCCCAACCCCAGCTACAACTACAACTACGACATCCACGACTCCCTGACCGGCGACGCCAAGAGCCAGCAGGAGTCCCGCCAGGGTGATGTTGTCCAGGGCTCCTACTCCCTGGTCGAGCCCGACGGCAGCCGCCGCACCGTCGAGTACACCGCCGACCCCGTCAACGGCTTCAACGCCGTCGTGCACAAGGACGCCCCCGCCGTCGCCGTGAAGGCCGTCGCCGCCGCCCCCGTGGCCTACGCCGCCCCCGCCTACCACGCTGCTCCCGTTGTCAAGAGCATCGCCGCCCCCGTCGCCTACGCCGCCCCCGCCATCGCCCACCACACCTACGCCGCCCCCGCTGCGTACGCCGCCCCCATCGCTCACCACACCTACGCCGCCCCCGCTGCGTACGCCGCCCCCATCGCTAAGGTCGCCTACTCCGCTGCCCCCGCCGTGGCTGTGGCTTCTTACTCCTCCCCCTACACCACCTACCACCACTAAACACTGACTGTTCTTAGATGATATAGTACAAATATAATAAATTATTTAAAAAAGAATTACTACCACATTGTTTGTGCCCGCCTTGCCTCTTTCGAACTGCAGATGTCATTAAGGTACCGGGTTATGTGATGTACATGCCTATACCAGATCGATTTTCTTAAAGGCAGTGATTCAGTGCTCACTGCTTCTCATTGCTAGTAAAATACATTATGCCGAATACACATTGATACTAATGGAGTCTTCTTAACTCATTATGAATTCCGTGACATACAAAATCTCGTATTTTCTTAGAGCAGATGTAATACGAATACAGTATGCCACGAAAAGCGAGTAATCTTTCCTAAATTACGAAAAGCGAAAAAGAACAAAACATAGAGGGCAGGAAAACAACGGGTCCAAACGCAAGCTTTATTCCATTCATTAGAAAATGCAAAAAAGAAAGTGATTGACACATATAAATATTGAGATGCAATCACATTGTTTTCGAGATAAAATAAGCAGGTCATTTGGTACGAAAGAGAACTGTTGAGCGCTATTCTCTAAAAATTACCAAAGGCTCAGACAAAGCGCATCCGGATCTATAAAACTTGAGCTTGTAGCTATCGCAGGAACTGTAAAAAAAACTGACAGGCCGACAAGGCTATGACCTCGTATAAAAAAGCTGTGCAAAGTTATGTTTCATCTGGTTAATTAGGACACGTAGGATAGCAAATTCCTCGAAAGTATGTGAAAACAATGAATGATTCGATCGAAAGAAGAAGTAACTTTCGTTTTCTCGGAGTCAGAAATGCTCAGGACACGGACAAAGAAAAATTGATCTCCACCTGAAGCGTGGTAGTGATCAGCTCCAGCACTATTTCAAATAAGCAATTTTCTCATTTGAATTTCTGGGTTCTGTGCGCCCAGAAGACTACGTGTAGAATAAGACCAACGTGAGATTCACGAAGTTCAGAATACAGTTTGTTTTAATCATTAATAAAACATTACAAATTGAAACCTTCATAAAAAGCGCCACACAGATATTGGACCTCTAAATTCCTCAAAATGTCAACACATTGTAATGGAGAGAAGCAGACTGGGGCACAAACGGCTAGGGCGTGGCAGGGTGCGAATGTCCACTGCGAACTGGAGTGGCCCGTCACGTCCAGAAAAAACCAGGGGAGGGGCCGATTCAAAGGCAGCACAGATGGAGGGGATGGCGGAGGTCCGGGCGACTATAAAACGATCCGCACCACGGAGGTGAGGCACAGTCAGCAGTAGCCAACAGTCAAACCATGGCATTCAAGGTGCGGCTCGGGTGCAACAGCGGCCAGAGTCGAGATGGAGAGCGAGGGACTAATTTTGTCAACTTTGACTTGCAGTTTGTCGCCTTCGCCGCCCTCCTGGCCGCCGCCCAGGCCGGAGTCATCCCCGCCGGTCCCGTGGCCTACGCCGCCCCCGCGGCCTACGCCCACGCCGCCCCTGTGGCCTACGCGCACGCCCCCGTCGTCGCCAAGGCCGTGGCCCCCGTGGCCGTCGACACCGACTACGACCCCAACCCCAGCTACAACTACAACTACGACATTCACGACTCCCTGACCGGCGACGCCAAGAGCCAGCAGGAGTCCCGCCAGGGTGATGTTGTCCAGGGCTCCTACTCCCTGGTCGAGCCCGACGGCAGCCGCCGCACCGTCGAGTACACCGCCGACCCCGTCAACGGCTTCAACGCCGTCGTGCACAAGGACGCCCCCGCCGTCGCCGTGAAGGCCGTCGCCGCTGCCCCCGTCGCCTACGCCGCCCCCGCCTACCACGCTGCTCCCGTTGTCAAGAGCATCGCCGCCCCCGTCGCCTACGCTGCCCCTGCTGTCCACCACGCCTACGCCGCCCCTGCCTACCACGCCGCCCCCGTGGCCTACGCCGCCCCCGCGGTCGCTAAGGTCGCTGCCTACTCCGCTGCCCCCGCTGTCTACTCCGCCAGCTACGCCTCCCCTTACGCTACTTACCACCACTAAATACTTAGGCTGTTATAGATAAAATAAACAAATTGAAAACTCTACCAATTTGTATTCAATATTGTTGGTAAATTCGATTGTTCCTCCTGCAAAGTGCCTGATTGAGCACGAAGAGCACACATGATATGCTACGGTTTTACTATGATTTCCCCTGAAATCTAACCCTGAAAACCAGTCCAAAATCTGAAAAATTTTCGAGGGTTTTTTAAAGTTTTTAGCCTAATACACGACAGCAAGAAAACTCATGCATTCGCTTGGGATTCTAGAAATTGGAAATTAACGTAGGACCTACAAAACCGGACATCAAAAAAATGTAGAAAACTAAACCAGGCGAGGTGCATTTTTAAGTAATTGTCAGCAGACCAATTTGCTTTCCATTCTACTGGAGCCAGCCTGGTTGTGAGATGTTCCCGAGTCTCATATCAATCCCTCAGAAAGACTTCGATGAAACCACAGCCACATCGTCACTTTCCGAGGTGCCCATGGTCGTCACCTGTCAGTTTGACTATTTTTGGACTTCATACGACGATTGTTAGTCTAAACAAAAATACCATACTTGTACACTCCCCTTCCAATCAATTACAAAATTTTTTCAAAAATTCGATTGTAAAAAAATTGTAGGATAGCTGTCTCCGCACATTCCAGTTTTTGAGGACACTGTAAAGGATTGTCATTTTTAAACGACTTCCCTGCAAAACGGAGTAATTCGAGAAAAAAATCGTAAAATAATGATATGTTTCAAAGAACAATATCGCGCTTTCATGTGTAAGAAGCCACACTGACTTCGTCACATTTCGGATAAGATTGAAAAAAAAAACAACATATCGGAGCGTTTTCCCATACAAGTAAGGCTATTTGCCCGTTCCTGCAGATTCCTCCACTTTTTCGTGATAAGCCGAAAAAATATTCGTAAAAATATTTGTTTAAAAACCACGGCTTTCAGCTGCTAATCCATCAAACAAACGTAGTTTTCACAAAACTAAATTGTTACAAAGCACACGAGGTAAAACACAGCTCGTAGACGGCCTCTGCCGTCCTAACACTTCTGTTCAGCCTTGCAGACTAGCAATAAAGAAACTACGGTGCCACTAGACCAACAAGGCCCGTATTGAAAGTCCCGCAAGACCTCGCATCATGAAAACGCCAAATCATATCGACATTTAACGACAAACCTTCAGCACGATCAAATGTGCACCTGACTGACACTGACGCTACGGAAACAGTTATAAAACATTTGGCCCGTTACCACGTGACAGCAAATTGAAACTGGCTTGTCAATGCTGTTGTCAGACGATTTTCGCTGCTCAGTCTATATAACAGTCATGCCAACTGCTATTGTTGAGGTTTCACAATCGTCAAAGAGATTCTCCACATGCAATCTGACAAACAATTTAAACGGTGGTCCGTACCAAAGACAGCTCGCTTGCGAATCAATAGACATAACCGAGAAAGTCTGAGTTACATGGATACTTTCTGTCACACCAGCTTCAACTGGCCGGCATGGTCCATCGGGGCGGGGCACGCGGTCGGTTCGGCCACAGGGGCACCCGACTGGTCGCAGTCCCCACGAAAATAAATGGGTGGGGCGGGGGACAAGGAGGGGATGTGCACGGTGCACAGCCGGTATAAAAGGCAGCCCGCCCGGCCAGTCAGCACAGTCAGCAGCAACCAGCCCAGCCATGGCATTCAAGGTGGGTAGCTGTGGCCAAACAATCGGCCATTAGCCTTCTTACAACAGCAGAACGCTTTAAAAGTTTGAGTGGAAAAAATGAAACATTTCCCTCCTTATTCACAGTTCGTCGCCTTCGCCGCCCTCCTGGCCGCCGCCCAGGCCGGAGTCATCCCCGCCGGCCCCGTGGCCTACGCCGCCCCCGCGGCCTACGCCCACGCCGCCCCTGTGGCCTACGCGCACGCCCCCGTCGTCGCCAAGGCTGTTGCCCCCGTCGCCGTCGACACCGACTACGACCCCAACCCCAGCTACAGCTACAACTACGACATCCACGACTCCCTGACCGGCGACGCCAAGAGCCAGCAGGAGTCCCGCCAGGGTGATGTTGTCCAGGGCCAGTACTCCCTGATCGAGGCTGACGGCACCCGCCGCATCGTCGACTACACCGCTGACCCCGTCAACGGCTTCAACGCCGTTGTCCACAAGGAGCCTGCCCAGGTTGCCGTCAAGGCCGTGGCTGCCGCCCCCGTCGCCTACGCCGCCCCCGCCTACCACGCTGCTCCCGTTGTCAAGAGCATCGCCGCCCCCGTGGCCTACGCCGCCCCCGCTTACCACGCTGCTCCCGTTGTCAAGAGCATCGCCGCCCCCGTCGCCTACGCCGCCCCCGCCTACCACGCCGCCCCTGCTGCGTACGCCGCCCCCATCGCTAAGGTGGCTTACTCCGCTGCCCCCGCCGTGGCTGTGGCTTCCTACTCTTCCCCCTACACCACCTACCACCACTAAATGCTGAGACTGTTAAAAAAATATAAAACCAAATAAACAAATTTTAACTTAATTATTTTATTATTTACTGCTCACTGTGACACCTTTATCCCAGCGCCATATGGGCATGCCCACTTGGGTCTCAATCTTAAGCGAGAGTGGAGAGCCGCGCGTCACTGCCGCCCGGAGGTCTGAAGTACCTCATGTGGCGACTCGCACTATCAACTTTTTGACTCAGTTTGCAGCTTCTGCATTCGAAGAATAGGGAATTACAGGGAAGTCTAAACCGGAAGCGGGGAAGATGACAAGAACGTGACCGGGTCTCGAACGCATTATTACGAGGCGTCCTGCCGCGGGCGTCAGCCATGAGGGGACCGAAAAATTTTGCGGGACTTCGCTCTCGCTGGTGAAAGACCCGGTCTTTTTGTTGTCTGCCCGCTCTACGCACCAGTCAAAGTCAACAGTCGCGCTCTTGAGGTACATTATCGGACGGCTAGTGCTGCTTGCATACTCAACCAGCTATTGGTGCTTCAGCGAGGCTTCAGACCCCAGGCTGGATACCTTTTGCGTTGGACACTACTCCAAAACTGCCTGTCGGGACAGACGTTCGATCTTTTTGGGCTTTAAACATTTAAGTTGCCCCGGCTGCGTCAGCCATGTTTGGAGTCTGTGGGCGGGATACCCTATTGGAGCAACATTCGGCGGAATAGCCTGATTGAGTTACATACTGTAGACAGACCAATCTAGTACAGAAAATTGGTGTTGGAATGCCCTTGATTGAATAGCGAAATGCCGAACTAGCGCGGTACCTCATTAGGGCAAAAAAGTCCATTGCCCTGGAATGGTCTTATAGTGAAATGCTCTGCATCACGGAATAGTCTATTAGCAAAATACTCTACATTGACACGTTCTCAATTTACCTAATCAGCGCCTCACATAATTGGAAACAAAGTGCCGAGTGCCATGTAAAGATATTTCGTACAGGGTACGGACGCTACAGTAGCTAGACAGTCAAATTTTCGAATAAACGATTTAAGGATGGTGTTTTCAGGACCGAAAAGCCCTGATTAGGGAGAGGTATATTCGGGTGTATTATAAAGTACACAAAACAGGGCAGGAGCGACTCGCCCCCCGTGGAGAGTGCGCTTCTCAAGTCCAGAATAAAGTAATATTCAGAACTTTATGGATCATTTATGCGCTCATGGGAGCACCAGCGGCAGCAGGCCTCATAGGGCTCGGTACAGCCAGCTATAGCGTATATACGAGCTGCAGTCGGAAATGAGTCGACGATGAATCGGCGCGGTGAATGCCGTTCGCAGTTCCGACTACCTTTCGCCTCCGCCACGGGGCCGCTGCTAAATTGCAGTGTGCGTCATGAAAATCGGAGCACAGAACAAGGCGCCTAGGACAGGGGTCACTGCGGTGGGGCGCAGCAGCGCGGCGCGGCGGGGCGGGGTGGGGCGCGGCGGCGCATGTGTCAACGGGCGGGCACCGGGGGCTGTGGGGGGTCCGCCGGCCCGGCCCCGCCGCGGCTCGCCACTCCCGCGAGGTATATAACGCTCGGCGGCGCAGCGGCAGGCACAGTCAGCCGCAAACACCTCAACCATGGCTTTCAAGGTGGGTCTAGCCGCGTCTAGCCGAGTCTAGCCACCAGCGGGGTCCGGGAGCAGCTCCTTGGGTCGCGACCCGCTGGCCCGCGAGAGTGATCAGTACAGTGCGGAGTGCACCACCGGCAGGCCGCGCGCCCCCTAACGGATACTCCGACGGATACCGCAGCCCAGCAGAGTAAGAGAGCACGGCCCAGGTCAGCGTCTAACACTGACGTGGATTCTGTTGACAGTTCGTCGTCGTCGCCGCCTTCCTGGCCGTCGCCCAGGCTGGAGTCGTGCCCACGGGACCCGTGGCCTACGCTGCCCCCGCAGCCTACGCACACGCCCCCGCGGCCTACGCCCCTGCGGCCTACGCCCACGCCGCCCCTCTGGCCTACGCCGCCCCCGCCGTGGCTAAGGTAGCCGCCCCCGTGGCATACGCCCAGCCCGCCGCCTACGCCCACGCCGCTCCCCTGGCTTACGCCGCCCCCGCTGTGGCTAAGGTCGCTACCTACGCCCCTGCTGTCCACGCCGCCCCCGTCCTCGCCAAGGCCCCCGTCGCCGTCGAC
Source organism: Megalurothrips usitatus (assembly GCA_026979955.1). Classification (NCBI taxonomy): domain Eukaryota; kingdom Metazoa; phylum Arthropoda; class Insecta; order Thysanoptera; family Thripidae; genus Megalurothrips; species Megalurothrips usitatus. The sequence goes on from CM049592.1 coordinate 12,298,161, forward strand.
ACCGACTACGACCCCAACCCCAGCTACAGCTACTCCTACGACATCCATGACTCCCTGACCGGCGACGCCAAGAGCCAGCAGGAGTCCCGCCAGGGTGATGTCGTCCAGGGCCAGTACTCCCTGATCGAGGCTGACGGCACCCGCCGCATCGTCGACTACACCGCTGACCCCGTCAACGGCTTCAACGCCGTCGTCCACAAGGAGCCCGCCAAGGTTGCCGTCAAGGCCGTGGCTGCCGCCCCCGTGGCCTACGCCGCCCCTGCCTACCACGCCGCCCCCGTGGTCAAGAGCATCGCCGCCCCCGTGGCTTACGCTGCCCCTGCCGTCCACCACGCCTACGCTGCCCCCGCCTACCACGCCGCCCCCGTCGTCAAGAGCATCGCCGCCCCCGTGGCCTACGCCGCCCCCGCCTACCACGCCGCCCCCGTCGTCAAGAGCATCGCCGCCCCCGTGGCCTACGCTGCCCCCGCCGTCCACCACGGCTACGCCGCCCCCGCCTACCACGCCGCCCCCGTTTCTTACGCCGCCCCCGCGGTCGCTAAGGTGGCTGCCTACTCCGCCGCCCCCGCTGTCTACTCCGCCAGCTACTCTTCCCCCTACGCTGCCTACCACCACTAGGAACTGATTGAAATGTGATTATTTATTTCATGGCGATTCTGCCGCCTACCTATTATGTATATAAATAAGTCCTTTGAAAGTGTATGTTTTAGTACACAAGACCAAATAAAGAACAAATGAAACAAACGTCATCTTCACATTCATAAATCAACCTCTGTGGCCCCTCAAACCGATCTATAACAACGACAAACTCGAGCGAATGAGCTACACCTGCTGCGCCGAGGCTCCACAGCCTCCCTCGGCACTCGGACGCAAGAGCCCATAAGAACGAGATCACCACTTTCCCCGCCGGGACCCACCAAGGATGGCAGGACCCGTGCCGCATCGGCCCGCACAGTGGCGGGGCAGAGGTCGACGGGACGCCGCCGGGCCGCGGGAATTATCCGCACGAAACCCGAGGAGTGCGAGCGTGTGACCCGCATGAGGCGCCGCGGGGGAGGCGCCGCGGGGGGGGCGCCGCGGGGGGGCGCCGCGGGGGGGCGCCGCGGGGGGTCGTGGGGCTCCCGGGCCTCCATGTGTCGCCGCACGGACAACACAACGGCTTTGTGCCCCGCTGCCCCGCATGCCGCAACGGACGGCCGAACACCGCCTTAAAAATCTGCACTTTGAAGCCTTGACATTCCTCCCCGACCGTCCCCGACCCACCCGCACCACCGCGCCGGCCCAGGAATCTTAATGAGAGCGACAGAGAGCGCGCGGCCGGAGCGGCCGCGGTGCTACGCGGCAAGCGGCTCGGCGCGGCGCGGTGACACTTCTCTTTATCCACATTTATATTTTTATTTTATTTTCGTTTTCTAAAACTGTGTTTGGCGAGAACGAGAGCGACAGAGAGAGAGAGAGAGAGAGAGGGTAGTCGAAACACGCACGCACACACCCATGGCCAGGCCCCGCGACAGGCCGCAGAATGCTGAGTGACAGTCTAGTTAGGCAACGCGGGTCGGCCGACGCCTCCATTACACTGCAACGCCGTGGTCAGCGGATCGGTGACTTTGGGCATCGGCCCGTCCGGCCCCGTCCGGCGCCCCCCCCCCCCTCCCCCCGTCCCGCGGCCGACTCGGCCGACCCATTCAATCAGGCGCGCATGCAGTCCGTGGCGGGGCGGGTCCGGCGGCTGCGGCGGGACCGGCGGCTCCGCGGGCCCCCGCCCCGACGGCTCAGAGCTCGTCCCGCCGCGGAGGGGTCCCCTCCGGGCCCCTGCGGACCAGAGGCAGCGCGGGAAACCGCGCGGGCTAAGTGTCCATTTAGCGCACACGGCTGCGACCGGCTGCGACCCCGCGGCGGGGCACAATAACCGACCGAGACTCGGGGCACACATTCGGTCAAGGTGGCGCCCCGCGGTACTCGCTGGGGCACTTGTGTGTGCGATTCCGCAGAGCCCGCAGAGCTAATGGTGGCGGCCTGGCGGGGCTGGGCGGGGCGGGGGCCACGCCGGCGGAGGGAGGAAGGAGGAAAGGCGGCGTTAAGGTCGGCGCGCGCCCTCAGGAGCCCGGCGCCTGCCCGCGGCCCGCGGCCCAAGTGCTCCGGTTTTGTCGCTGCGGTTTCGCCGCTTTGGCGCCACACACACACAATGGCAAGTGCGCTCGCGACATTGAAAACAAAAGGCAGCAAGCCCGGCGAGCAGCGGCCGGCATGCGCTACTTGCACTGTACTTCCGTGGGCGCCGCCCGCTCCTGCTGCCGCTCCCATCGCCCCCGGCCTGCGCAGCAGCGGAGGCCGTAACAGGCGGGCACGCGCAGCCCCTACATGCATTCGATGTGACCCGATGACGGGGGGTCATCGGCAGGAGTCTCCCTGTGGGCCCCCGGACAGGCTCCGGGCCGGCCGCGGGGCTCGGTATGTCGCGAGCACAAGCCAGCCGCGCTCCCCGCACAATCGAGACTCCCGAGTCCGGAGCGTTTTGTCAAATTAGCATATTCCTCCCGAGGACATACGCAGCCGGGTACACACTCGGCGGATGCAATCCTCCCAACCACGCACCACAAAAAAAAATAAACGAAACACAAAACAAAAACCTTTCAGCGTCAAACAGATTTAAACTATGAACTTCACGGATGACAGCGCACGGAGGCGGTGGTGCAGCGTACCGGGCCGCCGCCCCGCGCGTTATCACTGCAAAAGGCCGGCCGAGGGCCCCCCGCGCCCCCGAGGCAGCCCCGGGGCCCCCGCCGCCCCCGAGAGGACCTTTAGCGGCGCACTTATGGAGCGCGCATGTTTTCCAATTACCATGCCGATATTATTGTGTGCACTCGCGGAGGCTGGCGCGGCGGCGGCCGGCTGCTGGCGGCCGGCGGGCCGCGCGGCCCCGCCGTGTTGGAAACCGACTGGAAATACCGCGGCGCGCGCCGCGACGCCATCCCGCTTCATTTTCAGCGCAAACCCGGGCGAAACCACGCTAGGAATCCGCGACGCGGGGGAATTCTTTTTATCCGCCGAGAAAGGACGCGCGCGCTGCTCGCGGGCCGTGTCAACGACGGGCCCATACAAAAACGGGGAGTACGCGTTTGGGGTGCGCCCAGTACGCTCCAGAGTACCCGTGCCCGCTCAGGACCAGTGCGTTTCCCGGCCGCTCCTGCCGTGACCCCTAGTCTGCTTTTAGGCCGGAAATGGGGACAGAAGCAACAACGCGCGGGGTCTAGTACGCTCTTTAGAACGGGTACCAGGCCGCTTTCAGTGCTCGCGGAAAGCAAGCGCGCGCATCGTATGCGTACCAGTGCGCGGAAAAGCATTACTGCATCGCCGTAGGAGCTATGACATCTAATTGTATACAGTATCGCAAAGGCTTTGAGGCATATGTCCCGAACAAACGAAATCAACAAAATACAAAAGCGTTATTTGAAAAAGATGAGTACATGTGACTGAGCGATTACGTCCTCAGCTCAGATTGATCCCCGGTGTGTACGAAACTCACACACAGCCGGGAAACTCCATTTCAAGAGTTCTCCCTGGTGGGATTCGAACCCACGGCTGACAGCCCGAGAGCGCGCACGCTACCCCGAAGCTATCAGGCTTCCTTGGAGGGGACTGGTTCGGCTGACCATCTCATTCTACACGCTCACCAAGCCCACCGGTCCCGCCTCCCTCTGGGCACTGTTCGGGTACCAGTACGTGCGGTTGTAAGCGACGCGACCTGAGAGCGCATCAGTCCACCGCGTAGCGCACCGAAAGCGTCCCGGCCCCGCCGAGGCCGCCCTCGAAGCATACCAGTGCGCGGGGAGGCGCCGAGCCACGGGCACCGATTACGGCCCAGTACCCCTCGAGGGACTCATAGGGGAACTAGTGCGCTGGGGGCTCGGGTACCGAACGCGGCCCAAGGACTGCGGAAATGCCGCCGACCTCAAAGGCGGGTACTGTTTGCGTACTGTTTGAGCACCGAAAGCGTACTCTTCTTTTTTGTATGGGGGGGGTCGCCGCCAGGAGGGGGGAGGGGCGGGAATTGCCCTCTCCCCTCTTCCCCCTTGGGCCCTTACAGCCCCCTGACATGTAGGAAATCAGCAATGTTTTTCAAACAGCGGCGCATCGCCCCCCTATAAGCTGATCCTGGATCCGCCCCTGCGCGGGGGGCCGCCGCCGCCGCTGCCGGAGGAGCACAGCGCACCCGCTGCCGTCACCATAACTCTCCACGCTATCGCCGGGGGCATCGTCTGCGTCCACTGCCGCCGCGGGGACGCGTCGGCGCGGGGCGTGCCGAGCGGGGAGCGACGCCCCGCGCCACCTCCACCCTTCGGCTCGTAAACAAAATCAATAAACGGGATCGGCACTTCACCCATTCACCATTTTCAATTATTTTCACCCTTTTCCAGGTGGGTGTTTTTTTATTATTTCCCCGGCCGCATTTCGCTTTGCATCTCCGGTCACGTCGCGGCGCCGTTAAAGCGGCGGACGGACAGGCAGGCAGCCAGGCAGGCAGCCAGGCAGGCAGGCAGCCAGGCAGGCCGCGGGGAGCCGGCGGCTGCGGCGGGCCGCGGTGTCATTATTAGAGTTGCACCGGCCGGCCAACATAATTCCGCGTCACCTGCACCAACGCGCCGCGCCGGCCGGGCTTTATTTATGGCCGCGGCGCCGGGGCACGGCGGGGCACGGCGGGGCCGCGGACTCGCAGGGAAGGAAGGCGGGGCCATTGTTTTGCATGGCGGTGCCGGGACAGACCGGGGATGCGGTTGGGACATGTCGTGAGTCACAAGCGTGTGCAGAGTATGCAGCGCGGACCGCGGCGGCGGCCCTGCGAAGCCCCCCCGCCGCCACCAAGGGGACAGCGGAGGCTTCCGTTTTGCTGAATATTCAGTCAGATCACAGGGTTTCGATTTTTTGAATTTTTAGGCGGGCACAAAAATCATCTCAGTCGAATTCTCGGTCGTCGTTTGTAGCTGAAATTTAGCCCGGGCAGGGCCACAAAAGTCGAGCTCGCGAATCGATGTGACACAACAATTCCGCCGGCGTGCCCTTCACCTTCCCCTCTGCGGAAGGTATCGACACAGGGAGGGGCGGGTCCAGGGAGGAGAGGGGGGGGGAGGGACAGGGCCGGTGGCAGGGCCGGGGGGCGGCAGCGGGGCGCCGCGGCGCCGAGGGTGCGAAAGGACAAGCGCGTGGTGGGGTGACAGCGCGGCGGCCGCGTGCGTGTGTGTGCGTGTGAGTGCGTGTGTGTGCGTGTGTGTGCGTGTGTGTGCGTGCGTATACGCGGGAGCGCGGCGGCGGCGGCGGCGCGGGTGGGGTGGGTGCGCGCGGCAAAAGTGCAGGCCGCGGCCGCGGTGGCTGCAGTTACATCACAAGTAGCAGGCCCGTATAAAGGTGAGCGCATATTCGCGACCCGACTCACTCGAGCACCCAACTCCTCCGCGGGACGGTTCCAGAGCAGAGACGACCGACCACCGGCGGCCGCACCCCAACCAGCCGGCACCATGCACCCGCAGGTAAGGGCCTCCTCAGCGTGTAACCCGTGCGGCGCGTGCGCCGGCAGTGCGTGGGGGGCGCGGCGGACCGATCATCAGGCCTCGGCGGGGCGGCCTTTGTACTCCTTATTAAATTCAATTGGCGCCTCAATGTTTGCGATAATCCTGGCGCGGCGCGCGGCGGCCCCTCTCGGCCCCTCCCCGTCACGCGGCGCTCGCTGTGGACGATATGCGGCGCAGACGGGTCACACTGCGGCGGCGTCGGCGACCAGTTCTGAAAGTAGCGGGGCGGGTGGACGACCTGACGTTGTCGAGTCTTGAGCCCGCCGCAGTAAACTCGTCTCGCTGCCGGCCGGCCGGGCGGCGGGTCCCGCGGCGGGCGCGACACCCGATGACACTCCCCGCTTACCGCCGCCGCTGCCGCAGGAGCCGGGCGGACCGGGCGCGGCCGGCGGCCGGCGGCGGAAAGAGGGTTACGGGGCGGTCAGGCGGGCCGGCCCGGGGAGACAATGCCTCTAATGAAGTGACGCAAATCAAAGGTCAGCCGTGTTGCCGGGCTGCGCCGCCGCTGCTGCCGCGGTGGCTGTGTCGGGGCTAATCCGCTAATCACCGACCAGCTGATTAACGGCTGCCCGGCCGCGGCTGCGGCGGCGGCGGCGGCCCCCCGCGGAGGGGCGGGGCGGGGACACACAACTACGCACGAACTGCGCGGGCCGGGCGGCGCGCGCAACTGATGAACGTCCGCGGTGCTTGCAGCTGATCATCGTCGCCGTCCTCCTGGCGGCCCGCGCCTCGTCCGGGGTCGTCGCCAGGGCGGGGCCCGTGGCGTACGCGGCGCCGGGCGCCCACGCCGCCGTCCACTACGCGGCAGCCAGGCCCGGCGGCATCACCTACACCACCACGCACGCTGCGCACCCCCAGCCCTACGCCGCGGCCCCGCCGCAGCCCCTGCCGCAGCCCCTGCCGCAGCCCCTGCCGCAGCCTCAGCCCCACCGCCCGGCCGACGTCAACTACAGTCCCCTGCAGCTCGCAGCGCCCGCCTCCCCGCAGGCGTACGAAGTCCGACGACATCCGGCGCCCGTGAGCGTGCCCGTCGCCGCCGCGGCCCACGGCGCCGGGGACTACGGCAGGCACCGCGCCGAGGACTACCCCGCCACGCCCCCCAAGTACACGTACGCGTACGACGTGCACGACACGCTGACGGGGGACGTCAAGAGCCAGCAGGAGAGCCGGGACGGCGACGTGGTCCGCGGCAGCTACTCCCTCATCGACCCGGACGGCACCCGCCGCACCGTCGAGTACACCGCCGACCCCGTCAACGGCTTCAACGCCGTCGTGCACAGGGAGGGCGTGAAGCAGCCGGCCATCGGCCACCCGGCCGGCCCCAACGACGCCGCGCCCCCAGGAAACTACATCGCCAACGTTGCGGCCAAGGCAGTCTACGGGGCGCACAACAAGGCGCCAGTGAGCTACGCCAAGGCGGCCCCCGCCGCCGTGGGCTACGCGGCGTACCCGGCCGCCCCCCAGCCGCACTACCCCCGCGGGCTGGCCGCGCCCCCGCACCCCGGCCTGGACTACCCCCTGGCCACCCTGCCCGCCCCGGCGCACGTCGGCCCCGTGCACGTCAGCCTGCAGCCCCACGCGGCACCCCCGGCGCCCTACGCTGCACCGACGGCCCCTGCGTACGCCGCTCCGGCACCGCCCGCCCCGACGTACTCTGCTCCGGTGCCCGCTCCGGTGTCCTACGCCGCGGCGCCTCCCCAGGAGTACGCAGCCCCAGCGCCTCCCGGACCGTACCCTGCCCCGGAGCCCCATCCCGTGTCCTACGCTCCGGCGCCGCCCCCCGCCTACGCCGCCCCAGCTCCCCCCAAAGCGTACTCTGCCGCGGCGCCGTCACCAGCGTACGCCGCCCCGGCCCAAGGCGTGCCGCTGTACCCGGGGCAGGTGTACGCGCGCAGGGGGGGCCACAGCAGCGCCGCGTACGTCTCCACGCCGTACCAGTGACGGCCACGCCCCCCGCGGGCCCCACGGGCGCAGACCCAGATCTCAAGAGTCGCCTCGCCGACACCTCCCGGCCGTGACACCGCGGGCGGCGGAGCAGGGCAGAGCCGTAGGAGTAAGCAGGCAGGCCTAGGCTAGTCTTTAAGCTCGCTTCGCGAGAACAAAAAAAAAGTTTAAAAAAAAGACCCACTGTCAATAATCCCTACTGATCCCGCTCGCTCTCCCACCGTGGCATTAACAGAGCGGTGCGGCCTCATGACTTTCTCATGAGCGTCGTGTGTGTATTTATTGCAACCTTATAATAAGCTACAGTAATAAACCGTACAAAAGAGCTAGAGCGTGCCGCGCCTATCCGTTGTGACAACCTCCAGACCCATCCATATCTGTCGGCGGCGTGACTGCTTCCCACACCAGACTGCGTGGCGCGGTCCGGCCGGGTCACCGCCCAGCCCGGGCGGTGGTCGCCAGGGGGCGCGCGCGCCGTGCTGCGGTGCGGTGCGTTGAGCGCAGGTCGGGCGCATCAGAGCGCCACCGGCGGCGCCACCGCGAGGAACGGGACATTGACATCAGAACGAAACGCGCTAGAATAGGACGTCGGCATGGAAGCGCCCATGACATGAGCGGCCGTAATGGCTCGGGTCAGCCGGCCGGGGTGCTGTCACAACGACGGCTACGTGACTCGGAGACTTGAACGCGGGCGGGCAGCGAGAGCAGCGCGCCCAGCCCAGCCCAGCCCAGCACAGCCCAGCCCAGCACCCCCCCCCCCCCCCCCCCGGCCGAGGGCCCGGTGGCGGCCCAGCGCAGACCAACATAAGAAACCATCCCAAGAAGTCATCATTTTTTCCCTCCTTTCGCCGCCGGTCAGGCCGTATAATAAATCGGTGCGATTTGAGCCGCGGCCCACGCCGCTCCGCACACGCCGCGCTTTTGCCACGGACGGCAGAAGCGGGGAATAGACCAGAGGGTGTTGGCGCAACAAATCAGCATACACGGAGGAGCGTGACAGAAATCGTACGCGTACGCAGCCGCGCCTCCTCACAGAAAAATCTTAAAGCCCAGCCTGTCTGAGGTCCTGGGGTTTTCGATGCGCCGGACGCATTCACCCAGCTCCTCGTTTTGCACGAGCGGAAGCGACCCGTTGGGCACAAAACGACACGAACAAGAAATCGCCGTCCCCTTGGCTGTACAGTGCCGCCCGCCCGCCGCCGGGTCACGCCGGGTCGCACACATGCATCTGCGCCGTGGCCTAAATTCGCCCGGTGGCCTACGCGAGCTCAGCGGCGTGGCGTGGCGCGTCGTGGCGTGGCGGCCAGCCCCGCCCCGGTGCAGTCGGCGGCACAGCGCCGCGAGGCCCCCGGCCTGCCCCCGCGGCTGCCCGGCGTGCCTCTGGCGGGGCCCGGCATAGCTTGACATGACGAAGGCTCCCGACGCACTGCTCGTCTTATTGGACAAGTCGTTCCAATTTTTCGTTTCGAGCGAAGCTATGCAGCGGTAACTCCATCACCAAAATGAATTGCAAAAGAGGTGTTTTCTTCGCCCATGAGTGTTTATTTCTTATCTTACTTTTTTTCCAATGGGGGAGAGACGGCGGGCGGACCCTTACATTTCTCATAGATCGGGCGGAGTGCGGGGAGCGGAGCGCGGGGCGGGCGCATCCGGCACCGCGTGCGGCACAAGTCGTGCCCTCTGCCACGCAGCTCGAATGGCAAGGGCACTTCGGCTGCAAAGGTGCGGCGCGGCACGGCACGGCCGCAGCGTCAGATCCAGTTGCTAATGATCGGTCGCGGCGCGGCGGACCCCGGCGGGGACCGGGGCGGGGACCGGGGCGGTGAGGAGGCGGGGTCGTTTTGACAGCGCGCAAGGAGGCGGGCAGCGGGCGGGCGGCCCTGCCCGGCCGCGCCACGCCGCGCCGCGCCGCGCCGCGCACCCACAGACACACATCATTCGCGGAGGACAATACTGTTTACACGATACATCGCCACCGAAACTTCTCAGAAAATTCCTACGGGGAAAAAAATCCTCCACAAGCTCATGACATTAGCCACGTAGGGCACCTGTTGTCGGGCGTGGCAGTGGCGAAAAATTACGCACGAGGTAGAAGTTTTTTTTTTTTTGCGTGCGGCCGCGGGTGCCGAAGCCCGGCGGCGCCGGGCCGGCCCTCGGTACAAAAGGCATGGCCTCAGGGACACGAACCCGACGGGGCCGAAGGGCAGACCGCGCACAGCGGCTAGGCGGCCGCAGGGCCCGCAGGCCCCGCAGGGCCCGCAGGCTCGGAGCTCACGGCCAGGCGCCGGGGCGGTAGGCAGGCCCGCGGCACACCACAGCACAGCGCCCGACGTGGGGATATAGGCGTTACCGGAGCCCGGGCGGGGGGCGGCCTAAAAAAAAAAATTGGTCCGGGTACCGCACCGCCAGGCAGGGCGGGCGAGAAATGTACACGGTGAAGGTCAACCGGTTTGACCGTCAGTCAAAGAGGTTTCCCCCGTTACTTCTTGTGTCATAAACATGTCCCACGACCGTTTCATTTGAGGAGCTCGATGCCCGGCATTATGATGACTCATACACCTATATGCCCCCTCCCCCACCCCCGTCTCCCTGTCTCTCTCTCTCTCTCTCTCTCTCTCTCTCTCTCTCTCTCTCTCTCTCTCTCTCTCTCTCTCTCTCTCTCTCTCTCTGCTCGCGGCGATCTGTATATCCGCGGTATCGGAGCGGCCCCCGCCCGGCTACACGACCCACAGGACAGCCGTGAGGGGAGGACAGAGCACGTCCGGGCGCGCGCGCGCGGTACGCGGTGTGACCGCAGGCACCGGCCGGCGTGACGTCACGGGCCCAGAGCGCGGCGCCCGTGACGCACGCAGAGACCGTCGGCAGGCCCAATATTCACATCGTGAATAGTTTTGCTCAGCGTAGACCCCCTTCAAGGATAGACGTTGGTAAATGCATTTGCGGCGCGGCGGAGCCGCGCAGCATAGCCAAAGTGACGGACGCGTCCACATGGCAGGCGGCAAGCAGTTCATAGGCCGGCTGAGAACCCATACCAGTAAACCCTCCCCGCCAAAGTGCGCGTGTTTTTGAGCGAAGGTCGGCGGCGCGCAGGGCGTGCTAGGCGTGCTGGACCTTGCCCCGGCCGGACACTGCGGCCCGGCCCGGGACACTGGCGGCCGGCGGCCCGGCAGCGCCATGTGTCATTGGCGGCCGTCATCGCCGCGCTGCCGCCGGCCCGTCCCCGTCCTTCGCTAATCAACTTTGATTGGAAGATTGTCCCGACACGACGAGACTGCGTGCCGCCGCCGCCGGCAGCCGCGGGGGGGCCGCGGGAGGGACCGCGAGGGTCCGCGGGGGACACTGCACGCCGGAAGGCGGGCGCGCGCGGCTGCCGGACCCGCGTTAACGGGGAGGGCCCGGCACGGCCGTCCCTCACCGCCCGCGCCGGGGCGGGCCCCTCGGCCCTTCTCACCCTCGCCGGCTCACTCGTCTCACCTGCAACAGCGAAAGGAAACGGAGTCAGCACACAAGTCCGATCAGTCGCCGAGGAACAACAACAACAGCGGCAGTGGCAAACGTCATCATCAGAGCGAATGTTTGCCGAGGCGCATTCGGCGGCCTTTCTGCCGGGCAAGGCCGCGACGACGGCTGCCGCGTGCGTCCTTTCGGGCCCGGCAGTCCTTTGTTACGGAGGCGTGGCCCCACACTGCGGACCGTTCACACCGCGGCAGCAGCGCCCGCCCCGAAACACGTAATTAAACAGACGAGTCGAATATTTTCTAAATTGGAGATAAAATAATGTTTGTTGAGAAGTTAAGCCGCGCGTCCACGCACGCAACGCAGGCCCGCGACGGCGCAGGCGCTCCCGAGGGGCGGCGACTGGCGCGTGCCCCTCTGCGTGCCCACACAATGCTTGGTCCCATTTGCCCTCATTAACCCGTTCGGTGTTGCGACTAACACACACACACACACACACACACACGCGCGCGCGCGCGCGCACGTACAGCGCTCAAACAACAGCCGATAAATCTCGAGCCCGATGTGTACGGTGCAGGCGAAGCACCTCTTGACCTGCAGTAACACACATTCATGACGAATGAACGCCTCATAGTGTTGAGGCCGCCCCGCCCCGCCCGTAGCGGCGGCCGTCTGACCCGCGGTCTCAGCCCCAGCAGCAGACACGGGAACGGCGTCATCCTGGTGGACCCGCGGCCCACCCCGCAGGGGGGCGACGGCGCGGCGTCCGGCGGCGCGGAGCTGCGCCGCGGCGGCAGGCAGCCCAACGTACGCGCGCCGCGGTCGTCGACGCCCCGGAGCCCGCGGACCCCCCGCGGCGCGAGAGTCGGGGACCGCAACGGCAAGGGATCGAACTTACAGCTGACCAGAGATTTCCTTTTAAAAAGCAAGGCACGCAATATTTGTGCCCACACACAGAATTTTCTTTTTCATTGAATTTTTTTTTTGTATTGAATTTACATGGGGTTTTCGTGGGATTTTCCATACTTTTGTAATTTTGCGTCGGGGCGACAGTAATAGTGTTCATACTCTTTCGATAGAATCGCCCCCCCCCCCCCGAAAAAAAAAAATAATAATAATAATACAGTGTAGAGGAGACGTGTATATGTGTAGATGGACTTGCAACTTTTTACCGCTAGGACCCTGCATCTGTTTCCACTCACAACAAGTTGTTTTTTCCTTTCTATTTTTTTTTTTGCTCCGCGGGGTCAGCAAATAATTAGCTGGGCTGGCGGAAACACCCGTCGGAGACACACACATATTCATCCCACAGCAGCAGCAGCAGCAGCAGCCGGGCAGCACTCTACCGGCGAGCGCGCGAGGGCCAGGGTCAGGTCAGGCGGGCTTGCAGGCGGGCCGCGGGGCTGCAGCAGCCGCCGCCGCCACATGAAGGGAAGGGTCACGGATCCGGAAGGGGCCGCGATAAGGCCCCGGCGGTGATCTCGGCCGGCGATCGCGGCGTAACGAACGGGCATGCGGCGCTGCGAATAGTGCACGTCCTCCGACACCGCCACACCCGCGGGGACACTACTGTAACGCCTTATTCACACTTCGAAACTTTGTTCACAGGCGGAAAGGATATTGATGAACAGTGCACGGCACGGGCCATTAGGTTCTTCCGAGCCCGGTACCGCGACCGCGCGGTCGATTCGCTCCAAAATCGCGCGCGCTCCATTAAAACCCCGCGTCCATGTTTAAAACAGATCGCGCGGCGCATAAAAAGACCCCTTGAACTTTCCCGTATCGATTTCCACGGGGGGCCACACAGGTTCGGGCCGCGGGCGGGCGGGCGGGCGACACACCGCCGCAACTCCCGGCTCCGGCTGCTCCGGCTGCTGCGGCGGCGCGGCGGCTCCGGGCGCGGCCGGCTGCCGCAGGCGAGGCCCCGGGCGCGTTCTGTTCCTGCCACCGTTTTTCAGCGTCGCTGACTCATCGCCGAGAGGTCAAGGCCGCGCCGCCGACCGCGGTACACCGCCAAGCACTTTCACTGTCCCAACGCCGCCGGGCCCCTCCGCAAGGAGCCACGCGCGAAAACCGGGGCGCCGCGGCGCCGCTTACAGTTCGGTATCGCTTTGCGAGGCGCGGCTGTGGACGCTTACAAGGGGAGAGGAGGCGGCCTGCCGACCGGCGCCTGTCCGCAACCATTCACCCGGCCGCGGTGTGACGGCACGGAGCACCGCCTTCTCTTAATTCGGCCGACGTATCAATAACAAGCGAACGTAACACCGGGTGGCAAACGAGTCCTTCGCACGGCAGCCCCGGCCGGCCCCGCCCCGCCCCGCTCGGCCCCGCCCAGTACTGCGGGGTCAAGTCTGCGACCTTCCATGGTGACGCGGCGTATTCCATGCCCTGGCAGAAAAAGTACTATATCACTCCTTCCCTGCCGGCGTTCCCACCGCGGCGAACCACTCATACCGACAGGAAGCGGATACACTGCGGGACCTACTCGATGCAACGCACCAATAAAAAAAACCTTAAAAGGCGTTTTACAGCGCGGGCATAATTCGAATTGACTTCATCATCGGCCCCCGTTTTGATAACGTTATCGACCGTTTACGATGCAACTCGCGGAGTGGTCCAGCAGCAAGGGAGGCGGCGGCAGGCGCTCTGCACGGCTCTTACACCTGTTGCAGCGCGGCGCGTGTCGCGCGTGGCCGGAACCGATTCCCGGTGACTCGCCGGTCGGCGTTGCACACACATGCACGCGGCGTGTCGCGTGAGTGTCGCGTGCGTGTCGCGTGCGTGTCGCGTGCGCGTGGCGTATGCGACGGCTGGCGCCGGCTGGCGCAACGCCGGCCGCCCGCACTGCTTTAATCAAGCGGCATTTACATCCGGACCAAACGCCCCCACCCAAAAAAAAAGTTTTAAAAAAAACTTGGCGAGTATACACGAACCACACTAGCCGCATACGACGGGCGGCGCCCTTCCTCTCTGTCGCACTAATTCTGGTTCCTTGGGGGACTCTGTCGCCCGGGGCCGCGGGCCGGGGGCGGTCTCCGTGCCCCGGTGGTGACATCGCTCTGATCCGAAATTAAGACGGAGACAAGGGGAGAACGTTGCGTCCCCGCGCCGGGCCCGGCCATTACCCACTGGCCCGGGGCGTGGCGGCGCGTGGCGGCGCGTGGCGGCGCGTGGCGGGGCGTGCGCCGCTTTCGGGTGGGGTCCACCGCAGTGCGAGGGGGAGGGGGCACTTTTGTCGGCCGCAGCGCCCCTCTGTCAATGTCCCGGGGGACTGCCACCGCCACCGCCGCCGCCACCACCACCACCACCGCCGCCGCCGCCGCCGCCTTCCAGCACCTTCGGCGCGAGTGTCATGTATATAAAAACCAGGGCGCCGCCGACCACAGCACCAAGCGTCAGCCAGCCCCACAGCAAGCAACATGATCAGCAAGGTAAGGCACCGCCGGCACCGGGGACCGCCCCCGGCACGGCACCTCGCCGACGACGCGGACAGCGCCCACGGATACCACCACTGGAAGTGCCTCAGCGTCGAGTGTGTTCAAGAAGTGCAAAGTGCAACCCTGGACAGTGCAACAAGTCGGGATGCATGTAGGAGACCGTGAACTAGAGCTCAGTGCGGTGCGTTTCGGGGACTCGCCTCAAGTGGACCGTCAAAGTTTCGCTAGGGCACCAAGACCCGCACCGGCGGACCCAAAACCGAAAAGCGAGAGAGTTGCCGCCGACGGATCGCTGTGCGCTCCGCATACGCTCAGACCGCCTGGTCAGCGATTTGACAAAGGCAACGGTTTTGGAGTGCGTGAGGCCCATGCAGTCGCCGGCAGCACCAGCAAATTCAGCTTTCTGGGCCATCAATGTGCAGCCCACACAACACCCTAATCTAACAAGCTTTCTTGTCACTTGCAGCTCGTCACCTTCGCCGCCCTGGTGGCCACCGCCACCGCTGGTGTGGTCCCCACCGGACCTGTCACCTACGCCGCCCCCGCGGCCTACACCCACGCCGCCCCCGTGGGCTACGCCGCCCCGGCCCTGGCCAAGGTGGCCGCCCCTGTGGCCTACGCCGCCCCTGCCGCCTACGCCCACCCCGCTCCCGTCGCCTACTCCGCCCCGGTAGCTAAGTACGCCGCCCCTGTGGCTTACGCCCAGCCCGCTGCCTACGCCCAGCCCGCTGCCTACGCCCACGCCGCCCCCGTCGCCTACCACGCCGCCCCCGCCGCCTACCACACGGCCCCCGTCGTCACCAAGGCCGTGGCCCCCGTCGTCGCTAAGGCTGTCGCCCCCGTCGCCGTCGACACCGACTACGACCCCAACCCCAGCTACAACTACGCCTACGACATCCATGACTCCCTGACCGGCGACGCCAAGAGCCAGCAGGAGTCCCGTGAGGGCGACGTCGTCCACGGCTCCTACTCCCTGGTCGAGCCCGACGGCACCCGCCGTATCGTCGAGTACACCGCTGACCCCGTCAACGGCTTCAACGCCGTCGTCCACAAGGAGCCCGCCCAGGTTGCCGTCAAGGCCGTCGCTGCTGCCCCCGTCGTCGCTAAGGTGGCCGCCCCCGTCGCGTACGCCGCCCCCGCTGCTTACGCCCACGCCGCCCCCGCCGCGTACGCCCACCCCGCCCCTGTGGCCTACGCCGCCCCCGCTGCCTACGCGCACGGCCCTGTGGGCTACGCTGCCCCTGCCGTCGCCAAGGTCGCCGCCCCCGTGGCCTACGCCGCCTCCCCTTACGCTGTCCACCACTAAAGGCCGACTGTCCCTTGATCATTCTACCTCGCTCTCATTGACGTCTATTTATTGACCTGCGACATGTTCATACAAAAATAAATGTGATATATTTTTAGTAATTCTCTTTGCCATTTCTTTCCTGCCTTGTACAATCTACCCCTACAGAAATTGGAGAGGGAGAGTAGAAAAAAGAAGGAAAAAAGAGCGGGGCGTTTGCACTGCGAACCGCGGGCAACGGAGCGGTCAGCGACTGCCGGCGCGGCAGCCCGGCGTGAGCTGGTCCGGGATTAGGACTCGTCTCGAGCACAAAAAGAGGTCAAAGATTGTCGGTTCGTCCGGGCGCCGCTGTGGGGGCGCTGCGCTCCGGGCGTACGCCTCGCACTGCCGACAGAGGGCGCCAGCTGTCTAGCCCGCTCGGCTCCTGCAGACTCCGCGGGCTCCGGTCGACAGAACACACCCCGAGGAGAAGTCTGGTCCGGGTATCGATGTTTCTTAATGTTCCCTCAAATGTTCCACCCACAAAAATTATTTTCATTTTTTTTATAATGGCAAGGCAACGTGGGATCTGTCTGCGTCCTGGGAGCGCCCCTCAAGGGGAACCCCTGGCCCAAGAGCCCGCGCAGATCCGCGGAGAGCCGCGCGCCGTCGGTACCCCGCGGCCTGGAGACCTTAACGCGGGGAGTAGCGCAGAGCGCCGCCGCGGAGCCGCGGCTAAACCGGCTCCACATGAATTACATTTTGTGGGTCTGCGGCGGGCGGAGGCAGTGACAGAGTGGTCATCGGCTCACCGCCTAGCTACGTATCTCACAGGAGGGTGGTCCCCAAGCAGTCCTAAGCGAGTGGTGAGAGAAGGCGGCCCCAAGCACCAAAAAGAAGAGAAAGAGCAAGCGAAAGAGAGAAAGAGGAATTTTTTTATGCTAGTTTTCAAACCCCACGAATTTCGTCAAAAATAGCCTCTTGGAAAAAAAAGATATGCTCGCATCTTGTCGTACCAATAACTCATCACCCGCGACGGACCCAGCGCCGCCGCCTCTCAAACTGGAGCGGGGGGGCGTGGGCCGGCGTGACGCAAGGCGGCGGTGAGCCGGCCGCTGACACTGCCGTGTGCGTGTGTGTGAGGCTAATTTAGCAGAACAAAGGAGGCTGCACCGCATTACAATTGATGCCCAGGTCGGAAAACTCGCATTTGAAAATTAAAGGCCGAGCCAAGGTTTTTCCACCCACTGCTGCGGGGGGCAGGAGACGTTCCTCCGGCCCCCCGCTCGTCACGCGCCGTCGCCAAAAACAGAATCAGAGAGCGGATCGAGCGAGGAAGGAGGAGCAGTACTAACAACAACGAGCCGGCCGGTGTAGGGGGACATCGGAGCGCTGTGCATCAAACGGGCGGCCTCGGCAGGCCAACATAAAAGGTTTAATTGTGCCGCCACCCTCGGCAAAGAGAAGACACCACCGGCGCGCGCCCTTGAGCCTGATGCTCCGCCCGTCATGGTCTTGTTTCTGGCCGGCCCTCGGCAGGCCGGGGGCCGGCCGCGGCCTCCAGCCCGCGCGAGCCCGGGCGGGGTGCGGACGGACCCCGCAGTTGTTGGCAGTGGACGCCGTCGCCGGTGGACGTCTGCCCGGGCCAGACATTCAAGGGCGGGAGGGCTGTTATTGATCTGCTGCTGATACGGACGGGGGCCCCGGACCCCGGGCGGGCGCATCGCGGCCCGGGACCGCTCACTCCCCGGCACGATTCGCACGCCGGCCCCGCACCGGCGGCGCGCCTAGAGCCGCGTGCCGGCCGTCCGCTCACTGCGTCACAACGCGCACCTTTTCACATCGCGGAGTTTGGCGACCAGGGAGACGACACGGCAGGTGGCGGTCCGCCAGGCCCCGCCATGCCCCGCCAGGCCCCGCCAGGCCCCGCCAGGCCCCGCCAGGCCCCGCCAGGCCCCGCCAGGCCAGGTCCCACACAGGACGCGTCTCGCCCGCCGGCGCACCGCGGGCGGCACCCGGCTGTCCAAAAGCATCATCAAACGGTTCATCGATCGATGGGGCGCGCCACACACTTGGCTTTGCATACGGCCTTGAACTAGTTGCGGGATGGGCGGTGTGGGGCCTCCGCCCTGTTCCCCGTGTCTCACTCCCACTCCGACGCGGCCCGACAGGCCTCTCTTTCTCGCTCGGATAAACAGGGCCCAGTTTTGTGCTGGCAGATTGGCCCAGGTGGAAAAAAAATACCGGTGAGGGATAGAGTCGTAAATAGGGGAAAAAGCTATATTTAGATCTCGGGTTCGAAAAAAGAAACATGCATAAACGGTTAAATACGGACCAGAAATCGATGCAACCCTACAAACCAATGCGGAGGCTTTGGATCTTGACCCTGATTTTCATGTACAAACTTTTTTAAAAAATATATATATATTGGACTGCATTAAGGACACACAGGCGGAATCACTGTTAACGACAATGTCTATCCAAATATAGCAAACTAACCGGGGCCTCAACACAAATTAATAGGAATCGCGCAGTTTTAGTTTCGGAACCGAACAAACCTCTTTTATTTTTTTGTTCGATTAGGTGCTTTGTTATTGGACGACTGCACGGGCACCGCCTCTCCGAAAATAAG
Organism: Megalurothrips usitatus; assembly: GCA_026979955.1. Classification (NCBI taxonomy): domain Eukaryota; kingdom Metazoa; phylum Arthropoda; class Insecta; order Thysanoptera; family Thripidae; genus Megalurothrips; species Megalurothrips usitatus. Next base: position 12,316,461 of record CM049592.1, read on the forward strand.
CCAATGCTTAGGCTCGCCGGCCGCCGCTGCCGCCGCGCCCCACCGCGTCCGCCGTGCACCTCTCCCGCCAGGCCCGCGGCAGCCTCCTACCTCTCCTCCCCTCGCCGCGAGCTGCACTTGCTAGGTGCCCCTCGACTCGTCATACCCACGTAGCTGTCCCGCCGGCCCAAGCCGCGACCCGCCGCATACCCTCTTGACGTCACCGCGCCGGGGTGGGGGTGGGTGCGCGAGGGGTGGGTGTGCGCGCCGCCGGGCCCCCGGGCCGGTTCCTGTCTGCCAACTGCAAAAAGGTTGCATCAGGCGGGAAAGGGAACCGCCGTAAGTATAAAAGCGCAACCGCCAGCACAGGCCGGCACTCTTCGTCCAGAAGCAGCAAGCAAACCCAGCTCAGCCATGGCATTCAAGGTACGGGCCGCCGAACGGATACAGTGCTGTGCATCAGTGTTCGAATCAAAGTGACGGCGGGAAGGAGTGCGTCGACAAGTCAAAGTGCACCGCAGTGGACTAGTTCAGAGTGCACGAGTGCCCAGAGCCGCGGCCAGGACGGCGGAGGACACGCCGACACTAATCATTCCCCTTTCCGTCCACAGTTCGTCCTCTTCGCCGCCTGCGTGGCCGTCGCCCGTGCCGGTGTGCTGGCGCCCGCACCCCTGGCCTACGCCGCCGCCCCCGCCTACGCCCCGGCCGCCTACGCCGCCGCCCCCGTCGTCGCCAAGGCCGTGGCCCCCGTGGCCGTCGACACCGACTACGACCCCAACCCCAGCTACAACTACGCCTACGACATCCACGACTCCCTGACCGGCGACGCCAAGAGCCAGCAGGAGTCCCGCCAGGGTGATGTTGTCCAGGGCTCCTACTCCCTGGTCGAGCCCGACGGCAGCCGCCGCACCGTCGAGTACACCGCCGACCCCGTCAACGGCTTCAACGCCGTCGTGCACAAGGATGGCCCCGTCGTCGCTGCCGCCCCCGTCGTCGCCAAGGTGGCCGCCCCCGTCGCCTACGCCGCCCCCGCTCCCCTCGCCTACTCCGCCCCTATCGCTAAGGTGGCCGCTCCCGTCGCATACGCCGCCCCCGCCGCCACCTACATCCACTAATTTATTGACTCGCCTATTTATTCTTTCGACTGCCATGTAAAATAAATTATTTTCCGAAAACAGCAATTTCTCTTATGTTCTTAAAATAGCCCGAATCCATACATAAAATATTCACAATTATCACAGAAACATCATTCAAATTTATTCTCGGATGTGAAATGACACTATGGCCTGCAAGACAAGAACCATCAGCCCGTAATTTCACCTAAACTCGGCCTGACTGTTCTTTCAAGGATGGAAATTTAAAGTCTTCAAAAAAAAATCTCGTAATGCCATGGATTGAACAGGAAATGTAAATTTCCATGCAGAAGTCGGTGCCCTTTCAGAACACCTCTGGGTAGGCAATCTCATCTTTTTCATGCAAGAGTGCAGTGCAGGCCGGCCTACCCTGGACGCTGCAGGCGCTCGGCAGGGCTGACCGCTGTTTGGGCAGCGAACACCGATGCGAGCAGTACTTCAAACTTTCATTTTCGTTCACTTCCTGAAAGCCTGAAAATCGCGTTGAACCTAATAAAAATATAATTGTTTCGTTCCAAACGGTCTGGTTGTGACTTCCGCATTTGTTTGGACGCTCATCTGGAGTTTTCCTGGATAAGAAATGCTTCCAGTCGGAGAAGTAAAGAACGACTCGCGGACGGTTCGACACTTCCCGCCGCCCAGCCTCGCCGTGCCTGCACTTTTGTCCCGGCGGCTCGTCATACACCATACGACCGCGCCGAAACGAAAATTAGCGGCGGCAGAAGGGCCCCTGCTTCGGTCTCTATTTTCGGCGGCGAGGCGTGGGAGAAGATGGTGATCTCCAAGGGGATCAAGTCACGCCCCGGCCGGCAACTGCACCGGCGGCGGCCGGCGGCCGGCCCCGCCCAGACGACGCGACCGGTTCCTTGCGAAGGCCCCCGTCCCGTCCGTGCCATCGCGCCGCGCCGCGCCGCCCCGCCGAGTTGACGTACAGACAGAGCCTCGTCGGGGTCAATGGAACGCCCGCGCGCCGTGCGGACCGCCTCGTCTCGTCTCCCGCGGCACCGGCGCCCTCCCACACCGCGCCCGGAAGGCCGCGGACGCAAACTCAAAATCTGTACAACCACTATACTTCAAAAAAATAAAATATAATGATCAAAGGACACACTACGAGGGGTCTTCGGCCAATAAAGAGCGGCCGGACAGTTAACAGATTCCGCCAAGGTCCTCACGCAGTCCGGAAGCACGTTTCCCCGGGATGGGTTTAAACGGCGAGTGACAGCCGCCCAGCGCCGCCCAGCGCCGCCCGGCCCGACCGGCCCGCGCTGCCGCGGCGTTCCACAACCACTCGCCGATCGAAAACGCGTCGATGCTCAGCGCCTCGGGGCGTCGATCAGCCCGAAAAGGCGGTGTGCTGCGACCCACGTTCATATCGTCTGGCGCGGGTTGCGGGGGGTCCGGGGGGTGGGGGGGGGGGGGGGGGGGGGGAGGAGCCGCGGGGGGCCACAGAGGGCGAGCGTGTGTGTAGTCTGCCTTGTGTGGGTCAGGGTCGGGAGGAACCGCCGCCAGGGACGGGCCGGCGTCCGCAGCGGCGTCGCACCGCACAGCACAGCCGGCCCGGCCGATCAATAACGTCAACTCGGGCACTTGAAACACACGCGGCCACCGCCCAAAACAACGCCATGAAGTAGGGAGGGGAAACTGCGGAGTGAGATCATGAAACGTCCACTCGAGCAGAACATTAAATAGTTCAACGACTCAATGAAAACCACACGAGCCAGGATGGGGGAGTCAACGCTGCACCTTACAGTCACCACCGCAGTGCTGCCAACTATTTCAACTCTTCCACTGCGTTTCCATTCCTCCGCGTACTTTGAGCACTTCGGCCCCAGAAGAGCAAGGGGGCTCCGGGCAGGCGGACGCGTCGCGCGCGGGTCAACCCAGCTGCAGCCTCTGCAGCCCCGTGCCGTCCGCGGGCGCGGAGGAGAGGGAAGACGCGCCGGAGGGCCGCGGAGGGGGCGGGCGGAGGCAGCGGAGGCGGCACGGGGCCGGCCGCAGCCCGCCGCAGCCCGCTGGTATCGGCTGCATGGCCCCCCCGAAAAAGCGACGATAGTGGTCGAGGTATAAATGGCCGCGGACGAGGAGCGGTCGGCACATTCAGCAGCAGCCACCAGCAGGACACAGCCATGGCATTCAAGGTACGCTCCCGGCCGCCGGCCCGACGCTCCGCCCCGCGGCCCGGACCAGCTCACTCACCGCCCCTCTCTGTTCGCAGCTCGTGATCTTCGTGGCGTGCGTGGCCGCGGCCAGCGCCGGCGTCATCCCCGCCGCCCCCGTGGCCTACTCCTCGTACGCCGCCCCCGCCGCGTACGCCCACGCCGCCCCCGTGGCCTACGCCGCCGCCCCGGCAGTGGCCCACACCTACGCCCACGCCGCCCCCGTGGCCTACTCCGCCGCCCCCGCCTACGCCCACGCCGCCCCCGTGGCCTACGCCGCCCACGCCCCCGTCGTCGCCAAGGCTGTTGCCCCCGTCGCCGTCGACACCGACTACGACCCCAACCCCAGCTACAGCTACTCCTACGACATCCAGGATGCCCTGACCGGCGACTCCAAGGGCCAGCAGGAGACCCGCCAGGGTGATGTTGTCCAGGGCTCCTACTCCGTCGTCGACCCCGACGGCACCCGCCGTACCGTCGAGTACACCGCTGACCCCGTCAACGGCTTCAACGCCGTCGTCCACCGTCAGCCCCTCGGCGTCGCCGTCAAGGCCGTCGCTGCCGCCCCCGTCGTCGCCAAGGTGGCCGCCCCCGTCGCCTACGCCGCCCCCGCTGTGCACGCCTACCACGCCGCCCCCGTCGTCAAGAGCATCGCCGCCCCCGTGGCCTACGCCGCCCCCGCCGTGCACGCCGCCTACGCCCACCCCACCCCTCTGGGCTACCAGGCCGCCGCTGCCTACTACCACTAAGTCAAGCGCCCCCATCTCATTATAAATAGTCCACCCCCATGAAATAAACCGACGTCACCCATCCCAGCCTGCGACTATGTTAATCAAACACCGATCCCCACACCGCCAACACGTCGTCAGATCGCCATCACGGCCGTAAAGCTAGACTATTCGCGTCGCCATAAACACGGCCGGGAGCGCCCGGGCGGCCGCTGCTGGCCGGCTGCCAGGAGGCGCCGCGAGGCGCCGGGAGGATTAGCCGGCGGGCGCCACCGCGTCTCAGTTCTAAGTCTCACGCCGCCGGGCGGGCCGGCCACACGCACACGGGGCGCAGGACCGTCCTCAAGCACCTCGCCGAGCTGCCGCGGGCTCGCGGGCCGCGGGGCCCCCGCCGGCCTCCCGGAGCGGGTCAGGGTCCCCGCGCGGCACCTCCGCGGCACCACCGAGGCCTCTGCCGTCGAGGCTCTGCCGCGTCCCGAACCGGCGCGGCAAGCAGCCACGGGCAGCGCCCACTCCCCTCGTCAGTCAATCCGATCGCTGCCCCACACCGCCTCTCCAACACTCCGGAGAGAGAGAGAGAGAGAGAGAGAGAGAGAGAGAGAGAGAGAGAGAGAGAGGAGAAGAGAGAGAGAGGGAGAGCGAGAGAGGGAGCCGGGACAGACAGAGACAGAGAGAGGGGGATAACGGGGACATTATCGCACAGTTCGTAACTGTTTCAAAATTTTCATACGACCCAAAAGGCATCGATTTCTACTGCGTGAAGAGGAAGATAGACTCGCGGGCGTCGAGAGCCGGCACACACCGCAGGGTCAGTGCCAATGCCCCGGTGCATGAGATCACGCCTAGGCCTAGACGTGGGGTAACGACGGCGAGGCCACCGCCGAAAATGTTTCTGTGTTTGTCTCCCTGGGGCTTGAAGCTCGACCGTTCCTCCCAAAACGCGACCCCACACACGCACACAAAACTGTCCCATGGCGTTCGGTGGACACATTTTTTGTCCGGGCAATCAAACCTTGGTCGACTATTTAAATTTAATTGTTTAAAGGAAAATTTAGTTGTCCCAACGAAAGGAGTATTTCAGTCAAGCAAATTTTTACTATTGTGACCATATTTTTCGTACTGGGAACGAAAAAATTTCTTTGGCCATTTCGTTGCCATAAAAACACATTCTTTGGCGAGGCAAAACTTTTTTGAGTGTATAAACACCACATAACACCACGTAACGCCACGTAAGGCTGCAGAACGGCACATAACACCACGAAAGACACCAAAACCCTGAGTAAGATACATATCAGGGAAATTAACAAACTAAATGGCGGGCAATCAGCATCGGGAAAAAATGAAAACGTTGAGAGCATTTGACACCGCGGAGTGTAGCCACTAAGAGAGCAGGGTCATGAGCACAACACGCGCGGCGCCCTTCAGCGAGATCAGTATGGCTGCCGATCAAAGCATGGCCCCGGCCCCTCCGCCCCGCCCGGCCCGCCCGGGCCCGCACGGCCGCACTGCCCAAGCGGCCCAAACGACATATTGCCCACTGATGTCGAGACGAAAAAAAATATACTCAACACGTAACCGCGATAACTGTATTCGCAACACTTGTGACACACACATATAATTATAATAAGTGTTTCAAAAATTATTCAAATGATGGGAAAATCAAAAACCGGCATCCCTCAGAAAACTTGAGGTTTCTTTTGGTCGGTCTCTGCGGCGCTGCCGCGGCTTCGAGAACAGCCTGGATAGGCAGGCAGTGCAGTGCGTTCACATCCACTGCATCCACTCCCTTTCAAAAAAGAAAACATAAGTTTCCCATCGGTCACCCGCGGTCGAAAAGATTTTAAAGACATTTTTTTGGCGTGGACCCCTCCTCCCCTCCTGATGCAGGCGTGCTGTCGGGTGGGGTCCGGGCCGGCAGGGCAGGGCGAGCTGGCCCTGGCCGGGGGAGGGCGGTGGTCGGAAGACGTCGGAAGACGGTTTGCGAATTGGTGGTGGGGCCGCGGCGGGAGGGGAGGAGGGGCCCCTGGGGGGGTCCTGGGGTGGGGGGCAACACGGGGCACAGAGGAGGGCGGTCGCAGTATAAAAGCGGGCCCGACAAGCAGATCGGCACTACTGTTCGGCAAAGCAGTTTTCAACCAACACCTCACCTCCAATCATGGCATTCAAGGTATGGGTCCGAGAGCAGTGCCGCTGAGTGTGCAGAGCTTCGAGTGAACGTGTTGTTGGCGCGGGCCAGTGTTCAGCGCTCCTCAAAGCCGCTCAATATCAAGCCAGTGCAAAGTTTCTAGACGTCACTCGGAAGATCGAGAATCGTGACAGGACAGCAGTGACCTCATACCGCTACCTCTGTTCTTTCGCAGCTGTTCGTCTTCGCGGCGTGCCTGGCAGTCGCCAGTGCCGGAGTCATCCCCGCGGCCCCCGTGGCCTACGCCGCCCCCGCGGCCGTGGCCCACGCCCCCGTGGCCTACGCCGCCCCCGCGGCTTACGCCCACGCCCCCGTGGCCTACGCTGCTGCCCCCGCCATCGCCCACGCCGCCCCTGTCTACGCTAAGACCGTCGCTGCCCCCGTCGTCGCCAAGGCTGTCGCCCCCGTCGCCGTCGACACCGACTACGACCCCAACCCCAGCTACAACTACGCCTACGACATCCAGGATACCCTGACCGGCGACGCCAAGAGCCAGCAGGAGTCCCGCCAGGGTGATGTTGTCCAGGGCTCCTACTCCCTGGTCGAGCCCGACGGCAGCCGCCGCACCGTCGAGTACACCGCCGACCCCGTCAACGGCTTCAACGCCGTCGTGCACAAGGACGCCCCCGCCGTCGCCGTCAAGGCCGTCGCTGCCGCCCCCGTTGTCGCTAAGGTGGCCGCCCCCGTCGCCTACGCCGCCCCCGCCGTGCACGCCTACGCCGCCCCTGCTGTGCACGCCTACGCCGCCCCCGCTGTGGCCAAGGTGGCTGCCCCCGTGGCCTACGCCGCCGCCCCCGCCGTCTACCACCACTAAGTTCCTATTTGCCCTTATTTATTGACCCAAAACGATACTACAATAAAAAGACATGACAACATATCCAAGTTTTCTTCCTTCATCGCAATGATCCCCAACGAGCCGAATATTTTCCTGGGTGTCCGCACCGCGCCGCGGCCCGGGCCCACGCCACGGCCTGCACGGCCAGCCACACCTCCGCGAGGCGTACGGCTAAGCAGACGGCCGGGAGACAAGGTCGAGGCCGTGCCGGGCCCCGGAGCCCGGCGGTGCCGAGCGCGTTCACGAGCGCCATGACTGGGCGGTGTTTCGCAAACCGCCAAATCCGCCAGCTGACGGCAAAAGGGTTCGGGAGCAGGGCGTGGGTCAGACGGCGACACTCGGAAACACGAGCTGAGAGGACAGGGTCACCGATCCGCGAACCGTGCGCGCGTTTCATTTAATTTTCCTGGAAAATGAAAAAATGTGCTGTTTTATTTTTTAATTTTTAAATAAGCAGAGGGCACTGCTCTGCTGGTTATGGTACAGCCGTCAAACCCGGCACCGCTAAAGCATCTCGCACTGACCGAACCGAGACCCATTCGCGAGGTCAATGAACGACCGAGCCGCGATGTGAACCTCTCCGAAAATCTGAGCAGGAGGCGGCCAGGAGGGAGGAGGGGGGAGGGGGGCGGCGAGACAGCAGGGAGCCCCCCCTCCAGGGGCAGCATCAATCACCGCCGAGGATTAGTCCGCGCCCGCGCGCTCCTTCCTCAAGGCTTTTTGCAAACGGAACAACGGAAAAAAAATTGTAATAAAACCGAGCGCGTCCCGCCGCGGGCTTCGGGTCCTGCGGGTCCTGAGGTGCCGGAGGGGCGGCCGCGCTCACCTTGGCGGCGCCCCGGCGTCCGCGCTGCTCCGGGCGGGCGGCTGCCCGGAGGCACCCGGAGGCGCCCGGAGGGACCTGCATTACCGGGCCGCACTGCCGGAAGCGGAACCCGCGGGAGGCGGCCGCGCCGCGTCGCCCCATTATCGGCGGAATGCGCGGCGTCAGCGGGCGGACAACGACACGACTTGGACTCCCGCGGACGACGGTTATGCCGCCCGTGTGCAGAGTGTAGGGACACGCCGTCAGAGCAGACCGCGCTCGGCAGCGGGGGGCGCGGGCCGGCGACGTGGGTGTCTGCTGCCGGCCCCGGGCCCCCGACAATGGCACCCCGCCGGCGTCGCGGCCGGCCGGGGGCGCGGCCGGCGGCGGTGCCACCGCACTACACACAATACGCCGCCGCTCATCTCGATGAACGCGTGCGTCCCGCGGACAATGCACAACGGCGACCATTCAAAGTGGATCACGCGCCGCACACGGCGCCCGCGACGGCGTCTTAATGAGAAAACGCAGCGTCAGGTGCGGAGGGCGGGGGGGGGGGGGGGGGGGGGGGGGGTACATGTGGGTCGCAGGGCCTGCTGGACGGCTCTGCAAAACATGGACGCGGCCGAAAGCAAAATATGCACTGCTAATCGGCGCAATTTGTTTGGCGAGTGCGGCGCCACTACGCCGCGGTGCTGTGCGCCACGGCGGCGGCGGTGGCGGCATGGCAGAGTAAAGGTCTGGCGTGGCAAGGGCGTCCCACCGCATGAGCCGGTGACACGACACAGCCGTGGACCCGCGGGGGACCGGCGGGGGAGGGGGGAGGGCGTCCTTCGGTCGGAAAACACGACCAAACCTCGCCCCAAGATCGCAATGCTTTTAACTGAAAAAATCCACGTTCAGGTCGACAACTAAAGCAGAAAAGTAATTTCTTATCACGAACAAAATTTTTTTTTAATATTTCTTTAAGTCCAGAATGGAAATGACGTGTCCTCTTTGATACTCGCACTGCATGGGAACTGCATGGGAGTCCATGGCTTGGTCCATAGGGGGCGCGACGGCAACAAAGACCATTCAGGTGCGGAGACTGAAGTGCAGCCGCAGCCCCCTCCCGCTGCTGGCAGCTCGAGGAAATCCGCCCCAGCGGCTCCTGATGGACTGCCAGGCGAGCCAGGCTGCACAGCGGCGTGCCTGCTGCGTGCCGCGGGGACATTACCCCCGCGATAGAGAGAGGCGCCATAGGCGCCCCGGCCGGGAAAGGCAAGGAGGCAAATAAGACACACTCCCGGGGCCGGCCAGCCGCCCGGCAGCGAGGTCCGCACGACACCAGGAAAACCTCCGGCCCCTCCGGTGCGACGCGGGCGCCGCCGCGACCCCCGAACGCGGTGAGCTCCGGCCGCCCCCCCGTGCCGACTCCGGCGCTGGGATACGCTGTCGGCCGGCCGGCCGGCTTCATGCATATGCCGCCGGATTAGCGCTGACAAGGCGACCGGCTCCTGTGGACGGGGGCAAAAGGGCACGGGGGCACAGCAGCCGGGCGGGCCACACCGTGCGGCGATTGTACGCAAATGTGCCGCCACACCTGTCCGCCCCGGTCCTCTAGCGCGACAATTTTTTCGCTTCCCCTGTTGGCGTTTGCCTGCCCTCGCCTGCTCCGCCGCCGGTCGCGTGGGAGGCGGCGCCTGTGCGGCCGAGCTCCCCTCGCTGCCCGCGGTGCCGCCCCGCGTCCCGCCCCCTCCCACTCCCTGATAACATGTCACTGCCTCCGAGCCCCGCGCCCTGCTCCCCCATGCCGCCGCCCTTGCCACCCCGGTGCAGCGCTGCAGCGCGCGCACACACACACACACACACATATGCAAACGCCGATACCTACACGTACACATACATCGTCTCTAGGATTGCCCAAGGGGGTAGGGTATAAAAGACACGGCCGGGGCGGCAGCGCAGCGTAGTCCTCGACAACTGCACCGCTCGCACACCGCGGCCCTTCGACCCGACCAGGATCGCGTCGACAACGGACGCGCGGACGACGACGGGGTCATGCTTCTGGTGAGTGAGGACAGCGGCCGCGCGGGCCGGCGCCATCCTCGGCGGCCGCCCAGCCTCGGCCTCTCCCATCGAGAACACCAGTAATTAGCAGGAAGTGGTTTCCGCCAGACCCCGCAGTTTGCCTTGTCCTATGACCCGCTGTTCGCCACCGCTTTGGTGCGTGAATAAAAAAAACGGCAGGCATTACGAATTCGGGAAATATTACTGGTCGAGTCTCCGCGGGCGCCCGGCCGGGGCCCCACGGTCAGGGCCAAACTCTCTTCCAGAGCAGTAAAGCTCTGCCGCGCGGTCGTAAAGCCCAAGCTGACCGGCGGTGTCAGAAGTGTACCCCCCGCGTCGCCCCCCCTGCAGATAGCGGCGCTGCTGAGCGTCGCGGCGCGAGCGGCGGGAGGAGTCGTGGCCCCCTTGCCCGGGCCGTACCCCGGGCCGTACCCCGGACCGTACCCTGGACCGTACCCTGGACCGTACGTCGGCCCGTACCCCGGACCGATCCCCGGGCCGTATCCAGGGCCGCTCGTCAAGCCGGCGCCCGTCGTGGCCTACGCCCCCGCGCCAGCGCCGATCTACCCGGACTCCGTGCCCAAGTACAGCTTCGGCTACTCCGTCCAGGTAAGGACGCCCCGCCGCCGGCGCAGCAGGCAGGGTGGCTCGGCGGCGGGGGCCAGGCCGTGACCAGCTCGGGTGCCTCTGCCGCCAGGACGCGCACACGGGCGACGCCAAGAGCCAGCACGAGAGCCGAGACGGCGACGTGGTCCGCGGCAGCTACTCGCTGATCGAGCCCGACGGCTCCACCAGGACGGTCCACTACACCGCCGACCCGCACAACGGCTTCAACGCCGTCGTCGACCGGACCCCGGCGGCGCACCCGCTGCCGGCGCCCGTCCTGCCCAAGGTGAGCGCAGCCGACGCCACCGGACCGCCGCAGCCGCGGGTGTGCGCCCCCAGCCTGACAGCTTTGCCTACAACCCCCACAGATCGTGGCTCCGGCGCCGGGCCCGCTGCCCCTGGCCCTGCCGGGACCCTTGCCCGGGCCCTTGCCCCTGCCAGGTCCACTCCCGGGGCCTCTGGGGCCTCTGGGACCGCTCGGGCCCCTGCCAGCTCCGTACGGCCCCTACCCGCACGGCTAGACGCAGCTCCGCACCATGGGAAAACACCGTCGCAAACCTTACATAAAGAAAACATTGATTTGACAAAATAACCCCGGTCTGTACGTCATTTCTGCCCTCCCCACCCCGCACAGCACAGCGCAGTGAGCCGGGGCACCGGCACGCCTGCAGGGTAGGCCACCTCTCCGCCCACCCGGCAGGGACGGTTGCTGCAGCGCCGGCGGCCGCGCCCGCCGAGGAGAGACGGCGTGCAAACACTCTTTCATTCGCAGCAGCGGCATTTTATAAACGAAACTGAGGCGGTAAAAAAAAAGTGTGGTTACATCCAGATAGGGGAGAGCACAGGGGCGGGGTGAATAGGAGTCGGTGTGGGTGGAGCGGCGTGGCGTGGCCGCGGCGGGTTCGCGTTGGGTCCGCGGTGGGGCCACAGCAGCAGCAGCGGGCGCGTCGCCGTTACGCTGACCACCGCAACACGCACGACGACGTGCTGTTTGGCGGCGTGGCGTGGCGGGGCGGGGCGCCGCGCGGCCGCGACGAGCCATTCCGCGTGTCAACTGAATTGCGCTAGCGCTCTGATCGATTTCGATCACGTACCCTGCCGCGCGCTTGCGACGGCCGGCTTTGGCGAGCGAAGCGGATGGCGGGCACAAAGGAGTAAGGAGGGGGGGGGGGGGACGCCTGGACTCGGGCGGCGGCAGCAGGTGGCAACAAAGAGGCGGTGGGGGAAGAGGAGTCCAGACGGGTCCATGTGCGACGGGGTGGGGCGGGGCGGGGCGGGCGGGGCCGGGCACGAACAGTGAAAGTGAGACAGAATGAGGGTCAGGGCCTTCCGCTTGCGGGCCCGCTTTGCAGGCTGCTCCTCTGGCCCAGTATAACCCGATCCAATCGTCCGGAGGCGACGCGCCGGCTCGTTCCGCGTGCAGGAGGCGCGCGGGAGCCCCGCGGGAGCCCCACCGTAAGGCCGGCCCGCTCCGTCGTCCGTTGCCGGGTTCAAATACCAGCCAACCAAACGCCATTTTTGTTTTCAGTGTCTCCGAACTGATTAACTGGTGGGTTCGGTTAGCTCTACACGTCAGGCCGACCCCCCCCCCTCCCCCCTCCCACTCTCCTCCCTTCACAAGACCTAACACACAGCCGTTCCAGCCGTCTGATCCGATCTAAACCACCTTGCAGAGTGCAGCTAATTATTCTCATTGTCCCCCCCCCCCCGACACACACACACACACACACACACACACACACGAGGCTGCCGCCAGGTGGGGACGCAGATCGTTCTGGAAGCGGCGGCCGGGCGGACAGGACAGGCCGCCGGCCGAGGGCATGAGGCCGCCGCCGCCAGGCGAACAGGCCCGCGGTGGCCGCGGCCGCAGCCCCTCCGAACAGAGCTCTGCGTTAGACAAGGCGCGGCCCGCCTGCCGGCCGGCCCTCCGGGGCCCCGCCAGCGTCCACAATTAGCACGATGTAAGCGGAGCTGCGGGGCTTCATCGTCCACGACGACGCTCGCTCCCAGGAAAACGTCAAGGTTAATGTTGTCAAGAAGGGTCTGCGGCAAGGAGCCGAGCCGAAGGGCAGAGCGGCAGGGCAGCGGGGCAGCGCAGGGCGGCCGAGTCGTGCAGGTGCGCCGCCCGAGCCCAGACACGGCCATCCCGACTACACTTGACTTTGGCTTATTGGGTTCGCAGGAAGACGACCGAGCAGCGATTCAAGGACACGCCCGCCGGCTGCCCCGCCCCGCCCGCCCGCCACGCCCCGGCCCTGCTCCACCCGAGCCCCTCCACTGGGGCCCCGGCGGGCACACCGGCACACCGGTGCGGCCAGTGCCGGCTCCGGTATTGCAACACGCTCCAAGGTCCACACCACCCCTCCCCCTGGTGGGAGGAGGCCCGGCCCACCACCACCACCACCACACGGCCCGCCGCCGACCTGCCCGCCATTGTGTCTGGACCACTAAGGCAGTGCACGAAAAAAAAATACAACATTCTCTGCTCCGTGCGCCGGAGAGGCTTCCAAATGATGTGTGGCCGCTCGGTTTGCGGGGAGAAGGGTGCATCAGTCAAGTGTACCATGAGAACCATGGGAACCTTGGGGCATCACCCACCACAGCTGGGCATCCGTCCAGTACAGCTGCGTGTGTGCAGTGGGTGCCGGCCCAGAATGACAACCGTGGCAGAGCCGATCCTAACGACAAGGAAAACGCCTTGGGTAGGAGGGCGGCGACGGGCTCGTTTCAGACCCCGGCCGAACTAGATTAGTCCTTATCCCACTCGCCTCGGGTCCTCGGTCCAACACAGGCCTTAATCTGTGCCTCAGTCCGCTCGCCTCGCTCGCCGCTAATGCCTCGCAGTCCAGGGCAGCCGACTTTAGTTTGCTTCTCCCGCGCCGCCGCGCAGAGGGCAGCACTTGCCACAGGCGAGGCCGGCCCGGAGGCCCGGAGCGCACGCCTGGCGGCCTGGCGACAGCGGCAGGATGTGTTGCCTGCCTCCCCGGGCGCGGCGCGGCGTGCCCGATGGGTGGCCTGGCCGCCCGGCGCCGCGCTGACGGCCGGGCTGGCGGCCGGGCTGCCTACGCCGCACGGCGCGGACTCACTCACTCACTCACTCAGTCACTCACTCACTCACTCACTCACTCACTCACTCACTCACTCACTCACTCACTCACTCACTCACTCACTCACTCACTCACTCACTCACTCACACTCACTCACTCACTCACTCTCACTCACTCACTAACTCACTCACTCACTCACTCACTCACTCACTCACTCACTCACTCACTCACTCACTCACTCACTCACTCACTCACTCACTCACTCACTCACTCACCTGTGTCGCCACGATCCCCGGGGCCCGCTGAGGAAGCTGCTGGTGGTCCTCCACTGGCGCCGCACCACGAGCTGCCGGTTGCGCTGCTGGCTCTGCAGGTTGCCGTAGCGGACGCTGTCCTCGGCCGCGCGCGCCCGGAAGGGCACGCCGATCTGCTCCTGCAAACACGCGACGCAGAAGCCGAGGTGAGCCCGGGATCACCGGAGCGACAGGGCGTCCGCTGCGATGCGTTCCCGCTGTCGTCACAATAACACTGCCGCTGTCGGGGTGGTCGACCCCGCGCGCCGGATCTGTCGCGGACGTGCCGTGCCGCGGCCCGTGTGCGTGCGTGCGTGTGCGCGTGCGTGCGTGACGGGCGCGGGGACGAGGGCGACGACGCCGGGAGAAAACGCGTCACACCCGGACCGCGGCACGGCGTCGCAGCGGCCCCGTCCGGTGTCATCTCCTGCGCCGTGCGATTTCGCCCCCCCCCCCCTTCTTCCCCTTCTCCCATTCATTTATGTGCTTTCGCTTTGAACGCGTACAAGCCTATTCGTGCCTTTCACGGGGTGTTATTGGTGTTGGTGTTGTGTCACAGGCCCGTCGTCGCTCTTGTCGTGTTGGCCCACACTCGCAGCATCACGTTCCACAGAGTGGACCGCGAGCGCCGCCGACAGGTCCGGCCGCATCGTCCACACAAGAGTTCCGGAGGCCTGGAGTTCCGACATGCCGCGGCGACGCGAAGCGGCGAATCGCATAGCGCCACACACTTCGGTAACAGCATTGCCTGGCATTGCCCCCCGCGTTGCCTCGGCGCGGCGGCGGCGGCGGCGGACTGCGGGACGGAATCGCAGGAACGGACGGCTACTGTGAGTCCCTGCGGCCGTCCGCACGGCGCGCAACGCACGCACGCACACACACACACGCACGCACGCGGTCCGCGGTCCAGTGGAGCGCACCGCGAGGCGGCGTTATATCACGACCCTTCCCGTCCCGCCGCCGCCGCCGCCGCTCCCGCTTTCGATCCGAAACTCTTCTTCTCCTTCGACGTGACGCGTGACATCAGCGTGGCGACAAGGAGAAACGGGCTGCGGGGGAGGGCCTGCGGCCTGCGGCGGCCGCGGTGCAGCTGCAGCGCGGGGCGCCGTCGGGCGCGGGCACACGTTCTCGTTCACGTCAGGAGGGTGGCCGACGGTCCGCCCGGCCGGCACAAGTCGGCCGGCCGGTGACGTCGGCGCGTCCAACCCGCGCGGCTCGCGGCTCCATCCGCGGACAGGGCCGGCAGGGCCGGCAGGGCGGCGCCGACAGCTTGCGCGGCTTGCGGTGCAGAGAGGCTGGCCGTACCCCGGGCATGATGCCTGTCCGTGATGGTGCGGGGTGGCGCGGCGCGGCGTCAGCTCGGCGTCAGCGCACCCGTTACTTTCTCTGCACAGGATGGTGGAGGGAGGGGGGGGGGGGGGGGGGGCAGGATTGGCACAGCAGCTCCCGCGCCGGCTCATGATATTCGCCAAGAGCCGAAGCAGCGCGACTGACCAGGAACCACCCCGAAGGAAGGAAAGGGCTGAGAACCAACCGGCCGGCGGTCCGCGAGGCGCCGCGGCCCCGGCGGGACGAATCTAAAAGTAGCCAGGCGCGACTGACCGGCGCGGGGCGGGGAGGCGGCGGGGAGGCGGCCCCGCGCCGGCCCCACCGAGCCACTTGCGCGGGGCGCCCGTCCACGTCCCGGACCGCCCGGCGCCGGCCGCGATATTTCTCCGAATCAATTAGCGAAACATAACCGAACCAACAAACCATTCCCCGCCGCTGCGCTGCCCTTTCCGCCGGAAGCAATTTATGGAGCGGCGCGGCGCCACGCCCCCTCCTGGGCCTCCCGGGCCGCGCCCGGCCGCACCCGCATCCCCGCTACGCGATGAGGACGGACGATGCTGCCGGCGCGTACATCAGCGGCCGCCCGGCCCGCCGCCCGCCGCCCCCGACGCCTGCAGCGCAGCGCGCTCCGCGGCACAACATACGTCTCAGATAATCGCCGGCGCGTCACTTGTACGCGCGCTTTCTAACCCCCAAGTCCTACCGGGGGCCGGGTCGTGTCGTGTCGGGGAGGGCCCGGGGCCGGGGCCGGTCGGTGCGGGACACGGGCCGGTGTCGGCGGCCAGGGTCCGACCAGGGTCCGGTCGGGGTGGCCAACCGACCTGACGGACACAAAAGTTCCGCGGGACCTGCTGCCGCCGGACAGGACAGAAGAACAGTCCCGCACTGACGGGCAGACAGAGAAGCCAGCAAAACGGGCCGCCCCGCCGCCATGAGAAAGTGTCCCAGCGGCGGCGGCGCAACAAAGTGTGCAAAGTGTGCGCCGGGAGGACGCGGGCATGCGAGCGCCGAGGCGAGTCCGCCGCCGAGCCCACCGCTGCCGCTGCCGCCGCCCACCCCACAACGGCGGCATGGCCTCCGGGCCTCCAGGCCTCCGGGCTCCGGGCTCCGGTGCGTCGGGTATCGCCGCCGCGTTTCCGTGTCCTCGCAAAGAGACCCCGTTGAAGGCGCGCCGGGCTGCCCGCGTCCGCGCCCCTCGCGCCTGCGCCTCCCACTCGGAGCCCTCGCCCGCACCACTACGATGCCATCACACCGACACGGCCCCGCCGCCGTGTGAATGGGATGCAGTCTGTGCAGCGGCGGTGCGGTGCGGTGGTGGGAGTCGGGGGCACTGACACTGACACCCACTTGCACTGCAAAAGCCACGACGCTGGGGAGAGACACGACGGATGGAGCGTATACATGTATATATATATGTACACACATGCAGGAGGAGGATGCCGAGAAAGCTGGCAATAACCCGAGGCCGCGAGGGATGTAGTCCCCTAGCCGCATCATGTAAACTGTCCCGTATTGCCGACAACAACAGCACACACGCCCGTGACTAATGGCTTCATCCCCCACCTCCTCCTCCTCTCCTCCTCCTCTCTCTCCTCCTCTCCTCTCTCTCTCTCTCTCTCTCTCTCTTTCTCCCTCCCTCCCTCTCCCTCTCCCTCCGCTTCTCTGCCGCTGCGTACTGCTGACTCGCCTTTTCGTCCCCGCCTCGGCATTTCGCCGCGCCTGCCTCCCAAGCGCACGGCTCGGTCGCCGCCGCCGGTCGAGACGCGTTTCCCATCCGCTTGGGCCGCCGCCGCTCCGGAGCGGATCACGGCAGCGGGCGGCCTCACTCACGCATGTAACCCGCTGCTGCTGCTGTTGCTGCCCCCGGTCTCATCACTCACCCCGCTCCACAATCGTTTCAGATAAACTACGAAGAAAAGACAAGGCAAGGCCAAACTTTACACCGCGTTGCCACAAGGAGCGGGAGAGTCGTTACATTCGAGCCGAGGAGGCAGGAAGCGCGACGCGCGCCGTACAATGTCATTCATTAATTAGATGGAGCGGGACGGAGCGGTGAGAGAGGGAGAGAGAGAGAGAGAGAGAGAGAGAGAGAGAGAGAGCAGCTACATAAACTGGCTCGGCAGTCGGGCAGTACCGGTGCCCTAGAGCGTGTGGGAGGTGGACATCATCATGCACACATGAGCGCCGCGGCGGCGCGCCGCAGCCAGTCATAGCGGACAATGAAGCCTCGTTTCACACAGCGCGGCGCCGTGCCGGACGCCGGACGCCGCTGCCGCCGCCCGTTACCCGCGCGGGGACGTCGGCGGCCACCTCCTCCTCCTCCGCACCACAAAATAATTGCTCGCAACTACATACTCCTGTTTTTCTCTCTATCTCCCTTTCCATACATATATATATATATATATATATCAAGTATGCCCACGGAGAAAACGGCCGCGAGTCTTGACCTTGGCCGCGGGCCGGACGGGAAGAAAAAAAAAGCTGATGCTACACCGCAACAACGACTCTGGGAAACGGGCGCGTCAGCGGGAGCGGCGGAGTTGGCATTTAAACGGCTCCTTCCGGCGCGCACTGAGGGTCCGGTCCGGCCGGGGGAGCCGGAGCCGGCGTAGCCGCGGCCGTGGCGCGGGGAAAGGGCGGGCCGCGGCCGCACTCGGCAGGGATTCGGGGCGGCGAGGCGGCGGCGGCGTGCGTGCGGATGACAAGCGCTAAAGAGGGTCGGCAGCAAATGAAGCTGTCGGAGCGGCGGCGCCGCGGACCGCTGCATACGATAGGCCCCTCCGTCACGCCACGCCGTCCGCGGTGCCGAGTGTCCCCGCTCGGGCCGCCGGCCGCCAACGACCATTAAAGGAAAAGCAAACGGGGCGACGAACTACTCCCCGACAGCCTGAGAGGGTAGGCCGGACCGCCGGGCACCCGTGTCGAGCGGCACGGCCTACCCTCCGACCCGCGGGCCCCTGCTCCGACGCCTGGGAGGTAGGCCGGCCCGCCGAGCACCCGTGTCGAGCGGCACGGCCTACCCTCCGACCCGCGGGCGCCTGCTCCGGCCGCCTGGGAGGTAGGCCGGCCCGCCGAGCACCCGTGTCGAGCGGCACGGCCTACCCTCCGACCCGCGGGCGCCTGCTCCGGCCGCCTGGGAGGTAGGCCGGCCCGCCGAGCACCCGTGTCGAGCGGCACGGCCTACCCTCCGACCCGCGGGCGCCTGTCCCACCGCTCACAGCGGGACGGTCGGCGGGGAGGTGTCGTGGCCCGGAAGTCCCCCCTCTCGCGACGACGACGTCCGCGAGCTCGTCATGCAGTGTCAGCGGCACGTCCCCGATTAGGGTGCCAATAAAACCAGTCAGGCAGGGCAGGCGGTGGAAGGCCTGCCGCGCCGCGGGAGAAAAGAAACCGCCCATCGCGGCCGCCAACGAGCTGCGAATAGCGGAGGGGGAATGCGCCGCGGGACGGTGTTACATTTCGATACACAATCTTTCCCTCGCGACCAGGTGAGAAAAGGGTGTAACATTTCCCATGAGCGCCCCGCGGCCGGGAGAAGGGCGGCCGGCCGTCGCTGCAAGGTGCATAAATATTGATGAAGCCGCGCGGTTTAGTAGATGAACAAGAAGGGTAAAATACGGGATTCCGTTAATTCAAAAAAAAAAACCGGAAGTGAGGGAATCGCATGCGATAATAATGTTGATCGGTCGGGTGCGGTAAATTCTCGAGCGTCCATGTTGAGGCGGGAGGACGTGGCGGCGTCCGGCGGCGTCCGGAGTCCGGACAGTCATAACGCGGGCAGCCCGTAACAACAGCGGCGGGGCCTTGTTCCGCGCGTTTGCGCTGCGGACGCACCACCGGGGGCGCCGCACCGCGATACGTATTGGTCTGGCGTTATTCATTAAGAAGGTCCGGCGTTTACTTTCACTCGGCACAGGACTGCAGGACCCGGCCGCTGCTGCCGCTGCCCGGTCCAGCCGGCGCGAGCCGGGAACGGAACGGAGCGAAACGAAACGGGGCGGACGGCCAAGTCCGCGCGAATCGATCCAAAAGGATGGAGGGAAGAGAGAGAGAGAGAGAGAGAGAGGGAGAGAGGGAGGAGAGAGAGGGAGGGAGAGAGGGAGGGAGAGAGGGAGAGGGAGAGGGGGAGAGGGAGAGGGAGAGAGAGAGAGAGAGAGAGAGAGAGAGAGAGAGAGAGAGAGAGAGAGAGAGAGAGAGAGAGAGAGAGGGACAGAGGGGGGAGAGAGAGAGACGACGACGACGACGAAAAAAACCCTTCCCGGGGAAGTGAGGGCGCCGTGACCGGGCAGTGAGCTGCTCATATCGCACGGCCATTTGGGTGAAAGCTCTAACGTGCATGTGCGTGTGAACCCGTGTGCCGCGCGAGCCCGCGGCAGCAGCAACAGGCTGCGGACCGGACGCGGCCGGCCGGGCCCCCGGAGCCGCGCGGCCGGCGATGCGCGGCCCGGTCATCACGCCTCCGGGGCCTCCGGGGCCTCCGGGCCGAACGCCGGCATTTCGCACCTGATAATGTACCCGCCGCCACAACATTACGTGTCGGCGGTGCGTGGGGGGCGTGGGGGCCGTGCCCGGCAGCGTGGTCCTATACCGCCCCGCACGCCACGCTCCTTATTAGCTTTTATGGTGTCCTGCGCACAAGGTTTACGCACTAATTCATGGAATTGAGGACTGTGTGTGTGTGTGTGTAGCGAGCGTCGTAAAATGACATTTTACAACCTTTCTATTTGACACACTGTTGGTGTTCCCTCCCCGCCCTGCGGGGCGCGCGGGCGCACGGCGGGCGGTATGGACTCGCCTGTGTGTGTTGGTGTGTGTTTGTGAGTGTGTTGGTGTGTGTTTGTGAGTGTGTTGGTGTGTGTTTGTGTGTGTGTGTGTTGGTGTGTGTTTGCGGCCGCGGAATGGCGTGGGCCGCCGGGCCGCGCCGCCGCCTCTATCGGACCGCCCCGATCAATGGCTTGTCCAACACGTCAGCTGTTTTGAATAGCGGAAGGCGAAACTGGAGCGGCGCGCGGGTCGGGGTGTGAATGACGCTCCGCGCCGCGTAGGAAGCGAGGAAGGCGACGGCGGCTGCGGCGACGACGGGACGGCGACAGCAGGGGGAGACAGCGGGGGGAGACAGCGGGGGGGAGACAGCGGGGGGAGACAGCGGGGGGGAGACATTCGAGTCGCCGGGGAGACCCCGCGCCGAGATGACTGACGATAGCCGTGCCCACTGTGCGTCCCGATCGCCAGAGGTTTCACCAGACAAATGCGGTGTGGAGTGCATAATATATGCAGAGGACGTGTTTTTTGCACTCGATCGATGACTTCCATGGAATGTAGTTTCCCGACTCCGGCACGAGGCTAGAACCCACCCTCAAAAGTCAAAAGGCACAAGATAAGCTTAGTTATTTTTTTTAGCAATTGTAATTTTTTTTTCGAATTTTCAAGTTTTGGATTTTTAATATTTCAGGGCGCCGGTTGCACATTTCCCGCGGCCAACTTGTCCGGGCTCTATCTTATCTTTCCGGTCGCGCCATCTATCCGCGCGGGGCAGCCGGTGTCGTTACTCGTTTTACTATTTTCTGCAGCGGTGAATTAAACACCTCTCGCGGCGGACGACGACGCAGGCAGTCGGCGGCGAGGCGCCGCTCCGCTCGCCGGCCGGCACCTGGCGCACCCGGCCCCCCCTTCCCCCCGGCCCCCCGCTCCTCCCTGACCCCCCTCACTCACCTGGAAGCGGATCTTGCTGGCGGCCACCTCGCGGTGCCTCTTGAGCGCGGACGCCTTGGACGCCTCGTAGCACTCGGCCCAGAAGGTGTTCATGGCCTCGGTGAGCTGCACGGACAGCGCCGCCTTGTAGGAGTCGTGGAGCGGCTTGACCTGCGGACACACAACCACACCTCTCTGCTCACACAACCATATTTTTTTTCCACAAGTCAACCGCCGCGTTGAAAGCCACGGCAAAAGAAATCAGAGAGGTTTATCCGCAGTGCGACACGCCGCCGTCATTAATTATTACAGCAGCGAGGCGGCGCACCCGCAGTAAATTGCTCTTAGATTCCACACGTGCTGCCGAAAACAAAAGGGGCGCCGGGGGGCGCCAGTGGCGCCAGTCATCACATCAGAGGCGCGTATACGCGGCGCATGCCGGAGACAGCGGCACGCACCGCCACGCGCCGCCACGTGCCGCCACGCGACCGGTCGTCCGCGGCCGTGTCTCACTGCACCCGACAGAGGACGACATCGTCACGGGCGCCGATGGCGACGCCGCCATCTCCCCCGGCTTTTACCTCTCCTTGTAGCAGAAGGAGGATAACGCGGTGGCGCCATCACTCCAAACGCACGCGGATAGCTAATTTTGGCATAGCCGACATTTTCATCTCATGGAGCTGAAAGGTTCCCTGTTAACTGCGTACAGCGGCGACACGGCGGCGGCCCCGGCCTCCGGCCTCCGCTGCTCCTGTCCGCCCCATTCCCTGCTTCTCCGGATAGGTTAGGTTGGTTTGAATGGCCGCAGATTCCTGACAAATCTCTGCCCACAAATTGCCATTATCGAACCCGAGTCGGATGCGGAGGCGGCGGCGGCGGCAGCAGCGCGCTGCGGCGGCGGGGCCCGGCGGGGCTCGGCGGGGCCCCGGGGGCTGCGGGGCCCCGGCCGCAGAGCGGAGACACCGCAGCGGCGGCAGCGGCAGAGATGCGAGGTGCATGGACCATGATACCGAGCCGACTTGACTAACTTTCGCTCTCTTTCAGCGGCCCGCCACGCCGCGCCATGACGTGATAAAATGTTCCATCCGCTCCCGGGTTGCCTGGTTGGCTCTGCCGCTCCTGCTTACATCCTCCTTCACTTCCCCTTCCTTCGTATTGTGCTGCTCTTTTACGTTCTCGTTCCTCTTTCTGTTTCCTTTTATTATTATTTTTTGAGAAACAAGAAGTTTTTGTTTTTCATACTGCAGTGGTAAATACTGTACGGCGGCGGGGCGGCGTCACATCGGTCCCACCACCCCCCGCGGCCGCAGCACGGATCGCAGGGCCGGTCGGTCCCCGCTGGCACCCTTGGTCGGCCCCCGCGGGCCACGCCACGCCACGCCACGGTCCGCAGTGCAACGACTCCGCCACGCAACCATCTGATCCGCGCAGACAACTTGTCGCCGTGTAATCTGGTGACTGGCGCCGCCCGCCGCCCGCCGCCCTCCGCGCGCCCGGTCGGCCGACACCCACCACTTCCGCTTCCGAGCGGGAAGCCGGCGCGGCGACCGGCGGCCTGGAGAAAAACGGACGGCGGCAAAGCGTTATGACCGCCACCGAGCGGAGGCGTGGGGGCTTAAGGCGTGCGGCGTCTTACAATAAACCTCAAACTTTGAACGACAGTTTCATTCCCCGAACCGGCGGCGGCGGCGGCGGCGGCACCCGGCCGGAAGGGACGCGTAAAGGGTTAGGCGTGCGGCGGAGGACAGGACACGCGGACACACCGCGCGCCCGTCGCCGCCACGCCCCCCGACTTTCACTCCAAATCTTCATATTTTCTTCATGATTTCTTGTTTTCTTTTCGAGCAGAGCGGCAGGAATTTATGAAAAATCGACGGCGTCCGGTGGTGTCGGCGAACGTGACCGAGGCAGCGCGTGCGGGCGCGTGCCGCGGACCCACGCAGCGCGCTGCGCAGCGCCGCCCGGCAGGCCGGCCGCCGCTCGCAACATTCCGGGGCATTCGAAAGCGACATGAAATATTTGACGCGGCCGGTAATTGGTACATAAACCCCGTTAATTACTCGGTGCTAACTGTTCAATAAAGCGATTTACGGCGGCATCGCCGGCCGGCGGCCCGGAGCGTGCGGCCGCCACCACCTCGCCCTGCCGCGGCCGCGCGGCGCTGTGCGCCCGGGACCCGGGGCGGGCGGCAGACGGTCGGCGTCAGCGGGGGGCCTGGGAGTCCCGCACCCCCAGAACAACCTGTTACCGCCAGGCAATCCCACCGGCGTGCCACTGGAGGATGATCGGCAGAGGAAAAGAGAGGGGGGGGGGGAGAGGGCTAGGAATATATTGCACCCCGGGAGGTGGAAAGAAATACAGTGCCCGCGGCACACTAGAGCCGGCCCGCAAATCTTCATACACAGGCAGCGTGAGTACGAGCCGCAGGCCGCCGGCGCGGCGCGAGCACTCATCGTACACGTCCCAGCGAATAAAGAAAGTCGACAGGCACGCATGAATGGTAGTGACGTCACCGCGGCCCTCCGCTCCGCCCGGCGCCGCTCCACTCCACGTCCAGCGGCCGTCAGCCGTAATGAGTAACCGACTCCCTCTCACCGCCAGGCCGGCAGGCAGGGGGCCTCCCTTGGCAGCGGGCCCGGCACATGGCGAGGGTACGTGCGCCCGGGGGAGTTATGAGCCGGCTGACAGGGGTGTTCGAGGGGTTGCCTCCATGGGTGTCTAAGGGTTTCTAATCCCAAAAATTTTGATACTTGAGAAAATTTTGCCTAAAAATTTCTTTGAAAGTTCTCTTTGAAAGTTTCGGGACTGAAGACGGTACGGTGTCTCCATGGGCGTCTCCATGCGTATCTTGACGGACGACTCCGGGGCTGTCCGTCCACAGGGGTGTCCCAGCATGGCTGGCCTCTGGCCCGTCTCCAGCGGTGTCCTCACGGGCGTCTCCGGCGCGTGACTCCAGGGACTAGGCGCCCTCCCCGCGAGCCCTTCCCTGGGCACGGCACGGCACGGTACGGCGGGGAGGGTGTTGCGGCAGCGACCCGCACGGTGAAAGCAAGTGCCGAATGGCCACACATACGCAGCGGCGGCCGGAGGGTCCGGAGGGTCCCGGGGCCCTCCCTGCCCGAGGCCCACAGCCCGGGGGCCCGGGGCCCGGGGCCCGGCCGTGCCGCATCATCGCGTAATAGGACAGGCAGCCGGCGGCGGCGTAACGCGGGCCGGGCAGAGCCCGCGGGGCTGCGGGGCCGGCCGACAATTTGTGCACAGGGGGGCGTGAAAGCGATGATGCGCCTCGTCAGGGCGGGGCCCGCGGGCCGAGGGGGGTCCGCGGGGGCCCGGGGGAAGGAGGGGGACCCGCTCGGCGCGGACTCTTTCTGTCTTGTCGATCTCAAGATTCCCGACCCGACGCTGCTGCGTCGCCGCAGTGCTGCAGCCCCCACACCCCGGCACCGGGGCCCGCCGCCGTCCCGTCCCCGCCCGTGATTGGCCGCCGCAAGACACCTTTCACCGGCGTCAGCCCAAATTACATTAGTCCTGGGCGCGCTCGCACGGCGCTGCGCCACGCGGTGCGGAGCGGTGCGGTGCAGTGCGTGAGGCGGACGTGCCGACAGCCACTCCACAACATGATGCACTTTCCCGGAAAAATTCGACAAAAACGCTCGCCGACAAAAAAAAATGCACGGGGGGGGGGGGGGCGGAGGCGAATTAGGATTGAGTTCTGGGGATTTTTCGCGCCCGATGCGAGAAAGAGATGGTGATTGTTTTGCTAGTCGGCGATGGCGGTGCCGAGGGGCGCCCGGCCGCCCCGTTTGTCCGCAAGTGAACGTGCCCGGCGGGCTCCGGGCTCCGGGCCAGGCGCCCCGGGCAGCTTTCAAATTCCACGTGGTCCACGGCAGCGGAAAGTAACGAATCCCGGAGCGGGAGCCGCGAAGAGGGGGGAGGGGGGGGGGGGGGGGGGAGTGAGGGCCGCGGGGCTTACGCAACGCTTGCACCGCCAATAAGTTGCCAACAAAAAGTGCCCCGCGGCCGCTGGGCGCCGCCCGTCCAGACTCGGGCCGGACGGACTCCCCGCCCTTTCCGGACCGCGTCGCGCACGAGCCGCGCCGCCGTGTCACACTCAAGGCACCTCCCAGCAGCCTCCCAGCAGCAGCGGTCGGGAGAGGGAGAGGGAGAGGGAGAGAGGGAGAGAGGGAGAGAGGGAGAGAGGGAGAGGGAGAGAGGGAGAGAGGGAGAGAGGGAGAGAGGGAGAGAGAGCAGAGAGAGAGAGAGAGAGAGAGAGGGAGAGGAGAGAGGGAGAGAGAGAGAGAGAGAGAGAGAGAGAGAGAGAGAGAGAGAGAGAGAGAGAGAGAGAGAGAGAGAGAGAGGCCGCGGAATGCTCTCGGGGGATCGGGCGGATAGACGGCGGCGCGGCGATTCTCATACGACCAGGCCGCGTGCGTCCGCGTTCCTGACGGCGGCGGCGCAGGCGGCGGCGCTGCGGTCACATTCCCCGCGACAAAGTCGGCTCCCCGGCGAGCTCTCACGTTCGGCAGCTCAGCGGCAGCGGCGCTTCGCCCGGTTTGCGGCGCCTGCAGCGGCGTGCAGCAGCCTGCAGCGGCGGCGGCGCCGGCGCCTCGCCCGCGGCCCGGGACCCGCCGGGACCCGCCGCGACGGGCCCGCTAGGAGTTTCACCCTCCGCGCCGCGGACAGACGTGTCCGGCGGCGGCCATACGCCACCGAGCGGCGCGGGGGGCGGCCGACTCAACACGTTTATCGCCCCAATCAGCCCCTCCGGGACCCTCCGAGCCTCCCAGCGGGGACACTCAGAGGCTTCACAGAGGGCTGACGGCGCGGGCTTCAAGTCCGGAGGCGCGCGACTCTCCTGTCCACATAAACAGCGATATTGGCCTCCTTTTCCAGGCTGTATACCTTTGCAACGTTAAAAACGACGAATATTACACCTTTGCTAAATAGAAGAAAAGCGGCCACCACGCACATGATAGTGTCGTGCCTCGCGCGGCTCTCGAGAACGGTGTCAGCTTTACGGCCGACGCCAAGTCATTTCCCCGCGGAAGAGAAACCCGCGCGCAGAGCGGCGCGGCTCGCACGGCAACGAGGAGGTGTCAATATCGATCAGCGAGGCCGCCTGCCTGCCTGCCTGCCTGCCGGGGCACGCCGCCAAACGGCCGTATCGGCTCGGTTCAAACGCACCGCCCCCCGCGGAGCAGGTGGGAGCGCAGTGCGTCGGTGCGTGCGTGCAGTGCGCAGGGCGGGCGGCGGCGGCGGGGACGACACACGGGGTGACTGTGGCGCCGCCGCGGCCCGGCCGATGGCCCGTGTTATGGGGCACACAAACCGGACCGGACTGCAGAGGAATGTGCGGGGCCGGGCTCCGTGCTGGGCGCCTCGCCTCGCCTCGCCGCGCCGCGCCGCGCCCTGGCGTGGATGTAGAGCACCTGTAGGAGCAGCGGGCAGGCCGGCAGGCCAGACGCACCGCGTTCCCCGCTCCTCCCCGCGCCCCGGCCCGCCTGCTGCACCCCTCCTGCCGGCCCGGCCTTGCGAAGGCTCTGCCGTTGTCCCCCGTGTCCCTCCGGTGCCCGCCGCCCTGCCCACAGCCGCCCGGACCGGACCCCGCCCGCCTTCTGTATCTGCCTTCATTTAGGGCTGGCTATATTTAGCTCTTCCGGACCTCGTCCGGAGCCGAGCGCCTCCTGCTGCTGCTG
Organism: Megalurothrips usitatus; assembly: GCA_026979955.1. Taxonomy (NCBI): domain Eukaryota; kingdom Metazoa; phylum Arthropoda; class Insecta; order Thysanoptera; family Thripidae; genus Megalurothrips; species Megalurothrips usitatus. The sequence goes on from CM049592.1 coordinate 12,342,993, forward strand.
CTGCGGTGGCGGCGCCGGGGACACCGATATGGTCGCGACAAAAGCCGTCGGACCGGGAAGCTCGGTGCAGGAAAAGTTGTCACAACGGATTTTTCTTTGATTTTTAACCCGCTGCAAAATTTTTGTTTTGAGAACTGATATTTGGTTGGGACGACAAAATGTTAGCTAATTCAGTGATTTTTCTCTAAAAAAAATATATATACATTCTGCCGATGCTACTAACTTATTGAACTAACTCTTCGTTAATAAATCTCAGTTCTCATAACAAATAATTCAGAAAGGTATGAAAGCCAATTCGAATTCAATACTGTCAAAATTACAATTTTTTTTTTCCGTGCGCAGCCGGACACTCGGCCAACGGGATGCACGCGGCGCGATCCGGACCGCATAAAGATTAGCCATCCCGGCTAATGACACGCATTGCGCCGCGTCCCGGCCAGGGGGGGGGGGGGGCGGTGCGGTGCGCTGCAGCCGGCCGCGTTCACTTGGCGGTCCATCCGCGGGCACCTGGCGGGCGCCTGGCGGGGGCTTGGCGGGGGCCTGGCGGGGGCTGGGCGGGGAGGAGGAGTCGTGCGCTTCTCGCCCCGCAGGCACGACGACACTCGCGTGGCGCGGTGGCGCTCATTCCAGGGAGCGGTAAAAGGAGACACACAGGAGGGAGAGAGGGAGAGAGAGAGAGAGAGAGAGACTGCGCGACAGGAGTGTCATGCAGCTAATTGGTCGCTCTGCGGTGCGGCGGCACTCTGCTGGGCACCCCGTGAAACAAGGACATGACGACGGAACGCGGGGCGGCGGCCGCCGCTCGCTGCAGGCCGCCCGCGGGGCCCTGCCCGGCCCGGCCCGGACTCCGGGAGCACAGCACGTTTCGAGTTAAGGCCCTCGGCGACAAAGAAAAAAGAAAGAAAAAAAAAAAAGAATGTGAGACGTGCCGCATTGCCGCCGCGACGCGACACACGAGCTGCCGACGGCCGCCGCCGACGCGAGACTTACGCCGCCCGTGATTGGATTCAGTACCAAGAAGCGCAAAAAAAAGTAGGGAGAGAGAGACAGAGAGAGAAGAGGTTTTCATCGCACGCGATATAGATGTATTCCTGCGGGTACTTTCTGCCACGTTTCTTGGGTGACATTTACCGTCCGCAGATTCAATTAAAGCAAAGAGAATACTGCGCGGCCTTGGGGCTTCTCGGTGCGTGAGGCCCATGTCGGGTCCCTGCGGCGGTGAGGGGGGGAGCAGTCACCGCGCCGCGGTCTGCCGGCGTTGTTACTTTCGCTGGCTGCGAGTTGGAGGCGGAACAAGGAGCCGGGTGCCACGCTTCTGCCCGCAGCCTCCGGCACCCCTCCGGGACCTCTCCGGAGCCCTCCGGCTCCTACGGTCTTCGTCGCCGACCTCCGAGAGCGGGTGTCCCACGCCGAGACGCCCGCCCGCCCGACCCGCGAGTTCGGACGCGACCAGGACGGACCAGGACGTTGGTGGAGACCTCAACGCACGCGTGGCGCCAAGCGCCGGGCGGCGGGCGGCCGGGGCACGTGCGGACGGCGCCAGCCGGGGCAGCGGACGCGGCGGCCAGAAAGCGGACGAAACGGCGACATTTTTCAGACCGCGGCGGCCGGCCGGCACAACTATCCGGGCGCGGCAGGCCGGGGTCCAACCGGATGCAGGCGCACGGGAGCCACTCGCGTCCGGCCCGCCGCCGCCGCGCCCCGCCGGCCCGGGTGTGACAGTGGCGCGGGGCCCCGCGCTCTGACATGTCACATGTCACGTCTCGCGGAGAAACATTTCGGACGCGGGAGTGCAGAGGCGGCCGCCGTGCGCCGCGGACCGCGAGCGGGGAGCGAGCCGCCCGCGCCGCCCCGCGGCACACGCCGCCGTCCATCGAAACCGCGCCGACGCAAAACCAGCCAAAAAATTCCAAAGCTTTCTAAAACTTTCCCTATTTACCTTTTTAACGCGAAAAAAAATATCGTTTCTTTCTCACGATTTGTACGACACGCCCCGCTACACGCGCGTGTATGTGTGTATGTGTGTGTGCTGCGGGCGTGCGTGCGAGTAGGACGGAGAGAGGGTGCCAAACACGGGACGTGCTGAATGCGGTCAGGCACGGAGCATCTCTGTCTCTCTCTGTCTCTCTCTCTCTCTCTCCCTCCCTCTCTCAGACCGTGTCACTCACGCATCTCGGCACGCGTGCGTGTGGGCTCGCCTCCAAGCCCAGCGGGCCACGCACGTCAGCAGGCGGGCCCGCGGAGTTCGGAGAGCGCGCCGCTGCCGCGCGGTGGCGCCGCCTGGTCCACGTCGGCGGCCGGCCTACGCGGCCGCGGGATGATTCACTCGGCCGGCCCATTTATTTGCCGGTTTTAGGGAGGGGCGGCGGCGGGCGCGGCGTTATGGATGGGGTGAGAAAGTTGTTACCGGCACGGCACGGCACGCCTCGCACGCCTCGCGCGCTCCCGGCCCGGGCCGCCTCCTCCGTGTCGGCTTCTAATCCCTCGTGCTGGCGACGCTCTCCGTTCCGGCCGGCGTTGGGGGGGACGACGTGCACACAACCGACGATACTAACTACTCGCCGAGGGGATAAAACCGTTCGACACATTCATTGTCCCTGCCGTTGTGGGGTGAGCGGGCCGAGACGCGCCGTCCTCGGCCGGGCATCATTTTCAGCGGGCGGCGGCGGGGCGGGCGGACGGTGGCCGCCCATTCATTGTGCAGGTGTCTGACGATCCGACCGCGGCCGGCCTGCCGGCCATCAGGCGGCCATCAGCCTGCGCCGCAGCCCGCAGCGCCGCCCTACAAGGAGGCGGGCCGCGGGCCGCGGTCACCGCCAGCGACAGCAGCGGAAACGGTCCCAAGTCGCACACGGGCCGACGATCCAAAAGGGACGGGCGGGCGGCGCCCGGGCCCACCCATGGACCCGTGGGCCCGCCGCACGGGCCTCCCACGGGCCTGCCGTGGCCTCTGCGGCCGCCGCTGGAAGCCTTCCGGGCCTCCGCCATGGACCAAGTGATTGTGGTCGGACCCACGTCGGACCCTACTCGCCTCGGCATGATGGAGAAAGTGACGTTGCGACGTGTCTATGAAAGGGTTCCTGCTGTTACTCAAGAAGGGGCGCCGAGAAACAATGTACAGAGACGGATCCACAGCAGCGAGCCGCTGCCGCTGCCGCCGCCGCCGACTGCCCGGTCCGGCCGGACGCTCCGGCCGGCTCGGCTCCAGCCCCCAAGGAGTAGTGCGTTATCCCGGCGTGTTGCTTCACAAATCCCCCCCGGCCCAGAGTCGGCGGGGCGGAGCGGAGCGGCGCGGCAGCCGAAACTCGCAACACCACGTAAGGGCGGCACGGCAGCGGCGCGCCCCGCACGCGTGCACACACGGCCGTGCGCGCACAACTCGCCTTCCGTGCGTCGGGCACGAAAGTAAAGGACGGGAGGCGACGCGGCGCGGCGCGGCGGCGAACCTTTAGAGGGGGTTTCTAAAAAAAAAAAGAGACGAGAAGTAAAAAGTGTCGGCAGACTCTCCTCTCGCTTATCAGGGGCGGCTATCGCGGGCCATCGCCGTCGCCATCCTCACCGCCGCCGGCGCCGCGCCACTCGGCGGCGATATCTTGGCAGCGCTTTGCTCCGCGTCTCCTCCTGCCCGCGGCGGACGGCAGAGCCGCCGCTCCCCGTCGCCAGAACTGTCTCCCCGAACGCTATAAGCCGGCGTGAAAATATTTTTAAAATCTGAAGATAAGAGTGGCATTATGTGCACACTTGCGGAGACCTGCCCTTGATGGCCCCCACTCGCTCGGACACCGCGGCTATGGCCTCCTGGCCGCGGGTGCCGCCGCCACCGGTGACGTCGCCGGGCCCTCCGCAGCTCCGCGGCCCCGCGGCCCCGCCCCCTCCGCGCAGTAATACGGTTTTCCTACCCGCGGTTGCGCAACGCAGGACAAAAAGGCAGCGGCGGTGTCGGCGGCGGCGGCCGGGCGGACCGACCAGCAGCCGGTGCGCGCGCCGCCGGGCCACTAATGGAGTAATGCTTTCCATTCACTTGGTGGCCGCCGACCGTGCGTGCGCGGTGCGTGCACTGAGTGACTCGTTACACAACGGCGTGCCGCGGACGGCCTGCCGTACATGTCCACGGCCCGTGTCTTACCCGGGATCACACAGGAGTTGGTGCGGGGGAGAGTGGCGACGAGTGTGTCCGGGGGCGGCGGCGCCTGCCTGGCAGTGCCTGGCCGCGCCTGGCCGCGACGCCTTGGCCGTCGTGACGGCGGCCGCGGGCCGGGCACGACTCGCGGGCTGATCCATCTTCCTCCCCGGACAGCGCCGTCCCCGAGCCACCACTGTCTCCCCCGGGGCCGGCGGCCGGCGCATAGCACACGCACCGGACCCAGTTACCTTGCCGACCCGGCCGCTGCCGTCTCCGGGACTCCGGGACCGGCCGGCCGGCAGCAGCCGGGTGAAAGGAGATCTCGACCACTTAATTATTCGCGGCCAGTCCCCTGGGCCGTTGGGGGCTGAGCTGCTGCTGCTGCGGCGGCGGCGGCTCCGGGAAGGGAATCGGGGCGATTCGGCCGCAAAACAACAGTCCCGTGTCCGCCTCGGCGTCCGGCCGGACGCGGGTCATGAGGGCTGTCCCCACGGTCCCCACTGTCCCCGCACGGCCCCCACGGCCGAAGGCACGCCGAAGGGCTGCTCGCTAATTAATGAAACGACGGCCGCCCGGATATCGGCGGAAACTGCGGCGCCGGCGGCTGCATGTGTGCGTGCGTGCGAGCGAGCGCGGCCGTAAAGATGGCCGCCGACACCTGTCGCGGGGCTCGTCCCACCGGCGGCGGCCGCGAGGTGCCGCGCGGGTCTGGAGTTACCGCGGCCCGGGAGCCCGTAAAACCCGACGACGCCTCCGGTAAATCTCCTAAGCTTAAGTGCAAAAGGGAGGGGGTTTTAAAACCAAATAATAAACATCGGAGCGAGGAAAAACAAACATCCTTCTTCTCCCCTCTGGAAATGAAACAGAAAGGTAGCAATTTGGCTGCTTTGGGGGAGACCCCCCCCCCCTCTCCCCCTTTTACAATGTATATTGTAACGGCCGCCGAAGGCGTCCGCCGCAATCTCGTAAACCTCGTTCCGCGCCGCGTTCGGGGGCAGGCTTTATCGCTCACACATGCCGCCCTCCCCATTTTCCTGGCCGGGCGGCCCGTGTCGTCCCCGTCTCCGCTGCGGGGAGCTTTCACGGCGGCAGAAAGTTATTTCGTCGCCGTAAATCAAAGCGACGTCGACGCCCGGCGCGCGCGCAACCGCCGAGTTATAGTCGCGAGCAGCGTCCCATTGCACAGCTCTTAAATATTTTTTTTTCCTTGTTCAAGACGGGCAATCCTCCTGACATTGCAAATGACGGTCGCGATCATTCCGCCCTCCCGAGCGCCTGCCAGCCGCCGGGTAGGCAGGCCCGCGGCACACCGCTGTCGCCCGGCGGCCTACCCTCCCGCCGCCGAGGCGCCGGCCCGCGGACGGGACCAGCGACTCCTCGGCCGTGCGCCGCGCTGCGGCCGGGCTGCATAGTGCTGGAGGAGAGGGGCGCCGCCGCCACGTGGAAAACGCCCCGGGGTGGGAATCGGCCAGCGTTCGTGGCCACACCCAACCTGCATGCCGGAGAATCCCACCTTATACCTAGCCCCACTGCTGCGTTCTCTATCTCTCTCTCTCTCTCTCTCTCTCTCTCTCTCTCTCTCTCTCTCTCTCTCTCTCTCTCTCTCTCTCTCTCTCTCTCTCTCTCTCTCTCTCTCTCTCTCTCTCTCTCTCTTACACTCTCTCTCACTCTCCGTGCCTCTCTGTCTCTCTCTCTCATTACCCGGAATCAATCCATTTTCATGAAGTGCCACTTCGTAAGCCCAACTTTCCTGCCCAACGTGGGGCGCTGCGCTGCTCTGCGCCGCGCTCGGTCCTCCTGGCATCCGAGCCGTTGCTCCGGGCCGCTCCAGCAGCGGCAGCAGCAGCTGTCCGACGCGGACCCGGCCGGCCGCCGCGTCCGCAACTGCGACGCTCGCTGCCCGGAGATGCGTTGCTTGGCCCGCGGCCCGCGGCCAGCCTCACGGACCGCCGCTGATGTGCGGAGGCCCGCGGAGGCCCGCCAAGCCCGCGGGATTCACATCACTTTCGCTGACCGCAAGGCTGCGCGGCGCGGCGCGCCCTGCAGTGCAGCAGTGCAGGGCGGTGCAGCACAAGTGCGGGGCGGCGCAGAGCCTTGTCGCGGCCCGCCGTCCCACGGCAAGAGGCGGAGGCGCGGCGGCGCTGCAGAAGCAGCAGCTCAGCTCACAATTTGCGCCAACTTCGTAAGCCTTTTTTCCCTCCTCGCACGACGAGTGAAGTGGGGCGGGAGAACTTTCCCAAAGCTCCGATGATATGGCGGCGCCGGCGGGCGCCGCCAGCACGCGGCCACTGGTGGCCACTGGCGGCCACACGCCCCGCCGGACCCGGGCGCCCGGCCCTGCCTGCCCTGCCGGCCCTGCCCGGCCCCGGGGATCGGAAATGGATTGACAAACCAGTCGGGGTCCCCGCGGCCCCGCGGCCGCCACGCCCCTACCGGCGGCTCCCGGGGCGGTCCGGGGCTCCTTCGGGGCTGCTCCGGGGCTCCTCCAGGTCCCCCCGGGGGCCGGCGAGCCGACTCTCCGGTGGGGGCCCTCGGGTCGGGCGCCGGGCCCGCGGCTCCGCCTCCGGCCCTGCCCGCCCTGCCCCCCTCCCCCGGCATTCCTCCACGCGGATCCCTCCCCTCCCCGGCGGCAGCGGCGGCGGCGGCGGCAGCGACAGGTGCCGGAGCCTGCGCTGGAACCCCGCCGGAGACTCCGGGCACAACACGTCCGGTGTCGTTTGCGGTCGGTCGTACATACACACACACACACGCCGCGAGCGCGCGCGCCCGCACCGACAGTCGCGTGCCGCGTCCCCCACAAGTCCAGCCGCGAAGAAGTGCAGTGCAGTGCAGTGCAGTGAGTGCAACGGCCTTACGGACCTTTACCGACCAGGATTTTTACCTCACCTCGGCGCCATGGGACTTACTCTGCCTAAGGTAAGTGTCTCCGGGGCGTGGTGCGTGCAAGCGGCGGTGAACGGGGAGCCAGACCGCCCGAATTCGTGTGCATGCGTCCCACCACCTTACCGCAAGTAGAGGAGAGCGCAGAGTCTAGTTCGCCTTCTGAGACAAATTTGCACTCCAATGATGGAGTACAGTGGACGCTGTCCAGGATTTCACTCCTTTTTTAACTATCTTTCGGGAGAAATTTGAGTAAGCCTGGCCCGGAAAAAGTTTTCCTGTGCGCAAAATGGCATAAATAGGGAAATGTAGAATTTCCCTTCTGTAAAAAAAAATAAAAAAATTGTGTTACGGTGTGGCATCTCCTGACGCGCTCCTAACTCCATTAGGGCCGGGGGGCGGCCTCAGATACGCATCTGTCCCCGGCAGGCAGCGCGGCTCCCGGCGGCACGGCCCGTGACGGCGTTCGGCCACCTCGCGCGCCACACAGACTGGGTTGCTTTTCTTTTTAACGACGCCGACAGACTCCCCGGGCGAGCCGGGGGTGATCCGCGGGAGTGAGAGTCTGATGAGCAGCCCCGCGCCGTACGGTCCTGCAGCGGCCGCGGCCCGCGCGGCGAGGCGGTAAACATAAGGAGCAACGTTACGGCGCGCCACATTGCGATTAAATGAAACGGGTTAGCGTGGCCGGAACAAACACCCCGCCCCGCGCCTGCCTGCCCTTTTGTTCCAGGCCCGCGTTTACAACGCGCGGCCGTGCGGCGGTGGCCGACCCCGCGCCGAAGGGCCCCGACGGGCCCCGAAGGGTCAAACGGAACGGATATAAGCAGACGGATGGCCGGGCATCATCATTTTGTCGTCCGCCCTTCCCTTTTTACAGCCTGTAAATTTCGCAAACGAGTCGTAAAAAACAAAACAAAACAGGGGAGCCTTGGCGCGGGTACGAGGCGGCGAGCCGCGGGGCCCGCACGTACGGAGACGGCTCGCCCGTTTTATTTTCGTACTCGTTTTTTTCTGGTCTTTTTTTATTTGTTCTTTGTGTATCTTGAGTGAAAGCAGGCAAGGATCCTCATTTTTCAGTTGCCCGTGAGCATGGGCAAAAATACTTCCGCGACAAGTTAGCCCGGAGAAAGGGCATAAACGTGTTGAACACGGGCGAGAAGATGGATTGATTCTATGGAAAGCGGCGGGGTGTCGCCTCGACAAAAGAGCACGCACAGCGGCCGGGTGACAATGCCGGGCCGCGCACGGGCGCCGCAGCGCGCGGCACAAAGCGGGACATAAACGAATCGAAGCAGGGGAGAGAGAACGGAGGAAACCGAGAAGAAACCCCGGCCGGCCGGCTGGGCTCCCGTGCCGGACGGGTTTGGGGCCCGCGGGCCGCGGGGCCGGCCGGGCGGCCGGGCGCCGCGCGGCCATTCCTATATGGAGCGGAGAAAGCCTTGAGGGACCTTGACGCCCCGGTCAGATCATGTAACTGCGGAGGAATTCGCAATTACGCGAGTCAGGTGCGGAGCCGGCCGGATCCGGGGGGGGGGGGGGGGGGGGGGGGGGGGGGCAGCCCGGCGGCACCCGGCAGCCCAGCCACGACGCCGAGCACAAACTCTTTGCGTGTTGCGATTAAAATCGCGGACACAGCGTGTCGGTGAACGCGCGAGCTCGGGTGTGACCATGTTTGTCGGGGGCCAGTCAGCGTGCGCCGAGCGCAGCGGCGGCGAAGCCATCGCCTTTCCTGCCGGCGGCGGGTCCGGCACGGCCGGCGCTGCAGCCGGGGACTTACAGCACGAAGGGCAGCGGGCGGCGGAGGCACGTAAAACACTGCAGTGGCGGTAGTAGTGCTGCCCGGCGACGTGGAAACGGGAAATGATGGCTTGATGGTGTAATGGGTCCGACACCGAGAACATGTCAATCGCAGCCGCCAGAAGGGCCCAAAGGGAGGCGGGGAGAGGGGGGTGAGCAATTGTCGTTACGCGCCCCCCCCTCCTCCTCCTCCTCCTTCAGATCCGCGGCTGATGAGCCGGCGGCCAGCCCAGGCGGGGGTAGGTGCCCGCCGGCAGGCGGCCGCGACGCCGCACCGCCGCGGCACCCCGAGGCATCTCACTTTCTCGCGGATTCTTGCAGGCGCGCCGCTGCTGAGCGCGGCCGCCGGCCGCCCTGCCCGTCTCTCTGTCATTCCACTTGTCCGGGCCGATCCGTCAGCGGCGCCCTCCAGCCCGCCGCCGCCGCCGCCGCCTCACCTCCCGAAGCTCAGCCGGATGCGTGTCGGGTCAGAAACATATAAACGCAGCGTGCCAAAACACTGCGCGAGGCGGCTATACATGCCGGGCAGCGCGCGAGCGCCGCGCGGCCGCGGGCGAGAACCCGAAACCACTTTCTAACCGATGCGGTCGGTCGTCACCTTCCGAATGTTTCAGAGTCAATATAACCCCCCCGATCGGAGTCGTTAACCTGCTCTGGCAACCCGAACCGGGGCTCCGGGGCTCCGCGGCCTCCGCAGCCTCCGCAGCACTCGCTACGCCTCCAGAGCCGAGAGCTGCCTGACGGCCTGACCCGACCTGACCCACCTGACCTGACCTGACCCGCTGTCCACTGCTGTCTCACGCACACGCTACTTTTTTCCCTTCCTCTGCTTTTTCGAGGAGAGATGGCGGTGGCGACGGACGGACGGTGCGAAAGAGTGAGACTCGTTAGGGCCGCGCGAGCGCGGCGAGCGCGTTTCGGAATCGCCTTTCTCCGCTCCAGTCCGCCGCCTCCGCGCCCTCCCTCTGGCAATCATTAATTTCATTATAAATCCCTTTCGTAATATTTTTAATTTATTATTACTTTTTTATATTTTATTTCGAGAAAACGGGTAGGTGCGGATCGCGGCCGCAGCAGCGGGCGCGCGGCATTAAAAAAAAAAGGGAACTGCCTAGATTACGATCTCCGCGCGCGGAGCCGCGGAGTGAATTCATTGGGAGGATAATTTTTTGAAAGTTCCGCGGTCGTAAGGTAAGGGCCCGGTGGGCCGGTGGGCCGGCGGGCCGGTGGGCCGGCGGGCCGTGTGGGCAGCGCTGGCGGCGCGGGGCACGCGGGCTGCGCGGGCAGAGCACGCCGCGCTAAACGCTAATCACCAGCACACTGACCGCGCGCCGCCGCCGCCGCCGCCGCCGCGCCACTCTTAATGACTCACTCATTTAAATCCCACTTTTTCTCGACATTCCGCACAGCGGCGGCGGTGGCCGAATTCAGGTGCCGCCGCCGCCGCCGTTGCTGCTGCTGCGGTGCGGGGATCCGGTTCGGCGCGGCGGCGGCACAGGGAGGGCGTGGCCCGCACCGCCCCCAACGACATCATTCGCCTCCCCCGTCTTACAGCGACACTAACGCGCGGCGTCTCCGGGCTCCAAGCAGCGGGCGCACAGCACACAGCGTACAGGTGTCTACCCGATGCAGCCGTACCGGTGGTGGCGTTCCAATGACTCCTGTCAGCGCAGGGAAAGGCGGCGCAAAGACTTTCCTTCGCACATATCGCCTTTAGAATGCAGTATCACCACACACACACACACACACACGGCGGGCTGCATACTGTCAGTGTCCTGGTGGCAGCTGCTCGCGGCGATGCCGGCTGCCCCGTCCGGCAATAAAGGTCGGCTCGCACAGAGGAGGGGAGGGAGAGAGAGAGAGAGAGAGAGAGAGAGGGAGAGACAGCGAGAGAATGAGAGAGACAGAGAGAGAAATGATAATAAAAAAGCGCGCCGGTCGCCGCTCGGATTTCGCGCGCCTGTCGTGACCGGGGACGCATATTTAGCGGCGCGGCGCACTTGAGCTGCCGTTCGGATTCGGCGGCCCCGCCCCCCTCTCCCCCCGGTCGCCTCCAGCGGACCTCCATCTCGACTCACTTTCCACCTCGCCGGAATTTACTTTTGCCTGCCCGGCAATTACAGGGGAGGGCCGAGTCCGTGGCCGGGAGGCGGCGGAGGGGAGGGGAGGGGAGGGGAGGCGCCGGCCGGCCGCCAGCCACCGGGCGTGCGCCGGCGTGGGCGCGCGGCCGCCGCGGCACCGCGTCCGCGCCAAACCTACGATCAGCGGCCATCAATGACGCCCGCCATCATCGCGATAATCATAACGATCATCACGCTGCCGAAGATGATGATGACGACGACGACTAGTCAACCGGAGCAGAGAAATCGGAGGAAAGAGTCGGTCGCCTGCTTATTGGCGCTTCGGCGGGCAGGTTTCCCTCTCTTCTGGGGGACCGGGGGGCGGTGGCCGCAGACCGCTGCAGATGCATGGGGGCGGGGCAGCGCCGGGCAGCGCGGGTCCGGGGCGCCCCCGCGGCCCCGCGGCCCACGGCACCAGCAGAGCAGACGGGCGGCGGGCGACACGTCGGGTGCGTGCGCGCCGCGGTGCTGCACAGCAAGTGCAGCGCGGGGGAAGAGAAACCCCGGCCGGGTGCGGGATGTGCTGTGTGCTGTGCAGGCAGGGGCCGCGCAATTGATTTCCGAGCGCCGACTAGCAGAGGAGCGCGGCGGCGCGCTCTGCCCCGTGTCCGTACGGATCCGTTGTGTTATGCCGGCCCGCGCACGCGTGACGCGGTGCGTGCGTGGCGCGTGCGGGACGCGTGCGGGACGCGTGCCCAATGAATAATGGCCGGCAGGCACGCGAGCCGTCACCGGAGCATGATGCCCGCGCGCGTTCCCATGGGATGCCGCGGAGGAGAAAACCAATATATTCGTCGTCGCCGTCGTCCGCGTTGCCACTTTCGACGACGTCGACTCCGAATCGAACATTCCCATCTTAATGAGTCGGAACGGGGCGGGGCGGAGCGCGGGGCGGGCGGGGCGGAGCGCGGGGCGGGGCGGGGCGGGGCGGGGCACGGAGGGGCGACGGCCGCTGGCGCCTGCGGGCCGCGGGTTAGGCAGCCCGCACGCACGGCTGCCCTCGCCGCCGGCCGGCTGCCTACCCCGCGGGCTGAAACGCGCCGCCGCCCACCGCAGAGGCTGGTGCCGCCGCCAGCTGACGGCGGGCGGACGGATCCGCCGTTTCCATCAGGCTCTGCGGTTTTGGCTGCCCCGGCCTGGCCAGGAAGGAGCTCACCCTGCGGTGCCCTGCGGTGCCCCGCGGCAGGCCGGCCCGCGGGGCTCGTGACCCCGCCGCCGCGCTGTGCCGCTCCGCGCTATTCGCACGGCGGCACGCATTGTCATTATTGGCACGGTCCGTCATCGCATTGTCCGCGGTGCCGGAGGTACGACCCGCAGCGCCGCTCCGCACCGCGGCGCCGGCCCGGGAGGGAAATGCTAAAAATTAAATAAACGAAAGTGAGAGACGCTGCAGGAGGTTAACATTCAGCTGGCCTCCGAGGCGAGACTGGTTTGGCCGTCTCCCCGGCATGCGCCGCGCTGCGTCCGCACGCTCGGCGTTCAATAAATAGCTAAAGTGTCATTCGAAAATGAAGTGTTTGATTCGTGGGGTGGTGTGAGTGCGAATAACTAAACAGGGGTGAAGTTCCTCACTCGCGTCGGAGCGTTCGAGCCCGCCGAGCACACGGGGGGCCGCAAAAGCAAGAAATAAAAGTACGGCGCGCGGCGCGTGCGGCGGCGGGGTCGCGTGCCGCACAATAGCGGCCCGTATCATCTCTTGCCTAACAAGAGAAATTTTCGTCAATTAGCTCAGAGTCCGGACCAAAAGGCAGCGGCATGGCATGGCAGGGGCGGGGAAGGGCTTTCTCTGTCGTGGCGGCGGGGCGTGGCAGGGCGTGGCGTGGCGTGGCGGGCCATCGCGGTGAGCCGGAGCTGACGAGCCGCAGCCGGCGTGACGCACGCAACGTCAGGACCGCCGCTGCCGGCGCGGCGGGTGCGGTGCGCGGGCAGCCACACCCCCGATGACTAACCGCGTGTGTTGTGTGTTGCAGGTCGTCCTCGTGCTGATGGCGCTGGTCGCGGCCGCGCACTGCGACGGCATGGGCTTCAGGGAGCGCAGCCGCGAGGCCCGCGATGGCGGCCGCGAGCGCGAGGCCTCGCCGCGGGACGGGCCGCGGATCCGGCGGGAGCCGCCGCCGCCGCCGCGCCACCACTACGGGCCCGGATCGCCCGGGCCGCCGGGGTCCGCGTCCGGCCCGAGGCCCTCCAAGTCCGGTTACGGGCCGCCGTCCGCGCACGGCCACGGCCACCCGCACGGCAGCCAGCACGGCGGCCCGCACGGCCACGCGCTCACCTCCAAGCCGCGGTACGGGCCGCCGCCGCCCAAGCACCGCTCCAAGCCCGGCTACGGCCCCAAGGGTAAGGGCAAGCCGCACGGCCACGGGCCCAGCCACAGCCACAGCCCGGTCGCGCTCGACAGCTTCGAGTCGCCCTCCACCTACGACCGGCCCACCCGCCAGAGCTACGGACCCAGCAAGAGCGGCTACGGCCACCGCCCCTCCAGCCACCCGTCCGGGCCCTCCGGCAGCGGCAGCCACCCGAGCGGCCACCCCAAGCAGCACCGCCACAAGTCCACCTACTCGCTCGGACACGGGCCGTCGCACGGGCCCTCGCCGTCCAAGCCCAGCTACGGGCCGCCGCCCAAGCCGTCCAAGTACCGCAAGACCAAGTACCGCGGCTACAAGCCCGCGTACGGCCCCGGCAAGCCCTTCAAGCCCTCCGCGTACACCGGCCCCTCGTCGCTGCCGACCTCCGCCGAGTACAGCCCGTCCTCCGAGTCCAGCCTGCTCAACTCCTACGGCGAGCCGGCGCAGCACAGCACGTCGTCGCCCTACTCCCCCGGCAAGGCCCCCTCGCTCGCGTCCTCCCTCTCGTCCTCGCCGCACTCCTCCGAGAGCGGCGGCAGCAGCAGCGCCAGCGGGAGCGTCGGCTCGTACGAGGACGTGTCGTCCAGCTACGAGACGGCCAGCTACCAGGGCCCGCAGTACAAGCCGCACGAGTCGGCCGCCGGCGCCGGCGGCGCGCACTCGACGCACACCGAGATCCAGCCCTCCATCTCCTACACCCTCCTGCCCACGCACGGCGGCGGCGCCACCCTCAGCCCGGACTACAAGCCCAGCGGCGGCCACGGCGGCAGCCACAGCGGCGGCCATGACGGCGGATACAAGCAGCCCAAGAACCCGTACGCCTACCGGTCGCAGTACGACTCCGGCTCCTCGTTCAAGGCCCCCATCTCGCACGGCGGCGCCGCCACGTCCTACATCAGCGTCAACCACCCCGGCGGCACGGCGGCCACGCCGTCCGAGGACGCGTCCGCCTTCGGCTCGCACGGCCAGGCCGTCCTGACCACGGGCTACCGCGCGCCCGACTCGTCGTACGAGGGCACGGCCTACACGGCCAGCAGCACCAAGCCCGCCGCCGCCACCTACTACAGCAGCATCCCGGCCTACACCCGCCAGCAGCAGCAGCAGCAACAACAACAGCCACAGCACGGCTACCACCGCCAGCAACAGCAGTACGGCGACATCCAGACCGCCGGCTCCAGCGTGCACGCCCAGCAGGTGCAGCCCGGCGCCGAGAGCTTCCAGGCCCCCGCCGAGGTGTTCGGCTTCGTGCCCTACAAGCAGGTGGCCGTCTCGGCCAGCGTCAACACGCAGGCGGGGCCCGCGCCGCCCTCCCCGATGGCGGCCCCCATCCACGTCCCCAGCCCCGGCAGTGCCGCCAGCAGCAGCAGCAGCTCCAACGAGGTGGCGCAGTCCAACCCCAACCTGTCCGGAGGGCTGTCCCCGCAGGACTGGGACGCGTACTACGGCGACTCCAGCAAGCAGAGCAAGCCCGTCGCCCAGCCCCAGCAGCACCAGCAACACCAGCAGCAGCACCAGCAGCAGCACCAGCAGTCCGACGTCCTCTCCCCCAACTACTACGACCCGCTGCCCCAGCAGCAGGCCCCGCAGCAGGCCCAGCCCCAGCAGCAGGCCCCGCAGCCGCACGACTCCTACGGCAGCAAGGTGAGCAAGCACCGCCACGGCCTCGCGTCCTCGTCGCGCAAGAAGGACACGACGCAGGCGCACCTCAAGATGCTGCTGCAGCAGCGCGCCCAGCAGCACAAGCAGGCCACGACGCGGTACGCCCCACAGCAGCAGCAGCAGCAGCAACACGCCGACGCCCGCGACTCGTACGCCACCGAGGAGGACATCGACGAGGCCGAGGACACCGACAGCGCGCCGGAGGAGGCGAGGAGGTGAAGGCCCACGCCGGACACGGACGGCGGGGGGTCCAGGACGGCCGCGTCCCGGAGGCCCCCGCAGAAAGACGGACGGACAACGCGCCCAACACGGTCCATTCGCTCTCCAGTACAAACAGAATACGACAAATCCATCTGGGCCCCGCCCCGCCCCTGTGCACAGGTGGCCTGAGGCCGGAGACGACCCTCTAGCCGGGTATTAGGTCACGCATTTATATTCAGGACTCTCCACTTGCCCCCCGCCTGAGGCCCTCTGGCGCACAGGGAGCACGCAATTTTAGATACATACAATTATTTATTTTCATTATTGTATTATTATAATTATTTTTATTGTTGTAATTATTGCGTTATTATTTTCTTGTCACAGAGTCCCATTCAGAGGAGCTGTATTTATCAATTGCGATGACGACGGCGACTGAAATTACTGTTGCCTGGCCTCGTGAGGGATTTGCTTTCTCTCCCTGCCCCCTTCCTCCTAATTTTCACCTTCCCCCGTTATGCCTCTCACCTTTTAATTTATTTATTTTAGTTAACATAAGTTTGAGTCACTAGGTCCCCGAGAGTCCCCCGCGGGACTTGTGTAGGCGCCGCGCGATCTTTCATCCAAATTTCGAATTGTTATTTGTTGCCTTGTTAATGTTGACTTTTTTTGTTTTGTTTTTATTTTGTTTTTCGCTCCTGGCGTAAGCATGCAAATGTTCCTACGGATTCAGTATTAAGTTATGACGCCCGTCGCCGGCCCCTGCGTGGGCCGTATACGTTTTGTGTTTTATTCTCATCTGCGCCGGATGTTTCTGTTACATTAAAAAAAAGCCGAAAGTGATTGAGGAAAACGTGTGCTTTCTACGTCTTGTTTCTTCCCTCC
This sequence comes from Megalurothrips usitatus, assembly GCA_026979955.1. Taxonomy (NCBI): domain Eukaryota; kingdom Metazoa; phylum Arthropoda; class Insecta; order Thysanoptera; family Thripidae; genus Megalurothrips; species Megalurothrips usitatus. The sequence continues at coordinate 12,359,003 of CM049592.1, forward strand.
CACTCGCGTCAGCCTCGCACACCGCCCATTATACGGCTGGAGTCCGCTCGCCCGCCTGCATACAAACACTACACGCTACACACAACTACACCTGCTGACGCCTCCATTGAGCAGCGCTGCAAGTGCACATCTCCCGGGGAAGCGGGCCGCCGCGGAGCGTGAAGTTGGCGGTCAAGGCGGGGATCTCACTCGGCCACGCCGTGCCACGCCGTGTGCGCGGTTGGCGGCGGTGTTCGCTGCACGCGGGGCTCCACGCCGGGCCGCGGCCGCGCCACGCCCACCGCGGCCATTGTCATGAGAGGCTGGGCTGAGGGTCTCTCACGGGAGCGCTCCGAAATATGCGGCCGCGGACCCGTGTACAGGGGATGTGCTCACAGAGCGCCGCGGCGGGAGCCGCCGCACTTGGCACACAGAGCGGCAGCGGCAGCAGCGGCAGCAGCGCGGCGGCACAAAAACAAGACCTGGCTGCGCTGCTGCTTACACGGTTACACCTGTCCGAGCGGGAGAGAGAAAGAGAGAGAGGGAGGGAGGGAGAGGAGGAAGAAGAAGAAAGGAGGAGGAGGGGAAAGGGCAAAGTGGGGAAAAAGAGAGGGACAGGGAAAGGGAGGCGAAGAAAAATTTGGGAGAGAGATACGGAGAGAGACAGAGGGGGAAATGGACTGGAGAGAATGAAAAGGGAAAAAGTGGAATTGAAGTACAGTAACATTCAAGCGCTACTGACCGGCCCTCGTGTCACATCCGGCTTTTATAATTTAATCTGTTTCTTTTTGGAGCCTGAGCGCAGCGAGGTGCTATTTGAAGTGGGTGTTCATTTTTTTTATAATTCCATTTTTTTTAACCTACTGACCAGTGCCATTGATGCCATTGTTCGGACTTGCGGGAGCAATGCAGGCTTTTTTTTTTTAGTTTTGTTAGATTTCCAGGGACTTGGATTTACAAGTCGCGTGTTGGATGGGTTCTTCGCAGGGGCGTCTGCTCCAGTTTACAGTGAGGAGTCCGAAACCAGCAGGACAGTGCTCGCATCACACCATCGGCGTCACGATGAGGATAGGGGAGGCTTCCAGAGGCCGCAGCACGCCCGCCTCAGCGCCTCAGCACGCCCGCCTCAGCACGCCCGCCGCAGCACGCCCGCCGCCGGGCCACGCTAGCCGGGATGCACCCACGTAACTCGCGGGGCACCCCTGCTCACGTCCGGCTAATGGGCGGGGCGGGGCGGGGCGGGGCGGACCCAGGTCCGGCTGGGTCCGGCACTGCCAGGTCCGGCACGTCCGCGTCCCCGCCGGGGCTTTCACTGCATTTGCATACCCTGGACTTGGTGCTACTTGGGTCCACTCCAATGGAGGCTGCGGCTGCTGCTCCTGCAGAGACGGAGACGGCAGGACCGGCTCCGTTTTTTTTTTTGTTTGCGTTGTCTCTGTCTCTCTCTCCCGGCCCGCCTCCGGCCCGGAGACACGATAGCCAGGCCGGCGTGCGGCGCGGGTGACAGAGGTGGAGCCCGGAGCCCGGAGCCCGGAGCCCGGAGGGGCCGCGGCTGCTGTAGGGGCGGGGCGGGGCGGGGCTGCGCTGCGCCGGGCTCGCAGGGAAAGGCTTGCACCGGACCCGGCCGCAGCCCGCGCCCCGTGTTTGATCCGCACGCGATGCAGCGGCGGCACAGACTGCCGAGACTGCCATCGGCGCACAACGGGGACAGTGGGGCGGCGGCGGGACACGCCACGCCACGCCGACGCCGACCCAGAAGACACGTACCTTCTGCTCGACGAACTGCCGCCACTGGTCGCCCTGGCAGTAGCTCTGGAACTCCTCGTAGAAGACGGGCCCCGCGGCCGTGGGCGGCACGTCCAGGCAGTACTGGGGGACGCACAGCGGCGCCGACAGCTTCTCCACCAGGGCCTTGACGACCGGCATCAGGAACGAGTAGTGCTCCTGGTTCTCACCTGCGCACAGACAGGGCGGCGACCCGGCGTGTAACAGCGGCGGCGGGAGAGGGACCGGGTCCGGTACTCGAACCCGGAGCCAAGTCAGCTGTGCCCCGGACCCCGGGGGGTCGCGGGTTCGAGTGCCGGAAGCCGTTTTCACGCGACGTGACGGTGACGTACTCTTGATGGCGTCCTGCACGACGCCGTCCAGGTAGAACAGCAGGTAGGCGCTCTCGTCCGGGCTGGCGTGGCGGCGCGTCTGCACCAGCGCGTGCAGCTTGGCGGTGGCCATGGCGCACAGGTCGAGCTGGGGGCCGGCCGCGCAGGCGAGGAGCACGCCTGGGGACACATGAGGAGGCACGTCAGCGTCGGCGGGCGGCGGCGGCACCGGCCGGACGCACCCGCCGCCGAGACCGCGAGGGGCAGGGACCTACCGAAGGAGAGCTTGGCCATTTCCGTCCACTCCTCCTGGGGGCCTTCCTGGAAGACGAGCAGCGCGTCGAGCAGGCCCAGGACGCCGTCCAGCAGCTGCAACGAGAGGAGGGGAAATGAGGAAATCGCCGGCATCCGCTCGGACCCGGAGCGAGGAGGCTTCACCGTCAGAATCTCTGGCGTCTCGCAAAATCGCATCTTTTCTAGAGTTTGTGAAAATATGCGGTCTCTGGCTGGGATTCCCGGCACCGGGCTCGCGCTGGACTCACCTTGGCGGACACCTTCTTGGAGCAGTCGGGGTTGGGGTCGAGCACCACCAGGTCGTACACCCAGCGCAGCAGCTGCGCCGCGTTGTCGGCGGCCGAGGCGTGCGGCGGCGTCGGCCCGGAGCCGCCGCCGGAGCCGCCGGCCGCGGAGGCCGCGGACGCCGACTCGCGCAGGTCCGAGAGCGCGGCCTGCACGCCCATCTCCAGCAGCCGCAGCTTGAGCTGCAGGTGCGAGCCGTGCAGCTCGTTGTTGAGGCCCAGCAGGTTGATGCAGGCCATCACCTGGCCGCGCTCCTGCGGCAAAAAAAAAAAACCGAGAGGCCGACGGTCAGAGGTCGAAGGTCAAATGGCCCGGTGTAGGGGGTGGGCGCGGCGTGCGCAGTGCGCTTACCCGCCAGCAGTCGCGGCTGCCCGTCTCCACGCCGCGCCACAGCACGTTGAAGAGGATGTTGAGCACGAGGTAGCACAGGTCCTCCTCGCGGTCCCCCTGCCGGTCCGCGTCCAGCGCCACCCACTGCCGCAGGGCCTCCTTCTGCTCCTCCGTGTCACTGTCCGCGTCGGCGGGGGCCTGCGCCGCGGACGGTGCCGCCCCGTCGGTCACGGACAGCGACAGCGATGCGCGACTGCTCTCCGCGGCCGCCGACGAGACGTCCTCCGAGCTGCTGCTGGACCGGGACCTGCAACCGAGCCGAGCCTAAGGCACTCTGTCGGGGGGGGGGGGGGGGGGGGTGCGGGCCGCAGGGGGCCCCGGTGAGCTCACCTGTTCCCGGGGCTGGCGCTGGCCGAGTCCACCGAGGACAGCCGCTCGCTGAGGGAGGACCCGCTGCGGCCGGCGCCGTTCTTCAGCCGGTGCACGGCGCTCTCGCTCAGCCCCTCCAGGCTCTCCTGCATCTCGACCGTCTTCTGGCGGAACACCGAGTACGCCGAGCCCATGAACGAGCTGATGTTGTCGGCGGCGTACTGGATGTTGTCCCCGATGGCGAGCGTCACCGACTCGGCCACATCTGCGGAGCACAGGGTTCGGATTGAGGTTCGATGTCACCTCCGCGAGGACCTTAGCGCCGCCTCGTGTCCGTCCTCCCGCTCACCTTTGATCTCGCTCTCGAGGACCGACGCGGCGTCCGACACGGACGCGGAGAGCCTCGACACGGAGGACGGCGAGTGCGAGCGGTGGATGAGGGTCGCCTTGTCGCCGTCCAGGTCGAACGTGTCCTCGTCGAACGTCATGAGGTCCGGGAGGGACGTGTCCTCGACGGAGGTGGTGGGCGCGGCCGCGGCCGTCGAGATGGGCCGCTTGACGAGCAGCCGCGACACGCAGTCCTGCCAGCCCACCTGCTTGGCCACCGCGGCGTACGCGTTGGGCCGCATGAAGAGCGTCGTCAGGATCTTCCGGGCCGCCTCCACCTTGATGTCCAGGTCGGCCAGCGACAGGGAGTGCAGGAGGGCCAGGGCCGCCGCGTAGCTGGCGGCCGTCTCTGCGACAGGGGGCACAAATGTTAAGGCGAGCGGAGCGACAGCGGCACTCGGGCCGGGAAGGCGCTGGGAAGCTCACCAGTGAGGAGCATCTGGTCCAGCAGCATGGCCGCCACCTCCATGGACAGCCGCTGGTCGCCGAGGAGCGCGATGAGGCCCGGGTACATGCCGACGCCGCCGCCCACGAGCCCCGCCAGCACGGCGTTGTCGTGCAGCCTCAGCCGCTTCTTGTGCATCTCGTAGACCCGGTCCGTGCGGAGCAGCACGGACGTCAGCTGTGGGGACGGGACGGGAGAAACGTCAGGAGGGTAAGACTCGGAGCGCGGCACGTACCTGATCGCCCGGCTGCCACCCACCTTGAGCACCTTCTGCTTCAGGTCCATGCTGAAGCGGCGGTCGATGAGGAGGCAGTACAGCAGGTCGGCGGCGTGGGGCTCGAACAGCAGCAGGAACAGCTGGTCCTTGCACTGGCCCTCGAGGTGCAGGATGAGCATCTCCAGCACCTCCATCACCAGGATCTCCTCCTTGACGGAGGACAGGAAGCCGACGATGGCCGCCACCTCCTTCACGTTCACCTCCTTCGAGATGTAGTACCTGATGAGCCGGAGGATGGCGAGCCGGAGCGCGCGCCCGTCGTCGGCGCCCACCAGGTCGCCGGGGGCCGAGTGGTGGCCGCGGATCGTGTCCAGCAGGAACTGCACGCCGTACCGCTTGCGGAACGCCTTGCGGTCCTCCTTGATGACGGACGAGATGTACTGGATGTGGCCGATGCGGATGTGGAACGGGCCCCGCGACCAGATGTGGAAGTTGAAGAGCACGTGCTGGTGCAGGGCGCGCAGCAGCGTCGGGTTGCCCGCGTCGCGCGCCATCTCCAGCAGCAGCTGGGCCACCATCAGCACGTTCACGTCCAGCAGCGCCGGCTTGGCCTGGCTCAGCAGGTGGCCCAGGATGGCGGCGCCGTGGCTGCGGAGCAGGTGCTCCTGGTTGAGCGGCGAGCCGAAGAGGAGGTTGCGGAGGAAGGACAGAAACCCGGAGACCGGGTTCAGCTCCAGCTTCCAGTCTGCAACAGAGGGTTTGGGGTGGGGACGGACGCCGAGGGCGGGGGGTTTGTGGCGGGTTTGCCTACCCGCCCGGGGCTCGGCAGACGCCGCCCCGAGAGGAGGCGGGCGCCGGGAGCACTGACCTGCGTATGAGCTGGACGGCAGCACCTCCCAGTCGTCCAGGTCCTCGGACGGGTGCACGATGCTGCCGGTGCCCGACGCCGTGATGGACATGCTCCGCTGCTGGGACGACGGGATCACGGGCACCTCCTCGCCCACCTTGCCCTTGCTGGCCTGCTCCAGGATGGGGAAGACGACGTGGATGCCGCCGATGCCGTTGACCGCCGTCTTGATGCCGAGGGTGGAGCACTGCGTGGCCACCACGTGGCCGTCGTACTTGTTGCCGGGGGCCAGGTCGAGGCACAGGTTGTCCCAGCAGGCGGCGGGCGAGAAGCAGAAGACGAGGCGGCCCACCAGCTCGCTCAGGTCGGCGCCCTCCTCGTTGGAGAAGAGCCCCCTCCAGTTGGGGCCCTGCTGGTACAGCATGCGCGCGTGCGGCGGGCTGAGCGCGTCCTGCAGCAGCGCCGCCGTGCTCAGCTGGCCGCGCAGGCACCCCGGCGACCCCCACACGGCGTCCTGCAGCCCGGCCTGGAAGCTCTTCACGTTGGGGTCGAGCGGCGCCGAGTTGCGCAGCGGCAGCGGCAGCGACAGGTAGCTGGGCACCTGGTTCATGAGGGAGGGCAGCAGGCCGCCGCCCGCGCCCGCCGCCCGCTCCAGCATCCCGGCCGCGTGGGAGCGGCGCGACGAGCCGTCCGCGACCGCGGCCGCCCCGGGCAGCGGCGCCGTGCCCCGCTGCACCACCGAGCCGATGGTACAGTAGGTGAAGGGCTCGCTCATCGACGGGAACTTGAGGGACGCGGCCAGGCGCTGCGTACCGTCCACGAACACCTGCAGCTGGTTGTGCCCGAAGGGCCTCCTGGCCATGGTGATGCACATCCCAATGCAGTGCCACCGGTTGTCGGCGAGCGGGACGTCCGGCACGGTCGCAGTGAGGAATTCCTTTTTCGTGCTGATGGCAACCACCAACATGCCATCGGCCCGAAAGAATATCTCTACGCCCGTGTTGTTGCTTGTTAGTAAGCTAGGAAAACGCCAGGGTGAAAATTACAATGGGCACTGCGTGCGTGAGTAGAGTGGTTAGAACTGTGTTGTTGGAGACATACTTGAAAAGCTGCCGCCTTCTGTTGCCAACGCCTACTCGGCTGCTGCTGGCCTGACTCGACGTAGGGCTAGTGGGACTGCCTGCCGCCAGTGGGCCCATTGCACTGGGCCCTCCAGCCGGGCTCGACACAGGGCTGGGGCTTGCAGTGCGACTAGACGGGCTCACCGGGCTGGCTGCAGATTCTGCTTCGCCGTCCAGTTTGACCCAGCAATGGAAGCTAAAGCCATATCCAGCACCGGGCCATTTTCGAATACCCGGTACTGATAGGCCATCTGTGTCGTTCTGGATGTCAAAGAAGTAGTGGCAGTCACTGTGCTCACCACGACGAGCCACGGCAGAGATGGCGTGAAGAAGTTGACTGTGATAGGGACACTGTGAAGAAAATGTATACAACATAATTCATGGCATGGCTCTCATGACGACTCTCAAGCAATGCCGGCTATCAATACCTTTTCTGCTGACTCTCCTTCTCGAAGAAGAAGGAATATACTTTTAAGTTCTAGAGGAGTGATACAGTGAGCTGCGAGGCCTTCCAGTAGGCCCAGAAGCTCTCCAACCGCCGGGCGAGACAAAGAAGAGTGCTGCTCCATCAAAGCGCAAATCTCCAAAATGACTTTATGAGCAGAGCAAACTACACGGCTGTAAAGAGGTCAATTAAGTTTTAAACACCTACAACTCAAAAGAGCATCATGATTTATTCTAATAGTAATCTTTGCTTTCGTGCATTTCCGTGCCTTAAAATATTATAGCAATGGAAACATGCACTGTGATATACAACGCTTCATGATGATTGCAACTCAAAACTTCCAAACTTTACCTCTGAAGTGAAGCATTGCATAGCTTAGCAATATTTTCAGCAAGCCATACTTGATCCACATCTGGAACGGCAGGGAGCCATCGGAGCAATATAAGCAGTGCACGACCATTCTAGAAGTTAGAATATGATTTCAAATTTTAGAAATTGGATAATACAGCACCAAAATATGAAAGTTGATTCATGCATGGAGTCTGAAACGCACTTTGAGAGAGCTATCGGACTCTGAGGAACTAGATCCATCCTCCTCACAGGCTAGTGCAAGCAATGAACGCAACAGGGGTCTCCTTGGATCACCAAGAGACTGCAAAGCTTCTGCCAGGCGTGAATATATATCTGCTTTTAACAGTCGCTCTTTAACAGTATTTGAGCCAGCTAAAAGAGCAGAGAATACGCGCACCACTTCCACAGCCATGGACTGCTTTTCCACACTCTTACTCTGAAAAAATAAATGGGAAGATAATGATCAACTAAAGAGTCAGTAACAAAATTAGTGACCCTCAACTTTTCAATCGATACTCACAGCAGACTCGGTCAAAAGGAAAAGAAGAGCATCTGGTATCTGACAATCCAAGAGAAGCTGTTGCATGTGCGCATGTAACGCTTGAGCATGTGAGTAAGAAACATTGTGAATCTGACCCCGTTTTGGAGGAAAGGGTCGCACGAGTAGACATCTAATTGCTGAAACTATTTGAGAGAAGGCATGAACACCATCTGGCGTCCAAGTTTCTTCCTTTACTCCTCGCAGTAGGACTTCTCGAACCTGTTGCACCATAGTGCCAACCTCGATCTGTCGCTGAAAAGTAAACAGAATTTCATAAGCACAAAAACAACACAACGGTCAGAGACCTTTAACACTCTCTAAAAAAAATAAGATGAATTACCTGGTCTGGAGCAGATTTGAGAAGTACTCGTGCCATGAGGACAAAACACTGTAGAGCATGATACCTCAACTCTGGTGGTGTGACAGTATTGGCTACAATGGCCATGAGCATGTTGACAGTAGCAGGGCAGATTGCACGTAGTGCATTGTGCTAAAAAAAAAAAAAAAATTGTCTTTACAATTTTTACAAAAAAAAAATCCCCTAAGATAATCAAGACACTTGGCAGATTGTGTGACAAAACCACAAGAAAATAGTTTTAGTTTCATGAATATAAAGTCCCGGCAGACAAATACATTCACATTTTACATGTTGTAGCATGTCATGCATAATAGCATAAAGTATGCTGTTTTTTTTTAGGGCAAGAGTGAGCTTGAACTAAATGAAAACAATAAGTTACAGTACAGTGACAGTAGCAGAACTAACAGATGAACACATAGAACACAACGCATTAGCCTAATGGAATGAAAACACAAACCTGAACTCAAAACCATTCACCAAAAATACTGATTAAGATCAAAACTAAAGAACAAAAAATTCCTGAAAATTACAAACACTTATGGAGTTAAATATCTCATCCACACTAATCTGATAACTTTGCCTGAGTCCCCTTTTTGTTATCTTCCACCTCAGCAAAGAACAGGAACTAGAGTTCAATACACAAAATAAAGCAGTGATAACATGAGACATCATTGAGACAGGAGTATTTACCATCAGCCAGTACAACACAACACATAAACAAGAGTTGCCAGAACAAACTGGACAACAATAAGCCATGCAGAAGTGCTCGCTTATGATACATGCAGTACATAGTACTTGTATTAGCCTTTAGCGACACTTCTTCTTCACCACCTGAATCTGACTCACCCCATCACTTAGGCAAAAACTGGAGGTTGCCTTTGGTAGTCCCTTGGCAAACTCAGGACCCACATTTGCCTTACACGTTTTCACAAGCGCTTGCTCAGCTAAAGAAGGCAGTGTTGGAAAAACGGGGTCCAATCGCACAATTATGCTCTAAGGGAAACACCAACACCATATGTTAGACACCATCACCATTAGTTTTGTTTGCCTTAGAGAAAGACTAAACTTGAAGTAAAAAATAAAATTGTAATTTTAAATCTCACAAATTTCTCCCTTTTCCTTCTGTCCTCCCTGCCCCAGTCAGATTAGGTGTGCTAGGGGGTTAGCACAAATATGAAAAAGATGCCTTAAATGAGAATAACAGAGAAAAAGGCCTGCATGAAAGTTTTGAAGGCACCTCTTAATTCCTTTGACACAGATTTAAAGCACAGATGCATTTGCAATACACAGCTCCAATATGGAGTTCCTGGCAACAAAATCAATGTGTGGCTGCCAATTTTTAAAAAATAGGTTAGCAAAAAATCCACACGTTAATCAATCCACAGAACTACTACATGTTTTCCATTCCAGGATGATTCATTCCACCTGCATAGAAACCAGCAGAAATAGCTTCACACAGATAAAGTGCACAAGCAAAATAAAAATGAATAAAGAAGGCAATCCAGAGTGAAAAGGAAGGAACATGGAGAAAATGTAAGTGCTGCATAAGGAGATGTAAAGGAGCAGCAGTAACACAAAAATGCACAACAATGTGCCAGAGGACTTTGGTACACTGTATTAGTTCCAAGAGATATAAAATTTATGACACTGAAAAAATTCCCCTCATAAGTCATATGTGATGCAGATACCTGGGCTCCTGATACAACAGCTCCAAGAACATGAATAAGTTGAGAGCCAAGGTGCGGATAGCTCTCTATCAAGGTAGTTTCAAAACAATCTGTAGAACAAAAAATGAAAATAATAATAAAAATTCAAATGCATTGAATATGCTGACTTTCCTAAAACATTTGCCCTCGCCAAATACTTACCATAAATAAATGGGACCACTTCCACATGTAGAAGTGCAGGTTGAAATGATATCTTTTCAAAATCAACTTCATTACCACGCAAAAAATGGCGCCAAGTAAAATATGGATCATAAAGGACCTCTAGCAGATGACATACACTAGTAAAAAAGGAAACACCTGCTTCTCCAAAGTGAGCACTTTCTTCTACAAGCTGTAAAATTATAATAAAAAGATAAACAAAACAATTCTAAGCCATTATAAATCATTTGTATTTTCCAAATATGTAAGAAAGATGTGCATACCTGATGTATCACAGTAGCTGCTATACCAATACTTATAGATACATAATCACATGATGCTACAAGAGGAATGTTGTCCAGGTTCCGTGCTAGTATGGTGAGGAGATGAGTGAGCAGCTCAACCTCTGATAATGATTCACAATTTAACGTTCTCTGCAAAACAAATCGGGATAGGATATTATAAAAGGAGGAAGCTTGGAAATAAGGAAAAGTCAAATTGGTTAACTTTAAAAGAATTATTGAAACTGTTTCATGGTTTTTAAGAAGAATAAAATTAGCAAGATAAATGCTGTATGGAGTAGAGTTTGAATTCTTGCCTTATCTGTGTCACTTCTGGCTTCTTGCATGAAGTGACTGACGGAAGAAAGCAATTCTTCCGGAAGTCTTGATAAGTGTGGCCCAGCATCAGGCCGTATGTCTGCCCAGTTTGGCAAAGAGGACCAATCCAACTGCAACTGCTCCTCCCATATCGAAACAAAACCCCGAACGAACTGTCGAAAGTATTCTTCATCATTCTGAGAGGGAAAATAAATACAACGATAGAGTGAACATATAAAACTGAGTTATACAACGACAATTTAAGTAGCAAGTATCACTGCCAGAGAAAAACATGAATTGAACGAAGGTTAGAAACCAGATCCACACACACCAAGGTATTTAAAATTTCAGAGCTAACAGTTGGAGTAGAAAAATTAACCTCCCTTCACACGATTTGTCTTAATGTGAAAAATATAAACAAAACAATGACACCGAAAGTAAACGTCAGAAACATATAACCTCACACGTCAACTAGCACTACAATACCGTAGAATACGGGTTAAAACTGTTAACTGGGAAGTGACAGTACAACTGGGGCCCGTGTATGCACTCTAAGGAGTGCGCCGGATAGTCAAAATACCAATTAATAAATAAATAGTGATTAAAAATGACAAAAAGTGACGTTCACCTAAACGATGGTTTTTTCCTGATATAATTTTACCTTTGTCTTGTAATGCAGCCATAGTTGGTAAATGTCCCTCTTAACTTCCATTCTGTCCATGATGATCTCTCATAATTGATGTCTAAATTCAGAAATCTCGAAAAATCATAGAAGATTCGTGTGGCTAAGTGCGATTCTTGTATACCCACTAAATAAACATGCCCTCTCGCCCACCAGCTGATCAAAGTGGGAGGGGCAAAAGAACTTCCCTCCTCTCTACGTTCTTTTTGCGATATTTTCCAGCGCGCATGCGGAAGCACTTGATGTTTCCGTCCATCCTTCCGTTCTAGTAAATAGAAGTTAATTTAAATCAGCCCCCTTCACATAATTGTATCTGAGCATCAACTTTTGCATGTTCAGTGGTAGGAACTGTCGAGTTGTACTGTTGGCAATATGAAAAGCGAAAACAAGCGGGTTTGTTTTGATTACATCGCCTGCATGATCGTGACGTATGTTTTGTTAACTGTGCCTAAATCGTGTGTAAGGTGAGGGTTCTTCCTCGTTAAATTTCATGTCTTTCAAAAGATTCATTTATCAAGTTTAATATGTCCCTGGACTTTTTCGGTTAGCATAACACACTTTGGTTTGATAAATTTGTGATGTTCTTAATGTATAATTTATTACAACATAATCGATGTGATATTTCTAATTGTTTCAGAGTTTGACAGTCCTCCTAGTGTAATCTTTCAGTGTACTATTTTAAGGGCTAGGAAATCAAAGGAGATTGAATACAAACAATTGAAAACAAGAAAAAAATCATTGTAATTCACAGCAATAAAACAGTTAACAAACAAAAGAAAACAAGTCACAATGTATGCAAATGACATGATAGAATTGGAAGATCGTTGGTAAATCACAAGCCTTTGATCCAAGGATTCGCTGTCTCCAAAAGAGCACCAAGTTAATTGGACACTGTCGGCTAACAAGGTAGATTAAAGAAGCAAGGCATGGATCTTCACTTGTGCTTCTTTTTCTTGCCGGTCTCCTGAAACACAGAGGGGAGCATACAGTTGTTAAGGAGTACTCTCAAGATTATGTAATGTTTTGCGATGCAGCAAGCCACAATGATTGGACAGATGGTCCTGGATCTGATATGCATTCAGAAAGGAGTATCAGGGTCGAAGAGATCTTGCCACAAAGAGAACACCATCATTCTCCTGGGTCCGTGTAGTTGGGTTGTGTGTGTGCCCCATTACATGCATTGGCAGTAAGCTCGCCGCTGTAAGCATTCTCGAAAGAACGCAATGGTCCAATTTCCCAGTAGCCTCAGTCAGCTCAGCGGTAAGGTCAGGAGTCTGTGTAGTTAACATAGTGTGTAGTTAATTCGTGGGCGTGCGTGCATGCATCGGCAAGTAAGATGACGCCAAATTAGCAGGCATTTTTAAAATAAAATCTCAAACATCAAAAATGCCAGGATGCTAGTTCAGGACTCAAGAAACCTCACCCGTCTGATCAGGACTTTTCCCCCGACCAGTTAGTTAGACAGAGACAATTTCGCCCTTCGCTGAGTACCACTCGCCTCTGTTCGCAACCAGCACAAGCCCGTCGTCCCTTCACGATCGGACATAGCCTCCAGCAGGTCGATGGGGCACGACCCACCACATCGGCGGCAAGGTCGGGGAAGCTGTATTCCCTGGCACAACCCGTCCCGCCCCCACAGTGTTTAGCGAAACCGCCCAGATATATCATGGTCCGGTCAGACGGTATCAGCCGCGGGCAAAGCGCGCAGCAGTTGCACGGTGGCGCCATCTGGCGGCTCCGGGGCACAACATCCATGAAGTTTGGTGTCGAGGTAGTCGTGTAAGACCAACAGAAACGCGCCGCGCGAGAAGTCGGCCCACAATTCGACGGTGGCGCCATCATGCACGGCGGCGGCCAGCGGTGCAACTGCAACGCTGCTGACGTAGTTAGGGGGGCCGCCGCCGATGGCGCCACCGTGCAAACTGCTGCTCGCTTTGCGCGCTGCTGATGTCGTCTGACCGGACCATGATATGGCTGGGCGGTTTCGTTGTCCACTGTGGGGACGCAAGGGGTTGTGCCAGGGAATAAAGTCTTCCCGACCCTGTAAGCGGTGCAGTGGGGTGTATCCTACTGACTTGCCGGGGGCTATGCCCGGCTGGTCAGCTTGAGCTGGTCGCCCTGCGAGTGTAGGCAGAGCCCGGCGGTACTGAGCACGGGTGAGATTTCTTAAGTCCTTTACCAGCACCCTGGCATTTTGGACGTTTCAGATTTTTGCCGATGCATGCGCGCACGCGCACGACTTCACTACACAGACTCGTAGCTACAGACTCCTGCCAATGCACGCGTGTGCGTGCGCACGACCCTACCCTACGCGGACCCCCATGCATCTGTAGTGCAGTAGTTCTGTGTAGTTAAATTGTGTGCGCGTGCATGCATTGGCAGCTAGGTCTACTACCTTCGTGCCAGACAGGCAGCTATGTCCGTCCGTAGTAAGCCGACGATCCTTTACCCCTGGCCCTGGATTTGGACAAGACTCCAGAGAGAACAGTAACAAGAAATTATAAACCAAATTTTGCTCTAGAACTTGCGAATTTGATGTTATCTCAGTAGACCAGGTGCTAACGCATGCAGTCGATTTAACTACACAGGCCCAGTGCGGTTGACCGTCATCCATAGGTGACCAGACTGTGGAATTCAGAAGGCATCACTTCCTTTAGGTAGCCTCCCCATAAAGGGTGGTTGGAACCAAGGCACAATATTATTTTATTTTAAATTTTTTTACAAGTTTCCTGGTTTAAGAAATTTTTGTTCCCCTGTAATATAGTGATTTGTATCTTTTTTCTCGTATTAAAAGAAAAATCCAAAATGTTGATATCAATCAGGTTGAGAAAGAGTAGGATGCAATGGGTTTCTAGCTTATAGAAGTTTTTTTTTTCCTATTCAATAGACATTCAGACTTTTTGATTGTTGAATGAAATCTGTGAATTAATTGTCGAGGTAAAGATTTGAGGTAGTATGTTTTGGGGTTGTGGACCTCATTTCACAGAGCAGCAAGCTCGCAAGCTTAACAGCAGAACACCACATGCATTTGAACTTGTGCGTGTACAACAGCCTGAAAGCATTCTCTGTCTTGCTATATTTAATTTTTTTTAGACCTGATTAGGTATATTTTAACTATGGTTATTAACATCAAACAAACAAAACAAACAGGAGAGGATATTTTCAAGAGGAATTTTATGCCTTAAAACAGAAAGGCTCAAGTATTTCAAACGCAATGAAAATATTAACACAAAACTTTACCTCGTTTCTAAGAGATATAAAATGGTTGGCTTCATTCTCAGCTTGTCTCATGCGTCTGAGTTGCCTGACTCTGTCGCTTGAGGCAACCAAACAGCTTCGAAATCCGAAACAGAGACGCGGTACGACCTTTGATCCCCAGTGGCTGCCCAACCCTTTTCTACAACCAAATCGAAAAAATATCACCTGAAGTTTCCATTCAAAAATACAATTTTACACCCAACTTTGCAAAAGAAATAAATAAATGAAGGTGCTAATGAATACTTTGTTGTTAATGAATCGCTAATCCCCTCCAAAACCTTTAATCTTTTAAATTTTGGGATGAGCAGGGGAACAGAGAAAAAGAGTGTTTTTTTAGAATATTGAGCGACATCATTTGGACTTCAAGAAGCACATTCTACCTTATAGGCAGGACAGGTCAATAGGTTGGAACAAAATGGATCAGAAAATCAGGGTATAGTGATATAAAAAGGTAGTTTTATGGGGGTTGGAAAAAAAGATATCAATAGATAGGTTGGAAGTTTTCCATTCTTATTATTTGTTACACACGCTCAATGTGTGATCAAAGTTTTACTTCATTTTGTAACTGAAAGATTGGAAGCAGTAGACTGCCAGCTACCTCAGTTAGATCAAAAATGGTTAGCTGCATACCAAAAGCAAATTTACACACCAGCACACCTAAATTCAGTAATATTTGTATAAAATAAAATATTTTAAAAAAAAGTTTTAGCAGACATTTGAAAATAAGCTTGCAAAGGAAAAAAAAGAAGCAACACATTTTTTATCCGCAAGGTTTATTGAAACACTTACACCTACTCAGAGCAAGGCCAATACTAGCAGAAAAGTAGCTGTATTTTCTCACAAAATTACATCAGCGAGCAAATTCTAAAATGTAAGACTGCATATCTTAAGTGAATTTGTCATTACATTCATAAAATATGTAACTAGAAAAAAGCTGGATATTTGGAAGTTTAAAACATGATAGCAGAATTGTTAATCTTAGTAAACACAGTTACTTTTAAAAACAATTATGGCATGATTATTCTTAATTAGTGTAGTTTGAATCCTACTTGGCCTTCCAAGTAGAGGTTAAAATTAGCAGGCAAAGGGAAGACAATAAAGTTGCTGCATAGTCTTTTCTTGTGGAAAGACAGAAAAAAAGCGATAAAACAGTCTTGAAAGTCAGTACACAAAATAGGTGCAATATGCACACAATTCCAACTAAGGCTGTTCTGAGCACTGTAGAAGCTCAATCCATGCTATGGTTCCAGAATATAACAATTAAAGCTCAACTAAATTATTTAGTGTATGATAAGTTTATTCTAGATCCCTTTCATTTTATTACTCTGTAGGTAACAATGGTTTAAATTAAGCTGATAAATAGATATGATAAAAGCTAAGGGCAAGATCAATATGGAGTATTTCATCAGTTCAAACTTGACTAAGAGGACACATAAGATGACCAAAATTTGAAAATGTTCTCACCCATGAAATACTCCACATTGACAGCATAACATTCTTCTCAATACTACTCTGACTACTTCAAAAGGCACAATATCTTGGTAATGATCTATTTCTTTAATTTTTATTAGCATCACATTTCTTGGCTTGACGACATGGCAGTAATAAATAAGAAAGAAATGAGATCAAAATGAAAAGGAATGGAAACGCCACACAGGCATGCATCACAGGCTAGAGCTAACTCTTTGTAGATATCAGACATCAAAACTGGAAAAAAAGGTTAAATAAGGGAGCTTGTTGAAATGGAGGCGGAAGCAGACATTACAAAGTATGAGGCAAAGCAAAATATAGGTGAACGCCACAGGCATTCCATATGCTTCATTGCCAGAAGTAGTGGTTTAATACAAAAAGCAGCAGAGAAACCCTCACACATACAAACATACTGCAATAAAAACCTGATTAAATTACCTTGCTCTTTTTTGATGAAGGTGCTGGCGAGGGTGATGTTGGAGGGTTTCCATCAGTATGAATTAGTATAGGATTCTCAACAGAGAGGGGCTTCGTTGAGCCATTTACTGTTCCTGTGCCATTTGGTGTGACATTGACATCAATGGGCTTCAGAGATTCATTTTCAGGAACAATCTTCTCTTCATGGGCCGCAGGGACAGTTTTATCTTCAGACACTGTAGGAACAGTCTTATTTTCCGGAGCTGCAGGCACAGTCTTATTCTCGGGGGCTACAGGAACAGACGCTTTTTCAGGAGCTGCAGGCACTGTTGTATTTTCTGAGGCTGCAGTCACAGTATTATTTTCCAAAGCTGCAGGTAAAGGGTTCTTTTCAGAAGCCGCAGAAGCAGTTTTTTTTGCAGGTGCTGCAGGAGTAGTTTTGCTTTCTGCAGCAGGAGTTGAACATTTCTTTTCGGGGGTGGCTGGCTTTTCCACACTCTTTTCACTTTGAGGCTTCTCTGCCACAGGGTGCTCAGCAGGTTTACTACCAACTGCTGCAGCATAACTGAAAGCTGGGGGTACACTAGTTGAGTCAGGCACTGTTTGGGGTGCAGAAGTAGACTCAGTAGGAGGATCTATAACTGATGAAACTTGGGATTCCTGAGTGTCTGTCTTAGTAGGTGTCACAGGTGACACTATCTCCTGTTTCACTGGTTCAACCTTCTTCTCAGCCACCGATGTGGTAGCAGGTGGGTCAGACTTGCTTGAAGAAGAACTCTCAGTTTGTGCAGATAATGTCTGTGGGGCTTCTTTCACAGGTGCAGAAGAACTATTATCAGCAGTTATTCCCTCTTCAGATTTAACAGACTCAGCAGTTTCCACTTTTGATTCCCCAGACGCGAACACCTTCTCACTACTATTCTGGCGGCCAGGTTTCTGCTTTTTACCTTTTTTCTTGTTGGCCTCAGAATTCTTGCCACTAGGTGCCTTGTTTTCAACTGGTTTAGTACTGTTTGTCTTCGCTTCAGCTGTCTTTTCTGTAGTCTTAGTATCACATGCCTTAGGTGTGGGCTCTGCATTTGCAACTGAAGCAGCAATATGCTTTTGAAGTTCTATTTGGAGTTGTTGCTGTTGCTTTTCTAACTGTTGTTGTTTATGCAACAGTTCCCTTTCTAAAATTACTGACTGAAGACTATCTAAAGTATCATTCAGTTTCTTGCCATCCTCAGCAATATCAGCTGCCAACTTCTCCTCTTTGGCTGCATCAGGCTCCTTACCTACAAAAAAAGTAAAGCATTTAAAAAATACATATATTAAAAAAATTCACTGAAGTCTTTTACTAAAACTTTGGATACAGACCAACAGCATTTATCTGTGCCATTAGTTTAGCTCTTTCTTCAGTAAGTGTTCGGCACAGTTTGTGCAGCTGAGTAAGCTGTCTGTTAGCAAGAGACAATTCAGCATCTCTCTGCTGTTTATCTGTTGCCATTTCCAGAAGAGCTTGGTGACTCTTCTCCCAGCGCAGTTTCCACGTAGATGTCTCTTTTTCTAGTTTCACAATCTTTTTAGACATCTGTTAAACAAAAGTTGTAATACAAGAAATGTTACACAAATTTCTATTATGAGAAATAAAAATAAATTATACATGAAGAACCGTATACCTTATCCATTTCCTCTTTGAACCCCCCAAAAACCTCATTGCTACGCGACAGAGCTGTTTGGAACTCATCATACTTGTTGGTGTAAAGCTCTACTTGCTCACGAAGCTTCAGCTCTGTTTGTTCATGCTCCTTTGCTCTAGCCTGATAATGGGCAAGTTCCTAAAAGAAAGAAAAAAAGGGAAAATTTCAAAAAATGAGATTAGGATGAGCGTCTTCTATTGATTATTGCATTCTAACTGATCTTGCAGACTGGAGTAGAATCAAATTAACAGAAAATTACCATGAGCAGCTCATGCTTTTCTCGAATCAAGACTTCTTTCTCTGCTTTGGACTCTAATTGGGCTTTTGCAAGCTTTGCATCAGCCAACTGTGCCTCCAATTGCATTTGCTTGGATATCTTTTCAACTTGCTGGAAGCAATCCAATGATCATGTTACATACGAAACTTCAAACTAATTGCTGTGCTGAAATGGCAATTACATACCTGAACCCTCAACTCATACTGCTCACAAACAGACTTAAATTTAGTGGTCATTTCGATGTTGTCATCCCTTAACTTAGAATTCTTTTCATTGTTCTGCTGCATTAGAGATGTGATTTCTGCTAATGTGCTCTGGAACTTGTTAGAAACCTCTTTCCTTTTTTCCTCCTCTTCACGTATTTTAAGTACACTCTCCTCCTAGAGAATTTTCAAAAATATTTGGTAGGAGATTAAAAAAGAGTTGGTATCTACAATTATGAATTGACTAGAAATACAGTACCTTTATGGCTCGGTTTTGCCTCTGTAGCTCACGGCACAGTCCTTCCAACCTACTACGAGTCAGCACAGCCTTGCTATATTCACTTTGAGCTGAATCTTTCTCTCTTTCAACTTGAATCAATCTGCGTTCCATGTTCTTCGTTTGAGTCTAATACCAAGACCAGCACATGAGTCAGAAAGTAGTTTACTCATACAAATAAATCAGTGCAGAAAACTTTATTCAAACTTACTTGCAGCTTACGATTTTCATCAGCAACCTCTGAATATTTTTTTACAAGTGCATCAAGTTTATCTTGAGGAGTTTCAAGGGAATTGAGTGAGCGCATGAGTTGGTCAACACCACGTTCATCCTTTCGCCGTGAATACTTTTCTTCACGGGAGGATTTCACAGGTTTGGTCTAAGGACAGGAGTGAAAAAGTAGAATTAATATTAAGACAAGATTTGCCAAATTGAAAGATGACAGAGGATAAAACATACATTGCTCTGTTTATTTGATGCTGATTCTGCCTGCTTGCTGGGAGCAGTAGTACTTTTGTTATTAATTTCCTCTTTTGCTTTGGGGCTTGTTCCTTTCTCCAGTTCAGGTTTCTTATCTTCTCCATCGGCACTTCCATTTTTCACTACAATCTTTTCTGGGACATCTGCCTTGGACTTTGGTGAAGTATTGGGCTCTACCTTAAGGTTTGGGTTTGCAATTGTTGCCTCTTGACCTTTGTTATCTACAGCCTCCATGATGAAATACCATTCAAATCCTGCAAGACACAAAATTGACACTTGAAAAGATATCATTGGATTTCGAAACAGAAAACATTACAACCAAGTCATATTGTAAATTGAGTTGATTAAATAAGTGGTGAAAATTAAATTGTAGGTTGGAATGTGCACCAACAAAAATTTGATCGAATGAGAGCAGGCCAGACCAGTGAACAATACCTAAAGACAGGAGATGACAGCCTCTCACAGATGCCGAATATATCAACAAAAATTGGCCATATGTGGGTGCCTAGCAGCGCCTAGTGCTTAGTAACCCGGTCACTTGGGACGACATGACAATGATTCACTCCCCTGCCCTTTTCTGGTTCCCATTCGTAAGGGCGGTAAACTCCCCTTCAACTTACACAGATAAAAAGTTGTTCAGTCAGTCAAAAATCGAGACTAAATCGCAAAGCAAGACAGCGAAGATCACGATAAAAGTTGTCGATGAATGAAGTCGGCGAGGATGCTGGTGGGTTTGTTTATGTTTCACTCAAGGCGCTGATTCCTTTCTCATTGAAAAATGTATCTAGTTTACAAATATTTTCAGAAGCTAGGTAGCGCATGTAATCGCTCGTTTTGAAAACTAAGGTTGAAGTTGGAAATTCGATTAAAATTGAATTTAGGGGTCAGGTCTCAGTAAACCACTGTAAAGAGCACGTTAAAGGCTCAAAATTTGCGTGCAAAGATTGGCGAACAGGAAACGAGGCTGAACAAGAAAATCTTCAAGTTGTCCAATGCCAGACATTTAAAGTAAATGGACATAGTGGCGCTATGATGACCTACATTTGAAAAAGAGGCGATCGTGTAACAGGCACTTTTCACGCCATGGCTTGATTGACAATTTTCCGTTGGTAGCATTCGACTTTGGTTGGGTACCGGTGTACCCGTGATCTGAAAGTAGTGGTGAAACTGGCGGGCGGGCAAATTCAAAGTTAAGCGTGATCTTGATATTTAACCCGTGCGCATTCTTGGGCCGAGGCTGCGAGTCGGGTAGCTATCGGAAGGTTAGAACAATGGTCGCACAGAGGAGAAGTGCACTTAAAACTCGATCCTTGGAACGGTTGCTCGGAACTACGTACGCCACGGCCAAGGGTTTTGCTTTATACCGCACACCCCGTGGCTTTGATCCCCCGTTCTGGGGTGGACATGTGAAGCGAGCACGTTTTCGCCGCCCCTACGCATGAGCTGGGTGGTGGGATCTCAGCCCCAGCGCCAGCGCTACCCGCGGCCTGGAAGGGCGCACCCGGCCACACAACTGCGGGACCCGCCGCCGGTCACTTATCCCTGAACTAACTGGTGCTAAACGACACGTACGTGATGTGATGGATCGTCCAGGGAACGTTCGGCCGCAGGTCGCTGGTCTCCTCCACTGTCTTTGCAAAGGGAACCCGCAACGCCTTTTTTCTCCCCTTTTTTTCTTCTTCTGTCTCTCCCCCGGTTAACCAACCCACCGCCCCTTTGCCGCTCTTAATTTAGACTCCTTGTTTATTCCGGGACGACTCTCTACCCTCTCTACGCACCGCGGGGCGTGGCGGCGCGGCGCGGCGGCGCGGCGGGGGACCGCCGCTACCGCCGCTACCGCCGCTACCGCCGCCGCCGCCGCGCAGGGTTTCCTACACTCACGTTCGCCGCTGATGGTTTACATTCTCGTCTTTTACGGGTTTTCCTTGCTTTGATTGTTCTCACCCGCCCTCCCGACCCGACTCTGACGGCCCGGGCTGCAGGCTGCGGGCTGCGTCGCTGGTGGCCGCGGTGCGGTGCGGTGAGCGCCGCTCGGGCCGCGCCGCGCAGGCCAGCTGGCGCGGCCGTCCGATGGGCTGCCTACGCGCCCGGCGGACCCGCCGCCCGCCGCAGATGGTGGCGCCCCACGATCCAACTCCCGACCCGGCGCGTCCCGAGACGTCCCGACGAGCGTGAGGGCTCGGGGCGTCGGCGACTCCCTGACCGGAACCGCCGGAGCCCTTTGAGGCGCGGCCCGCGGCAGGGACGGGACGTGCCACACGGCGCCGCACTCCGCCGCGGCCAGACCAGCCCTGCCCTGCCCTGCCCTGCCGCCACGCTACGCCACGCCACGCCTTGACCTTCCTTCAGAAGACTGGTTTCTCCTCGGCGAGTGCGTCGCGCGCGGCTGCTGCTGCTGCTGCTGCCATGAGTGCACCATGTTGGGCCGCCGTCGGGCAGCCGGCGGCGAGGGAAACAGACGAGGAGGGGCGCGGGGCGGGACTCGCAAGGGAGTGTTCACAAAGTCCTATCAAATCGAACCGAATTTTGACCCCTTGCAAGGGCGCTTGAATGACACCGCTTCACTTGAACCGGGTTGTTTTTTTGTTGTTGTTTTTTTTTTAGAAGAGCCACAATCAGGGGTGGGGCGGCGGCGCTTCGACTCGACCTCGAGGTCTGACACCTGAGAACATTCCCTTCCATGCCGGTACCTTCCGCCCCCACGTTCGGTACTAGGTGCGGCGCGAGGGGCTTGCAGGCGAGTAGAGGTAGCCAATGTGATATCATTATATGCTCCGACATGTTGTTTTTTTTGTCAGTTTCGAAAACTTTCTATGAGCAGATATCGATAAAATCGGTCGATGTATCGTTCCCAGTGTGAATTTAACAGTTTATAGACCGGGGAAACACGTGAAACCTGCCGTCCGCCGTCTGGGAGAGAGATGGCCCTACGAAGTGTTACACTTCAGTGTCCCTGCAAGGCCTTTTGAACGTTGAATGGCTGGACTTCCCCGAAACGATTCTGAACAACCGGTTCCTTCCGATACCTCTAGTGCCAAATATGACGCCCACTTCCACCGGTACCTCGGTTCGACAGGGGGACTTGGCAAGCTTGACCTGCCGATGGGACACATTTTAGCGATTAGAGGTCGCTAGCCTCAGAGCGTGCCGCACGCGTGTAGCGGCCAGCCCTAACTTACAGATCCAAAACAAAACAAAAATTCATAAGACAGAAACGCGCCAGAAAACAAACAATATTGTCGCCACCGTACGCTTTTCTTAGTCGATAAAAATTATATCCTCCAAATCTGACGTCTCTCTGTAAACGATTAGTCAGCGCAAATGAGCGATGTGCCCGAACGAACGAACAGTCGGCATTGGACTTTTTTGCCCGGTTCCTGGCTGCTTCCTGGCGGTCTGGGAAAAAAATGATATGTGGTCAATGTATCGAATTATTAATATTTTAGTTTGATACATCAATACCAAATTAATCGGGGAAAAAATAATATTACTCATATCGGTATTTTTCGTTTAGCTGGGCATCTCTACTGTCGAGGCCGGCTGGCCTGGCTCTCCGCTGGTCAGCGCGGCTAGCGCGGCGAGTGGACAGGGCGGCCAGCGGGCAGCCAGCGAGCAGCCAACGCGACCGCCAGGGTCAACAAGCTGAACGCTTCATGGCTGCACCGCGCTCCGCGCCGCTAAATACCGTTCAGGGGGCCCGCGCTGTGACTCCAGCGAGCCGAAGTACATGAGAAACAACACGGGAGCGATGACAGCTAACTCATGTGTGACTGCACCCTTTCTACCACATTCCCATTTGCGCAAACTCACAACAGTATAAAGTAAATAAACAGTTTTTTTTAGAATTGTATCTACTTTTTTTCGACTCCTACTTCCTTTCCTAATTTTCCCACTTTATCTGCTCTTTTCTTTCCCCCTTGAGTGTGCCTATCGCCTTTTTTTTTCATTTTTAAAAAGCGAGAGACTCCTCTACTTTTCGCGGGACGCCGGGACGCCACGGACCGCGGCGCGGCTGATTTAGTGCCCAGTAGTGCCGGCCGTGCGCGCCCGGCATGCAGCAGCCGTGCGGCCCGTGCGGCCATGCTCCGGCGCGCACTCGGACTCGCGTCGCGGCGGACCTTTAATGCCTTTATCTTGATGGCGTCGGCGAGCCTACGCAGACACGGGGGACCCTGAGCCGGGTCGCGGCCACACACGGCCTTGCCCGGGGCCGCCGCGTGCCGCGCACCCTGCCGAAACCAGGATGCCGGGCCGGGCTGCGACCTCCCGGACCCCGAACCCCCCGCGGGGGCCACCTCCGCGCAGCGAACGCCTGCCGGGTAGGCAACACCGACTCCTGGCGGGCACGGGAGCAGTGCGGGTTGGCCTACCCCGGCCTTCGCAGGCGCTCCCCGTCGACGGTCTTCAAGGGCGAAAGTCATTTTTCGGAGGTGAACACAAAGACGCATATTTCCCATCGCTGCTATCGAGGACGGCGCGGCGCTACCCACCCAAAGTTCAGCGCCAGGAGAAGCGGGAGTTACATTGGAAGTGGCCGCCCGGGCAAACTAGTTCCGCGGAGGTCTATGTCTCTCCCTGGCCGCCTCCCCTGGCCGGCTCCCTCTGGTCACTGAACTCTGCGACAACGCACATCCCGTCCCCATGAGGAGGGGGCGGTGCGGGGAGAGGGGCCCGCGAGCAGACGGGTGCCGATGGTGCCGGTGGTGCCGGCCGGGCGGAGGTGGAGGGGCGGGGCGGGGCCGGCGGGGCCCCCGAGTGGGAAGCCTGCCTGGAGGCGGCCGGGACGGAGCGGCGCGGAGCGGCGGACGCCAAGCCGAGGCGGACGCCGGACCTGCTCAGTTGCCGCGCCGCGTTCGACTCACTTGCCGCGCCGCGCGCTCGCCTGCCGCGAAAAACATTCCGGCCGCGTACCTGACCTGCGCGGTGCGGTGCGGGACGCCGCCGGACCAGAGGGGGTCGAACCTCGCCGAACCCTCCCGCCGCTGGCACCCTCCAAAATCGCGCCCGTGTGTGCGTGTGTTTTTGTGAAGAAGCTCCACCTCCAAAAGATGTGAAAAATAGATCTGTGATCGAAGACTGTGGATTAACCTTGATGGATATGACAATGGATCATAGCCAACGCGCGGAGAACAAAAAGGTAAGGAAGTAAGAGCGTGGGCTTGTCAGTGCAGACAAAAATAAATCCCGCGGCGGAACGTAATTGTCTTTGATTTGCGGGTGCCTCGCCTGGCGTCTGCGGAGCGGCGTCTGCGGGCTGAAGCGAGACAATTGCTCCTCTGCATCCAGTAATTACGCAAACTTTCCAGCCAGTCCATGTTTCCGTCGCGTTTGTCTTGTTTTTGAGTCGCCCGGCGTCCGAAGCGTGTGTCTCCGTCGCCGTGTGCAAATTAAGGACAGTCTCGTCCGTGGAGAGGGGAGAGGAGGGGGGGGGATGCCTTTGGGGGGCATCTGCGGGTCACAGCGGAGCTGCAGGGAACTACCGGGCGGGGGCAGCGGTGGCGGGGACCGGTAGGCCCGGCCGCCGGTGTGTCAGCGACCGCCTCCCGGAGTGCGGGGCAACACGGACGAGGTCCGCGTCGCGTCACGGGGGGATCACCATCAGCCACCCGGCCGGTGGGTCCGCTCGGTCACCGTTTGATGGGCACTTCCGCGGGGCGGCCGTGCCGACCGGCCGCTGCCGGAGCCCGCCGGGAAATGGTTATACTTGGAATCCATAACGAGGAGCACTGTACTGTACTCGGTGTTCCCGAAAACTCTCCGTCACGTGTGCGGGCGGCGGCGGCTCCCAGCGGCTCCCAGCGGCCCGGGCTCCCGGAGGAAGATTACAGCCGTCGGCGCGGTGCGGGGCCCGCGGAGGATCGGGCCGCGGCGAGGCGCTTCTGTTGGGCCCTGCCGAAGTGTGGGAAGCCCCGGGCCCCGCCGTGCGATACGTGCCTCACATGCGGCCGCCCCCCTGCGGGACCGCCGCGGCCGCGGACACCCACCCACCTCCAGGCTTGCCACACGCCCCGCGGCCATCCATTTCCCTCGCCGGGTCCTCGATTTATCGACTGCAATGCGTATATTGCCTTCTCTTTTTCACCCCACCTCCGCCGCCCCAGAGGAAGGAAATTTTCCAAAGGCCGTCCGGCGGACGAGAACCCCGCCCCGGCCCCCCGCGGCCGCCACCCCGACCGCAAGCCAGCCAGCAGCCAGCCGGGCAGGCAGGCAGGCGGTGCCCCCTCACCCCTCCGGCCGTCTGTCTTTTTGGTCTTTACGATACCAAATGGCGGCTGCGGCGGTTTTTAATGGAGCCGAGACTCCGGCCGGTCTGTGCGATGATTCCGGAGCGGGGCCTGCCGGGGACGTGCCGCTGGTGCCGCGACCCCGGCCGCCGCCGCCGCCGCCGGGGCTCCGCAGGGTAATGCGAGTGGAAAGTGGTCGAAAGCCCGGCCATGCCCGGTGCGCCGTGCGCCGGGAGGCTGTCCGATGAGGTGCCGTCTGCAAGGTCCCCGGGTCCCCGCCGGGCCTCAACAGCCCCGCCGGCCGTCGGCATTACCGCGGGGCAGCGGCAGCAATCACGGCCAGATCTGGTGCCGGTCTCCTTATCCGACGCCGGATCTCGCTCACTCTCGGCTCACCCCGTCTGCGGCGCGGCGGCGGGCACTCGGACACCCACCGCGCGGCGCGGGATGTGTGCGAGCCGAGCCTCCTGCCGCCGCCGCCGCCGTGTTTTTCCTCCAATCAATGTAGGCGCCGTCGAGAGAGAAAACGATCACATTATGTGCTGGAGAAAAGGCTGGCGGCTGCACCCGGCTGGCCGTCAGCGGCTCCCGCCGCACCACCGCGAGGAGGCGCTGCAGGCCGCGCCGGCTGACACAGTGTGGCCCCGCTCGCCCGCCTCCCGTCGCCGTGAGGGGCGACGCGGGCGACGCCCGTCGAGGGCTGACGCTGACACCGAGCCCGGCGGGCCGCAGGCAGCCGCAGGCCGCGCACAAACACTTCGCCGACGCACGTTGCCTCTGCAGCACACAAAGACTGCTACTTCGAATGCAAACGAGTCCTTGTCGCCGGGGGGCCGGCAGCGGCGCGCCCAACAGACAGGTCGGTGCGCCGGCTGCGCTGCAGCGCTGGAATGCGACATCTCTCCTCGGCCCAACCGTCGTCGTCGTCGAAAATGCGGGCAGAAAATAGCGAAATTGCAGCGCAATCGTCGTCGCCGGGTCCGCCGTGGCGCGCGGCGCGTGTCTAGGGCGGGCGGGGGCGGGTAGGCCACCGCTGCGGCGGCGAGACGCGATTGCCGGCGTGCTGCCTAGCGGCCGGGGCGCGGCCAGGGAGCGGCCCGGCGCCGGGCGCCGTGGGAGTGGCAGGAGGAGCAGGCAACAGCAGTGCCAGCAGGCGGCAGTCTGCGGCCGTGCCGTGCGCGTCATCGATTGTTCTCAGGACGGCCGAGTCAGCAGGATCGTAATCACTCTGCGCGGCGGCGAGGCGCTGCTAGTGCGTTAACGTGTAGGGAGATGGAGACGCTTCCGCATGGGCCGGCTGGGCTGCTGCTGGAGCGGGCGGCGCGGCGCCTCTCCGCGGCTCCTTGGAGGACGCGGCCCGCGGCCCGCGGCCCGCGGCCCCCTGACCTCAGGCCGGGCACGGCCGGGGGCCCCACGGGGGGTCGCTGGTTATCTGAGACCGCCGGTGGCGTCCTTATTACATGCAATTACTTTTTTTCGGGGATCGTTGACGTTGACGAGCGTCGGCCGGCAGCGTCAACGCGCGGACGCCCTTGCGCGGACGCCTTGATGACGTCCGGGTGCTGCCGGGCGCCGCCCTCTGGGCTGGTCGTCGTCGGCTGGTCGGCCCGGCGGCGCGGGGGCGGCGCGGGGGCGCGGCCGTGGTGCTGCGGTGCGTGCAGTGCTGAAGCACGGCCACCATCAGGTGCTTCAGGCCCCCACAACATGCTCGCCGCGCCGCTGACCGGACGCTATTGCCAACTCCCCCTGCCTTTCCCTCGGGACCGCCTTCTGTTTCTGCTGTGGCTTTCGGATTTCCTGGCCTCCGTTTCTCATTTGTTTTCTCCGTCTTTCTCCTTTGTTCGCAGACATGACCACGTGTGGCGGGCCGCGGTCTGACTCGGGGCCGCAGGGGCCGCCGGGGCCGGAGGGTCCGGGCGGGCCGGCGGCGGCGAGGTCCGACGCCAAGGGGCCCCTCCTCGCCTCCGTCTGGTCGTGGCTCGGCGCCGTCGTCTCCCGGAACGGCGCACCGCTGCGGGGGAAGCGCGCCCTGGTACGCACGGACGAGTACATGACGGTGAAGAACACGGCAGCGTTCCCCCCCGATGACCCCAACAAAATGGCGAGAACGGTTTTTGCGAACCACGCGCCGCGAGCTGAGCCGCTCCTAGATCCGGCAATTAACCCGACACACCTTGGCCTGTCAATCGATGTCCGCCCCGTTTCCTGCAATAAAACACCGCATCCGGCCTCGCCGCGCGGCCACCGGGCCGGACTATTATGTTTTATGCTCACGCGCCGGTCGCCGCGGAGCCGGAGGTCAAGCGGGACCACTCAACGCTCTGCTCTGGATTCTGAAATTCCTGCATTCATCCGTGTGACCTAAAAGGCCGTGCAGGGGACCCTGCCGGGTAGGCAGCACGCCGGGGCGGGCACGCGCGCCGTGCGGGCCGGCCTACCTGGGCGGGCGCGGGCGTCATGCTCCGCGGCGCCCGCCGCCGTCGGCGCTAATTTATTTCTTTTTTCACTTAAAACTCGTCGGGATCGTGGCGTGTGTCCTCTCCGGAGCGGGCGAGGCGGGGGTGGTGGTGGGGGGTGGCGGGGGCCGGGGGCCGTCGGCATAAGCATATCGCCGTATCGCCTCGCTCCTCCGCACGGCGCGCCGCCGGCGCTCCGCGGTCCTACGACCGTGAAGGCCGCTGCCGCCGCCGCCGAGCGCGCTTTTTCGCAGCAAACTGGCTGACTTCCACCGCTACCGCACACACATCACATCCACACCACATGTGCATGGTACACACACACACACATGCAAGGGCATCGGGTCGGCCTACATGCCGTCGTGCTGCCCGCTGCGCCGCCGCTGCACTCGCCGTAGTCCAGTCCCCTAGGACGCTGGGAGCCGCGAGCAGCGCTGGAGAGCCTCCAGGCACGGCGGCGCGGCGCTGGAAGTGACGATGTGACACACACACACACGTGCGTGCGTTACGTCTGCGCTGGACAGCCTTGGGCCTCAGCCTCGGCGTTAGTTTGATGATTAGCCGGTCCTGCTGCCCTCTGCTCCGGCCGTGAGTTAATGTTGGATATTTCCCCCCGCACTTCAACCATTTTATGCGGTTTCCATAAAACAAGCAATTCATAGATTTATTCTCATACCTGTTTTCGTGCGCTCGTAAAATCAACTTTTATAAAAATCTAATGGACGGAAAAGAAATTTCTTGTGATCCGGTCCAGCTGTGCTAGACTTGGGGGGGGGGGGGGGCGGTGTCGGAGCTGCCCCGAAGCCGCGCCCCTCTTGGCAGCCGGGCCCGCGCCGCGCCGTAGCTGCCGGCACCGCTGCACCTCGCCTTCCGCGTGCGCCCGGCAGCGCACTATTTAAAATAAATAGTACCGCTTGCCACTGCGAGAAAATATGCCGGCGTCACACTAAAGCCAAATCACCGTTCCAGTTCGACCCGAGCCACTCGGCGGGCGCGGCGGGAAGGCTTTTGCCGCCAGGTCGGGGCCGGAGCGTCCGAGGCGGCTAGCTGGCCGTGGGGCACCGTGGGGCGGACGGGATGCCAGGTGGCGGCAGCGGCCGGCGGCGTGGCGCACTCGCAGACCTTACCGCTCCCGCGGATACAAACGGGTCGAAGCGGCGCCCGCCTTAACTCGACTTCACTGTCAAAGCCAGCATCCCAGCCGGTCGGTGTGGCGCCGCCTTCACACAGAGAGAAGGGCTGTCGGCCGCGCGGCCCCGACCGGAGAGTTGGCTGTGTACGCGCGCCGCGGCGGCGGCGGCGGCGGCAGCGGCAGCCGTGCCCGAGACCGCCTGCCTAGCGAAGGATAGCCGGTCGCGCTGCCGGCGACGCCCCCCTCCCCTCCCCCCGCGCATGAAGCGCTGCACGATCCGAGACACGATACTCGCGGAGTTCTAATTGGCCTAGAGCGGAGATCGACTCTGTTGAAAAAAATAAATAAATCACGCGCTTCCGGAAGGATGTAGAGTATGTCAATTACTGCGTCTCGGCAGACAGGTGCTTAAACAAAAAGACTGTACTGTCGGCCAGAGGGTTGACCTCAAGAGGTGGTAAATAGTATTACGACTCGTAAACAAATGGCCGATTCGCACAACTGCGGGCTCGGCTGGGCCGGGGCGTGTGGGGCCGCGCCGGGCCGCGCCGGCGAGCTCACTGCGGCCTTGGCCCTGCCCGTGACTGCAGTCGGCACGGCGGGCCCGGCGGCTCTCCGCCGGCTGCGGCCTGGTGCTGGCCCGGGGGGATCCTGGACCTGCCGTGACCTCCGGACACCCCCCCCCCCTCCCTCCCGCACCCTGCAGTCCGCACCCGCCCGGGAAGGGATCTCACGGGGGCACTTTGTTGTCCGCTCGCCGGCCGACGGGAATCGAGTCTGCGGCGTAAAGTCAATGACTGGGGCCAATGTCATGGCAGCGCTGCGTCTGCCTCTTTCTCTCTTTTTCGACGCAGCGGAGAGGGGAGGGGAGGAGTGGCCGGAGTGCGAGTGGCGTGAGCTGCCTGCGCGGAGGCGGGGTGCGTGTGCGGTGCGTGGCTTCACTCTCGCGCCGCTCCTCCCTTCGCGCTCGGGTGGAGTTATGTTAGTCTGCCTTCCAAATGGTCTTCATCCCGGGCAGGCGGGGAGGCCCTGCCGCAGCAGGAAGTGAGTGAGTGCGGCGCTGCGTGCGCTCCTGGAGGTGCGAGTGCCGCCGCCCGCGCCCGCGCTCCGCGGCCGCGCATTCCACCTCACTTCTCCACGCGCCGCAGGGAGGAGCTAAATTATTCATGTTCTGTTCTTTTCCTGGCCGCGTGGCGCTTTACGGGCGCGTGCTGTCGCGAGGCTCCGAGCCCGCGGCGCCGCCGGGGGCAGCCGAGGCTGACCTAGCCTTGGCGGCCCGGCCTTGGACCATCACCTCGTCAAACCCGGCCACCCGGAAGCCACCGGAAGTGGGCGGAATATTAATTAACGGCGTATTGGTTGGCGTGCAGGTGTCGGCGTCCGGCAGCGGCCTGGGGCGGCAGCTCAGCCTGCAGCTGGCCCGGCAGGGCTGTAAGGTGATCTGCGTGGACCAGGACGCGGCGCAGGTGCAGGAGACCCTGGGGCTGCTGCAGGCGCAACAGGTGAGGCCGACACCCTGCCGCGGCCCGCGGCGCCCGGACCCGCGACACGCCCGGCTCATGTTCCGTGTGTCCAGCAGATGGCGCAGACCGCGCAGGCCGCCGCCGCCGCCGCCGCGAGCCCCCCGGCCTGGGGGCCGGACGGCGCGGCCAGGGGCTTCGCGTGCGACTGGCGGAACCCGGGAGAGGCCCTGGGACTGTCCAGAGCGGTCACCTCCGCCGAGGGAGGCGTCGACCTCATCTTCGTCGTGCCCGAGAGCAACAACAACAACGAGAGTGCCGTGGACGGCGCGGGCAAGGTCGTCGGCAACGAGTTCTGGGTGAGCGCCGTCCCGGGTAGGCCGGCCCGCCGCGCGCGCGCGCCGTGGCGCTGCCTACCGCCGCCTCGGCAGGCGCTCCTCCGGCGGCAGCGCGGCCGCGCGGCCTCGCGTTCTGCGTCTCACAATGTGCCTTGTCCACAGCCCCTGCTGGGCTTCCTGCCGGGCATGCTGGCGCGGGCGCGCGGCCACGTCGTCCACGTCCTCGACGAGCAGATCGCGGACAAGACGGGTGAGCTCTCGGCCCGGTGTCGCCGGCCGTCACCCCCGCGCACCGTGACTCACAGCAGTGTTCTGTCACACAGGAGCGGTCGCGGACGCCTGGATAGAGAGCCTGCGCGAGGTGGGGGCGGACGTCAGGTACACCAAGGTGCACCTGCACGCGGACCAGGCCAGGTAAGCAGCACGGTGGCGGCCGAATGGCTGAGAAATTGTGTTCCGTACCGCTTCCCTATCAAAGTGACGATTCTCTCTATGTCTCTGTCTCTCTCTCTCACACACACTCTCTCTCTCCCCTCCCCCTCGTGCTGGGTGTTCGCAGGCACCGGCCGTGTCGAGCCGAGGACGCAGCCCGGTTCATCCTATCCGCCGTCCGCCAGGGCTCATCCGAGGTGCACATCGCCTACCCCCTGTGCTAGCACCTCGCCGCAGCTGCCGCAGCTGCCGCTGCCGCCGCAGCCCTGACCACCAGTCCCGCGGCGCGGAGCCTGCCGGCCGTGCCGATGAGAGCCGCGCGGGCCTGTGGGCCTGTGTGTCACGGGCAGCACTCGGAGGCAGGAGGCCCCCGGACCCATGCGCGCGCCCCGGGCACGTGGAAGAGGAAGGCGCCGCGGAGATGCGGCTCCGCGAGTGTGCGTGTGCGCGTGCGCGGCGGTGGGAAACGTTTCCCAGTGCAAACGCGGTTACGCGACCGGCACGATGGCCGGAGCATCCTGCGGGCGAACGCCTCGCCCGGCCAAGTGGTGCCCGCCCCCCCCCCCCCCCCCCCCCCCCCCCCCCGCGCGTGTCTGCGGTCTGCGAGCCCGATTGGGTGGCCTACCCAGCGGGGCCGGGGGCTCGGCCCAGGACTCTCTCAGACGGACGACAGGGGGCGGCACGCACCTCGACGCGTCCGCCATTTTATTTTTGTCCGTTATCTCGATTGGACCCCAAGAATGTCGGTATCGCGAGTCAGAGATAAAAAGAAAAGTAGACGTGTGATAATGTGTCGTGTTTTGGTGGGGATACTCTGCGTTGGCGTGAACTGTGACGCCGACGTACGTTATACATCTGTGATCATTTCGTTCGACTGACCTGTAAAATTTTCCCGTCCAAAGTATGTGTATGTGTGCATAGCCCTTGTGATCAGGTACATCCTCACACGGACTGAAGATTGAAATAGGTTATCGTGTTTTAAGTCTGTCTCTGTTTTATGAATAAAAACGTGTACATCTCCTAGAAAACAAATCAACCGTGTATTTATTATATTTTACAAATCTTATTACATTAGCAATACATGAGGTGGTAAAAAAATGAACAATGAAGTCTTATCCAATAATGCCATGTTCGGGTGCTATGCATTCCTATCTAGTTCATGAATTACATATGGCAGTACTTGTAGGGGTTTAAAGTCTATCAACCAATTCCAAATCATCCCTGAGGCCAGCGAGACAGTGTGTCAGAAAAAAAATTCTGATCCGAAAAATTGCACTCTTGAAAATTTTCGATTGAAAAAGAAAAACAATTATTACGGCGGGGGACGAAAAGGTGATGTGCGTTGTGAGCCTTGCTCGCTTCTGCCTGCCTGCAGCGATTGGGTGCAGCGGCTAATTTATTCTTTTTGTATTCACTCACGGAGCCTTGAGCCTCCGACTCGCACATACTTATTTTTTTCTTCCACTCAGGAATCCACCATGCGGTGGACACGCACGCAGCCTTGAGGAAGTATGTGCCTTATCTCTCTTGTGCTAGTCCTTTTTTTTCTTATTTCGGGAGGATTTCTTTCTCGTCGAAGGTTTCTCGCGATGACCCGGTGCGTCTCCGTATATATACACAGGGCACGCTTCGCACACCGTTCGCACGGCGCAACGGGGTCAGCCGTAAACGTAAACTTCACTTCTCCCGGCATCAGCACCGCGCTCCACCGGGCCTCAATAAAACACTTTTTAAAATATAAATACTACGCCGGTGGGGCGCGGGGGACGACGGAGGGGAGGGCCGCGTGTGCTGCGTAGCTACGCGGCTGCGCGCGCTGCGAGCCCCAAGGCCCGGCCCGTGCGTAGGGCACGACTGGCTGAGTTCGAATAATTGTCCCGGGGGCGTGATTTGTAGCGGCGGCAGGCTGCGGTGAGCGGAGGGAATTCGCCCTGGATTCTCCTGTCCGGGGCTACTGCTGCAGCAGCCGCAGCGACAAGGCCATCAGCAGGGTGGCGAGGAGGCCGGCGCACTGCAGGCCGCTGGCACCGCTCCAGCAGCCCAGCCTCTCCACGACGATGCTGAACTTGAGCATGTCCGGGAAGCGGCACGCCTCATCTGCGCGGGGAGATCCACAGATTAGACCGCCGTCCCGATTTCGGGCCGGATAGCCGGGCCGGGGCCCACTGACCTGTGCACCGCGAGCTGCCGCCCTGCTGCGTCTGGGAGGCGGACACGGCGATGTACAGCGGCGCGCAGTCCTTGACGAACCACGCGTCCGGGCACAGGTTGTTCACTTTGATCTCGATGCCGTTGTTGCCCAGCTGCTGGCAGGCGCCCTGCGAGTCCTGCGCGCGCGCCGCGAACGTGTTGCCGGTGCCGTTGACGGCGGGCACGGTCCGCGAGTAGCACACCGTCAGCGACCCGTACCCCTGCGACGTCACCTGCGGGGCACACGCGGCCGGGTTGAGGCTGGGTGGGCCCGCCGCAGCCGCAACGCACGCGTGCCGCGCGGGCCGGCCTACCCGGGACCTCGCAGGCGCTCTCGGACGCTCACCCTGATTTTGGCCCACTCGTCGGTCGTCCTGTAGAAGTTGTTGGGGGTGATGCGGTAGTAGTTGACGCCCAGCGGCTCCACGTAGTCGACCATCTCCGAGTTGCCGCTGCCCGTCTCGATCCAGTCCGCGTTGCAGTTGGGGTTCCTGATGCGGCGGGGCACTGCGGGGAGGGAAGCCGAGGTACGCGTCAGCGGCGGCACGTCGGCGCGGCGAGGCGCGCTCCCCGCCGCCCCCATACTCACCGGTCTTGAGCCTGGCGACGAGCGGCAGGATGGAGTTGGCGGGGTCCGACGGCGAGAAGGTGAACACGTCCCGGTTGGTGTCGTTGGTGATGGCCGCGAACGCGTTCTTGTTGCCCTGGGTCAGCACCAGCTGCTCCACGTCTGGCGGCCACAAAGCAAGCGCTCTCAGAGGCCGTCCCCGTCCCGTGCCGAGGGCCCCACGGGGTCCGCGACCGCACCGTGCCGTACCTGGGTAGAGCTGGCGGAAGTTTGAGAGGCGGTCCCACAGCGAGTTCTGGTCGTAGCCGGAGCCCAGGCCCTGCGCCGTCACGTACAGCACGACCTGGCCGCGGCCGCCCAGCTGGCGCCGCTGGTAGCGCAGCAGGTCCGTCTCGCGCAGCCTCTGGATGGCGGAGTTCAGCGCCACCATCACGTCAAAGCCGCTCGACCTCTGGACTGCAGAGAATAGTCTTAGACAACGGGAATGACTTCTGCCTGCGGCCCGACCCGCTTTCGCATCTGCGCTCACCGGCCTGCTCGTAGTTCTGCTGCGTGAAGTTGGTGTGCCAGTCCAGCCGCGGGTACGACGAGTTGAACAGGATGGAGCCGTCCTTGCCGTTGAGCACCATCACAAGGCTGCCGTAGCGGCCCGCCTCCGTCTTGTCCATGAGGTACCTGCGGGGGGAAACAGACGGCGCCGTGAGGACTGTCGAGGTACGGCTCCACGCCGGGCCACTGCTTGCACTGCTGCAGCACTCACGCGATGGCCGGGTGCATGTACTCGTACTGCAGGCTGGTGTCCAGCACGAGGACGATGTCCACGTACGCCCTGACGATCAGGTCGGTCGTGCCGGACACGCAGACGGGGTCGTTGAGGGACGCTGTGAACAGACGGAGGCTGTGGAGTCGTGCCCGAGGCGAGAGCAGCGCAGCAGCAGAGGCGGTGAGCGGGCCTTACGGATAAAGTTCTGGAGCTTGTTGACGGCCGTGTCCGACAGCCTGGTGATGACGTCGTCGGCCAGGGTGACGGTGAACGGGTTCTGCGTGCCGTAAAACTTAGAGAAGGCCTCCGTCTGCAATCGATTGAACAGAACGCGTTATCTATAGGGCCGCGACGCGGGTTCGGGAAGCAATCGCGATGGCACGGACCTGGGCGTCCAGAGAGGCGGTGGTGGCGACGTCGCTGAAGCGCTCCCTCCGCAGACAAGCCCGGGTGTTCCTGTCGAAGACGCCCCTCTCCGAGTAGTACATGTCCAGCAGCTGGGACAGCTTGAGGTAGGAGCCGGACTGGGAGTACCACGAGCTGACGTACGACCCGAGCACGAGACCTGGACAGGACACCGGGGTCAGCTCAGGGCCCAGGACGTGCGGCATGAGAGCGCCGCCGGGGCGCCGGCCCTCACCGTCAATGCAGCCGCGGACGGCGGCCTCGCTCATGGCGCCCTCCGACAGCTGGCTCAGGATGTAGTGCTTGGGCTCGATGGTCGTGTTCCAGCCCCCGAAGAGCCCCACCGTAATCCCCTGCTCGTTGGCCGGCCCCTGCAAGAGCGCCACCTGAGCCAGGTCACCTGCAGGAAGGACAGCACCCCAAGGATTAGTCGGTGGGGAGCACAGGGAGGGCGACGCGCGACGGGCGGCGAGAGTCTGCGTACCTGAGAAGGTGGCGGCCCACTTGTTGTCGACGAGGCCCGCGGTGTCGGAGGCCAGCCCGCGGCCGCGGCCCTGGCCGCGCTGCGTGTAGTACCTGGACCTGGGCAGCCCCATGGCCAGCACCTCCCCGGCCACGGACTGCGGCACTAGCCCCGCCGCGATGCCCGCGACCACGGAGCCCCCCGTCACCGCGCCCCACGGCGTGAACACCACGCCCC
The DNA here is from genome assembly GCA_026979955.1 of Megalurothrips usitatus. Taxonomy (NCBI): domain Eukaryota; kingdom Metazoa; phylum Arthropoda; class Insecta; order Thysanoptera; family Thripidae; genus Megalurothrips; species Megalurothrips usitatus. The sequence continues at coordinate 12,394,946 of CM049592.1, forward strand.
CCTGGATGGGGCACTTGCTGTGCGCGTAGTTGGCGTAGTTGGCGCGCGTCTTGTCCACCTCAGCCCTGCGTGACAAGGAGAGAGCTGAGTGTTGTTGTGCCCGCCGCCTGCACCCCCAGTGGGTGGACGCGGCCGGCAGCGGGCGGACGCGGGTACTCACTGGAGGGCGGGGTTGATGATCTCGACGTCGGACTCGATCCCGGGGCCGGGCTTGGCCTCGCGGGCCTGCCTGGTGCGCCGCGGCCCGCGGGTCGGCACCTGCGGCCGCTGGCCCCTGTAGTTGACGCCGGAGCTGTAGCCGCCGCCCCAGCCGCCCTGGTAGCCGCCCCCGTAGCCGCTCTGGTAGCCGCCGGACGAGCCCCCGCCGCTGCTGCCGTACGTGTCCGTCTCGTAGTTCTTCAGGTTCGAGCACTCCGTGCCCTCGGTCTGCCGCGCGAAGTCGTCCACCGTGGTGGACATCATGAAGTGCAGCGCGCACTGGGAGAGCAGAAGGCCGTCAGCTCCCGCCCCGCAGTGCTGGACCCCGCGCCCGGCCCTCGCCCCGCCCTCCCCTCACCTGCTCGGCGGTGCTCAGCGTGTTGTTGGGGAAGTTGTAGGCGTTCCCGGGGATCAGCTTCTTCAGCAGGATCTGGTGCCTGAAGAACTCGGGCCCCGAGGGCGTGTACGGCACCACGCCGTCCGTCGCCACCACGTTGGGGGACTTCCTGATGCCGTCCTGGCGGAACCTGTGCGTCATCTGCACCGCCATGTTCTTGAGGTCGAGCTGCGTGAACCGACTGCTCTCCGCCTTCCGGACCAGGTCGATGAACTGGCCGATGCCGAAGGGGGGCAGGCCCTGGCGCGACAGCAGGGTCGCGTTGGAGTAGCAGTCCAGCAGCGAGGTGGGGATGGACATGCCGGCGTTCTCCTGCGCCGCCGCGGCCGCCACTGGAAAGGGGAGGACGAGCCGGGTGCAGAGCGGAGCTGCACGGCGCAGCCGGCGTAGCTTCGGGGAGAGAGGGAGGAGGGGCGCTTACCTGCGAGTAGAAGGCACGGCAGGGTGAGCCAGGCTGGCGTCCTGAAAACAAGCAGCATCCAATGAAGCATCTCTCTGAGGCCGGGCCCGCGGACAGGCAGCCGTCCCGCCGCCCCGCGTTGTGTCATCCTCGGACAGCGGCATTAGTCATGCGCTGCCGCGCGAGAGGTGCGCCCCGCGCTGCCCCCCCCCCCCTCCGCCGCCACGCCCCGGCGTCGTTATCACCATCCTTATCATATCGCACCTGTCCCATGCCGCCGCGTCCGCGGGGGGCGCCGAAAGCACCGCAAGAGAGGCATTTCTGTCGTTCGATCGCCGCTTCGCTTTTGCTATTGGGGCGGCAGCTATGCCAGGGCCGCCCCTCTGCTCCAAGGTAAGACCATGGAAGACACAAGCATCCCGGCAGCCTCCGGCAGCGAGGCCGGGCGCCGCCACGCGCCCGATCCCACCCGCGCAGCGTCAGAGCAAACGGCCCATTTACGCCTCTAACGCCCAGCCGAGCCGCGGGCCGGCTCCGTCTCAACCCTGCTGACCGACCGGAGGCAGTCTTCCCGCCCCCGCCCACCCCCACAGCTCGGTGCCCCGCGGGCCCCGCCCACAGCCGTCAACAAAGCTTAGTCTGACCGCCCGAACGCGGCGGTGGCGGACCGCGGGGGCTCGCGGGAGGAGACACAGGCGCTTATGCGAAGGTAGGCCGGCCCGCACGACACGCGTGCATGCGGGCGCTGGCATTGCCGACCCCTCAGGCGTCGCCGCGCACACTTCAAGGGCCGGCTCCGCTGCGGACGGGGCGGGCGGGGAGCGCGGCCTCAACTCACCTTCTCCGCCGGGGGTGCCCTGCCTCCATGGTGGTGGTGGCGCTCCTACGGCTCCTGGCACTGACACGGCACGGCACGACACGGCACGGCACGGTACTCGCGGGGACGCGGATGGACGCGGCCGGTACCTGTCGGGGTCCTCGCGGCACTGCGGCGCTGCCTGGCCATACCGCGCTGCCGCATGCCGCCCTAGCCGAAGCGCATCTTATCTCCCGCGGGTGGCGGCGTCCGAAAGGAGCAGAGGTCCGTCCGAACGCCCTGCGGTGTTGACGCCCTCGGCGGCGACGGAGACGGGGCCACGAGAGCGGCGCCATTGCGGATGCAGCCCCGCGGTCCCTCGGCGGGGCGGCCGGTGAGAGTTCGAGGCAATCTTCCGGCGAACGTGTGGCGAGTCATACACAAAGAACCACGCCCAGCGGCAGGGGAGGGCTTGGTACTCCGCATTACATCGGCCGGAAGTGAGTCGGTGCAGTCAAGTAGAGCGCATTCTGGCTGGCAGTACACTTTTTCTTTGAATCCTACACGTCTAAAACGCCAGGGTTCAGGTGCTTCAGAATATAAGCCTTCCGTGTCGCCGAGCTCCTACCGCATCCTAGGCCACCGGTACAGGCCGGTCAACCTTTCGTGACCGGACATTGCCCCCGATAAGCCTCCGGGGACAGGCCTTCCGGATGCCCCAGGTGATCGTTCGTGGCATTGAGATGAGACGACCCATCCCATCCCTGCACATCGGATGACGAAACTACCCAGATACATGACGGTCTCCTCAGACGATGTCAGCAGCGGCCAAAGCGCGGCAGACTACCAGTAGCGCCATCCAGCGGCGCGGGGACGCACTGGACGCACTAAGCAGGATTAGAGTCCTGTAGTAGACTCTAAGCAGGATGTGTCGTGTCGGAGGAGTCAAGCAGGGCCGACAGAAACGGTCAGCGCGAAATGTGGGGTCACAGTTTTCCGGGAGACGCCATCTGGCGGCGGCCTCCTGTAACTACGTCAGCTGAGTAGTACTAGTACCGCTGGTCGCCGCTCTCGGAGCGAAAACGATCAGCGCGCAAAGCCTTCACTGCAAAGCGCGAAGCGAACCGCAGCTTCCCCTGAGACGACATCTAGCGGCCGCTTCAGTAGCGGTGTGGGTTCGTGAGCCGACGAATTTTTCATAGCAGTCTCTCTCATTCTTTCTTGTTCTTGTTGCCGACAACTTGTTGTTGTTGTTGGCGGTTCGTTTTGGTTTTCGGAGTGCTGTGGTGTAATTTTGATTTATCCATTCATTTGCGATGTTTCTAGACTCGTGTTGATCCTGTTTCATTTGCCGACAACTGATTCAGCAATCGGCGGCTAGACAGAGCGTTGTCAGCGGCGATCTGCTGCGAAATCTGGAAAAGATGGATGCTGAAAATGTTCCCTCGGCTGTGAGTTTAGATCACAAACCCGAGCGTATCATTAAGAAAGTGCCGGGTAGCATCATCCCGATTCCTAAAGAAAAGGATGTTATTTTGGAGGATCTCTCTAAAAGAAGTACAGCAGACCTAAAGGAGCTTCTGGAAAGGCAAAGCAGAATCTTGTCTAACAAGTAAGTTTGTGAAGGTTAAGCAAATTATTGTTTTGAACATTGTTTGAACAACTCCAGGGTTTAATCTTGCGTGGATATGGTTGTTGGGTTACTTTTCCACTGACCCTATACATTTCACTCCCAGGTCGCTTGTGAACAAGCTTGCAGACAAAGGCAAAAAGGCAACGGAATTAAAAGCCAGAATTGAAAAAGAGTTGAAATCCCGTGATGAAGTGGACACAACAGCTAATCTCTTGTCAGAGATGAGTCTGAGTCAGTTGAATGCTCTTGAGTGGACTGGCCATTGCAACCCAGGGCATCGTAAGAAAATCTCTCCTCATTTGGAAGATCCAGAGTATGAGGAAACTAACCCTCTAAAAATTTTGGCTTGCCACTCTGGTACAACAGACCAAAAGATACAGATCAAGTAATATGATACCCTTTCAAACATGTACAATGAATTTCTTTTTTGGATGCAGTTTTAAAAATTATGTATTTCTTTTGCAGCATTTTAAAGGCAGAGGATAGCCTCATTAAACAGGAAGATTTAATTAGTTGTAAAGATGAAGAGATCGGACCAGCAACTAAGGACAATTCTAAAAATGTACCTCTTGAAACCTCTACTAATGTGTCTCAAGAAGATGTTTCTGTAGTAACAGAGGAAAATAAGACCCTACCATTAAGCCCTGCTCATTCTTCTCTGGCAAAGCCCTTTGCTCCCGATGAGCCTGAGCCATTTGCCCATTTTATATGCAACCGCTTTGGACACAAGGAAAACAAAGAAAGATTTAAACCCAACAAGCCTCTGAAACCATTCACTGGGTCTTTTCCATTCAAAGCTCCTGGTAGGGTTTCTTCTAAGCCAAAACGCTGGGAAGAGACTAATGTTACACCCCCTCCGGCTCTTCATGCTGATGCTAAATTGCTGTCTTTAGAGGAATCAATTGAGATTCAGCGGGAACAAAATCGTAAACTCAAGGTAATGTTGATCCCTTTGAAAACTTTGCTCAAGTTTAATGGCATTTCAAAAATAAACCTCTCCTTATGCCTACAGGAAGTCCAGATGAAGCATGCTGCTGAGAAGCTTGCTTCACTGCATGGTATTCATATCACTCAAGAAATCCCTGCTAGTGTCCTTCAAAGTATGGATTACAGAGGGGCAGCACAAGCCAACAGTGATTCAGAGGAAGATGTAAATGAGGCAGACTTGGAAGACCAGGAACTTCATGATGAAGACCAGATGGATCGAGGTGGTACAGTTGTGTATAATGTTGAGTCATAAAACTTCCGTATTGCACTGGATTGCTTCTCTGTCTGTGATAAACTTTGTACTGAAAATGTGTAATTTATTGTATTGTGCCAGACTTTGTCAAGGAATGAACATAATACTTCTGGTCATTAAGAAATAAAGTAAATTTTATTTTTTTATTTTTTCTTTGTCTTGTTTTCAAATTCCTATACAATTACATGATTAACTGCCACTCAGATAAATAAAAGCAGATATCCCAACATTTTCTTCCGTAGCTGTAAAGAGAAAAATGTTTTTGGTACATGTGTTAAGCAACTCCCCCTGTGGACCTGGGGAGCCGGGGACATGGCGGTAAGGCTTGCTGTTTGCTGGTTTGCCCTGTTTGCCCCACCCATTGTTAGGAAATGTTGGTAGGCTGTGAAGAAGAACGGCCTCATGTCCATGTCGGTTCGGGCCGTCCGGACATGAGAACGGCGCCCCACGGACAAGCAGTTTATTCTGGGTACGTAGTGCGCGGAGAATACAAGGGATGGGGAAGGGGGGCCCGGAGAGGAAGTGACAAGACAGTCGGTTGCAAGCCGGCCTCGACTCGGCTCACCAGCCCAAGGTGTACCAACCCATCGTGTTGTGCACCACGGTTCCTCGAAAGTAGCAATCGCGGCAGATTTTCTGCAGGGACGCTTCCGAAACGACTGCGATAAATTTATCGACCGCCGACGGCGATAACTGCGAATATTGACTCGTTGAACTTTGTCATTCCCTGGCGGACAGGGGCGCCAAGACGGTTTGGAACAAAGTAGGGCGGAAAATTTAACCGCCTCTCTTAATTGGCCAAAAACCTCCTTTTTCTGCACTTTCCTCCATCCATGTGTCTTCTCCCTCTTTTTCGTCTCCGCCGTCCCCCATCCCCCCGCTCCAACCCCACGCCACCCACCACCCCATCACCTGTTGCACCCGTTGTGTTCGTGATTTGCGGCTACGGGAAGGGGGCGTGTGTTCCTTCCGTTCCTGTCACGGCGACCCGAGCTGCCCACTTTTATTCCTCCGTTTGTTTTTGTCGATTGCCGTAGTGAATCCAGTGGACTTTCTGATGAGGAAGCATGCCGGTGATGCCTCCGGTGCGAACTCGTCGATGATGGACGCCTCGGTGATTGTCAGCGTCTCAGACACTGAACAGCTGATCGAGCAGGATGAGGGGGAGCAGGAACACGGTCCTAACGCCAGTAATAACGCGTCCTCCCCTCCGCTAGCCATACCGAACGGCAATGGCAGAGCTTTGTCGTTGTCCTGTTCGTGCCCCACGCAATTGCACTTTGCATCTTGGTGAGTGTTTTTGCGTTTCTTGACGTTTTGAGGTTATCCTACTGTCTGCTGCCATTCGCTCTCTTTTTTTTCTTTGGCACGCTTTTAGGTAGGAATTTTAGCTTTTATCAGGCCACCAACATCACCCGTCTTTTAAGACCTCATGGCTGTTTTGGTTTTATGTTGTCCTGTATGGTTTTCTTTATTATGTTTTTGTAATTTCTCTTGCTGGAGAACCGTGTTTTGCATTAAAGCTTAACCTTTCACATTTCCGTCATATTCTCTGTTTATATTTTTCCTAAAAATATAGAAGAAAACAGTTTTTATCTGATCCAGTGTTTATTGTCACATTGGTTGTTTAATTTCTGAGTATGTATGGCTTGGGTCAGTTGCGTTCAATGAATGTTTCCAATTCCTATTCTGCATCTGTGATGTTTGTAGGAAATATTAAAGTGATCCAAGGACAGTGTCAAAATACCGCACTTCTAGATCTCATTTACAGTAATAACACATACAGGGTGACTTGAGCTAGTCCTCACTCTTACCGATGCGTTTATACTGGAAAGGGTCTCAAAGGTCACATGGATGCATCTGGGAAGGGTAGTTGGTGCACACACTGTGGCTGCTCGGCGACGTGTGGTGGCGCGGTAGTGCACGCCGGCTTACGGCCGTGAGTTTCCTGTTATCTTATCTATCTCTGAGTAATGGAATCAGTTGGTGCCCATGCTGGGAAGCACCACCACCACTCCCTTTCAGCATATGTGTGGTGTGTCACCAGAGCTACTGTAACGGAACTCAGCAATGAAGGTGTCCCCTTTGCTATTCATAGCTCAGCATTAATTTGATGTGCGATTGATTTCATGCTCAGAAAAAAATGATGTCCAACGATAAGGGTACTGTGCTTGATTTAAGTGAACGAACTCCTTTAATGTAAGTGGATGGCCCAATGGCATCAGTGTGGTTTGTAGATTTGCTCTCTGGAGTCTTCAAAAAAAAAAAAAATGACTTCTCATGGCTCTGTACATCTGTTTTGCCTTTGACTTTTAAAAAATTAAAACCACATGTGCCTTGTTTAATTTGGTAATGTTCCAGTGGTAGAAGCCAGGATGGAATTTATGGATCCCTACCTGCTGGATCTGCTCCAGATCCAAGCAGAGAGGGCAAGAGCATTATTTATTGTGTCCATGGCAAACCAAGTGGATGTTGCCTTATCACCAAAGCAGAGGTGGTGGAGAGCACAACATTTGGGGTACCTTTAAGTAAGTTGTGTTGGATCATGGTGCTGAATAATGAGTAATCGACTTCTTAGCCATTTTAACATCTCCCTTTTTTCCCTTCCTTTTTTTCTGAAGTTGAACACTGCCACAGAGGGAGGCGGAAGGAGGTTGATGTCAAAGCTAGGAAACAGCTCATAATTGCTACAGTTTTGTGTCTTTTCTTCATGATAGCTGAAATTGTTGGTGAGTTCCTGTTTAATTTTATCATTTGAGCTTCGCTTAGAGATTTCTCGTTTTAATACCCCTTTTTTCTGTTAGGTGGTGTTTTATCCAACAGTGTGGCCATTGGAACAGATGCAGCACATCTCTTAACTGACATTACTTCTTTTTGTATCTCCCTTTTCTCCCTTTGGGTCGCCAATCGTCCATCAACTCGCAAAATGAACTTTGGATGGTAAGAAAAATTTTCCACGATGGATTTAAAAAAATGTGTTTATGTTTTGAATTAAATTTTTGCCTTTCAGGTACAGAGCTGAAGTCATTGGTGCTCTAACTTCTGTCTTGCTTATTTGGGTAGTGACCGGAATTTTAGTATACATTGCTATTTTGAGAATTGTTAACAAAGATTTTGAATTGGATTCTTTTGCAATGCTTGTCACCTCAGGTCTTGGAGTTTTAATCAATTTAATGTGAGTCTTCCTTCCTATCCCTAATGCAGTATTTAAAAAAATAATTTTCTTTCTGTTTTGTTTCTAGTTGTACTGGTAATCATTTTTTTACGTTTGATTTTTGTAGAATGGGCATTGCTCTTCATCCTGCTCACGGTCACAGTCACGGGGGCAGTGCTCACGGCCACAGTCACGGGACTAGTTCTCACAGTCCCCGTCATAGTCACGGATCCAGTGTGACGGTGGAGAGTGAAGGCTCGGTGCCACAAGCAGCTCAAATCCGCAAGCAAAATCTTAATGTCCGTGCTGCTTTTATTCATGTTGTTGGGGATTTTATTCAAAGTATTGGTGTTCTGATTGCTGCTCTTATTATTTATTTTAAAGTAAGTTTTGTTCTATGCAGCAACTTTTAGAAATCTTATTTTATTGATTTGAGAATTTATCATTGTTAATCAACAAACTCTCAATACATATATAATCATTTTCTGTTTTCAGCCCGAATGGAATATTGTTGATCCTATTTGCACTTTTATCTTCTCCATCCTGGTGCTCCTGACAACAATTGCGATCCTCCGAGACACTATTGTAGTTCTGATGGAAGGTCAGTATGTGTGAGAAGAGCTTTAAAATATGTTTTGACCTTCATTTTATATTTTGCTCTTTGTGTTCCCTTTAAGGAATTCCCAGAGACGTAGACTTCAATGCTGTCCTGGAAACTTTCATGAAAATTGATGGTGTTGTCAGGGTGCACAACCTGCGTATTTGGGCCTTAAGTCTTGAGAAAACTGCATTGTCAGCCCATTTAGCAATCCGTAAGTTGCTTGTGCTGCAGAAAGCATTTAAAAAATATTTTAACATGCCGAAATTTAACTTTTAAAAATTATTGTTCTCTTTGTTTTTGTTTGTATTTCAGGTCCAGGAGTCCACCCTAATACAATACTGAAGACAGCCACACGCAACATTCATGCCAATTTCAATTTCTTTGAGCTAACCTTGCAAATAGAAGAATTTCATCCAAATATGGAAAATTGTGAAGAGTGTCATGACCTTAGTGAGCAATAAGTAGATCGGACAGCTCTCTTACAATTTTTTTTTTGTCTTTTATGGATTCAAATTTATTGTTAGATTTTTGTGTCGTTGATGTTGAGTGAAGTCAAAGTTCGATATTTTTTAGGAACTGTGTTAATATTTTGTGCCTGTATGATGAATTTGTACAATTAAGCTCTTACCAAATTGTTTTGGAGATTCAAACAGTTTATAATTGTACTTCAATTGTGTTCTTATTAGCAGGCTGAATGCCTGTCACTGCTCTTTTAATTTTTTTTTCTTGGGTTTATGTGTTTGCAATTACAGAATTGTGATAACTTTATGATTCTTATTGCTCAAAACTGGCTGTGAATTTTAAAACATTTAAACCTCTCCTGTACTGTGCGCGTTATCGTGCACACATGTATTAAATGGCTTTACAACTCATAACAAAAATATTGCTCAAAAGCAATTATGTATTGCATCCTTCTTTACTGTTATCTTAAATCTTTTTTACTGTAGTCTTTCTTACCTCCATGCCATCTGTGATGATTTCGTTAATGTGAGTGTTTGTAAGAATTGGTTATAATACAATTTTCAATATTTGGTCTCTTCTATGAAATACATACTGAAAATAAACACGCTTGTTTCATTTCTCGCCATTTTGTTTTTCAATCGTGTACGCAGGACGCCAGAGTGAAGGAAAAACAAACCATCTGAATCTCGCGCCGAATTCCGGCGCTGCTCTTTTGTTCTTCCTGCCAATATACCCGCAATAGCCTGGAACGTCTTTAGGTGCTTGCTTGTGGGATTGAAGGTTTAAAATACAGAATCTTTCCTTTCCGAAGAGGATATTATTTTTTTATTTGAGAACTCACTGAGTTGGTTCCCATTAACGTGTTTACAAGCTTCCCAGAACTTTAGATGCAAGTTCGGTTGGAGAGTTGGTTAGGGTATCTGTTTACAGCGTTACAGTGCTCCGGGTGGCGAAACCGAGAAGCTCGTTTGAACTTGGTGTAGCAGACAAACCGTTGGGCCGCGAGTCAACCGATGCCGAATGCGTAGTTCTGGTTCACTCTATGGAAACTCTGTCTCAGCAGTTCAGAATCTAGGCTTCTTCTGCAAGTGAGAATCGTTACTGGCCTTTTTCTTTTTGTTTTGTCTGCGTATTCTCGGCAAGTTTTCATATGCATCACAATCCTTCTTATTCTTGTATTGTTTGGCTTTGATTAGCACCGGCCTCAATGGTCGATCTAACGAATCGAGACAAACGAGATGAATCGGGACAGGCGCCCCACAACTCACGATACGTTTCTTCAAAAATTTAGATTATCTGCTCCCTTCCCCGCGGAGCTGCAGGAATCAAATATGGAATGTTTTTCTTAAAACTCGATGCATCAGAAGACATTGTGATTCTTCCTAGTTCACTCCCTTTCATGAATAATGCTTGAACCTCCCCCTTTCCTTCCTGTATCTCGACATAGTGTGGACTGTATTTTGAGTGTTTCATTAATTGTTTTGATCGACTCGTACAGAAATGAGGAAGTCATCTCAAGGAGGCCGCAGGGTTAGTCAACCTTTGCGATTGGATGCAGATGAGCTGAAAGGAAGGTAAATTATCCAAACCTACAAATTTAGAAAATTGCGCTGTCGCTCATTTATCTGTTGTATTTCAAAATCAAAATCTGTTTTATCGTAGCTCCAGTAGAAGAACATTAGATAGGAGAACAAGTGGAATCCCGCAACCTAGGGGCCGCTCATCATCTGAACATCGTGATGGTCGCATGTCAGCCCTTCCTCCTATGAAGAGGTCTAAGAGTCAACTCAATGTCTTTACAACTCCTGCTTCAGGGTCAACTACACCAATACGTGGACTACAGTTAGGTCCTACGGGAAGTGCACAATCACAGAGGTACTGTAAGCATTTTATTGACTGCTGTAAGATATTGTTATGAACTGTGTTTATAAGTGTTCCTGTTGTTTTATAATTCTAGATATTTGTCGTCACCATTTTCTGATGGTGGTCGTAGCTCTCGCAAGTCTACCTTCAGTGGTGTGGGTGGTGGAAAGCCTGGTAGAGTTACCAAAGACACTCGTCCTCTCTCCGACAAAAGTTTTCAACAGCTTGAAATCCAAAAAATTACTAGCTTTCTTCACGTGCAGCCTGATGCGTTAACATTTGCACCTAAAGGAATAAACCTTCGCCAGCTAACCATGAAGCTTTTCGTAGATCTTGTAGATTATCTAATGAGTTTTATTGATGAAAGTATTAATATAAATATGACCAATTATGTCACTGAAATACCATTGATTATGAAAAGATGGGGATATTTGGGTAACATTAACTCTTCATGGTTGAAAACAGGTGAGTTTTAATTTAAGTAGATTTCTGAGTTCGACTGGGTCATGCCTCTGTGTAACCATATTTGCATTTTATTTTTAGTGAATACACCACATGCTTTCCCCTATGTAGTGGGTCTCCTCTCATGGCTAACCACTTTAGCATTGGCTGGGGAGCAGACTGATTATGAAGCTTGCATTCAGGATGCACTTCAAAATGGAGATGATGGGGCAGATGATGAATCATTTGTATATGGCAATGCAGCGGTTGGTTTTTCACAGTTCAGTTAATCAATAGTACTGTATATTGATTGTGAAACCTTAACCAACATATTTTGTCACGTCCTTTTCCAGATTTATATCACACATTTGATGAAACAATACAAATTATGGAACGCAAAAGATGAGGCTGGTGAAGAAAAAGAAGAAAGGGAATTCATCTTGGCAATATGTAAGTTTAGCTAAAATGCAGCTATTCGCCGTCGCCATGGCATTTTTCAGTGTGCATAATTACCCGTCGTCTTTTATTTCCAGGCAACAGAAATAATGTTAGTGACAGTGAAATGAGAAAGGTAGCAGAATCTGTCAATGCTCTTGAAATTCAGCTGAATTGTCCAAAGGAGAAAGCTGAGCTGGAAGCAGCACAGGTACGATTACTTTGTTTGATTTTGCAATTCATTTTGATAGTGTGCAATTCACAGTTCTATTAAGGAATATATATATATGAATATTTTTTTAGGAAGAGGAAAGAAAGTACAATGAATTTTTGAAAGATTACAACAGTGTTTTGAATTACAAAGTTGGAATGGAAGAATACCTTAACACAGCGGAAACAATGTTGGAAGAAGAAAAGTTAAAACTTCAAAGAGAGGGTGAACCTTTTATATGTTTTTCTGGTTGTTTTACTGATTAGGAGAGAAATTCAGCCGTTGAGCTAATTTTTTTTTAAATCTGTGCCCATAGAGGAAACACTCCGGAACATTCAAAACAGCATACTAGAACTCAAAGCCCTTTTGAGCAATCAGACCATGACAGTTGAAGAAAGAGATGAATTACTGAGGTCATTGAATGAACTTAATAGTGCTATTCGCGAAAATGAGGAGTACATTGCTGTTGTATCGAATCAGTGCTATGCTGATGATCTTGAGCTGGTCAAGAAAAGTTCAAATGTGAGTGACCTTGATTTTTAATGATGGTTGTATAGTACTTTTTGTTTTCTAATTCCCGTATTTTATGTTCCCCTTTTCCCAGATGAAGAAAAAAACTCAAGCATATAACACAGTCATCATAAAGGAATCCTGTTGGTTCCCAGAGCTAGAAGCATTGAAAAATGATACGAATGTTTTACACCAAGGTGCTGACAGTGAATTAGCTGAGCTTGATTCTTGTTCCCGTAAAATGCAAGCAGACATTGAAGATAAACATAATAAATTATTTTCTGATGTCAAACTGCTTAAAGATGAATTTTCCCAGGTTTGCGTTGTTCACAATAGAGTTTTTACAAATAGATAAATTATATTTGTAACATTTAATGTTCATGTTTTGTTTGGTAGGAGGAAGAGCAGAATTCTAGAATTCTTCAGGAAGTGAAACAATATGCTGAGAAAAAGGAACATCTTCAAGAAGCAATTGAAAATATTAAGGCACATGCTGAGGTTTGTTCAGTCTCTTTTTCTTTTCGCGATTCCTCAAGTCTGAAAGTACTAATAAGCATATTGCACTGTCTTTAGGATGTGGATGAAATGAAGAGCACCATAGAGACTCTGGTGCAAGAAAACAAGGCCCACATTAGTTGTACTTCACTACAGCAAGCAAAGGAGCATCTCAAAAAGATCACTGATAAGTGAGTACGCTGAAGGTCCTTTACTGTTTCCCCCACCTTATAAGGAATGAGTTAATTTATGTGCTTCTTGTGGTGATCTTGCAGGAGAGACTTTGGTTTGGCTCATATGGAACAACAACAGCTTAAGGCAGAGGAGTTTTTCAAAAGAAACACTGGTATTATTCAAAATTTTGTCGCTACTATTTTGGTATGTTGAGCTACATCTAAGGCTAAAATTTCTGTTTCTGTCCATTCAGTTTGATTACTAGCATTTCCTCAAATCATTATATTTTCTTATTGCAGAAAGCTGAAGGTGAATTCTTGCGGAAAAAAGCTGAAGTTGTGGAGTCTGCTCGAGAGAAGTTATCTGTAGCCGTAAAAGGAAAGTGAAGAAGTTCATAGCCATTGTGCCCTTGTAGGCCTTTGTATGTTTGTAAATTTTTTATTTTATTTTTGCAGTATTTTTGTACGTTTGGGTGTGTTGTCTGAAAATACACTATTTTGTTTCAAATTTCTGTAACAATTTATTTCTCTCTTTATTTTCATAAATGAGCTGTAAGTCTCACTCAGAACCACAAATTATAAATATGACATGTTAACAATTCATTAAAGCTCTTACAACTGGAGATGCTAATGCACAATCAACACATCATAAGGGGCTATAAATATCACACATAACTTACTAACAAACACATCAAGTGCGTTCTGCATTTATTTCACATCCATAATCCTTCTCAGCTCGGCTGGTCGTCTTGAAAAGCAGAACATCACTGCCTTCAAGTGTTATCCAATGGTTATGGCTAAGGTGGTTCTCAAAATTGACCGCACAGACTTTCTAAAATAGGGGATCAGTGAACACAGTCGGCTTCTACTTAAGCCTGATAATCTTTTAAATTCAATAAAGCTGATACATGTTAGTTGACAAGATGACTCAAAGAGTGCTGACAACATTGGGCAGCTGGCATCAATAAATAAGGATCATTAAGTTAGGTATGATGTTTGGCAGGTGCGTGAACGAGCACCGTGTTCACTCAGTCTATATTCTGTACTTAATCCTGTTCAAATCGTGAGGTGCACCCGCAACAATTCAAACTAGAAATGTCATTATCAACCTGAAATCGGCTGCCACATTACGGCAAGAAACGGGGGCAAAATAGAGGCGTCTCACATCCACTTTGCACACTCTTCCTTCTTGTGACGGGCCGTCGAGATATTTGGACTAAACGTTTTTACACAGTCGGGTCAGATGGAGCCAAAAAGCCTCCCAGGGCCTCCCAGTTTCTCGATGCCATAGGGGGCGGGGGCAACAGGAGTACTTGTAGGGACTGCCCAGCTAGTGCGGACCCTGCGTACTCACACGGCGGAACCTCGTTGATTTTCGCTTGCGTCACGCGAAAATAGCCGAACCCATGCAATTTCGGATAGGGGCTGGGGTACGGCGGGACAGCGCCGACAGTAGCGCCCTCTGGGGAAAACGGATCGGAGCCCAACTCAGAGGCCGGACGGAGCACCCCGCGCGAGCTAATACATAGTCGATTCAACCTAACCGGAGGCGAAAGGTAGGCAGCCCCTCGGCATACATGCTCGGGAGTTGCCTACCTCCCGGCTCAGGTTGCGAAGAGTGGACCACAAGTTAGCTCGCGCGGGGTGCTTCGTCCGGCCTCTGGGTTAGGGTCCGGCGAAGCGCCGGCGCATGGGCACGCGAACTGGGGATTAAAAGCGCTAGCGTCCACGCAGTTTCCCAGGGGCCGGATGAAGTGCGCCGAATGACTCAGAGGGGGGCGGGGGTGAAGAAAAGTTCTAAAATTGCGGCTGACCTCTGGGAGGCGCGGGAGACGGTCTGGCCCTGACCGCCACCGTGTCGCTCACGCCCTCTAGCTGGGCGTCACCGTCGTGAGCGACGCTGTCGTTGACGACGGCGGCGTGCTGATCCTGGTGGCGGTCGGCCTACTCCTCGTGGAGGACGGCACGCTGGCCGACGTCGTCGCGGACACCGGCGTCGACTGGTTGACGGCCAGCCGCGGCTGCTGCAGCGCCCGCCCGCGCGGCACCTCGTCCAGCTGCGGCTGCCGCTCCTCCTCCTCCTGCTTCTTGTAGGAGGAGAAGAAGGCCAGCGCCTTCATCAGCTGGTAGCTCTTGGAGACGGGGATGTTGGAGTCGTAGAGGCGGCGCGACGCCTTGCAGTCCACGTAGAACCACCAGTTGCACTTGAGCACGGTCTGGTCGAACAGCGTCGACTCCGGGCAGAGGAAGCTCTTCATGATGAGGCCGTCCTCTGTCAGCGCGCAGACGTGGAACACCTGTAAACACGCGTCACGGGGTGTCATATTAAGTCAGTTCGCCTCACAATGGGCGTACTCCACAAGACGCTCGGCTCGGCTCGCATCCGGTTAGTCTCCTCCGGCGTACCCAGGGGCGTGGCGTGGGGGGGGGGGGTTAAAGCCCCCCCCCCCCCCCGAAATTCTTCAACGACTAAAAATAAGGGAGGAAGGGAAAGGGGAGAGGAAAGAAAAGAAGGGAAGAGAAAGAAAGGGAAGAGGGGAGGGAGAAGGAGGAAAGGCAAGAAAAAGGGAGAGAAGAGAAAAGAAGAGGAGTGGAGGGATGGAGGATTTGAGTTTAAACGCTAAGCACGTTAATAAACCCAAAACACGATTGAGATGTTACAGGACAAACTAATTACTGACTCGGTCTCAGCGGCGCCGGAGAGGCGGGGAGGGGGCGAGGGGGGCCGAAGGTCGCGTGCGGGCGTGCATGCATGCATCCCAATTTTACTAAGATGACGCCAAATTAGCAGGATTTTTTTTTAAATCTCAAACGTCAAAAATGTCAGGATGCTAGTACAGGATTTCAAAGATCGCGCCCGTCTTAGTGGGAATTTTTCCCTCGGTTAGCTAGATATGAGGACAGTACCGCCCCTTGCTGGGTACCGCTGACTGGGCTCCGTTCAACTCAGGGCAACACGGTAAGCCGGCCTGCCCTCCGGGATCGGACATAGCCCCCTGCGGGTTGCTGGAAAACAGTCCACCACACCGCTCATGGAGTCGGAAAGGTTTTGTAACCTGGCACAACCCCTCCCGTCCCCGCAGCGGACCAAGAAACCGCCCAGACATATCATGGTCCGGTCAGACGGTATCAGCCGCGAGCAAAGCGCGCAGCACTTTGCACCGTGGCGCCATCTCGCGGCGCCGGAGCACAACATCCATGAAGTTTGGTGTCGGGGTAGTCGTGTAAGACCAACAGAAACGCGCCGCGCGAGAAGTCGGCTGACAGTTGAACGGTGGCGCCCCCTGGTGGCGGCCACCTGTAACTGAGTTGTACCGCTGGGCGCCACCAGGGGGCGCCACCGTTCAACTGGCAGCCGACTTCTCGCGCGGCGCGTTTCTGTTGGTCTTACACGACTACCCCGACACCAAACTTCATGGATGTTGTGCTCCGGCGCCGCGAGATGGCGCCACGGTGCAAAGTGCTGCGCGCTTTGCTCGCGGCTGATACCGTCTGACCGGACCATGATATGTCTGGGCGGTTTCTTGGTCCGCTGCGGGGACGGGAGGGGTTGTGCCAGGTTACAAAACCTTTCCGACTCCATGAGCGGTGTGGTGGGCTGTTTTCCAGCAATCCGCAGGGGGCTATGTCCGATCCCGGAGGGCAGGCCCGGCTTACCGTGTTGCCCTGAGTTGAACGGAGCCCAGCCAGCGGTACTCAGCAAGGGGCGGTACTGTCTCTGTATATCTAACTAATCGAGAGAAAATATCCCAATAAGACGGGCGTGATTTTTGAAGTCCTGTATTAGCATCCTGGCATTTTTGACGTTTGAGATTTTAAAAAAATCCTGCTAATTTGGCGTCATCTTAGTAAAATTGCGGATGCATGCATGCACATTTTCATCCGTCGGAAAATTACACTCTCAAACGCGCACGCACACACGCACAACAAAACACCGACTGCTTCGCAATAGTGATGCGCAAAGGCTACCATTGGATACGCCGGGGATAAAAAAGAGTAGTGCTGCATAGGCCAGGTCAGGGCTGGTCAGGGCGATAGGGGAGGGGGTTCAATCGACGGGGGTCAAGTGCCGCAACGACGTGGGGCCACGGCGTGGCTCGGGGCGCGGGCTCGTTTGAGAGCAACGGGGGCACAACAGCCGGCGCAGTACAGCGGGGCAGACGCAGGCAGCGGCACGCGGGCAGGTGCCATCGGGGCGTGATGCAAAACAAGCGGGCCTCAAAGGGGACGTGCCTTTTTATGGCCGCTTCGTCTCCCGGCCTGGGCGACGCGGGGCGGGGCTTGGGAGGGGGGGGGGGGGGGGTCAGGAGGGCCAAGGTGCGTGGGGACAGCAGCGACAGCAGATCAGACACCGCCGAGCCGGGCAGGCGACGCCATCTCCAGGGCTGGCGCTCCGGGGAACGTAAGGCATGACAGGCCCGCATTTATGGCGAAATTCGCCAAAAAGTGCAGCAAACTATATGTCCGCCTGCTGGCCGCACCGCCGGACTGGCCCGCGGCCGCGCGCGCCCACTTTCACTGGCGCTGCAGCGGTGGTGGCGTCGGGAAGCGGAGACGGTGGGGCTGGGGTATCGGCGGCGGAGCGGGAGCAGCGGGAGCGGCGGCAGCGGCGTGTGTGGAGAAAAGAGGCGGGCCGCGGGGCCGCGGGGCCGCGGGGTGGGGGCTTGGGGAAGGTCGCGGCGGGAAGGGGCGGGGCGGGGCCGATTTGGTCTTGACATTCTGTGGGCGACACCCTCGCGCCTGATTCTCGCCATCACACACGGAGGACAAAGAAGGCTTTGCTCCAGTCCCTCCCTCCCTCCCTTAGAGCAGTCCGCGTCCGCACTGATCAACATTTATTTCCGAGTCAGCGGTGTTCAGTGAGCCTGGCGACACACGACTCCACACGACCGAGGAGTTCGAAGGGCGGCCTCTTCTTGTGGTCGGGCGGGCCCCGCCAGAGCAGGCTCGACTCACACATAGACACGCACGCACTGCCGGTCACGGGTCACGGCCGCGTCACGTGTCACACATACACACACACACACGCATGGCATCAGCTGGCGCTTTCGTCCTTGGCGTTAACGGTTTCGGTGCCGCGCGACACGACGCTGTTGCCCGGTCTCCTCGAGGTGACTTTCGGGGTCACATCGACGGAGGATCCGAGCACCCCCTCGCCCCGTGGCGGCCCCCGGCCTCGGTCCTCAAATTCGGAACTGGAACCACCGGGAAGCGACGGTGACGTCGGGGCGCAACAAGCGGACCGGTCCACCTCCCCGCGCGGGGCCGAGGTGTCGTGTGGGGCGGGGGCGGGTCCTGCCGGCGTGCATCCTGATGTCGGCGACGGGCGCGGTGTGACGTGGACGCGGCGCAGCGCAGCGCCTGCCGCAGTGCCGCAGACCAGACCAGGCCGATCACCGACTCCCTGCCGAAAGTCAAGGTTACGCCGGAGCGAGTCCGCGCCGCGCACCGCCGCCCTCCCGCCCGCCTCCGCCCCTCCCGCGGTCCGGCATTGCACAACGGCACAACCTCGGGCGGCGCGGCCAGAGCCGCGTATCTGCGGGGCCGGCCGGCCGCACTTACCCGACGCCGCGTCCGCTGCCGGCAGGGCGGCGGGCAGCGCAGCGGCGGCACGGCGGCGGCCCAAGGTGGGCCGGCCGTGCGTGCGTGCGTAGTGCCTTGGCCCCGACGCGGCTCGGGATCGGGGGAGAAAAGAGGCTCCCATCAATGAGGTGGGAACATCGCGAGACGAGGACTCCCTAGACTGCAGACACGGGTTCGATCCCCGGCGTCGGCAGCGAAGCCACTTTCTTTCTGCGGCACGGTCTCCCCCCCCCCCCCCCCCCGCGGCGGCGGCCTGTGTCCGGGCCGCGGGGCTCCTGCACTGACCCCCCGCGGCCTGCTGACGGTCCGAGCCAGCGGCCCCGCCCCGCCCCGTCCGGCACCCGGGGTGCATTTAGGAGAACGCGAGGACCGCCGTTCTATGCCGCATTTTCCGTGAAGAGCCGCCGCGAAAGTGTTGTACGGGCCGCTCCTGTCCCTGGCAGGGGCGGAGGGGGGGGGGGGAGCTTCACAGGACCCCGCCGGCAGGGCGCTCGTGTTGCAGGCGTCGCAGGCCGTGTCGCAGGCCGTCGCTGTGGTCCCGGCCGGCCCCAACACACTATTGTTGTGCCGGCATCCCGCTGTCTGCGTTTTTCGCCAACGTTTTGCTATAGTCTCTCTCCTTTCTCCCGCCTTTCCGCTGCTCTCGTATGAAATGGCGACCCAGTTCCCGTTGGAGCGCCTGCTGCCCGGGCCCCGGGGGAGTGGGTAATGAGCTGACGATGTCACACGCGCCCGGGACAGGGACGGACTGGCGACGATGAATGGCAAAGAGAGTGAATGTACACAGCGTGCTTGCCCGCGGCGTGAGCTGACATGCGCGACAGCAACAAGTGCCCATTCAGGCCAGGCCAGTCGCACCCACCGCACGGAGCGGCACGGCACGGAGTCTAGCGCCTGGTGGGCGGGCAGTCCGCAGGCACGCGTGTCGTGCGGGCTGGCCTACACTCGCGGGCGCTCGGCGGCGGTAGCCCCCGGGCCGACGCCGACGTGTCCCCGTCATCGCGGTGCTCTGCGCGGAGGTCCAGTTCCCGCGCCCCGCGGCGCCGCGAGTCCCACCCACCGCGACATCGTGCCCGCGGTGACCTCCCAGTGCTAGCCAAGCCCCTCGCCAGCCCGGCAGGCGCCTCGGGTCAAAACTTGGTGGGCGCCGCCGCGGCGCGCGGGCGGAGTGGAATGGAGCGTAGGAGCGCTCGTGGGATGGGAAAGCCGTGGCCCCCAGGGTCCCGTTCCATTCCGGCCCGGCCCGGCCGATCTGCGAATCGCAGGTGGTGAGGAGGCTGTATGAGGAGAGAAGTCGGGGAGAATGTGCTCCGGGCGGGGCGGCGAGCTTACCATGCAGCCGAGGTCCTCGTCGGCGTACAGCCCCGGGAAGTGCTTCTGGTCGCCGCAGTGGAAGGACGTCTCGGGCAGCTCGACGCGCGACACGAAGTTGTCGTCGAAGTTCTTGTCGTAGCCGACGGGGTAGTACTCCCGCGGGGCGTTCATCACCTTGGCCGGCTCGGCGAGCGGGTACTTGTGCAGCACGCTCACCGGCTTGGGCGGCGGCGGCGGCGTTGTCGTAGTGGTGGTGGTGGTCGTGGTGGTGGTCGTCGTCGTGGGGGCCACCGGAGCGGCCACGGCGACGGTGGTCATGGCGTGCTGCTGCTGCTGCAGGATCTGCTGCTGGCGCGCCTGGAGCGCGGCCAGGATGGTCTCCTCGCTGATGTTGGACGCCTTGGAGAGCGCCGCCACCGAGTGCCCCATCAGCAGCGGCAGGGTGCGCAGCGAGGTGGGGGCGGCCGCGGCCGCGGAGGACGGCATCTGGAAGTTGCCCGTGGCCACCTGGAGGGCGTTCTTGAAGGCGACGGGCGCGCGCACCGGCACGGCCATCACGGTCGCCCCGGACACGGTCGGCAGGGACACGGGCCCGGGCAGCGCGGACACCTGCGCCAGTGCAGAGGCTCACTTTTAAACCGCATCCTGTCGTAGATGTCACCGGCAGGGCCGCTCATGCAGACGAACACTGACCTGGTTGACGGGCGGCGCCGCGCCGCCGACGTTAGCCACCCTGGAGATGGAGGAGGGAAGCTGCTGGAAGGGCGGCACCTGCACGGCGGCCAGCCGCAGCGGCCGGGTCGTGTTCCAGCGGGAGGCCGCGGCCAGGTTGGAGTAGCCCAGGCTGGAGGCGGCCGCGGGCACGGCGTAGGCCTGCGGCTGCGCCAGCTGCCCCTGCGGGTTGGCCATGACCGCCACGCCCACCAGCGGCGCGCCGCCCTCCACGCCGGGGATCGGCCTGAAGGGGGGCACGGCCTGCTGGAGGTAGCGGGCCTGCGCCACCCGCTGCTGCTGCTGGTCCTGCTGCTGCTCCTGCAGGCGCGACTGCTTGAGCACGTCCAGCGCCTGGCGGGCGACGGCGTTGGGTTGCGCCGGCAGCAGCCGCGTCACGCCGTCGTCCTGCTTGGCCTGCGGACAGAGAGGCGCGGGGTGCGGTCAGGGTTTGGATACCGGTCCCGGGCGGATGCAGGGAAGACGGCACGCACAAAAACAAGCTCCGACAGGCGGAATGACTACCGCGTCAAACACACTGTGATTTTAAAAAAAAAGCTCTGTGAGTGGACGAAATTGTTTAATTTCACACTTGGCGCGAAGCGTGGTCTGTGTGTCATTCCGCTGCGCTGGGAGAGGTGCGAAGGCGCGAAACTACAACTCGTTGCTTGCTCTCGGCACTCTCGGTTGCGTCTTCTTCCACACTAAACTCGCTTTCCCTGGCGGCCCGTGCCCTGCTGGGGCGGCACGGACTACCTTGACACTGACGACGGTCTCCCGAGCCAGCCGCCAAAAAAAAATTCCCGCGGTCGCTTCCCCGCGTCCTCTCGTAGCCTTTAATAACAACAAATCGGGCGTTGGAATGGAAGGGGGCCGGCAAACAAAGCTAGACCCGTATAGTCCGGCCTGACCTGACCTCGTTTCCGAAAACATTTCCCCCAGTCGATTGCAGTTTTTTTTTCAAATTATTATTTTTTTTTGTGAAGAGACACGCCGCTGCTGCCGCGGTGCTGCTTCCCGTTTCGCTAGACAAGAATGATGGCAGGCGGTGGCGGGGGCGCCCGGGCCGCCGGAGTGTGTCATCTGCCGCTGGGTGCCCCGGGTGCCCCGGGCCGGGCCCGGCTCCCTGGTCCCCCTGGCCCTCCGAGTTACGTGTGCCGTATTGCTTTCTTCTGTTGCCTTTCCCCTTCCTGCTCGCGGCGCCCGCCCCCGCCCGGTGGGACCCGCGGCGACAGACGGATGACGGGTCCTCGGCCGGGTACGACACGCCCCCCGCCCACTCGGCTGTGTCCGCATCTCCACGCGTGCGTATAGCCTGCTGTCGGCAGCCCCCCCCCCCCCCCAGTGGGGTGGCGCAATCAGACCAGCCAACGACCAACCCCGTGGCACGGCCGCATTCTGACTCCGCGGCCGTCATCGCCACTCGTGGACGTGGACTGCTGCCGCCAGTGCACCGCCACTGCACCCCCCATTCGCGGCCGGGGTGCACGGTGCACGTATCCTGCCGAAATTGCGCCACGGCGGCGCCCAACCAGTGCAGCAGAGGCAGCCACCTCTGTAACGGAATCGCCGCCTCGGCTCGGCACGTCCGCCGCCTTTAACTGCAGCCACGGCGGCAAGGCCGCGGCCGGCCGCGTGGTCAATGGTCTTCTCCGGCCGCGGCTGAGTCTGCGCCGGGCCGAGCTGCGCTGGGGTCGGCCTCACGGCACCACACGGCGCCTCCACGAGTCGAGTCGAGTTAGATCGGGCAGTCGCGGTCTTCACGCACGGAGCGGCGCACAATTCAAATCTCTCGCGCCTGACCGGGTTTCCCCCCGCGAAGCCGCGCGTGGGCGCTGCAGGCTGCCCCCGCAGCACACGGCCAGCCGAGATGCAGCCCGGCGCCGCTTAGCGCCCGTCACACTTACAACAGCACGCCTGGAGCCCACCAGCTGTGAGAGGCAGATACACAAATAGATAGAACCGTTCGAACGACGAGCGCGCTCCGTGCCTCGAAAGCAATTTTGTCTATCTCGTAGGCCGAACGGTACTCCGGGTTACATTGTTTCGTCTCCTTCTCACGTCGAGATAAAGTCGAGGCTTCAATGTCTGAGCGCGGGTGGACGCTTCCCACATAACGCTGACCCGTTTTTGTTTTCGTGGTCGCAGAGCTCGAAGTGGAATCCGCGTCGGCGGCAGCGGCAGCGGTACGAGCGCCCGCGGATGTCGGGGTAGGCCAGCCCGCCCGGCACGCGCGCGCGCACGAGTCGGGGTGGCCTACCCGCCGGGCGCCGTGTGTGCCGCGGCGCCGCGCCGCAACGGCCCACGAATATAAATCTTGAAGTAAACGATCGCCGGGCGAAAGCAGGACGGCCGGCCGCGGCGCGGCCTCGGTGCTGGTGTCCGGCCACCGAGTTCGCCTTTACGACCGAATGCGGTCTTAACAGGCGGCGAGAGGACGTTCGTATTAAATCGGAGCCGCTCTGTGCGCAGACATCCTAGTGCCTCGCCGCGGCGCCAGCCTCACTTCCCGTCCCGTCCTGTCCGCGCGTCGCGTCCGTCCGCGCCGGGACGCGGGACGGTGGCCGCCGGACGTCAGCCAAACCGGCAACCGGGTCAGTGTCGCCAGCCCGGCCCGGCCCGGCCCGGCCGATCCCCCCTCCCGCCCCGGACCCCGGGGCCCCGGACCCGCACCAAGCACGGCACCCGGGAGAGAAGTCTTACTCTCTTTCTGTTCCCTGCACCGACCGGATCCGGGACTGCCCGCCCGGGCGGCGCGGCGGCGCGGCCCGCGTGGCCTCCGGACTCGGGTCGGGCCGCCCGGTCGCAGACGCGTGGCTGCGATGCGGATGCAGCTCGGCTCGGCGCGGCTCCACTGCCACCGCCACCGCATGTACCCTTGCGGATAATCACGGCGCTCGCGGGCCGCGCCGAATAATCCTTTAATGGCCACCGCCGTGTGCGCCAATTATCGGGTCCCGGCGGGCAATAAAATGCCTACGTGACTGCTGACTGCCCGGCGGGCGGGCGGCGCCGAGCGGCGGGCTGCTCGAGGCCCCGCGACGGGGGGCAACACTTGTCCGACCTTGGAAGAAAGTGGACAAAGTGTGATCCGTGCGGCGTGGCGCGGCGTCGCTCGCCTCCGCCTGGGTCACGTACGCATCACCCGGCGCCGGGACCTCGGGACCCCGGGACCCCCCGGTAGCGCACCCGGAGAGACCCTCCCTCTCCCTCGGCTGGGCCCGGCCCGCCTCACAGCGGAGTGGAGGGCGCGCCGCCAGTCTCTTTGTACGCCACTGCGGCGCTCTTGATCGGGCGAAAGCGCCGGGATCAAGACGTCTGCGACGGCGGCGGCTCGGCGCTAAACGGGCGGGATCGGGATGGGACGTGCGTTACGCAAAGCGAGCCGCGGCGGGCGCCAGGCGGCGTGGAGGGAGACGCGGCGTGCCGCCCTCGCAGAGGACAATAAGCACGGACTCATCGTGCCCGATTCTGGCCCCTGCGCGCTCGAACAACGGGAGCGGCCCCGGCGCTGCCCTTGGCGGCCGGGACACACCTGCCGAGGGGGGCGGCGGCGTCCGGCGCGGCCAAGAGAGCACTTTCACTGGATCAGTAGCGGCGGCGGCGGTGGCGGGCCGTCGTCCCCACGCACTGCACTCACAGCCTCGCCTCATCTCATCAACGAAGGCCGACATGAGTGGCACCCGCAGGGCAGGCCCCGGCCGGGGAGCAGTTCAGCAACAATGAGCGCGTGACGTTGGTGGACGTGGTGCAGCACGAGGAAGGTGCGGCGCGGCGCCGGGGACGGGGACGGCCCGGCACGGCGGGGGCCCCGGCAAGGAGCCTCGCCGGCACACCAGAGGTTGACCTCGCAGCGGCTCCTGCTGCCCTCAGCCCGGCCGGCCTCTGCCGCCCGGACGCCGCCATAAACATGGCCCACACGGCCCGTAAGCAAGGGCGTGCCTTTGCCGGATTTTGGCTTTCTCCGCGGGCCACCGCGCGCGCGGCCGGTGCCTATGCGACACGCAGGAACATCCTTTCCCGCCTGTGTGTGTGTGTGTGTGTGTGTGTGTGTGTGTGTGTCCGCGTCGTGATTCCTCCGGGATGGACACCCAGCAGCCTGTGTGTGGGTCAAGGGCGGGGCGGGGCGGCATGTAGGCCACGCGGGACCGACGGGACGCGGCCGGTCATTGGCTCTGCCGGCCGCTGCCGGCCGCTGCCCAGTGACGTGTCCGTCGTGCCCCGGCCACCGCCGCCCCCGAGGCGCGGCCCGGCGCGGCGCGCACTCCTCAAAGAGGCAGTGATAATTGGAGGTTCGGGACTGGAAGCCGTGATTGCACGGGCGGGTCGGCGGCGGCTGGAGGCGGCTGGTTGCCGCCACGGCCCTTGTCCTTGTGCCTGTGTCTGCGGCCTGATGGCGCCGAGCCGCACACGAAATCCGGCAGCACAGCAGCGGGCCGGGCCTCCGGGCCTCCGGGGCCGCCGTGCCGCGGGGACGGGTTTCGAAACCCTCCTTCGACTGCAGGTGACGCATCGGGGAAAGGTATTCTCTTGCTGAGCGCAGGAACCGCGACCCGCGGGCGGCCCGCGCCGCCGCCGCTGCCGGTACAGTCATCGTGGTCCACAGGGATGTCGGCACGGGGAACTACGCGGACGCCCTCGCAGTGCGTTGGGAGACTGCGCTCTCCTCTCGCGGTGTCCGGCAGGTTTGCCGTGACGGGACTTGGGCAACGCAGTGAGTAAGCACGGCCTGCGGGGCCCGTGTCGTGCGAGAGCGTGGCCGCGCATGGGCGGCGCGGCTGCGCGAGCGTGGCGCCGGTTTCTCCGAGGGGGGGAAACTTTGTCCCGGAGGCCCCCGGAGACCCCTCCACGCACCGCATACCTGCGCAGGGTTTGCCTGTGCGTGGCCGCCGGGTGGACACATCGAGGTGTCCCGCCAGGTACTCGTGCGGGTTGGCTCACCCGCCTCTCAAATATTCCCTCGCCGCAGAAAAGCCTTGCACGGCACACACACTGTTGGGAGATCTGGCAGAAGAGCTACGAGCTGCTGTGCACTACTCACCGTGAGGGCCGCGGTCCGGCTCACCGACCGCCTCCTGTTGTTCTCCACGTTCGACAGCGACTCCTTGAAGCCGAGCTCGTCGCCGACGCTGAAGCCTGCAACAAGACGGACAAGCGCTGCCTGTTAAGGGGGCGACACAGTGCGACGCGTTGCGGATCGGCCCCGACGGCCCTGGCCGCGACTGGCATTTGCCCGGCACCTCGTGCCGCAGTTTAGCTCCAAGTTTAACGCATTCGAGACTTCGCAATCGGCATATGCAGACGGTGCCGGGCCGTCGCTGGCTGCGCTTGGCTCGCAGCGCCACACGCACGCACGCACGGAGCGGAGTGCAGGGGCATTGGCACTGCCCCGCTCCCCTCCCCTCCCTCCCCTATACCTCACTGTTGGCCAACGTGCGCTAGCGACTAGCATGACGAATATACTCGGAGGAGAACCTCGTGGTTTCCGCCACAGGCCAGCAACATTGCGCGGGACTCGCTCCGATGCGTTGTCAGCCCGGCGAGTTTATCCTCGAGAGTCGACGCGAACACACACAAACACACACACACACACACACACACACACACACATCTAGGGGGAACGCTTTCTTGCCCAGCGGCGCGATGTCGACCCGGTAACCAGTGCCCAACGCCGGCTCTCATGCACTCATGCGGGTCCGGGGCTAACCTGACCTACACTTGTTCACTTCCCCCGGCGGAAGGTAAATTATCCAACACTCTGCAATGCGCCCTCCGGATTACTGTGAGTCCACACGGCTGCCGCGTCGCGGGTCGTCGCCCGGGCGCCACGTGCTGCCGACGTTTGCCGGCGTTTGCCGAATGCGGCGCAGAGTCAACAGCCGTATCTCGGCGGACACCACCCGAGATTTGTTCCGCGAAGGAGGGCGGGGCGATACCGCGGGGCCGCGGGCTTTTAAAGCTCGGCTGCAGCCGTCGGACAGTGTCTTCCGGTGCGTTGTCCGAGGAGCTCGGCGACATGAAGCTGGTCCTGGCCTGCCTGGTGGTGCTGGCCGCGGTCTTCCTGCGGAGAGGTGGGTGTGGGTAGAGGTGCCGCGAGGTGCCGCCGTCGCAGCGGGGTCCGCGCTCCAACTGTGCTCCCACTTCCAGGCGCGTCCGTGACCCAGTGCGAGCAGTACATCACGTTCAGCAACGGCACCCGGCAGGAGCTGTGCGCGCTCTCCTGCTCGCTGCTCGGGCTCAGCTGGGGCTGCGACACGAGCGGCGGCGGCCGCACCTGCAGCTGCCGCTGCGACCACCCCGCCGGCCTCACGCAGCTCACCAACACCTCCTGCGCACAGGCCTGCGCCACCATCTGGGGTGCCACGTACGTCGGCTACTGCCCTAGCGACAGGCCGGACAGGTGCGGGGCCGTCTACTGCGTGTGCAAGGGCCTGCTGGGATGACGGAGTCGGAATACATGCGATGCGTTACTCACCTAGCGAGGCGAACCCTTTCACGCCGCCGAGGTTCCTGACCCGGAAAAGGCCCGACTTTTTGAACGCGCAGTCGATGGTGAAGCCGAACTCCGAGTTGAAGACGCAGGTCGCCGCGCCGTACTCGCAGGCGAACGCTGCAAAGGGGAACAAGAGTGTCAGACAGCGCGGGGAGGCGCGGGCAGCCAGGCGCGGTAGGCAGGCCCGCCGAGCGCGGGAGCTCTGCGGGCCCGCCCGGCCGCCCCGCACGCCCAAAGGCACTGATGGAAGCGGCTCATTATGTAAACATGTATTCATGAGCCCGCGAGCTCCGTGCTCTCTGAGTGCTCTCTTGGCATGCACACTCACACGTACACACACGCACACAGACAGCACAGCGCTTCAAACCAGTCCCCAAGGTGCCTCATTTCTTTATATGCGTCGATACATTTTTTTTCTTCGACCACAAGAAGGTTGGATGCGGGGATGTTAACGGTGCCTCGGCCTTGCCCTAAGGACATGGCGGTGCGTGCTAGCGGGCCGCACGGGGTCGGTGGCGGCCGGGGCGGTGCGGGGCGGGCCGGGCCGCCGCCGCGACAACCGAGAGCCGACGACGACGCCCAACGGCGGCGGTCGGCGCAGCCGCGGTGCGGTCAGTGCCCGAACCGCTTGGGCGCCGAGCCGCGCACGGCGTACGGGCCGCGCACATCACATGCCTGGGTGCCCGGCCGGCCAAGGCTGCACTCTGTGCACCGATTTCTCCCGCACATCCACCACGCACACCAGCCCAAGTACGCCATGCCCGGAGCACCCCGCCCGGAGCGCACCACCCGGAAGCGAACGGGCCAAAAGTTTTCCCGGGCGCCGCCCCCGCTTCCGGCCGATGACAGTGGTGCCGTACACGCGTCATCGACCGGAGGAGGGGAGGAGAGGGGGAGGAGAGGGGGAGGAGCGGGGGAGGAGAGGGGGAGGAGAGGGGGAGGAGAGGGGGGAGAAAGCCGCGCCAGCGAGATGATTATTACGGCACACAGAGCCTCGCCGGTTCTGCGTGCCGGCATGAGCACGGCGGCCGCTTACCGCCGGAAACGAACACACACAGAAGCGACACGTTCGCGGGGAGTATTTTGGTTCGGGTGGTCGCGAGGGGGCACCCCCAGTGCTTCCAGTCAGTCGTACGCCTTCCAGTCCTGTCGCTCTACAATCAAAGTCTGGCCAATTTCCAGTGGGACACGTCGTGCGGCTAAGTACAGTACCGGGAGCGCAGGGCCGTCCTGCACCGAAGCTCGGTGGCCGCCTGGTGGGGGCTCAATCCGCTAGGGAGTGGCCGCAGTGCCACAGACCAACCAGCCAGTCGAAGGGAGTTGATTCCGGAAATCTGGCTGGCGGAGGGGGCCACATTGACCGTTGCGGAAGCGTGCCCCTGAAAAAGGCCGCTGCGTTGTGCCTGTGTCTTAGCGGCGGTCAATACCTGGTACACCGGTTCCCATTTGAACACCGAAGTTAAGCAGGAGGGTTCCAGGCGGAGGCCTGGGACAAGGTGGTGCCCACCCATTTTTGCATTTTTTTTTCGAAAGCATCCACAGATTTCTAGGCAAAACAAAAATATTTCCGTTTTGAGTTTTGGTCACGGTAGGAATGACTTTTTAACCTATTTTCGGGTGGGCGACAGCTCAGAACACAGAAACCATAAATGATAGTGAATTTTTCATTCCAGTCAATGGAAAAGTCCGGTCCAGTCACCAGTCAGTGTACACCCGTCCGTGAACTGAGGTACACCTCGGGTGGTCGCGCTGCGGCAAATTCCGGATTGGATACGCAAGACGCCGGAAACCCTATCCGTGGACTGACTGCCGACGTTGAAATGCGAAGGCAGGGACGGGGGGGGGGGGGGGGGGGGACTGTTGGCCTACCTAAGGCGGAGTAATCAAGCTTTTGCTCTCGTTACCAGGCGCCAGAAAAGTAAGGCCAGTTAGCGCGAGGCGAGGCGGCGTGAGGCCAGCGGAGCGACCCGACCTGGCCGGGACGAGACAATGAGCGCGGAGCTTCGCGGAGCTGCGCGGAGCTTCCACCCACCCCGCTGCCGCGCTGCCGCCCGGCACGACTCCCCCAGCGCAGTCAGTAGCCTCGCACTTGTGCCGGTACAGCACCACACCCCGTTTGCCCCGTGCCCCGGGCGATAACAGCGATAACGCGGCCACGCGTGGGAGTGCGAGTAATGCGAGTGCGGCATGGGAGTGCGAGTGGGCAAGAGTTGGCGGGTGGAGAAAGCCGGGCAGCTCCGCGCGGCCGTCACCCGTCACTCTGGGGATCCGTCGGGATCTGCACTTGTCACACCGAACGGCCGGACGGGCCGCCGCCGCCGCCGCTCCGAGCCGCTGCCCTGCCGGGCGCCTGCGGACGCCGGGGTAGGCCGGCCCGCACGACACGCGCGCAGCGCAGGCCGCCGCTGCCTACCCGCCGGGCGCCGTGCCGTGTCCGTGTCCCCCCCAGGCCGCGCGGAGTTATCCGGGCAGCCGTGCCAGCGGCGATGCGAATGCTACTTTCCCCGCGCGTGTTCTGATTGGGATCGGAGATCAACACCGACGCTCGTCAGAGGGGCTCGCGACCCCAGGCCGCCGCCGCCGCCGACCCGAGGGTTGGTGCGACCGACCCGCGTGCGAACAGCCGACAACCCGTCGGACCGGGGCGGAACCTGGCGGGCCGGGGCGGGGCGGGCGTGCTGTGGTGGTCTGCAGTCCGGCCATTGAGGCCGGGCCGGGGCCGTGCCGGGCCGGGGAGGACGCGCCGCCGGCCGCGTCGGCCGCGCTGACCTTGGTCCCCTACGTCCCCGCCCCGCCCCGCCCCGACGCACTTTCACTCGCTCACGCATTCGGCGGCGTCATGGCGTCGCGGAGCGGAAGCCGGCCGCCGCCAGCCATCAGCCTTCTCCCCGCCGCGGCGCGCCGCGAGGAGCGCAGCGCGCCAGGAGACGGCCGCAGCGCCGAGCAGGCGGCCGCCGATCAATGGGGATACTTGACTTAGAGCAGCAAGCGCGTGGCCGTGGCTCGTGCCGCGCGGCGCTGCGCGAGGGGCGCGAGTCTCCTCGACTACAGCCAGGGTTCGATTCCCACGGGCAGTTCCCGATGTACGCGCTGACCCAACACTATCGAAGGCGGAATCAAACTATTCAAATGGCCCGCGCCGTCACCCTCACCGCTTGGTGTCATAAACGAGAGACAATTCATCCGGAGAAACCCCCCTATTGACCTCAGTCCCTCAGTCGCTTGTGTGTGGTGGGTAACTGGAGACAATACTGGGACACGCCCCCTCAATCAGACACCCCAAATCTCTCCTCGGGTCCAGAGCCCCCCTCGGGTGTCGGGTGCGGCGGCGCGGGGACCGGCGGCGGGGCAGGGCAGCGCGGCGTGGCGGCGTGGGCGTGGGAACGGCCCGGCGGCCCGCCACCACTGCCACGCCCTCCTCCTCCTCCTCCTGCTCCTCCCCTTCTACGGGTGCCACTTCGCGGGCCGTTGATGCGATGCGCGCCGCGCGGCACCCCGTAATGAGTCAATCAGCGGTGGCAGACAGCGTGGCGCGGCGCGACGCGGCACGACGACGCAGAAGGCGCGCGGAAGGAAGGCGACGCCAAAACGACACGCACCGAGACAACAAACGTTGTCATTGTGGCCCGTAAAATGTGTACAACAGCCAAATTCTAGTCGTTAGAAAGCATTAGTCGCTTTTGGTCCTGGGGTTTTGCTTTCTTGTGCCGCGTGAGGGGGGAACTTGACATTAAGGCGCGGAGGGAGGGGAGTGGGAGGAGCGGCGCTGCTCGCTGCTTGCGGCACCCCGCGGCTCCGCGCTCTGCGCTCTGCACTTGCAGGTCCGGCGCGGGTCCAGCTGCAGCAGCTGCATAATGATGATGACACATTCGGCACCGAGGCCGAGACGCTGCGTCACGCCCTGATAAGCCGGCCGCCGCTGCTGCGGCCGCTGGGCCGGACAGGGCGGGGCCGGGCAGCCGGACACTGCGGACACACAGGACAGCCTCGCCTCGGCAGAGCACGGCACGGCACGGCCAGCGCAGCAGCGTGGGGCTTGTCATGGGTTTCGCGCGATGCAGCTCACAATCCTGCACGGCGCGGCCCGCGGTGGCTGCCAGCCCTGCCTGCCCGGCCCGCGGCCCGCCGCCGCCGATTGCCGGCGTTAATGGAGCACACTTTCCCGCCCTGGCCGACGCGACGCGTCTCCGAACCCCGCCCCGCCCCGCCCCGCCGCCAGCTCCGCGGCCCCGCCCCGCCCCCGGGCCCCCCGACGGCTGACCGGTCGGCCGCTCTCGTTTCTCGCCAGCCATTACTGCACTTGGCGTTACACCTATCCTCGCGGCTTTACCGCACGATCCGTGCCGAATATAATTACAGTCACGCAACTTTTCGCAACGCGCGCCTCAGTTGCGGCGTTTCAGATGAGCCCCGGCGGCGTCGTCGTTTCTTCTCGTGCCTCGCTCCTCACCTCGCCTCACCGCGACGTGACGTGAGGCGGGTTAGCGCGCTAAGGGGGCTCGGGCCGGGCCGCTGGGTCAGGAGTGTCAGGGGTCGGCGGGCCGGCTTACCTCGGCAGGCCCTTCGCCACCTCCACCCGCCCCGCTGGTCCAGGCCGCAAACCATCAGATCACGCTTGTCGTTCCCTCCGTTGCACCCTGGTCCGAGCGGCCTCCAGGGCCCTCGGCAAGGCGCCGCGCCGGACCCGCTCGTCCAGCGGCCAGCCGCAGCCCCGCCCCGCCAGCCCGGGCACGCGCCACAGAGGGGCCCTGGGCGGCCGGGCCGGGCCGCCGCTGGCTTAGCGTGGCTAACGGGAGTACGCCACGGATGGGATGGGATGGGATCGGCGCGATACAGACTTGGCTGGGTTTGGGTCGGCGCAGCAGCAGCATGCCACGGGCCCTGGCCGGGCACCACCCCTACGGCCCGGTGTTCAGGACCGCGGAGGACCGGCGGGCTCAGAGATCTCCTCATGACTGGACTCTCCACTTTCTCACAACGGACAAGACTGGCGGCGCTGCAGTCCGAGGACCCTCCCCCGTTCTCGTGAACGCCCCCGTGAGCACCACTCACCCAATGCGAAGGCGGCGACCACGAATCCCGTCGCCAACTTCATCGTGAGTGTCTCTGCGGCGAAATCCTGAGGGGGATCCTTAATCCTTTTTTATTCGGTGGCACACTCACACACACACGCGCACGCACGCACGCACGCACACAGACACACGCGCTAAGCACTGTCCGCCCCCCTCCCCTCCGGCCCTGGAGGAGGTCCTGGAGGTGCTGGCGGCTCGCGGCGTCGGGAATCACGGCGGGACTCGAGGACTCGTGTCGGTCGGCGCGCAGGTGCACAGGTGCACGGGACGCAGGTGCGGCGCTCGACGCAGCGCGGGGCCAGGACTGAGGAGCGGAGGCGCAGGAGGCGCAGGCGGCGCGGAGGCCGCGAGCCGAGCGGCGCCGCGCCGGAGGTGGGCCGGGGGAGGGCCGGGGGAGGGGGGGAGGGCCGGCGTGAGGCTGCCGACGGCGGCGGCAGCGGGAGAAAGGTGAAAGGGGAGGGGGAAGGACAGCCGGGAGCGGAGGGGGGAGGCCCACGGCACGGCACGGCACAGCACAGCCCGGCCAGCAGCGGAGGGGCAGGGCAGGCGGAGCTCGCCTCAAAGCGTCCCCCAAAATTCCGGACGGAGGCGCCCACAAGAAGTGTCAGTGAATCCAGCTGGTGTTCCAGAGAGGCGCATCGAGGACGCAGAGCGCGGGGCGGCGCCCGGGAAGCGGGAAGTGCCGGCGGGACCACCCCAAATAATACAAACGAACCCCGCCGCGGCGGACCGGAAACCAGAGGCCGTAGGCCTACAGGAGTTGGGCGCCGCCTCAAGCGGCCACTAAAGTGGTAATCAAGTGGGACGACAGAAGAAAAAAGTGTCTGAGGTGTGAGCAGGCCTGACCAGGACCCGGCCGGACTGGGCTGAGGCGACTTCCTCCCTCCACGGCAGGGGATGGAATGGGTTGTGCGGAACAAATGCCTTCCCCCGCCCGGCGGATGGCCGTCATCGGTTCTGGCGCCTATGGTGGAGGGCGTGCTTCAGAACACCTCCTGCGTTGAGGTCTCTCAGCGACGATCGGGTTTTGAACTGGTCCGCGTCTGCTGTGACTCGGGCAGCCCCCAGGCAGTGCCATTCCGTGCGCGCCCGCCATTAGGGGTCTAGCCCCCCCGCAGTGGTTGTTCGCAGGTGTTTAATGATCGGGGATTAAGAGGCAACGCATCAATTTATCAATTTGGTATTTGTTTAATGTCCATCAGTCAGAGTGCGGTTTTCACATATTTACTACAGCTACCGCTATAGAACAAATCTACATTACACATTTTAAAGTAATGTGTAAATCTTAAGCAGAACACCTTACAAACATTTAGGTGATTTATTTTCAGGTTGCCAAAGTAGTTAGTGAACAAATTGTAACTACTCTGTCCAGTAAACGAAAATAATAAGCCACGCGATTATGAATGTTTCCAGATTGACTAAGCAGAAAACTCTCTTATTTTTAATAACAACGATTCCCCTGGCATGCTAGAAAATTCGAATAAACATTTCTTAATGTACGTTTACAAATACATATTCAAGGGAAGGAAAATTAATCTATAATATACACTGTAAATAATAAACATATAATTTTGAAACTTACATTAGTTACTCTATAGTGGTACAAATATTATCACAAACCTCCCATATTTCATATTTGTAATTGTATTCAAATAATTACAGGGAGTCACATCAAACTCCAATATACAAGATCAGTCATTGGAGTTACTAAACCACAGTAAACATCTATTCAGATACTCTTATCACATGATATCAAATGTCAAATTACTCATTCATCGACACAGGAGTTAACTGTACCAACACTGCAACAGCAAATTTTCTTTGTAAAAAACAACAAAGAAAAATGCAATACATTCTAACACCAATCAGTCAAACTTAAGAGAGGACCACCTGAGCTTGTGATGAACTCCAAGAACAGGAAGTATAAGACAACCAAGTGGAGGGGCCGACCCATGTAGTACTTCAAACGCGACCCTAAAATACCTCTTAGAAAACCTCAACTAACTCAAAATAAAATATGTGTGATACCAAATTTTTCGTCCTAATGACTATGAAATGGGTTAGACAATTGCATAAAGAGAAGGTAATTCATATATAAGACATAGTCTACCAAGTTCTGGGCATTCTAGGCAAGCTATCTAAATTCTAGCATAAAACTGTGAAACAAAACATATTTGTACTGGATGTCCAAAAGAATGCAACAAAAGTAGGTGGTAAAGTGCTGATGAGCAAAATCACTCCATTGGGTTGAATCCTCCTGGTCACCCAGTACAACACATACAGTTATGTACTTAAGAGAAAAACAATGTATCCTGTAGTGCATCTTTAACCATGGCTAGAAAACAAAGAATTACTCAACAGATATACAGATTAACATCACACATTTCATAAGCACTAAACAATGGCAAAGAGACTTCAACTCCTTGCTGATAGTTAGAAATAAATATCAAAAATTTGACGACAGATTTACAGCTCATTTAAAAAAAAAATATTCCTTTTCAAACAGTAAGCAGTGCCTCATTAAATTGACTGCTAACACATTACTAAACTATAAATTGGGAAGAAAAGCTAATATAACATTCGCAACTTTTCAGCAATAACCAGAAAACAATTGCATTGAAGTCTAGCAGTGGTAAAAGAAGAGGAGCTTCATTTCCATAAAAAATGATTTCTTTTTGGTCAATACCATGGCACAAATGGCACAAAACACATAGGTATTATTCTATTTCCTATCCCTGCACACCAACAGTTGTATATAAATACCTGATTGTTTCTCTATATTTTGTTTCTAAAAATATGTAAGTGTGTACATAGAGTAGTAATGGTGGAGGGTGCCAGGTGGCAGTAATGAACTTCATAAAGTAATTTGGAAGCACTCGAAAAAGTGAAAGGTGCTGTTAACACATGAATTCAGCACAGAAAATCTGGTATTTCATCAGCTATTTTCACAACCTATGCCACACTTATTTTCCAAACATGTTCAACTGTTATCTTATTTTCCTCATTAGATCTGTCAGGAGATTAGTCAGGAATCAGGAAGTTTGTAGATAAACAGTGAACTGTGGAAACAATTCAATAAATTTTAAGATGAAAACTTAGGGAGTCAAGGGAGTCAAGTTTTAGCTTGATTGAAGAGGTATTGCCATCAAGATATAAATAAAAAGCATGCAATAAGTCACTTGAAGGGCGAAATTTTGAATATACTGAAATTTGGTCTGAACTTGGCCAAGCCAATTCCAACAGATTTAAAATTTTAAAAATGCTTTAACAGTACTAGCTGGGTCTGCATTGACAATTAGGAGGCATTCTACTCATGAAATCCTCATCATCATCATCTCCGTTGGAATCAGGCTGCACCTGTTCGGGGTTGTAACCCATGTTCATCAGGACCACATCAAATGGATCAGCTTTCATGCGTCTCTGGTTTTCTTTCGCAGCTATGTCCTTGTTGCTCACCTCTCTGTCATCTTTTCTTCCATCCTTAAAGAAATACAGAAAAATGCTTGCTTACTTTTTATTTATCACCGGAGCAGAATAATTATTAACAAGATTAACAAGTTTACCTGAGGAAGAGGACTCCAAAGTCTGACAACTGGATCTATGCCAGATGTTGCCAAAAGGCAGTACGTGGGATGAGGTTGCAGGCAGTTGACAATGGACGAATCACCTTTTAATATGCGGATGTTATTTGTGGTTTTCCGGTCCCAGAAAAACATAGACCCATCATCCGATCCAGCAACAATGAACTGACCATCTCTGCAAAAGATAAGATACCAGGAGATTATGACAGTGGATGTTTCCAAGCTAAGATCTTAAACCCTAAAACAAAACTTCACTACATACTCTCCAAAGAAATTAGCTTCTTTAATATCAGTTGTCGTATTGCAATGTCCACAAAATCGTTGTTCATAGTCTAGGGCAGAATCCTGCCATATTTGCTCTTGTGGTGATCGGATCTGACGGAACAATTGCAAGTTTAACTCCCATGGGGCACCCGTTTCTCGCTGCCTTTTCTCTTCTTCTCTCTCAGCTTTTGCTAGTTCCTCTGAAAAGTAAAAAGCAGGAAAAGAAAAGAAATTAAATAAATTTCCAATATTTTTTCCAGAAAAACAGACCTGCCCGTTCCTCTCCCTCTTAAAAAATTAAAAGGTATACTCTGGAGTTTCCCTACAAGGGTATGGTTGTAGGGAGGGTACAAACCTGCTTCTTTAGATTGTGTTACCACCGCAGTCTCAATGTCCTTTTCCAGTGCACGACATGCTGTATTTTGAGCATGAGAAGGGTACTTGTTCTTGAAAACCCTTAAGCCATCAGCAGCTGCTGTAGTCCATTGAAGTTCGTGTAGGCACCGAATCATTCTGTAATGTAGGGTGAATACTTGTGTTTAGCTAAGTCCTTTCACTTAATACTCTAAAAAGGACATTTGATGGTAAGAAAGATTACCTAAAGTGAGCTTTATAATGATTTGGTTCCAATTCTAAAGTTTTTTGGCAATCTCGAAGGGCTGCGTACATGTCACCATCCCTGATGAAGAACCATAAAACTATATTTCATACGGAAAATGATAATGATACCACATAAAACTGACTGATTTGAAAAGTTACCAGTCTCTCTTCATGAGAGCTGCAGCTCTGTTTCCATAGAGTACGGCACTATCTGAGCATAGATTGATAGCATCATTGTACAAACGAACAGCATGGGAATAGTCAAGAGCTTCAAATGCATAATTGGCCTGAAATGGAGATGAAAATCAGATCTTAAGATAATGGCAATTCCAAGAAATCAAGATAAGTTGAGCTACATACGCTGAGTCGTAAAGTTTCAACACGGGTGGGCAGAGCAGGTCGTGATGTGAAGGGATCAGCGTTCGCATCCTCCAACATTGTCAAAATCCAGCGACTGGGCACTCTTGTACCATTCACATAACCATTTGGATGTGATGAACCCATACTAGAACTGCATTCTGGAAACAATTAAAAAAAAAGATTACATAGATAGAGGACAATTTCTATAATCTACAAACTAAAGGCAATAAAAAAATGTGTTAAAAACCTCCTTGGCTGGATGTTCCAGCTTCATCATCATCAACACGATAATAGGGTGATGATTTAAAATCGAAATATTGTGATTTCGTCTTGCAGTATATGTCGAACAAATAAATTTGTTCCCCACCCAGGTTAACAAGAAGATCTCGTCCATTGGCACCAAATGTTACATAAGTGGATGCTAGACCTCTCATTTTCCTATGAATAGAATGTCTACCACGGAGATGGCCTGCAAGAAGGCAATGCAATATCAGTCAGTGTTTCTGCTAATGTATGCACAGAACACAGCTAAAACTAGCAAACTTACCTGCCACAAAATATTCAGCACACCCATCAGCCAAATGGTTAGTTTTGGTCAAATCATTTCCACTTTCTCCTAATTGTTGTTCAGCTTTCTGCACAGTTGTGAGGCCCATCATTCTCCGGTCATAAAGGCGAACAAATGGATCGTTGGCACCGACAGCTAAAAGCTCAGCTCTAACAGGGTTGACGGCCATACACTTTGCCTCAGCAAGCCTACCAAAGCAATGCTTCAGTGATACCAAAACATTAGGACCATCAGATCTACATACATGAGGTGTACGTAGATCAAACTCTCTGCAAAAATGATATATCATTACTTTCCAGTAAATTAAAATTAAATGTAAAATTTCCAAATAAAACAAGGAAAAATAATATACCTAATTGTCCCATCCTCTGAAGCACTCCAAAAGTTATGTGGAGCGTCAGGACAAACTGCTAAACGTTTCACACGACTGGCATGACAGGAGCACACACTGATAGTTTCACGAAGTTTGATGTCATGAACGTTAATCATGTAATCGGCAGCTCCAGATATCATGAGACTGTCATTGGTTTTGGGCATAAACTGAAAGCCAGAAGAACAGATATAAATTCACAAGTCCAAGGCACAGTATGTAACATTGATATTACAAGCAACATACCTTGACAGAAAATATGTTTCCGTGATGGTTTGTAGTAACAGTGTGAATTGCCTTATGACGGAAAGGATCCCAAACAATGATTCGGAAATCATCAGAAGCAGAGGCTAGCAACCTTGTAGACAATGAATAAAAGGGCATTAGTCTTTGCTTTCAGACACAGCTTATGATATTTTTGACTTCTTTAATCAAAAGAGTCCACATAAAATACCCACTGTCCAGTTGAATTCCACTCCAGACAATTCACACATCCAGTGTGGCCTTCTAACTCTTTTTCAAGACCTAAACGTTGAACTAAGTCTTCGGTTACATGTAAGCGTTTCTGTATCCTCCTTCCTATGTTGTCCTGTGGAGGGCAAGGAAACAAAATGGAATCTTAAAGACAAATTACATCACGGAAAGTTTTGACGTATTGACAAGCATATTAAATACACGTCATGACGGGATGATGGAATCTTTCAGGGGGGCGTGATCCGACTGCATTGAATAAAGCCAACGACATAACCTCGAGCACTTACATCGATCTCTCTCGTCTTAATGAGGTTCAAGACGCTGTCATTCCAAGCCATTTTAACGACAGAAACTTTATAAAGTTTATTTTATTAAATTCGAAACGGTGTTAGGACACCGTTATGAAGACGAAGCCGCACGGCACTTCGTTTATTGCGACCTATAAATAGGTCCGATTGAAGCGGCGGATAGCCACACAGAGTAGTGTGGCGCTGTTTCTGCTGCAGTTTCAGAAGAAACACAAACGCCCCCGTGACCGTCGTGGCACGAGAAAGCTACTTCACGGAGACACATTTGCTATCCCGAGAATCATCGAGGCACAGGAGTTTGTCAAAGTCTCAGTGACATGCTGACAGGACAAACAAGCGACACGGCTTCTGCTGCTGGCTGCTGTCAACTTCTACGCTAGCGGTAAATTTCTCATAGTACTCGATGATTTCATTAACTTGTGAATGAGATAGATATACATTAAATTAACTTTCAATTAAAATATAAATGAGACTGGATAATTGTGAGTCTCGCTAATGAGATCCCTCCCAAGTCTGTCGTTTTATCGTGGCCATTGCAGTCGTATTACTTGGATTATACTACTAGATTTTTCATATGTTTGCGTCATGGGTGGGGATGGGCCAATGGCGCAGCATTTGAACTAGATCGCGAAACTGACCAGTTCTGTTCTTGCAATTAGGCGATGTAACACGAGGATGTAACTTGCCATTCGTTTTGCAGCAGTCAGAGGTGTCAAGAGTATAGGATGTAAGGGTGCTCCCACACTGGCTCATCACATAATATAAACGTGAGACTTGGCTAAACTGGAAGCCGCTTCACATGTGATTGCATGTGATGTTATGTGAGCCATTGTAGGAGCACCCCAAGGGATGAAAAATATTTGTTCAAAACCAAGCAATGTAATTAAAATACATTTATTTTTCCAAAAATTGAAAACATACTAATGTAAGTCAAAATTTTCTGGAGTTTCCTACAAAATATAGTAACGTTTTCTCTAATCATACATATATTTACAAAGTTTTACATTTGGCACTTCTCTTCAATCGCTTTATTTAAATGATTTACAGAAAGGATTTTTGTATTACAAATTCATTATGAATCAATTAGAATGACACAACAACAACAAACAAAAATGCTTATGACCGTAGAAAAGTTAAATGAAATTCAAGGGACAAAAAAAAAATACCACAATATCATTGTTGATGGGGATGTATGCTTTTGTCACGAGGAGAAAACTGAACAACGCGATGAACAATAACAGTTGCAGCTATACAATATAGAAATAACAAAAAACAACAACAAAAGCACCAAAGTTGCAACACATACATATATTATTGGCAAGCAAATGGTGAACTTGAGCTACACCATTGAAGGCGAATGCTTAGAATGATTGAATGGTTCGGAAGAGAAAAGATAAACTACAATGGTTCAACAAGCCCATAACTTCACAAAAACTCTAATAGGAAAGATATGCAGAGTTGTGGAGATTTCATGCAGGATTATTTTTATTCCCACATCTTACTTGGCTTACAAGTACATTCATAATAAAAAAAATCAGTCTAGGAAATACTTGTGCACATTCACACCAGTTGCCAACAAGATGAAGCACAACTGCTCAACACCACTCAAGAGGGTAGTTAGATATTGTAAAGTAAATATCTGTCCAGGATAGGATGAAACGTAAAAGACAAAGAAACAAGTATGGAATCGCGATCTCTTGACTACGTACATGACACTAGTACGCTACACGCACGCACTGAAAAACTCACAAACATTCACACACGCTCACATACCGCACATTCGCACACACACGCGCGCACACACACACACACACAGTATATAATCAACACTCGCACATTCATACACGTAAACACAGCATTAGTTTTAGGTACATCGCTTCATACTTTCAGTGGAACACAGTTCTGGAGCGTCGGCCTCCACTTCTAGAAACAAGATAACACCGACGGGGCGGACCTCCTCCAGAGGTGTGGCCTGGGGCACCAGAGGCTGCCTTCGTGGGGGCCGGCGTCGGGGTCGGGGCCGACTGTCCGGTGCTCTAGCAGCTGTAGGGTGAGTTCGATTCCGACTCTGCGGTCCACAGAAAGCAATAAGAACATTGCCTCGCCGGGTGGCCGGGGTGGCCGCGGCCTCCCCTAGGCGTGCTGCGCCTGCTGCGCCTGCTTCGCCTGGCCCAGGCTCGGCTCCTCTTGGCTCCGCTTGGCCCGCCGCACTACGCGGGCGGCGCTGGCGGTGCTGGCGGGGCAGTGGCGCTCGTCCGCCGCGTCGCCGCAGTCGGGCTGGCCGTCGCACAGCATGTGCAGCCCGATGCAGTGGCCGTCCAGGCAGCGCAGCTCGTCCGCCGGGCACGGCGACCGTCCCCCCAGGGCTGCAACAGGGGAGGGTGGGGGTTGAGGGCGGGCGCCGCGGGACACCCACCCCCAGCCTAAGCTGCCTAAGCCTCGCTACACTACGCGGTGCATTCGTGACATGGGAGTGCAGGAATGGATGAGAAGCGACATTAAGGCGAGAGGCGAACGCAACGCGCAGCGTGCGGCAGCAGCGAGAGACGGAGCCCCGCGATGCGGCCAATGCGACGCCTGCGCTCGTCCCCCAGTGGAGCAAGCGAAAAATAGCGTGACACAAACTAATATTTTTCGTCTAGCCCGCGCTCAGGCTTGCTCTGCTTGATTGCCTTGATTGACGTGAGTTAGAGTCAGCGGGGTGACCTCACCGTTACCGTCTTACGTTGAAAGTTCTCTGGCTGGCACTTTGTGAAATCGCGACACTCCGAAACTATTTAAGCATTGTAACAGCTTACACAACCTAGATTAATAGGACAACTAAAAATCACAAAAAATAATTTCAAACGTTTGGTTTATGGATTCCCACCTCCCCTTTTTACCGACTTTTTGCATGGCTGATAAGCATTCACAGGAACACACACACAGGGGGCTGGTCGCATTTTGCGGAAAGTTGCAAAGGTTTTACCCAACCACCAACTGCAGTCCAGCCAGTATCCAGATGCGGCACACACACACACGCAGGTCATAGTGTTTTGGGTCATCGTCTCTCCGCGTCCGGCTAGGCGAAGAAAAGGCGTCCAGTCGTCCATAAAGTTCTCAGCTTGGAAACACAAACGGGCGATGAGATCTACGCGCTCCAGACGGGGCCGTGGGTGGGCCGCTGCTCGGGGCCCCGGACAGCGGCCACCACACCTCTACGAGACAGGCGAACATGGCAGAATGAGGTGCTCAGGGAGATATGTACAGCACGGTGGAGATAATAATAAACATCAAGAACAGAATACTCGCTACTGGAAGCTACTCAGAGCGCGAAAAGCGGCTCTTGCCTCTAACAGGCAATAATTGCAGTTTATGATAAAAAAAAACACAAGAAGCCCAGAGAAAATAAGCGATGACGTATAAAAAAAAATATTGAACAAAAGTGATGAGGGATAAAAGATGTGGGCAAATGTTAAAAAGCGACCGAACACCAGTACGTACCGGGCGGGCGCTGGCGTGCGCTCTGGCTGGGCCGTGGTTAGATGCTTAAATTCTCTTTAGAGTTGCATTAACTGCTGGAGCCGCATCTGTAAACAGCGTTCATCGGAATTTTTTCGGAAAGCAAAATGAATGATTAGTTGTTTGTCTGCCTAATTATGTGCGTTTGTAGGGAGAGCCAGGGGAGAGTCGGCGACCCCTGAACCCCGCGCGGCAGCACCGCAAGAGCAGAGTGACCGTCCGTTAATATTATTTAGTCCACGAAACGGAGTGGAAGGCGGTGCAAGAAATAAAGGGAGAGAGCTGAGTGGGAGGATAAAAACATCCGAGCGATGGAACGGGTGAGGCCTGGTCGGGCGGCGGCGGCGTCCCGCGTGGACTTTGTCAGGTGCAGTCGGTTGTCTCGTCGTCGTCGCCTGGTGACCCTCGCCTCTGGCGGCGGCGGTGGTGGCTGGCGGGGGGCGGCCAACCTCCGGTGCCTCCGGCCGCCCCCCGGCTGCGCCCGGCTGCTGGCTGCGGCGCGGGCCCCGGCAGCCGCACCCCAACCCTTACGCACCTGCCGCGCCGGTGTTGGCAGCGCAGCCGACCTCGTCCGAGCCGTCGGCGCAGTCCTGGCGGCCGTCGCAGCGCAGCGACGCCCTCACGCAGCTCACGCCGCCGGGGCCGGAGGCGCCGCTGGACTTGCACCTGCGCAGAGGTCACGGTCACTGTCCGCGGGTCCGCGGGCGCCGGGGAGGTCCGCCCGCCCGGACCCAACACTTGCCTGAAGTGGTCGTCGGGACACACGGTCGTGCAGTTCCGCTCGTCGGCGCCGTCCGCGCAGTCCGCCCGGCCGTCGCACAGCCAGCGCTGC
The DNA here is from genome assembly GCA_026979955.1 of Megalurothrips usitatus. Taxonomy (NCBI): domain Eukaryota; kingdom Metazoa; phylum Arthropoda; class Insecta; order Thysanoptera; family Thripidae; genus Megalurothrips; species Megalurothrips usitatus. The sequence goes on from CM049592.1 coordinate 12,437,986, forward strand.
GGTATGCACGACCCGCCGGCGCCGCCGCAGCTGAACTCTCGGGGCAGGCAGCTGCCCCCACCTGACGGGTACGCGCGTCGTTTCCGTTAACACTGTTTAAAAAAATTCAATCCAGAGACTGCGGTGAGGTAGATGGGTACCTGCGCTCAGGTCCAGGCACTCGTCCCCGTGCTCGGCGTCCGGGTAGTAGCTGCAGTCGAACACCCGGGACAGGTCCAGGTTGTTGAGGATGAAGTCCTGGCAGTCCTCGGCCACCGCTGCGGAAACGCCGTTCACACCGTTAGTAAGTACCTCGCCCACACGCGCACAGGCGCCTGGTGGGTAGGCAGCCCGGGGTCGCGCCGCGCGGGCGGGTGCTGCGGGCTGGCCTACCCCCGCGTCGGCAGGCGCTCACCTCGGCACAGGCGGCGGCAGGGCCTGCGGGGCTGCACGCCCCTCGGCACGCACTCGGGCTCCAGCAGCGGGCAGAGGAAGGCCCGCACGCGCGCTGAGCAGCCGGACTGGGCCACCAGCTCGAAGTACGGCAGAGCGGCGTGCAGGTCGGCGGCCGTGCGCAGCGCTGGCACCTGCGGGGCAGCGGGGCCTCAGGTTAGGAGGGGCGGGAGGGGGCGGGGCACGGAGGAGCCGCCGCTCTGCTCACCTGCGGCACGGACGGCCGGGCCAGGGTGAGGTCGTACGGCAGCAGGCCCCGGCACAGGGGGAGTCGCGGAGACTCGCAGTCATCTGAAGAAGAACAAGCGGACCGTCAGGGTTGTCGCCAGAGCTTGCGTTCTGAAAGGGACAGGGCTTCTGCCGCTCACCGTCGGCGGGGCCCTCGGGGGTCGGCGTGGGCGTCGGGGTGACCCGGTGCACGAGGGAGAGGCGCGGGGGCAGCGTGGGGGAGACGACGGGGGTCGGCGGCCGCGTGGACGACGCCGGCGAGGGGCTGCTGGCGACGGGCCACTGGTCTCCAGCCTGCGGGACGGAGCACGAGCAAGCGCATCACGACCACGTCCAGGTCGCGCCCAGAGTTTCTGATCGGCGCGGTGGGCTGACCTGCGTGTCGCCGTAGCGGTGCCCGTTGAGCACCTTGGGCGGCGCCGGCGACGAGCTCCACAGGCTGAGGATGGACTCCAGGAACTCGGGCAGCGTCTGCTCCGTGTCGCCCTCGTACTCGGCGTCGCCGTCGTCGCCCTCGATGACCAGCTCGTCCGTGTCGTACACCATCTCCTCGTCGTCCTGTACCGGACAGCAGCGGCGTCAGCGTGGAACACGGTCAGAAATCAAGTGAAATGCCGCGGAGGTCGGAGGAAATGCCGACTACAGCGGGGTCAGTAATAAGACGAAACTAGGCATCAGTTTCACTATCGACGAACTGCCGTGTAAAGCACCGACGAGGGTATCAGTCTGCACGTCTCGAAGCTCGCATGGCTTCGGGACTCTGTAATAACCGGTGTGAGAAATTGGCGCGTGTGCGTGGAGCCCGTGGAGCCCGTGGAGCCCGTGGCGCCCGTGGCGCCCGTGGCGGGGCGGGGGTCGGCCGGGTCAGGCATGAGGCGCGCATGCAGGCGCATGCAGGCACTCGTCGGTCGCACGGCAGAATTATTATTATGCTGTAGGAAGAGGGCGCCGGGCACACACGCTATGGGGTTGCCATGGGAACCAGGCCCGCGTCCACGCGCGTCCGCGTATGTGGGTAATGTAACTCGGACGGCGCGGCGGGGTCCTGTGCGAGATTAGTTGGGTCCCGGCCGTTCCTGGCGGTGCTGGCGGCGCTTACGTCAGGCTGCGATGCGGCCGCCCCCGCGCGCGTCTGGTTCACCGCCGCCTGCTGGGAAACGCTGCTGCCGTTTGCGACACGCGGCCCGCCCTCGGCGGTCGTGGAGGGCGGCGCCGACGCGGTCGTCGGGGACGTGCTGGAGGCCGCCGCCGTGGTGCTGGATGCCGTCGTGGGGGGAGCGGCAGACGTGGAGGTGCTCGTGGTGGAGGACGCCACTCTGCCCTCCTCGGCCGCAGGGTGCACTGGAAGTAAAATGAGTCCAGTATATTAGAGGGCCGAAGCGAAAGCCCCGAGGGGCCACGCGACCTGGCGTACCTGCAGGCTGTATGTCCTTGTCGACCTCGCCGATGTCGCCGTCGTCGCCGACGTCGCCCCCTCCCCCGCCCTGGTCCGGGCTGGCAGGCATCTCATCGGCCGTCGTCCAGTCTCCTGCGAAACGAAGTAAGACACCGGTTAGGCAGCGAGGCGAGGGTGGGAACGAGATAGCGTCGCCGCCACAAGAGGGCCGTGGCGCCGGCTGCCGGCCCGACCTCCGCCGGCCCGCCCGGCATCGACTTTCCAAACTCGCTGACGAGGGTCGCGCTCATGTCCACGCTCACGACAACGACGGCATCCCCGCAATGAGTCGGCCCCGCGCGGCCACCGGCCGGCCGCGGCCGTCTTTACTCGAAATGTCGTCGCCCAGATCTCGACGTCGATTCGATCCGGCGTCCGATCGCGAGTGCGCGATTTCTCATAGAGCGCACACACTGCTGCCTTAGCGTATTAATCGCGGCGCACGGCGAGGCCATCGCTGTAGTAGGGCGGCCGCGGCTGGGCGGCGGGGCGGCTGGGCTCCCCGCGTGTCTGGCCGCGTCGTCCGACCCCGCCGGCCGCGGGCTCCGCACAAGGCCGGCGCCACCGCGCACCCGGACCCGGCGCCACCGCCATCGCCGACGAGAGCGCCCGCCCGGGACAGGAGGGCTCCAAATATACCAGCCCACTGGCCTTAGAGCTGAGCTAAGATTTTTGTAAAAAAAATGCCACAAGCCTATATTGGCTTGTAACGTTTATAAAGTATTAAATTTTTCCTGTGGATTTTTTTATGATTTCATTTCTTTTTAATTCGGTATTTTTTACCCCCCGGCTCGGTCTGGATTTGGCCCGTTGGCGCCCGGGCCGGGCCCGGGCGGGTCGACAGGTCTGCAGGGGGTGGAGGAGATCCGGTCGGCGGCGGACAGGAACGCACGGCACGCGGCACGGCGTCGTATCTCTGGCCGGCATCTCCCTGCGCCTCGCCCCTCCCCGCCGGCAGCTCCGTGTCGCCCGCCGTCAGGGCACGCGTGTATTCCGCGGCCACGCCGCATTTTCTGGTCGTGAGTTATGATTCGGACGCGGTGGCGGCATGCGCTCCGCGTCCTCGGCGGTCAAGGCCGGTCCCCGGCCCCCGTGCGAGTGGGAGTGCGACGGCGTCGGCGGGGTGCGGCGCGGGCCGGCAGGACGAGTGAGACAAGAGACACCCACACGCACGCACGCAGGTCGGCTGGCTATCGACGCATCGCGCCGGACTTGCCATTGTTTTCGCGAGAGGAACGACGGGAGAGCGGGGAGGCTCGTCCGCTTGCGGCCGGATCGAATGTCCCTGCGACCTGTCGTGTCGCCGAACGGAACTGTTTATAAAACGGGGCGGGCGTTGTGCAACGGCGCGGGCCGGCAGGTACCAGGCGAGGGCGGGTTGGCGGGTGTGTGTGGCGGCGGCAGGGAGAGGTCCCCCTCCGCCCCGGCCGCTAAGGGCCGGCCGGCGGCGCCCAACGACGCCGAGTTAGTCCCATTGCTGCAGAGGGTCCCGGGGAGTTTATCTCGGCCACGCCTCACGCCTCTCTTCCTCCTGCTTCGCGGCGGCTATCGCGGAACGTCGCGGGTCCGCGGGGTCCGCGGGGTCACTATCCGACACCCCCGTGTGATAAATGCCCCGTTCTGGACCAGGAAGCGGCGGTGGGCGCGACTTCCCAATCGGCCGTCGCGCAGCCGCTGCGTCGGCGGTGGCGGGAACACGGAGCGAAAAGATAGGCGCGGGAGGAAGCGGGCCAGAGGGCCGGCGGCAAGGCGAGGCGCTGGGCGCGCTGGGCCGGGCGTCGCAGCCAGGAAGCAGGCCGCGGGCCGGCCGGGGTTGGGTCAGGCGGCCGCCGCGGACCCGATCGGATCGCACTGCCACGCCCCGTCGTCCGCACGGTAGCGTGCGTGTGTGGGCGGGGCCGCGGGGCCGCCGGGCCGCGGGGCCCGTCTGTCCCCACCAGGGTCAGAGTCACTCAGAGCAGCGCGCGCTGCGCCGTGCCCGCCGCACCCGCCGCGCTCCGACCCGACATTCCGTTCATTGTCTTCCTACCCGTTATTGGCCGCTCCATCACCCGCCGCGCGCATGCGAGCCGCCGCCGCTCCGCCGCCCCGACAAGGAAGGTGACAGTGACAATGGCCTCCGCCTGCTGCTGCTGTCGGTTTCATTAGTAAAAGGCCTTTTGTCCTTTGCCGGCGGCCGCCCGTGTGGCAGGCAACGCGGGACCAGGCGCGCTCGCCCCCTGCCGCAGCCTGCATCCCGTCAACGACATCTCCCGGTGACAAACACAAACGACGCGTACAGCGCCTGCAAGAACCAGGGTAGGCCGGCCCGCACGACACGCGCGCACGCATACGGCCCGGCACTGCCTACCCGCCCGGCGCTGTCAGGTAGCCGGAGGCACCCGGAGGCGGCCGTCGGCCCTGAGCGGCGGGGGTGCGGGGCGGGGGAGGGGCATTAGAGGTGCCAATGGCGGATCACCTGGTGGCGCTCGCGGCGGCGGCCGTTTAGCAGATCAACTGCACGCCCCCCCCCCCCCCACACACACACATACACACGAGCCCCGAGGTCAAGGGCTGCGGCATTGGACGAGCGGCGCGTGGCGTGGGTGTGGCGAGTCTTAGCCGGGCCTCTCTTACTGCTACCGCCGCCGCCGCCGCCCCTTCCGCGCCGTGACGCCGTGACGGCCACGACTCCCTGACAGCCGGCCGGAGCCGCCAGCCGCCAGCCGCCAGCCGCCAGCCGCCTGCCGCCTGCCAGCCCTCTAATCCTCGCAGACGACCAGCGGCGCGGCCACACGGCAACAGCATTTCCAAACCTCGCCCAATCCCATAAATGTTGCCGCCGTGTGAAGGATTTGCGTCGTTGTTGTACGTCGACGACGGCGTTGGTCGTGGATGCACGCGAGGCGCGCGGCGGCGCGGGGGAGTGTGAGGCGGCGGGAGAGCCGGGAGCAGGTAACATTTTTCCTTTTTCTATTTGGAAGCAGCCATCGCCTTCGTCGGAAAGTAATCGACCCCCCCCCCCCCACAAGGTGAAGGACTACGTCCGTGCTCAGCTGCGGGCTGCGACGCCTGATGGGGCTGAGGTGGACGACCCCGGTGGGGGAGGGGCCCGCGCCGCGCCGCGTCCGGGTACGCGTGTCGTATCCAATGCGAAACCCCTGATCTGACAATGGCATCTGAGAGCCATACAGACGAGGGCCGGGTCGGGGGGGTCGCCGCTTGGCAGCGGCCGGCCGGCAGCGGCTCGCAGCGGCGGCCACACCGACAGCGTGACGCAACGCCTAATGAACTCGACGGAGAGGCGACGCCGCGCCGCCAGGACCACGCGTGCAGTCGGCGGGGCACGGCAGTGCAGGGCGGCCGGCGCCGCGCTCTCTCCGGGCCGGCGCCCGCCGCACGCACGCGCTCTCGTTGTCTGCCAGACGCGGCCTGAGCTACTCCAGTGCCATCGCGGTAACCGCGTCATCGGCTGCCGCGCACCGAAGAGAGACCGGAGATTTGAGCCTGGCCGGCCCTGCTGCCGCCCTGCCGCCGGCCCTGCCGGCACCCCCTCCTGATGTAACCGATCTGCAGACGCACATCACACGGCCGGCCGGGCCGGGGCCGCGCTGCGGTTGTCTTGTCTCTGGTCAGCAGGCCCCGGCCAGCCCCGTCCCGGCCGAGGCGGGTGGCTGAGGCTGCGGCCGCTCAGGTTGGCAAGCAGCGCGCGTGTCTTCTTATTTTGGTTTTCGCTCCGTGAAAGTGAATATGAAAATGATTCGCCGAAAGAGCAAGAGCGCACGACTGCGCTGTGTCGGCGTGTCCGGCGGGGCAGGGGCGCGGGGTGGGCGCGGGGCGGGCGCGGGCAGCGCGGATTTGCATAAGGCAGGGCCCGGCACGGGTCCGCCCTCTATGACAAGCCCGGGCCGCTAATGCCGCACGAGTATTCATGGCCATCCTGCGTGTGCAAGGCGGAGTGTGGCCGGGCCCTGAATGCATTCGGGACAAGCGCGCATATTAATTCCGAAGCAAGAAGGAAGCCGGCGTTATGCGCCGGAAGGGGCGGCCGGTCGGTGACAACCGTTTCGCCCGGTGCCGAGACCCAGATGAATAAAATTAAATCGAAACGAGTGGGGGACGTTCTCGTCTCGCAGTGCTGCCGTGCCGCCGCATACCTGTAGGAGGCTCCTTTGAGTCTGGACTCGATCCCTGGTTCTCAGCCGCCCCATCCGATGGACCTGAAACAAAGACAGCAACACTACTGTAAGTCCGAGGAGTTTCGACTGTAAAGTTCGCTTCCCTGTTCGCGACGTGCAAAAAAAAAAAGAGACATCCGCTCATTTTCTGGTGGTGTAATATGACGAGACATGGCGCACTTTACCAAGAAGAAGTATAGGACAACAACAAAAAAATCACACAACGTGGTCGTGAATGTCTACTGCATCGGCGTAACAAAAGCTCCTAGTGCCTCATCCGGCCTGCCGCCGGGTCGGCCCCCCGCACCTTCTCCAGTCCTCGGCCGTCCTCGGCTTGACCCACGCGGGGCGCGACGCGGGACGCGGCCGCCCGAGCAGAGAGAATGGGCTGTAAATCTACCGGTAGGCGAGGCGAGACAATATGCGGCCCAAAGAAGACGAGAGAAAAAAAAGAAGAAACGTCAAAAAGGAGGCTGTTGGAGTGGAAGGACATGCAGCACGGCCGGCAGTTAGCGCGGCACGCGTGAGGCACGCGACTGACACACGTCAGACTTTGCAGCGGCCGCCACGGAGGGACGGCGCCGACATTACACGCCGGGCAGCGGAGCTGGTCGTGAAAAACCGGCCTCAAATACTCCAGTACACAACAAGCCACCGAGCCATCTCTCGCCGACTTTGTCATTCCGAACGAGTGACGCTGCCCGGAGGACGACTTTAGAACCGTGGCGTTTTCCCTCCGCAATTACAAACAACTTGTCCCCGCGCCGTGCCCTGGCCACTTGGGAACGAAAACACACATGAAACGAGTTTGGATGGAAACTCCATGACCGGCCGCAAACGCCCGTGCCCGTGCCGTCCTCCAGCCGCCGGCCGCCGCCGACGGGCCGACGCGCCACCGAACGTAGACATTAGACTTTTGCCTCATCGGAAAGGCTCGCCGGGACCGCACGCCGCACGCCACGACGGCCACAGCTGCGCGGCGGAGGCCCGTTGGGGCAGGTCAGCACCGGCGCCTCGGGAGGCGTGGCCGACGCGGCGGCTGGGAGGCCGGAGGCTGCGCCGTCCGCGCCGCGGCGCTCTGAAGGGGAAGGACGCGTGTCATCTGGACGCGGCGGCCTGCATGGCGGGCACCAGCGCGGGCGGCCGCGGCCCTCGGGCAGCGCCACAAACAAGCCGTCCCGCCCCGCGAGGCCTGCTGGACTTTATTCCCACAAACCTGAGCGCCGTAAACGGCGGCAGAGGCCGTCAACACCATGACGGCGGCGGCCGCGCTGCGCCTCCACAGCGCGCACAGGCTCACGTCTTCGTGTACATCGAGTGCGCGGCCGCGGCTTTCGCCTTTACAACCGCCATCTCCACGGCAAGGCGGCCGCATCACGCCGGCCGACCCCCCCGGGAGCCTCGCTGCGGCACGGCGCTCATCGAGAGCCTCTAATCTAATTACAGCAGTGTCGTTACGTCGTCCTCGTTGCACCGGATTACCTTCTATGACGCCCTCCCCGAGAGCCCCCCCCCCCTCTGTTATCGTAAAAGTTTATGCGGCGTTGATTTAATGCACTGTTTCGGAGTCCGTGTAGGACAAGGAGGAGGAAAAGGAGAGCCTGATAAGCCCGACGCGGAACCTAGCGAGGCGGCGGGGCGGCCCCGTCCGGGTCGCTATCCCGGAGTCCTGGAGTCCTGGTCGGGCTCCAGCCGGCTCCAGCCGACCGGCCGACCGACAGGCGAGTTGACAAAGCGTCCTCCTACCCAGTTGTGATAGCGGCGGGGCCGGCGGAGCCGCGAGGCCGCGAGGCCCGGCACGACTCCAGCCCGGGCCTCCGTCCCTCCGGGCCACGGCTCCAGCCGGTGAGTCGGTGCACGCGTCCGGCTGCTGCTGAAAAAAAAACAACACTTTCCCCGCAAAATTTTCTGTGGAGCTCAAGTGGATACACGGACCGACTATCAAACAAGACAAAAAGACTCAAATAACTTGCGAAATAATTGCTTGTAAGAAATGACCTCGTTTCGACTCAAAAACACAAAGAACTCCCCATGGAATGCGTTGCCCCGCGCCGCAACGCGTTACAGGCTGCGGGCCCTCGCTTGTCGGCTGCCTTCCGACTGGTCGAATCTGATTTGTGGCGCCGTCGCCGCGCGGCCGGGCGTCGCGATATCGGGGCCCCCGCTTTACGTAAACCAGAGCCGTCCGCGGCCGACCACGCCCGGCGGCGGCGCGGCCACGGCGGAGCAGGCAGAGGGCCCAAAGGTCGCCGTCGCTGGCGACGCCTCGCCGACCCGCCGCCGCCGCCGACACCAGAATGCACTCTGGACGCCGCTGCTGGCGCCGCGCGGTTCCGTTCCCGATCCCGCGGCGCCGCGGACGCCTTCCGCCGTCATCCGGGGAGGCGGCGCGTGCCGCGGGATGTGTGTCGCGTGCCGCGCGGCGGCGGCGAGTCCGGCCCCGTCGAGTCCGCGTCATCTATCCCTCTTGTCCCTCCTCACCGCTCTCTCTCTCTCTCTCTCTCTCTCTCTCTCTCTCTCTCTCTCTCTCTCTCTCTCTCTCTCTCGTGGAGACGTAGACCAAGGCCGCGTAGTCCGCGGTTCCATGCAATGCCCTCGCACGGTAAAGTCCGGAAACCGTTTTTTTTTCAGGGGTTCGTCCCGAGTTGGGCCGCGTCTGCCCGTGCTGTAAGCGGGCGGGGGCGTGCCGGCAGCGCGGCGCAGGACGCCAGTCACCGCGCGGCCCATCCCTGACCTTTCACGACCCCGCGGCCGGGCTGCCGCGCCGCGATGCGCCGCGCCGGGTGTGGCGGCCGGCCTTGCTCTGCATGCGCCGCCTCTGCCGCTACCAGCCCGGATACCCGGCCCAGCTCTTCCCTCCTGCCGCCGGCGGCGTGTGCCCGCCAACCTCCGCGGTTTTTGTACCACCGCCCTCTCTCTCTCTCTTCCTTCTTTATGAGGCGCGTTCGTGACCGAAAAGCTGTTATCCAATTAGCCCGCCCCGCCCCGCCGCGCCCGGCCCAGGCCGGCCCCGGCCCCAGGCGCCGCCCCGCCCCGACACATTCGCGCGCACTACGCCTCCGTCCCCGTCCCCGGCGGGACCAGATGGCTCGACTAGATAACACGCCTCGCGGCCGCCAGTCCGCCGGCCCGGGGTCCGCCGCGGGGGGAGCGCCCGGGAGGCAGGCCGCCGCGACACACGGCCGCCCGGCGGGGCTGCCTACCCTCGACTCCGCAGGCGCTCCCTCCGTGCCGCGTGCGGCTGTGTAGTGCGGCGCTGAGCCGTATTGCTGGTTGCGGATGAGCCGTCTCTTATGCGGGTAAGGCCCGCGGCTAGAGTTCTCAATCCGGCTCTGTCTCTCTTGCACGTATTTGACGCTAGTGAGCGGGAGCGAGACAGGAGACATGCGTAACCTGGAGGAGGGGGGGGGGGGAGGGGAGGCACACACACACACAAACGGGGTCGTCGGGGTAAGGTAAGAGAGGTAACTCGAGGTGGAGTTTGTGGGGTAACAACATTCCCGCCGTTATGTCACTCCTCGGACCTCGCCGACACGGCGCCGCCGCGAGTTATTGGGGTGTTTACCCGCGCGGGCCGCTGACCCCAGCGGCGGACCCCAGCGGACCCCAGCGGACCCCCAGCAGCGCGGCCCCGCAGCACGCAAATCACACTCCATGCCTCATCGCGGGTGCGACAGAGATGACACAGCGGCGTCCCGTGCTCATTAATACGTGTTTACGGCCGCCCCCGCCGCCCTCACCGCGGCCTCACGCGGCGCCAACCGGAATCGGGCGCGCGCCGGTCGGGTCGCTGGACGCAATGTAATCACCGTCACACCCGCGTGACGTAAACCCGCGGCGGCGGTGGTCGCGGGTTCAAACGCGGGCCGGGGCCGCGCGGTGCGCCACTTAGCGCGGCGTTTACTGTCCTCCCCAGCGGCGCGCGGCCGGCTCCGGACTCCGGCTCCTGCCGGACCTCAGACCGTTTTGTCGCGTATTTGCTGCTCCTCCGGGTCCTCCGGGTACCCGATCGATCCCGCACGCCGTTTAGCCCATTTTTTTCTCCCCTTTCACCCGCCCTGCAGCGGCCAGCCGCAGTTAATGAATAATGATGCAGATCAGCTCTCAAAAGGCCCGGCGTCCGCCGCCGCCACCGCCCGGCAGCCAGGCACACCCATTTGGTAGCTAATTTAATCAACGACTACTCCGCCCGAATTAAGCGGTTATCTAACGCGGCGCAGCCTATCAAAACTAGGATTTGGGGGGAGGGGGGGGGGGGGGGGAGGGGGCGAGGAGAAAAGCTGTAAGGACAGAGGGAGGGACGAGAGAGAGAGAGAGAGAGGGGGGGGGGGGAGCTGCGATACGTGGGAGAGATAGCGGCGTTGGAAGAAGCGGCTGTTTGGCAGAGTTAGCACCAGTGGCGTCGCCAAAGTGTTCACGCGGCCGCGAGGGCGGTTCACGAGAAGGAATTATGTGTGTGTGCGTGTGGGGGGAGGGGGGCGATAGCATCGACGACTCTCTCAGACCGTGCCGTGCCGGCGTAATAGGGTAGTCCCGGGGTGCAGAGCCTGGTGTCTGGGGCGCCGCAGCCACGGTATTGGGCCGCGGGTACCCTTTGACTCGCTGAGTGTCGGGCGGCGGCGGCACCGCGGCCCGGGGAAAATAATTATCTACGGGCGGCCACCGAGGAGCCGAGCCGCGCCGCGCTGTGCGGCCGTTTTCCTACGGGAGCAGCGGCCTTTCATAATAACACACGCGTGAAATATAGGCGGTCGAAGGGCAACAAATCACGCGGCCTGAGTCGGTGTAAATCGCTTCCCATGCCGCGCGCCCGCCGCTCCCGTATCACTTGGCCGGGTTTCGCCATTATTTTCCTGAGAGACGCGCGCGGCGGGCGGCGGGCGGGGCGGCCATCACAGATACACACAAACTCCACATAGTCAGGGCCGGTGTCAGTAATTGCGATATTCGCGCCGTGCGCGGGGTTCTGGAAGGGAAGGGAAATTGTCGGTTTCAATAACGTGTTCTCGCGGGCTGAAGTAGTGGCCCCGGGAAGCCCCCGCAGCCCACGAGCCTGACGGGCCCCGCGTGGCGCGCAGCTCTTCACGATCCCATTGCATACCCGCTGCGCAGGTTGGCCGGCGCGGTGCCCCGTCCCGCCGCCGATGCCCGCCGATGCGTTGTAAAGTGCAGTGTATGACCACCTCTCGGAAGTCGGCGATGCTCTCGTGCGAACAAGAAGAGAGCGAAGCGAGGGACCCGGCCGCGGCGGCTGACGCAACGACACAACGAACGGGGGCGGCGGGGGCGGCAGAGGACACCGGGTGATTACCTGGGCTGGGCCCCGCGCATCAGCCCGCTGCTCGCTCACAACTCCTGTTCCCCGTCCTTTTCCCTCGGCACTTCCTCGCCGTGCCGGGGGCCTTCGGGGATAAAACAGGGAAGTGGAGCGAGGCCGTCGCGGAGCCACGCGATTGAGCGTCCCGCGGCCCCAAATCCGACTCACCTTCGGCGGTTCCGGCCCCGCCCTTGGCGAGGAACACGACGAGCAGGACGAGGCCGACGGCGGCGAGCGCGGCGAGCAGGAGCCACCGGCCCAGCGGCCACCAGCGGGCCAGGGGCGCGGCCAGCCCCCGCGGGCCCTGCGCGCCCTGGCCGGCCTCCCCCCAGCCCCAGCGGCCCGGCAGCGGCGTCAGCGACGACAGCGGTGACAGCGGGCTGGCCGGCGCGCCGCCCTTGGCGGACTTGGGGCCCTTGGCGGCGCCGGCGGGGTGGAACACGGGGTCGGGCAGCCCCTGCAACAGCGGAGAGAAGGAGCGTGAGGCAGGGCGGCGATCGGGGGAGTAACGAGTTCCTGTGTACAATTTTTCAAAAAAAAAAAAAGTCACAGTAAATTTACCGAATTTTACTTTATGGCCGGAATTCTGGATCAGATTAAGCACGTACGGACTGTCAGAGGGCCGAAAACGGTGACAGCAGTTCTAAATTTTAGCAAAGAAAGGGTTGGAGCCCAGGAAAGACCCTAACAAAAAAATATGTTTTGGTCGAGAGCTTTCCCTCGGCGGCGATGCACCTCTCTGGACCGGACGCTGACGCACCGAAGCGGCGCTGCCGCTCCGCGGCTCCGCGGTGCGGACTGACACTTGACGCGTCCTCCTCTCGCCCCGCCACGCCCGGCCGGTGGCAGCAGCAGCCGGTGTTGTGTTGCGTTGCGTGGTCCTCGCCGTCCGTCCGTCCGTGTTCACCTGCTCGCCGCCCCCGCTCGGCCTGCGTCACGGAAGCGGCGCGCCTCCCCGCCGATAGAGCGGCGGACAGCTGACGGGGCTGACGGCCTCGCGGCGGGAGGGGCGGGGCGGAGAAAGGCGGGGAGCCACCTCAGCGCGACCCGCGGCCCCGCGGCCCCGGAGCCACACAAGGGCCATTACGGGGTTATGCACCGGAGGGCAGATTGGGGCCGTCGTGAAGCCGGCGGCCGACAGGTCGGCGGGCACGCACACACGCACGCACGCACACACACATGCGCGGACACACAGCGCACAGGCGGTACTACTACATGCCGAGGCAGGGCACGGAGGGTCGTGTTCGCCGCTTTACACAAGTCCCTGTCGGACGTCCTGGCCGCGGCCGCCGCCGCCGCGACACGGGAATGGAAACACGATGCCGCCCGCCTGGGAATCGTGAAATAAAGTAGTAGAAGCCGCGCGCGGACTGTGTCCCGGCCCGCGAGCCGCCCGCGCTGACGAAACAACATTTACCTCATCCTCGGCCACCCTCCTCATCTCGCACCGCGGGTACGTTCGGACCATGCCTTTTTGCACTCGGCCGTGTTTGCGAACGCGCCGGGGGACGCTGCTGCGGGGAGGGCATGCCGTCTGCCCTGCCGTTGTCAGCGCCGCGCCGCTAGAATGTGGGTCACATGTAGTGCGCGCCGCGCACCGCATCGGGGCCGCGGGGCCGGGCAGATAAGGCAGCCAGATCAGAGCATCTCTCGCCGCCGGCGCCGCTCACGTGGGAGTGGCGCTCCGTACGCTATGCCGCGCACACCAGGGTCGGCCGCCGGCCCGTGCGCCGCGCCAGCGCCGCGCACGCATAATAAACCATATTTTGACGTACAGGGAAGCAATTACCGCACACGACACGGCTGAATGTGAGTGGAACGCGAAAACGTCCCGGCGATATCGAGATACCGCCGCCGCAGCCCCCCGCCTGCCTGCCTGCCTGCCTGCCGCCGCTGCCGCCGGCCGGGCAGGCGCCCCACGCCGGCCGACTCCGGGACTCGGAGCCGGCCGACTCCCGCACCGTAATAAGGCCATATCTCACGGCGGCGGCCGGCGCGGCGCCCGTGACTTACAGGCCGCGGGCTCCCGGGCTGACGGACAGGACGACGAGGATGTGGTGCGGCTCGCGACACGCGGCGACACGCGGCGACACGCGGCGACACGCGGCGACACGAGGCGGCACGGCGGCACCCCGCGGCAGCGCGTGGCACGGCGGTACGGCGGCGGCCGCGGGGGCACACGACAGGAGAATGCTCGCCGCCTCCGCGCCAAGGTGATCCGCTCCTCCCCCGACTGCGGGACGGGACGGCGACGGCGGCGACTCATACCGCACCCGGGAGACGGGACCACGACCACGGCCGGGGGCGCGCCGTCAGGAATGCCGGTGCCGGGACAATGGCGAAGCCAGAGGGCTCGCCTGGCGGGTAGGCAGGCCCCGGCACGGCGTGCACGCGTGCCGTGCGGGAGGCCTACCCCGGACCTCGCAGGCGGTCTCGCTTTGAGACCGTACCGCCCGCGTGCGTGTGTGCGGGTGAGTGTGTGTGCGGGTGAGTGTGTGTGGGTGAGTGTGTGTGTGTGCGGGTGAGTGTGTGCGGGTGAGTGTGTGCGGGTGAGTGTGTGTGCGGGTGAGTGTGCGCGGGTGAGTGTGTGCGGGTTTGCATACGTCCCTGGACCCCCCGGCCACGCTCGCTCCGCCGCCTCGCCTCGCCCTAGTAAGGACGTGCGGGCCGTCATGGAGCTGGAAGCCGCAACGCGTGCCGCCGCGGAGGGCAGGTCGGCCGGCCGGCCGGGCGGGCAGCGGCAGCGCAGCCTCCGTCCTTATGGAGCTGTCACCCGCCGCACGTGAGCGATGGTGCCCGCGACACGTGAGCCGCACACGTGTGAGCGCGGGTGTGTGTGTGTGTGTGTGTGCGCGGACGCGTGTTTTATGGATAAGCCGTCGCGCGACAGCTCGAGGTCTGGGTCGGACAGGCATCATTGACTGGTGACGGACTGGTGTCGGACACGTCCCTGGGGCCGCCAGGCACGGCACGCCGGCTGCGCCGGCAGCGGTCTCTCACTCGCACAGCGGCCACGGACCGCCCCAGACACCCCGTTGTCACTCACTCCCTCTCGGGCTCCGCATTCGCGCGCGATTTAGTTTGATATTCAAACAGGAGAGGACTTTCCACGCGAAATGCGCGGCAGCTCACGGGAGACAACACCCCGGAGACCTGCACGCGGGGCGGCCACCGGAGCGCCTCGGAGCGCCGCGGGCAGCGCGGAACTGGGAGACGCATTCCGCGGATGACGGAAATGTGACGGCGAGCGAACGGCGGAGCACAAAGGGGAGGGAGGGGGGGGGGGGAGCCACGTCGATTACGATCGACGCTTGCGTGTTAGCTGCGAACGTGATAAGTCAGAGCGCTCCGGTCCCGCCGCCGGGCCGCGGTGGGGGGAAAGGTGACCGCGCCACCCGAGCCCCGAGCGCGCCGCAGTGCAGCTCCAGCCCCGTGCACCAGCCCGGGCCCCGTGGCCGTAACAAAGCGCACCGGTGTGCAACTGCTAACGAGGAGCATCGCACAGCTCACCGCACCGCACCGCACACCGGCTCGGGATCCGCAGCCAGTTAGCGTCCGACAAACCCCGCCTATTCATGCAGTCCCGCCTCCTCCTCCTCTACTAACCCACATATCGGGAGCGTTTACTTTTGTTTCGCTCTCCGCCGATACGAAACGCTCATGGCGGCGAAGGATTTACGATAACCCTCCGCGGGGGGGGCTGCATACTTTGGCATGGCAGCGCGAGAGCATAAGCGCGCAAGCGCGCCCTTTTTATGCGTCCGCGTCGCGTCGCCACGCGGAAGGCGGGGCGGTGTGTCGCAGGCGAAGAGGGATGCGTTGCTTATCGGCCTCGGGCGGTGGGGGGGGGGGGGGGGGGGCGGCCGCCCAGCCGGGGACTGTGAATGGGGCGCCGCCGCCGCCGCCCCGCCCCGACCCGGGCAACCTACGGCCAGCGAGGTGGCATTGTTTTCAATGGGAACGAGAGGCCGCCCCGAGCGCCCCGCAGTGCCCGCAAGCTGCCGCGGGCCGGAGCCCGACCGCGGCGGCGGTCCATGCCCAAGGAGCCGACTCACAACGGGGTGTCCCGAGGTGTCACCCTCATATTATGATGAAACAGGTTTGGCTCAGCGTACTATATCTACCTATGAAACGTCCGTCGACCAAATTTAAGCTGCTCTCAAAAACCGCCAGAGCTACAGCGTTTATCTAGAAATTTTGGCCCGCCAGGGTCCTAAATTGATCATAAGGAGTGTTTGATTTATATTTTCAAAATTTATAAAAAAAATATTTTTCAGAATTTGCCATTTTTAAAACTTTAACAATTTCATTCTCAGATACTACAGTACAGTCTAAGGGGGCAGCAGCTTAAATTTGGATTACGGACAGTACACTAAGTCATAAACATCTGAGAGTGACACATCAGGATACCCCCTCGTCAGCGGGACAGAAACCACAACGCGCGCCACAGAGGAAAAAGAAGGGGGGGGCGACAGACATGAGCATCTCGCGGCTGAATTTCTCCCCGGATTCCGATTTCCACACCGCGGCGTCGGCGGGGTTTCCCCCCCGGCGCGGCGGCGGCGGCGCCTCGCTTGCCCAAATATGATGACGGCCCGATAAATCCCAGCATCGCGCCCATCCCGGTCTTATCGATTACGAGGCGGCCCCGCGGCCGATGCTCAGGACGAAATTCCACACCAAACTTGCATCCCGGCGGCCGCACGGCCGCGGAATCGGCGGCGGAAGGACCTGTTCCAGGGACAGTTCCCTATAAAGTAGATTAGCAGGCTGACGTAACGGCTGGCGCCAGACGGGCCCGCCGCCGCCGCCGCCGCCGCCGGCACTCAGACCGGGCCTCGGGCGGGGCCATGCAGGAGGCCCGCAAGGCCGCGGGGTCAGCCGGAGCCCGCCGCCGGCACGTCGCCGTAGTGGTCAACTCCCGACGACCAGCCCGGCGTTAAAGCGCGTGTCTCCGAGGGCGGCGGCCAACGCACTGACCGGCGCTGACCGGCGCTGCCGTCCGCTGGCCGGGGTTACATAAGCCGGGCGCGGCTCCGCCGCACGGACAGCCT
This sequence comes from Megalurothrips usitatus, assembly GCA_026979955.1. Lineage (NCBI taxonomy): Eukaryota > Metazoa > Arthropoda > Insecta > Thysanoptera > Thripidae > Megalurothrips > Megalurothrips usitatus. The sequence goes on from CM049592.1 coordinate 12,454,609, forward strand.
TTGCCGGGATTTGCACTCTTCCCGACCCGACAATGAGCCGCGAAGCCGTCCTGTAATTGCTTCTGGTGTGGGGGGAATGCGGCCGCGGCGGAGTGGCCGTGTCCGAGTCCGGAGTGCGGGCAGGCCGGGCGCGCTGCGGACCAGCTTATCAGCGTCCACCTATACCTGACCTAACCACTCTGCCACGGTACAATTGTCACAGAGAGCGCCGCGCGGCGTTCGCAAGGAACACGCGTCGGGGGCCGTTCTGCTCGGTTGCGGCCGGGGCCGACGGAGCCGCCGGGCTGTGCCGGGCCTCGGCGCCAAACGACGAGACGACAACTCAACTCGGAAGAGCGGCGCCTGGCAGCCACGCCGCAGCAGCGCGGCTCCGCGGGGCCCGGCCTGGTCGGGACGAGGCCTGGCGGGGACCGGCCCTGCCCGTCCTGCCCGGCAGCCCCGGCAGGCAGCGGCGGCAGTGTTTTGAACCGCCGTCGAGTGGCGCCGTGGACGCGGGTCCACATTCTTTGGCCGCCTGCCAGGATGCGTTCCGTGTGGTCAGCGCACCGCACCGAACCGCACGGCACGGCCCGGCGGCCCCGGCGGCCCCGGCGCAGTCCGCGCCCCTCTCAGACACATGCGGCTCGTTTTCAGCGGGGAGGATGTGGGACGGTCGCGGCGCGCATCGAGTAAATTCTTCTCCGAGCGTCAGTGACGACACCCTCCACGGCGCGTCGGGGAGGCGGGCAGGGCGGCGAGGCCTTACGTGGCGGCGGCAAGCACCTCGGGGCCGCCGCAGCCATCTCCGAAAATGGAAGAAAAACGGTTTCCCCCCTCAAACCGAGGCGGCAAAACAATTGATGAAAAGAGGTCGGCCTGTGTTGTCCGGCCTCTACCCTCCACCCTCCACGCCGCTGCTGCCTCCCTGCGCGTCTCGGATCCAAATCGAACCGGGTGGCGTTTAGCAAGCAAAACATGGGCCGGTTGTGCCACTGGATAAGGTCGCGCGTCCGACGCCCACCCTAATGGCTCGTAAGTCACTTACAGAGACACGGCGGCGGCCGGCCGGCCGGGTCATTACGCCGGCCGCAGCCAAGGCTCGTGGCGAGAAACGTGTCGCTCAAACAGGCGCTGCTGTTGCCGCCGCCGCCGCCGCTGCTGGGCCCCTCGTCTAATTGAGGGTGAAATTGCGACGAAATGCCGCGGCCGCCGGCGTGGCCCTCCGCCCGGGCCGACTGTCCGGCACTGTCCGGCCCGGGGCACAAGGCTGCTGTTGCCACCTGCGCGGGGGCCGCGGGGGCAGCGGGGGCCGCGGCCGCGCTGGCTGGGGTTGACAAAGGTCTCCCGGCCGGCAGCCGCGGCAGCCGCGTTCCCAGCGCGTGGCGCGTGACCTGCAGCGGGGCGGGCGGAGGCCGTGGAGGCCGCGGCGCGTGCCGACGGCCGATGACACCCAGGTCAGCGCGGGCGGCGGCAGCGCGGCGGCGGCGGCGCGCCGCCTCTTCCCGAACCCGCCGCACAACACGTTTGGGCGGCGCGTTCACGCGGAAAGCCCTGCCGCGCCGAGGTGTGAGAGAGTACGCACGACGTCATTTCGCTTGCGTAAGGCCGGGGCCGCTTTTGGCCGGTATGAGGGGCCCCGCGCGGGGCCCGCTGCCGGGACTCAAGAGGGCCCCACGCAGGATGTTTATCACCCTATTCTAATATCTGGGTGAAAGGACGGCGGGGGGCGCGGGGGAGGACGGGCCTGGCGCAGCCCGGCGCAGCCAGGTCGGCCGGGCACGCATGCGGTGACCCAACGAGAGCCCAGGCGGCAGGCGGCGGCTGGCAGCGGCGCGCCGCGGCGGCCCCCGCCCGCCCGGCAGCTAAATGTTCGCGCCGGTACCGCACGTTTAATTTAACGACCCACTCGAAAAGCCCCGTCGCGTACCCCCTTTCGACGATTTTTTTTTCACCCGGTAATGATGCGTCCGCCGTAACACCCTCGGGAGGGCCTACGCGCCGGCCCTCATCGGGGAAAATATCGCGGCCCGTTAAAGCTCACGGCCGAAATTGAAATTACGCTCGTTTTGTGGTGCGGCGGGCGGAGGGGGGGGGGGGGGGGGGGGGGGGGGGGGGAGGCACGCGGCCGCACGCGCCGCATCCACTGGCCTTTCGCGCGGCGGTGCGGGCCGGCAGAGCAGGCGGAGGCAGGAACTTGTAGGGGCGACGCGTTTGTGACATATCACCTCGTACCTTGCGACCCGTACTGCTTTGCATGCAAGCCAGGAGGGCGTTTGGATGCCGGCAGCGCGGCGGCCACCCGGCAGCCGCTGCTGGGCTGTGCTGCCTCCTGGGCTGCCCCGACGACGACGCGGACACCGTTGTGAGCGAAAATATCGAGAAAGTGCAACGACCCGCGCCGCTGTAAAAATCGAGTAAATATATGCCGACGACCCGCCTCCGTTTGGGCCCCGTGCGGCCGTCCCTTCTGGACCACTTTACGTTATCGCTCCGCGCTCCGGACTCCGTACTTGTTCCTCACAGTGAGGCCCGCGAGGTCCGGCACCCCCCTTCGTGCGCGCTTCCTTTTATTCTCGGCTCGGACCCGATTAATTTTCACGGGGCGTCCGCTGCGGACAAGATACGGTGCCATTAATATGTTTGCCGATCAAGCCATGACTATTTGTCTTGTTGTTATTGCAGCGGGTGCCATCAAAAACCGCTGTAAACGAAACTCGTATGGCCGGCCGGCCGGCCGCGGCATTGCTCTCGTACCATAACAGTGCACAACGCGGGCCCGAGGCAGTCGAGGACGCTCCGTGCGGGCCGGCGCACGGCGCACGTCTACGACCCCGGGGGCAGTAACGTACGCGGTAAGGTAACGCCCCCCCCCCCCCCCCTAGTCATTGCACGACAGCGCCCGCCAGGCCCCGCTGCACCTTGTCGCATTTCACGGATACCATAGCACTGTCCCCGCTGCCGACACCGCGGTGCACCACGGCAGCCGCGGGACGCCACCATTTAGATTCATGAGGCAAGAGAGCTTCGTTTATGGCGCCGGACTCGGCCCGCCGGCTGGCCCCCTGGCTGGCCCGGCCCGGCCCGGCCGGCTCGAGGCTCACTGCAATCGCGGAGGCGTTCTCTCGCCTTGCTCTGCGGCTTAACGTCGCCTACGGGATTGGAACGCGGTGTACGGCGCCGTAGGGGCGCGGCGTAAGTGAATTAAGACACGCGTGCCGTCGCGACGCCCGCTTATGCCAGCCAAAACGGAGGCGTTAACCTGCAACAGTGCACGTCGTTTTCGCTTTGAATTTTGAGCCAACGATCCGATTGGAGACTTGAATGACTCTCCGCGCTGTCCCTATATTTCCTTGTGTGGAGGTTGGCACTACTGTGAGCGCCGGGCCACCATCATTGGTCGAAAGGACCATATAGTCACGTGGTGTGGCTGTGCGCCAATGAGGTTCGTGTACAGGTGCTGTTATCGATCCTCGCCCTGTATGCCAGTTGTATTTTTTTTCCACCTGACAGCAAAAAAATAAAATGAAATAGAAGAACAGTGCAATGTATACAGCACCCACAAGAACCCTTCCGAAAAAGGATTTTTCTTTTTTTTTTACCGTGATCCTCGCATCAAGTGCAACTTCTGTCTCAAAGTCCAAAACGAAAAGTCCGACGTTTACGCTGACGACACTTGCGGCACGCCCTAGTTTTCAGAGACCGCTGTGCCGGGCCGGGGGGCCCTCACGGCTCTGCACCGCGCGGACGCGAGCGACTCGCCGACTCGTCCCCAATTAGCCGAGTGCACCGCGCGCCGCGCCCTGCCCGCCCTGCCGCAACGAGACACCTCACCTACCCGCCACCGCGCCGCCTCACCTGCCGACGTGCGCGGATGAACACTAAATATCACGGCGGGGACCAGAGAGTGGACTGCCTTTACTGCTCTGTTTGCACACTCGCAGCGCCTCCCGGGCACACGACTTTCATTAGAGGGGAGGGGGGGGGGGCTTATTCACAGGCAGCCCCTCGATGTAGCAGCAGAGTGACGAGGGCCCTTTAGATAAAGCACGCGGGTGGACAGACGCTGCGCGGGCGGCGGCGGCGGGACGAGGCGAAAATAAAACGCGACGCGAGTGGGTTCGTGACCCCCGCCGGGGGCCGCGGGGGCCGCGGGGCTCCGTGTGCGACTCCCACCGCCGGCGACGCTCCGCTCCAACCCATTAACCCAAAGACCTGCCGGCGGCCCCGCCCGCCCGCCCGCCGCCTCCCTCCCCCCTGCCGCCCGCCGAGGCGTCCTCCGCCGCTGTTCCTCACGATCTTGTAGAGCACACGTGGGATCAAACCTTGCCCAACTTTACCTTCGCGCACGACGGTTCACTGTTCTCCCTGTCCAGCAGCAGCAGCGCCTGCAGCCCGCGGCCGCACGGCACTCTGTGGTTTTTTTGTTGTTGTTGTAAAACTTGATGTAATAACCAATACGGCACGGAGTCTGCGGCATTGGCCGACCTATCGGCGGGCGTCTGCGGGGCCGGCAGCGGTGACAGCACTAACGAACAGCGCGCGCCATGACACCGCGGTGCCCTATGACTCGCGGCGGGGCTCTGCGGGGGGGGGGGGGGGGACGCGGCCGGCCGTTCCCACGATTATCTGCGGGGACAGACGGGGCCGCCGGGGGTCGCGGGGGCCGCGGGGACGACGCCGAGGTGCTCCCGGCCGCGTGTGACTCCATGCCGCCCGGGTGACCCCCGCCCAGGTCATCCTCGGCGCGCCTCACGCCGGCCGCAGCGGCGCCGCGCCGCGCTCGATAAGGTCGCCATCAGAATCTGGGCCGTTTCCTTGAGTTTCTGCCCTCAGAAGTGCGCTTCTCGCCCGGCTTGCCCTTTTCACCGAAACGAAACGAAAGCGCGCGGCTGACGGATCGCCGACAGATGCATGCGCGCCGCGGCTTTTCATGTTTTTCTCCCAGGCCTGCCGGCCGGCCTCCCGCCTCCCCGACGCGCATCTCCGTCGACGAGGAGGGCACTGTCGCCCGCCCCGCGGGCAGCGGGGATCGAACCAGGATCACCTGCGCGCGAGGCGGCCGACGGCCGGGTCAGGTGGGGCGTGCAGGGCGCAGGGCGCAGCACGGCCTGCAGCGGCACGATCCCAGGCTGACACAACCCCGGGGCCCCGGGGCGATAGGTCGCAGGCCGCGACGCGACAGTCGTTGCACAGTACGGTGGCGACTCGGTCCGACACATTTGGTCAACCCTTAAGGAGTTACACTCGAAAAAAAAAACATGGAAGAAATGATTTGTTTTCGACTCGGTAACGCCTGTCCCTTTAATTCCGAGCGGTCATTGTTTGGCTGTTTTATTACCGAAGCGCCCCGGGCTCTTCCCATACCGATACTATCTCGGAGGCATCCGATAAGTCCACAGAGGAAGTAGTGGCCGGCCGCCCGTCGAAAGGGCAGAGTTCCTCGGCGCGGCAGGCGTTTGGCGGCCCGATGATTAAAAAGATATAAAAACGGAGAAAACATCTTTCTGCTCTGTCCGGCGCCAGTCGTAAAATCATTAGGGATTAGGCCGGGGCGGCGGCGGCGGCGGCGGCGCGTTGCGGTGCGAGAGTGTGAGCACACGGAAGCTGCCGGCACAGGCGCATCAAATGTTGCAGTGCGCATCTTCGGACTTTCACGCGGAGCGGAGCAGAGGCCAGAGCGCTACTGGAACTGAGGGCCGAACGGCGACGACACACACACACGTATATTTTCTTTCTTTTAAGGGGGGGAAAAACACAGACCAGGTTTACAGCCACTCCGATTCTTATCTCCCTCGATGGCCCCACAGAGGCGTTAAGGGCGCCGGCTCCTTCGCGGGGGGCCGCGGCGACTCTCCTCCTGTCCGGTGGTCTGCGGGAGCGACAGGAGAGCAGCCGGCGCAGCGCGGCCCCGCGGGGGGCGCCGGCCCTGCGAGGCCCCGCGGGGAGCGAGCTGAGTGACGAACGCGAGGGGGAAGACACGGCGCTCGGGGCGGCCGGCGCTCCACATGATTTTTATGGCCCATGAATCAAACTGAACACGGCCGGCTTGTGTGGCTGCGCGATCGGAGCCGGCGGGGTCGGACTAGGACGGGAACGCGGGCCGCGGCCGCCGCGGCGGGTCGCGGGGCCGTTGTCATTGAACCTCGCCAGAGAGCCTTACGGGTTGAAGGCTGCAGTGCATCATGGGAGAGCATCACCCCGCGTACAAAATGGCAGCGCGGCAGCGCGCTGGGAACGTGCATAAAAGCCGGCCGCCCCCGGGGGCTGGGGGCGGCTCGAACCGTGGAACTGTACGTCCATCGCGGCGCTACGACAGCACGCAACGGCCGCGCGAGGCCGCGAGGCGGGGAACGCAGGGCGCCGAGGAGGCTGGCCGATCGTGCACCACACCGGCTGACACTTCTCGATAAGAGCGGAGGCTGCCGGCGCCCGCCGCTCGGCGGCTAGGCAAAGCGCCCGGCACGAACCACGCCCGCCCGGCTCTCGTGTAATTCCCCCCTCAGTTTTGAAACCGCGCTTCTTGCACCGGCGAACGGCATCGGATATCATCGCGATTTTGCGGCATAAAGCGGCAACTGCAGCGGCGCCTCCCTCCCGACATGGGGTCGCGCCGTGATGGCGCCGCCGCCGCCGCCGCCGCGCGACCATTGCAACCGCGGGCTCGTTTTAGGAAACGCGATCACCCACTTCGATACGGCACCCGGCCCGGGGCCGGGCGGGGCGTGGCGGGGGAGGTGGCCGATAGGGATCGCCTGCAGCCCCGCAGAGAGAAACAGGGAAACATCTCTCTGGCGGTGCCATAATTTGGTGCGCCGCCCCGCCCAGGGGGGCGCCTCGTGTGCATGTGATTAAAAACAAAAAAAAATATGTTGAGCAAGAGAATCACGTTGATCAGCTGCTCAAAGAATCTCAGAAGCTGAGATTTATTTTATTTATTTAACTTAAGCGTGCGCTTCTTGGCGTTTCTAGGGGTTGGACCGGGCCAGTCTCACCGCGCGGGCCTCTGCCTCTGCCCCCTCCGTGGCTGTCGCTGCTGCTGTGGGGGCGACCGCGACCGGGGCGCGCTCGCTTACCTGGAACAGGAGAAGCAGTCTGTCAGCGGCCCGTCGGCACTTCACACGGAGCGCGGCTGTATAACCCCGCGTGTCGGGATGGCGTGCCGGCTGCCGCGGCGGCCGCGTCGTCCCCGCGACACCGCTGCACTTGCCGCACTCGCTGCACCGAGCCGAGCCCCGCCACGGAGGCTCGCGGAAGCGCCGCGGACGCGCAACGTCGCGTCGTAAAAGTTATTTTGCTGTTAAAAATCCAGATTGCAGGTCCGCGAAAGGAAAAGGGCGGGGCGTATTTACATCGAGACCGCTGCCGCCGCCGCCGCCGCGACAGGAACAAAGGCTATTCGCGCACGCCGCTGGCAGACGAGCAGCGCGGCGAGCGCGGCCCCAGGAAGCGGTCAGCGCCGGTCACCGGCACTCCGCCGCCGGCGCCAGCGGCGGACTCAGTAAATCAAAGACCGGAGGCGAGCGGAGGGGGACGATCTGCACTTCACAGCCGATGTTTGCGGCCGTCACTAAAACCCGGCAGATAAACTGAAGAAGCGCGTCGGAAGCGCACCGCAAGATGCGAATAAAGAAAACGGCAGAAAAAAAATGCTGAGAGTATTTTTTTATGTGGCAGGTAAAACATCATACATTCCAAGCTTCTTTCATAAATAGTATGGCAAGTGAGAATATTTACGTAAAATGATGCCAGTATGATTTTTTTTTTTTTTTCTCAGCTCAGCCCACCCGGGTCGCGGGGCCGCGCTCGTGACAGCTCCGTCCCGCTTCCCTCCCCCATCCTACCTGTCCTGTCCCTTCCGCGCTCGAAACGAAACGAAACGAACGAACAAACGGCGACGCCTTTCGAAGTCAAGTTTAATGGCGCCACAGAGACCCCCTCAACTGCGGCGGCGGCGGCGCCGCGCCGCGCCGAGCCGACACGGGAGGCGGCAGGGCAGGGCGGCAGCCGCGGCGGCGGGCGGCAGGAGGCCCAGCGCGGTGGTGGCCTATCTCCCTGATTGCCGAGCCAACCGCAACAAAACGCTTCATTTTGGTTGCAACAGCGACGCAATGCAGACTGGCGTCACAGCGGCGCGGCAGCGGCAGCAGCGCCAGCGTCGCCGAGCCAAACCCATCAGGGCGACGACGTGCGTCGGCAACGGTATCAGGCGGGCCGTGCGGCGGCGGCGGGGGTCACGGGGGTCACCGCGGCGTGCGGCGCGCTGCGGCTGTCCACCTGTGGAGCGTGCCGCGGCGTACCAGCCGTGCGCACGTCGGCTCACGCGCGTTCTGCCGCTCATCACGGCTCCTTTCAGAGGGTGTTCAGGTAGTGTTCGGCGGTGTCGCCGAGGCCCGCTCACTTCCAGCCAACAACTCGACCCGAAGGAGTAAGGAAATCAGACCTCACCCCGCCCCTCTCTCCTCTTCGGGCGTCACCGGGTTCGGCGCTGCGGTGCGGCCGGCACGCGGCGGCGGCAGGCGCCCTGGATTTCGTCAGTCTGCCCTCTCCTATTAGTCTGGCCCTGTCTCCGCGCGCGGAGCGTGGCGTGGCGTGGCGCGGCACCGTGGCGTCGCGTGTCGCGCCGTGGCGCGCGCGTGCCACGCGGCGGGGCCGCGGGGATCATTTTGGCAGGAAGCGTCACAAATGTGGCGTCCGGGGGAATATGAGACGGCGCCATAATATATAGACCCTCGCGCGCGCGCGCGTGTTGAATCGCGGACCCACAACACACGCGAGTTTCGTCACTCGTATATAACCTCCGCGTGGCGGGGCGCGTGGCGGCCACGCGGCCGTCGCGCGTCGCGTGCCGCTGGCGGGGCGCCACATTACGACCCAGTCCCACAGAGCGCGTCCGAGACACACCAGCCGCCGGTACGCCTGCGGATGCCGGGGTAGGCCGGCCCGCACCACACGGCTGCGCGCACCGGCTGCGGTTGCCTGCCGCACAGGCGCCGTGCCCGCGGTCACTTCGCCGCTGCTCGTTGTGTCGCTCAAAAAATTAGGGGCATCAAGCTGAAGGAGGGGGGGGGAGGTGAGTGTGTTCCGGCGCCCGCCGCGGGCCCCGTAGCCGCCTGCAGGTATATGTTGTCGCGAGGCGGTGTTGTTGTCGCTGTTGTTGAGGGATTATAGGACAGCGTCAAAGTCGTTTGTGTGCACCGGGGAGCCGACACGCGCCAAACAGGTTGGGAAAGTGCGGCCCTATAGTCTGATTGATTATCCGGCGCACAGCGGCCGCGGCTGCCTGTCTGCGGCGCCCGGCGGACGCGGACCGCGGAGCTGCGGAGCTCGGGCGGAGCAACGGCAGCGGCCGCGACGGCTGAGGCTGTGGGCCCACCACGCCGTCGGCTCCGCACACATTTCTGATAACAGCGGCTCTCGGGTCGCGGAGCCGCTTCCCAAGACGAGCCGAGACTCCTCCCCTCACACGTGGTTCGCTGCTCCGCCTCCGCCCCCACCCCGCCGCCGGCGACGGCGGCAAGCATCTTCTTGAGGTGAGCCACCTCCCCGCCTATACTCGGTGGTACCGCGCGATGCGGCTAGATGCGGTGCGGTGCCGCGGGTGCCTTCCCTGTGTACCCACCGGGCGTGCCGCGGCCCCCCGCGGTCCCCCGCGGACCCCCGCGGCCACCAATCACCCGAAAGCTCTTCCTTGACAGATAACAGGTCGTCCTCCGCCGTGCCGCCGGGCCTCGCAATCCCGCCGCCGCGTGCTTCATATAAATAAGACAGCAGCGCCGCGATCCGTCACCGGGTCGTAGCGGCGGCCGTGACTCGGCTCCCGCGGCCTGCTGCACCCGATATGAAACCCTCCGCTGCTGCAAGCGCCAGCCGCTGCATGAGTAACGCGGACCAGAAGGGCCGGCCGGCGGTGATTAAGGAAAACAACTCATTCTCAACACGTCATTACTTTTCGTATTTCCCGGCCGGCCGCCCCCGGCCGCCCCCCGGGCCCCCTCGCCGCGCCCTGCTCCGGATTGATGGGCCCCCGTGGGCCCCGCGGGTCCCGGCGGCGCATCCCCGGCGGCCCCGCGGGCCCCCGGCCGGCCATAAATCAGAGAGCGCGTTATTTGGGTTCACAAACACGCGTTGTCGTTACACGAGCGTTGCATCACCGCCGCGCCGCTGCAGGTTCATGGCTGCCGGTGGAAACAACTCACCGGGGGCGGCCGAGAGGCGGACAGGCCGCGAGCGCCGGCAGGGAAGCGCGCGGGGCAGCGCTGCCCCGGCGTCAGCAAGCTCCCCGCGATGCACGCCATACTACAGCGACACGCCTGGCTGCCGCTGCAGATCGTCGAACCGTCCAGCACCCTCAGCAGTACGCCGTGATGTGGCGTGATGTCTGTATCGGCAACAGTTTGACCGTTTCGTCGCACCATTCAATCACGTAATTAAAAAAGTTAAAAAAAAGAAGCGAGAAAAAAAATGTGGTGGACGCGCGAGCTGTTTCACATAATTGATGGTGGCGCACGGACAAACAGGTGCGTGGCCGGAGGAATGGAGAGGGAAAGGAGAAAAAAATATATTAGAAACAAGTTTTTTTTTATTCCTTGGAGGGAGGGGACGGGGGGGGGGGGGGGGTCATTAATATTCCTCACAATACAAAAAATAAAAAGGTGTTTTTGTTTTACAAATTTTCCTTCAAAAATATGTTTGAGGTGCGGTTTGTCATATGATTGGTCCTCTTCACCTCTCGCGGAGATTGCAGGATCGGAAGATCGTCTGGGAATAATAATAGACACGGACAGGTGTCCAGAAGAGATGCCGCACCCGCGCGCCTCCCTCCCCCTTCCTCGTCCCCGACCGCCTCTGGCGCAAGTCCGTCCTGCCGGACCCCGGGGGCCCCGGAGGCCCGCGGGCCCTCCGCGGGGCCGTGTGGACAGGATGGGGGACAGGTTGACACCGCCGCCGGCGTGGCGTGCCTGCCTTGCCGAGCCGTGCCGAGCCACGGCGCGCCGGGCCTATCTGTTACCGGCGGACGCCGGCCTGCCTGGGAATGCGACAGTTCGCGGACCGGCGGCGCGCGCCCCGCTCCGTATAATATTTGGAGGCGTGGCCGGAGGAATGGGAGCGGCGGGAAACGCGACGGTTTTGAAATGGAGAAACGTTGTCGTCGTCGTCGGCGGCGGCGACGGCGAGAGGCGTTTAGCAGGCCGAGCATCCGCTACCGTATTCAGCGCCGGGTGCTAGGAAGGGGGCGGGGCGGGGCGGGGCATCCGCCCGCAGCGGTGTGGCAGTGTGGGGAGGGCGGCTGCCGGCGGCCGGTCCAGGGGAACATTATTTCTCCTGGCGAGCCCAGCGGCAGCGAGCGCTGTCCCAAGGGCCCCGCCGGCCCCGCCTGGCCCCGCCCGGCCCGCGGGTGTTGCGTGCAAGCGGCGCGCGGCGCGCCCATTCGCGGTGCGCGTCTGCTTGTCGAGATAAGGCAAACAAGGGAGCTTTAAGTAAGCAGTCAGGTGCCGAGGCGGGCGGCGCGGCACCGCTGCAGCACCGCTCAGAACCGCCGCCTCTGCGCACGACGCCGGCACGTCGGCACGTCGGCACGTCGGCACGTCGCGGCACGTGGAAGGCACGACGCTATCAGCGGCGGTCTGGCTGACCTTTGGGGACGCGCGCGGGCCGCCGCCGCTGCTGGACGGTTTTGTCTGGAAGGGGTGAACAGCACGAGGGTGCTGCGCCGCCGCCGCCGCCGCACCGCATCAGACGATCATGGCGACGACGGCGGCGAAAATGTCAACCGACGTCGCGGCGGCGCGCGCGCGTCATCGGGGGGGTTTTGCAAGAAAGTTTGTGTAATTAGCGAAGCCTCGCGCCCCACCTGCCGCGGCGGCAGCGGCGGCGTGTTGCGGCCATTGTCAATGTCCGGTGCGGGCCGTGCGGGCCGTGCGCACACCGTACACACTCTGCCGGTGCAAATTGACACTCGCACACGACACACTCACACATACACGCGTACGCACACACACACACACATGGCGACTGCGGCGGTGGCCCCGTATATGCGCGCGAGAGGATGGGCCTGTGTGTGTGTGCGTGTGTGTGTGTGTGTGCACATGCGTAATCAATCAACTTGCTGGGCGTAATTTCTCCGCACAGCGAGTGCCCGGACCGCCCCGCCGGCCCCGGCCGCCCGCTCACCCGCCTGTCGTCCCGTGTCTCATTATGTGATGATCGCCGCCGCAAGACGTGCCCGCGGCACCGGCACCGCCGCTTTTCTCACATGAGCGGTAATCTCGGAAAGCAGTTGCCGTTCCGCGCACGCCGCAGTGGTCTCCAGCGGCGGCGGCGCCTGCTGCACTGCAGACACTCGGCTCCCCCCGTTGGGGCGGGGTGGATATGATTTCTTTGCGCGGGCTGCGCCGTAATTCTTTTCGGGCGGGAGATCGCAAACAACAGCCAGGCAGCCGGCTGACCGGGTGACCCCGGAGCTCCGGGTCTGGCCGGGTGCGGCGCGGCGGCCAGGGATCCAGTTGCCTCCCCCGTGGGCGGTGCGGCGGTGCGGCGGGGTCGGCGGGGCCGCGGCCGGGACATGCACATCCTTTGTCCTGGCGGCGACAATTGTGTGCCGCACGGCAGCCGCTGCCGGGTGTCTGGGGCGGCGGCGGGGGCGGGCGACGTGGAGGCGGAGGGAGGCCTGCTGGCGGCGAGCGGCGCCCGCCGCCGCCGGTTTGGCGACGGCCGCGGATGGCACCGCGCTCCGTTACCTCAACCCGCAGAATTATGGCCGATTTTTCAAATCGCCTTTCCGTTTCACTTCTTCCCGCCCCCCACTCGGCGCCGCGTTGTGACCGCGGCCCCCATCGCCCCGGCGGCATGGGAGTCGCCCGCTCACCCATTTGTCCACGCCGAGAGCGTTTTGTTCTCATCCCCGTTGCGTCACGTATCGGTGTCCCCGGCGTCCTCGGGGGCGCCCCCGGCCGCTGCTGACGCTGCTGACCCCGCAGCCGCAGCCCCGCCGTGCCGTCCGCAGCCGGAGCCCGGCAGGAGCGGCCGCCGCGGCCGCCGCGGAATAACTCCTCCCGCAGCGTAAACCCGGAGCGTGTTAACATCGGCGCTCATTCATCAACGTCAGTGTCCGGCTGGCCGCCACCGGCCGCGGCCGGACCGCGGGCCGGACCCTCGTAACGCCGCGGGCCGGCGGGCCGCGGTCAGAGGGTACCGCGGAGGGCGCCGGGGCGGCGTTACGGCCGCGGCGTTATGTGTGGACGCGGTGCGGGGGCAGGCTGCGGAGACGGCGGCCGGCTCGTAATCATAGGCACACGGACAGTGTCGCTCGCCGCCGGCCGCGGACCCCGCGGGCCTCCAGCCCTCTGGGCCTCCGGGGCTCCAAGCCTCAGGGCCTCAGGGCCTCAGGACCTCCGGGCCTGCTCGGCGGGGATCGGAACGGATCAGTCCCAGCGGTGGGCCGCGGCGCGGTGCCCGGCGATGCCTAGTGATGGCTTCATCACAACGACCAGCACTAATGCAAACGTATTCGGAGGCTTCTTCGGCCCGCGGTGCGGAGAGGGGAGGGTGCGCGGAGGCCCAGGACTCGCCCCGTCCGGCTTCGGCGGGGCCATCAATCGTGGCATCTTGACGACGGTCCGCTGTGCTGTCCGCCCGGCCCGGGGACTTGAACGCCCGGTAGGACGGGAGGCCACCATGAAGACTTCTCGAGTTGGAAAATTGGGTCGGTTTGGAAACGGTGTTATTAAACGCAGGCATCTGTAGCCGGACAAGGAATCATTTTCTTCCCAGAAGAATTTCTGTCCCAACGTTATTCATATTTGCTTGCTCCCCGCGACGATGCACGTCCGCGTTCGTCGTCCGCCGCCCGCCACATCTTTCTTTCGCAGTCTTCCGCCTCAATCACCCCGCTGATCGAGCGTCCTTTTAAGGCGAAACCGCAGGCCGAGCAACGCGCCGCCGCCTCGTCCGTCCTCACCTCTGCGGGGGGTCGGCGCCGGCAGCGCCGGGTCAGCGAGCCGCGGCGCCGCCGCCAGGTGCCGCCCGCCCGACCCGTTCCCAGTGGCTGGCGAATCGGTCGCTGCGCTGGCGCCCGCTGGCGCCCGCCGGCGGCGTCCGCGTCTCGGCCTGGGCCCCGGCTGGACCAGGCCGGTGCCTCTCGGTACCGCTGGGAAGCAGATCCCCGATAGCGGCGCGGGCGGCCCTGGGGCGCCGCGGTCCTCGCCGAAAACCAACGGAGGACCCGCGGAGCCCGCGGACCGCGCGGCCGCGAGCACTATGGGAACCTTCCCTCCGATAGTGAAAGAGAGACGCGTGCCGATGGACGAGAGCGGAGAGAAACTGCGGCGCAGCGGAGACCACTACCAGCCGGCGCCCCGCCCCGCGTTACCTGTCGTCGGTATCCCTTGAGCGAGTCGGTGATCTCCAGCGGCTGCTCGCCGAAGCAGTGTATCCTCCCCAGCAAGGGTGGCGGCGGTGGCGGCGACTGCGTCGGCCTCCCCGTCGTGCCGGCCCCCGCGCCGGAGCTGGAGCCGCCGGAGGTGGACGCCGTGCCGCTGCCGGACGCCTTCCCGGAGCCGCCGGAGGCCTCGGACGCGCCTGACCGCTGGCTCGGGGTCGGCGATGTCCTCGGCGTTGGTCTTGGCGGCGGCCTCGGCGACGGCGGCCCCTCCACGATCTCGTCCTCCTCCCTCAAGGGGGGCACTACCGGCGGCACGGGGGCCGCCCTCGCCGCGGGCCGCGGCCGCTGCTGGATGTTGTACAGGTGCCTGCGCACCATCGTGGCGCCGGGGTCGGTCTTCTCGGAGCTAGGGCGACGGCGTTGCCGGCGTGGCGGAGCACACCATGTCACTGTTATCACATAATCCAGGGGCGCTGCGGCCCGGCACTCGGTCAGCACGGCTCGGCGCCGTCAGCGCTGCAGCGGCCCGGAGTACACGACGACCCTGATGTACACGACCGTCACCTCCTGCCCGACCGCGTCATCCTGGGGGCGGATCACCAGGGTGGTCACGTACTTTACGGCGACGCTTCGACCGTCGCGACGGAGTCTCAGCGCGGACATCCTCGTCGCACCTCGTCACCGGGACATGGCACCTCCCCGAAGAAACGGAACCGGATAGCGGTGTGGCGTGGTGGACGCCGCGGACTCTGCGATCGGACTGGGAGGGCCGCTGCCGCGGTCGCACCGCCGCCGCCGTCGCCGCCGTCGGCCGCCGTCCCCGTCAGAAAACAAAGCGACCGGCCACGACTCCCACGCGCCTCCCTCCCTCATCCCGCAAAGCGCCAGCTCACTTGCATTAGACGCGTTATGAAATGTTGCGCGCTCCGGGCTCCGGGCTGCGGGCTGTGGGACCGGCCGCCGGGCCACGCCATGTGTGAATATGCCCCGCCTATGCCGTGCTTATGGCCCCGGCCCGCCGCGGGGCCGCGGGCTCACGTACGACCGACCACTCCTCCGCCCCGCACCGGATAGCAGTATGGGATTTATTTCGGCTTCCAGAACTCGCAGGCCGTCGGTCTTTTAACTAATTAGTGAGTGATGCCGGCGCTTGGCGCCGGCCGGTAGGCAGCCCCGCAGCCCCGCAGCCCCGCAGCCCCGCAGCCCCGCAGCCCCGCAGCCCCGCCCCGCAGCCCCGCTGTCCAGTCAGCTGTCGACTTCTCCCACGAAACGAGGCCCGCGCCGCGCGGCGGAGCGATACGCAAGCAAGACACACGAACGGGTAGTCGGCGGCGTTGACGTCGCCGACGGCCGTCATAACGACGCATGTGTTAACGACGGCGTGAGCGAGCGAGACAGAGACGGAGCGAGCGAGAGGGCACACACACACTCGAGGAAGGGGCTTAGGGAGGCGGGGCCCGGCGTAGCCCCGCGCGGCCTCCGCACAGATCTATAAACTTTGAGTTAGTGGGCAGCGGCGCGCGAGCCGAGAGCCGAGAGTCGAGAGCCTTGCCGTCCGTCCCGAGCAGGGCAGGCAGAGTCCCCTGGTTATGTGTGTGCCGTACCGGCGATCGGCAGGGGAGGCCTCCCAGGCGAGCCCATCGCCGTGTACGTATCCAGGTCAGCGGTGTGCGGCCTGGCGCCGCCCGCCGCAGCCCTGGGAACACCGTGGCCCGCGGCCCGCGGCCCGCGGCCGCCGCCCCGAGGCGAGGCATAACCGCCTGACGAGGCTCTCATTTTCACCCCGCCGCCGTGCCCTATGCCGCACCCGCCCGTCCCAGGCTGTCAACCGGTGGCAAGTGCCGTTCAGCGCGGAGAAAAAAAAAACAGAGCGCGGCAGCCCCGCGTGGGGCCGGCTTGTGTACACCGGGGCGGTGCGAGGTCGCGGCGGCCGGGCCGGGCGCGTGATTTAGTGGAGGCTTTCGACCGTCGGCCACAAACCTGCGGGTCATCGCGCCGCCGTCCGTAAGTGTGATGGGCTCATCCGCCGGCCCCGGCCCCGGCCCACGCCCCCGCCGCCCGTCCGCCGCCGGCGAGCCTCCGGGAAGACACCGCGTTATCCAACGTATCGGGTATCAGGTGCGCCTCAGTGCCTCCCCGCCGCCGCACCGTAGGGCCTCGAGCCCGAGCCTGGGCGGGGCGGGGCCGGGGGCACTGGCCCCAGAGCATTTTGTAGATTTAGATACTGTCTCATGAAGGACGGCACTGCGGTCAGGCACCCGGCCTCGCACGCCCGGCTTGGGCGGCCCGTTACGCGCCTGAGCCGGGTCCCTATGCGTTGTGTGTGTAGACGCTGCCCCCCCCCCCCCCCAGAGGCCAGCGACGGCAGCTATTAGAAGATTATTAGAGGGCGCACCACGAGAGAGCCATCACACCCACAAACACCTGCACAGTAAAAAAAAAGTAGCAGCCAACTCGAGTGTGGACAGCGGCGCAGCACGCGCGGCGGTGGTGTTCGCTTGCCGCAGTGCCGCGCCGCGGCCCCAGGAACTGCAGCGGGCGGGGCAGGCCGCCGCGGGCAGGCGGGCAGGGCGGGCGCCCCCCCCGCGAGCCGCATTGCATCACGAGCATTGTCCGCCGCGTGTGTCGTTCTCACCGACCTAACCTCACCGCGCTCTGCTAAAAGCCCAAACATGCAAAGCGGGTCCGGACGGCGGGCGGCGGCGGGCGCGCACCCGCGGCCCCGCGGCCCGTCGGCCCCCGTGCGAATCGGTACACCGAGTGTGCGGGAAGAGGTTCATAGGTCTTTGCGCCGCCCCGCCGGCCCCGCCCGCTCTAGTGGCGGGGCGGGCGGTACTCCCGGTCAGCCGCGGTGGCCGTCGGTGGAGGCGGGAGGGGGCTGCGCCGGGCCGGCATGCCCCCCGCGGACTAGCTCCTCGGCCGCGGCTCACCTAACACGACGCTGACCCGACCCCCTCGATGATCCTCACCATTAGACCGAACAACGTGGGTAAAAAAAATTGCATACAAAACAACACCAGCAAGAAACAATTACATAAAGGCGTGTACTTGCTGCGATCAATAACAAATTGTGTATCCGAGAAACCCATTGCCAATGACAGGTCTCGGCTCCGACGCCGGGCCCCGCCTCGCGTACGCTGCTCGGGTCCATATTTTACTTTTTGCGTGGCGTGGCCCGGTGGTGGTTGGTCGGTCGGGGCTGTGGCGCCATCCCGTGCAAAGAGCGCGGCTCGCTCCCGCGGAGACCCGCACGCACGCACGGCCGCGGCTGCCCTCCCCTCCACTGCCGGCCCGGGCCCGCTCCGCCGCCGGCTGCCGCGCACCATTAAGTACCACGTCCGGAACTACTCGCGACTGAAACGGCGGCGAGCGCCTGCGGGTGCCGGGGTAGGCCAGCCCGCACGGCACGCGTACGCGCCCCGCCCGCTGCTGCCTACCTATCGGGCGTTGACTGCACGGAGTGCCCTTCAATTTGATCGGCTGATTTAGACAGTGACCAGACATTCAGTAGAGCAAAAAGTTTCTTTTTGTTTAATACTTAGCCTATTAAACAATGCGAAATAGCCGTGTTCGGCAGCAAGCGCCGCCATAAATTCAACGCGCCGCTCGATCTGACCTGATTGCCCCGCTTTATCGGCCCCTAATGATTCTCAGATAAGCCGATGAATATTAAACCGCTCCTGATGAAGTAATCGGGGCCAGAGTTATGGGCCGCACACGATTATGCAGATCGGCGCGTGGAACAGGGCTGACACGGCGGGGAGGAGATTCGGACCGTCTGCGCTGTGTGCCCGCCGTGCGGGGCATGTAGTGTATCGGGTATCGGCACGGCGAGGTGCCACACGCACGTGCTGCGGGGAGGAGGCCGCGCCGGCCGCGCCGCGCCGCCCAAGTGAATCATAGCCGGCCCCATCTGCCTGCTAAATGACCCCAACACTTTCGCCCGAAGCCGCTATTTGTGACTGTCCCCGTTGAATAATGGCACCACCACGACGTCGCCTGCGGAGGCGCACGACGCGAGCGCGCCACGCACCGGGAATATTTGCCGCGCGAAATCTCAACAGTGGCGGTTTTTTCTTCTTTATTTCTTTTGCGGACGAGACGACGACGCGGACCAGAAGCTGAAGCGGAAGGCGGCTAATGTTCGGGGGGGGGGGGGGGGGGGCGTCCGGCCAGGGGGCACCCACTGCACCGTGATTCCAGTCCCACCGGGCCGGGTCAGCGAGTTAATTCAGCGCGCAGGACTCTGGCTCGGGGGTCCTGCCGGGACTCGCAGGGACCGCCCCGGAGGTCCCCGGAGGTCCCCGGAGGTCCGGCCGCGTCGGGGATTAATCACGAATGCAGCGGCGGCGGCATCGATAGCGACAGTCGGACGGACCTGCGCTGCGCCGTGGGACTTTCGATTTCATGCGGCCATAAATAATGTCAGCAGCGGCCGCCGGCCGTTCGAGAGCCGCGGCGATAACGCGCGCGCGTTGCATAATAAGGATCAAAATAATGTCACTCGGGCATTGTCTCCTGCTCGTCCGCACCACGCGGGGCCGCCGCCAAGGTCCCCGCCGAGGCCGAGCTAAATGGTCATGAGGGCGGGTCGGGTGCGCTGCCGCTGCCGCCGCCGCCGCCGCTGCTGCAAGCCGCCCTCCAAACAGCGGACTTGACGCTGAGGACGACGCGAGCGTGTTCATGCTAATTAGAAGCAGGCCGAACAAGCCCTCCGCCGCAGCCGCAGCAGCCGGAGCCATTGCTTATGTATCTGATGGATTCCTCACAACGGCGCCGGTGCGCCGGGCCACAACGTTTTGCAACGGCGGCGCGGCAGAAGCCGCGCGGGACATTTGCAAACCAAAAGCGTCGGGCCCGGGCGACATATAACGGCGGCGCGGGCGTCGAAGGGTGAGAGTGAGGGAGAGAGAGAGAGAGAGAGAGAGAGAGAGAAAAGTGCAGTATAACTCATCCTTTTTTCTGCACGCCCGCCCGGCGGCTGCGGCGGGCCCTCCCTGCGGACGACGGCGAGGCACGTCGCGCCCCGAAACCCAAAGCGCCCCGTTGCTTCACGCCCCGCCTAATTCGAGAAACAACTCGCGGCGCGCGGCGTCGTGTCCGTCCGCGTGTTCCACTTGGGGATTCCGGCGGGGTCCGGCGGGGTCCGGTGGGGTCCGGCGGGGTCCGGCGGGTTCCGGCCGCCGCCCGGCCCGCGGGCCCGGCGGCGGCGCGGACATGTAATATCTGCTAATAGCGGCGGCCGGCCGTGCGCCCAGCGGCCGGCTGATGTATGGGGTGATAGCGCCGCCCACGCTCGGCCCCGGCGCCTCCGGGCCTCGCTGTCGTCTCACTCCCGGGTCGGACATTCCTATCTGCCGCTGCCCGCGCTGACCCCGGGGACGGCCGCGCCGGTCAAGCTGCTCCTCGGCAAGATGAACCCTGATGATGTCCGGCCGTGTGCATGGGCTTGCTGATTACCCCGGATTACCTCGCGTGTTACCCGGATTCCTAGGATTATCCGTACTACTCAGATTACTCTAATTTACCGCGGATTACCCTGCGGGTTACCCTGGGACACCCGGCCGCCCGATCCGCCGTGGCCCCGCGTCGCCGCCGCCGCCGGAGATACGAGCGCGCGCACACACACACACTCCCTGTACTCACTCAAGACACATACAACCGGGCAGCGCTGCCCGCGCGAGTCGCCGTAAAAGATAAACCCATTCCGAAAGTCGTATCCCGACATCATTATTACATCTCGGCCGTACGTATGCGCGCGCGACGGCGGCAGCCGGCGGCGGCGCGGCGGCGCGGCGGCGCGCGAGGTCGAACCGTTTGCTATTTTTTACTATTACTATCATTGGCGGCGGCGGAGGAGATGCCACCGCGCCGCTCCGCACGGAGTCCCGCTCTGCTCTGCTCTGCTCGCGGCCAAGGGCAGAATACGTAACGATTGACGACGGCCGCTGCCATCGCCGCCACCGCCGCCGCGCACCCCTTGCGGGCCCCGAAGGCTCATTCCGAACTGAGGCACTTTTCGTAGCCCTGTCTCTCTCGCACTCGTGGGGCGCGCCGTAGGGAGTGAGTGAGACGGAGCTACACGACAGCACCGCGGGTGCGGGTGATGCACGCGCCGGTATCACGATCACATTACGCCTCCTCTGCTCGACTATGCTGATTGCGGAGGAGACGCTCGCTGATCATGCGCATGCGCAGTGATGGGCCGCCGGGGCCGCTGGGCAGCGCTGCGCTGTTGGGGGCTCCCGGCCCGCGGCGGCCCGTGATCCACGCCGGACAAAACTATCCCTTTCAAGGTGACGCGGACGACTGCAGGCACAGCACCGCACCGCACCGCCCCGCGCCATAGTTTCCATACATCAAGACCGCGGCCATGTGGGCGCGTTTGAAGTGGATTCCAAGCTTCGGCCCGCCAGTATACATGTACCTCGCGCGGCTCTTTGTACATCGCTGTTCCTCGTACATGCCCATATGAGAGAAACTGGTCATAAAAGAAAATAAAACCAGCCACAACCCTTGCGTTCTATCGGTCGACCTAAAATCCATCCGAGTTTTGCCTTCCTCTCTTAATTTATTTCCCCGCAGCGCATATTTTGTTTTTAAACCGACTCTGGTGGCTCTTGCCGCTATGCGCCCGCTACAACTACTGCGCCCGTGTAACGTATCTGGTAGCCGTTTTCAGAAACACTTTCTACTGCTGCGGCGGCTGTGCCAGCTGCGCCCACGCGCCGCGCCCGCAGGATCCTCTCCGGGCGGCGCCGCCCGCGGTAACGGCCCGGCCGTGCCACGCCGCGGCACAACACGATCGAAAGTCCCAACAACTGTTTGCCGGGGTCACGACACTGACGGGCGCCGCCGCCGCCGCCGCCGCCGCCGCCGCCGCCGCCGCCGCCGCCGCCGCCGCCGCCGCCGCCGCCGCCGCCGCCGCCGCCGCCCGCCGCCCACCCGGCATCTCAATATGAATAATAAAGCGGTGACCGGGCGGGATCCGCTCACCGCCACCTTCTATCTCCGACTATCAATTTCTCGTCGTGCGTTATTTTTTATTTGATTCATTTTTTTTTATTCTTCGAAAATGTTTTACAAATAGATAGAGTTGTTTGTTGCTAGGCGGAACACGTTCCAAAATCGACAATTGATACTTTCCTATACCGCGTCGTGTGTTCGCGGCTGTGGGACTGCCGGCCCTTCACGCGGGAACGCCAAATACGCCAACGACGCGGCAATTAAAACGAAAGCTTCGCTCCTATAACGGCTGCTGTCTCATTTCAATTAACCCCCGTGCGTGACCTCCCCGGCAGCTGGTGCAGCAGCTGCGGCAGCTGCGGCCGGCGCCCGTACGACGTACTCGGTTCCGCACCACAAACTAGTTCGGCTATCGATCCATCGGACGAAACCTCCTCCTCCTCCTCCGCCGCCGCCGCCTCCCTGAGCACGGCGCCGCTGCACGCACGCATCCAGCAGGGGGGCGCCTGGCAGCAGCAGCAGCAGCAGCAACTGCACGCCGCGCTGCAGTTACGTGCGCCCGCTTAGCTGGACGCACCCGCCGCCAGGTGGCTCCGTGGCTCCGCGGCTCCGCGGCTCCCCGCGGTGCACGCGAGCCGAGTATCCGAGTATCCGCTGCCGGCAAACAAAATCAGGCTCGACAACAAACAAACGGGGGGGAAATCGCGCCGCCGAAAACAAACGCGGAGAACGAATTTAATTCCACCGCGGCGGCAGAGAGCCGCGCAGGTCTGATCCGCCGAGAAAGCGCGCGTGTTCGGGGCGTGTTCAAACACGAGCGGCGGCGCCAACGCCATGAGAAATTGCGGCGCGCCTCGCGCGTTATTTTTCGCGCATCAACCTTGAGATGGCGCGGGCCGAAGAGGGCTCCGGGGGAGATGCGCGGCCAGCACGCGACTGTGGCCCGCAGCACAGCACCTGCGGCCTGCAGTCTCGGCGGGCTCGGGTGAGGCTCGCGCGCGAGCGTGGCGCAGCCAATAGCGCCCATTTACTCAGTTTAGAGCGCGCTGCTCGCATTGCAGGACCCTGCACGGCTGTGAAAAAAAATGTATAGAAAAATAAATTGTTTGTTAATGAGAAAGGCTTTGAAATCCACTGGTCACATTATGCGCTGTCCGTGTGGCCACGCAGCCGGGGGTCTTCTGCCGACCGATGGTGTGTTCAACAGTGTGCCGCGCCGCACCTGCTGCTGACTCCCGCGGCGACTGTCCCCCCGCGGGTAAAGGAAAGGACCCGCGCCGTCGCGGCGGAGGTCGGTGCTTTCCAGCTGCCGGCCGGCCGGCTGGTCGTCGGGAGGTTGCTGCCATCTGACGGAGTGCGTGAGATCGATCCCAGCCTCCCCTCTGGGAGGTCAGCACTCCGCACGCCGCAGCCGCGCTCGTGTCGGAGTGGATCGCCTGTCCAGATGATGTCGCCGTGCGTAATGCTGCTGCTCGCTCGCGAACACGCCGCGCGGCGCGACTGCCACCGGAGCCTTGTAAGCACATCGCTCCCCCCGGAGCAGCGGCGGCCGGCGGCCGAGGTGCCCGAGAGACGTCCCGACAAATAACTCGGGAAGCTGGCCGCCGAGTGCGGCGGCGCGGCGCGGACTGCAAACGTGTCGCACTCGCGGACGTGCTTCTGCGGCGGCGGCCGGGGCCTCCGAGGCGCGCACGGCGCACGGCCGCCGCGAGGGACGGTATTTCGCGAGCGCGGTGCGCGGTGTCCTTGCCATCGCCTTATCACGCTGCTTGGCCGTCGGCTCCGCGGACTCCGCCGCCGCGCCGCCGCGTGCCGCTCGCGGGACACCGCGGCCGGCGACCCATTAATTAGGAGCGGAATGACAGCCGGGCACACACGTCTGAGTCCCCGAGTGCCCCCGGCCGGCGAGAGGAATACGAGTAGTAACGCCAGCAGGAAAAGCAGCAGTGGGTCGTTGTGATCCCCCGCGCGCGGCGCCCCGCCAGAGAGAGGCTCGGCTGCTATGAGGCCCGGCAGGTCCGCGGCGGCGGCCCAGCCGGATCAGCTGCTTGTTGTGGCTGACGCGGCACACGGCGGCCCGTTTGTTGCTGCAGTAAATTGATGACATTGAAACTACTTTCGCGACGGTGGCGCCGCCGCGGGCTGCTGTGGTGGCAGCATTGTGCACCACCTGGACGGAGGAGGATTGCGACGCGCGACGCGTGGCATGTGTCGTGTCATCTTCGCTGCCTGTTCTCGGCGTTCGCATCGGTTTGCCGTGCTGCTGCTGCTGTTGTTGTTGCCTGAAGGATCCCGTTTCGTTGCAAAGCTTGTCCTACAGAGGGCGCCACAGAAACATGACAGGCCGCGCGGGAGTGAAAGGCCTCCTACACTCACACACACACTCACACACGCGCACACACATTCACACTAGAAAACACACAGTGCGCGCGGGGCTGGTAAGTGCCGCGCTCTCTGCCTTTAACAAGAGCAGCAGCAGCGGCGCGCAGCTTTTGTTTCCCGTACGGGGCTGCTGAGATTGCCATCACTTGCGTTTGTTTAACGGCACAGGCGAACAGTATCGCCCCACTGCGCGGCCCGGCCCGGTCCGGTCGGGGGGAGAGCAAGCGGCGCCACGTAACTCGGAATCATCATCCTGCAGAGACGCCGTCCTGGGCGCTGCCGCGGACCTCGGGGACTGTGCGGCGTATGGAGGGGAGTGCGCTCACGTACCTCCAATCCCTGAGGAGATACCGCTGACCTTACCCTTGGGCCCGGAGGCCCGGAGGCCCGGAGGCCCGGAGGTCTGGGGGCCCGGGGGCCCGCGGACCGCCGGGGGCCACGCACGAATACCAATGATAGGAAAATAATAGCCCTTCCCCGTGCCTGCATGCATCAATACCCGTAATAGAGCACGATTTGGGGGCCCGGCGGCCCGGCGTGCGCTGCAGGGCCGCCGCGGACCCGCCGCCGTCCCTTTTGCGCAAGACGGCAGTGATTGAGTGCGCCGCCGGCCGCCGGTAGCCCGCGCGGCCAGCCCTGTGCATGATGGTGATGGACTTCGTGTCGGAGAGGAGGAGGAGGAGGAGGAGGCCGTCCGGGTGGGCAGCGGCGACACGACGCGGTGCCCGGCCCCGGTGGCGGCCGCGCGGTGTGGTGCCCCGGGTGTTGCGACAGCCGCGGCCGCGGTGCGCGATGCGTGTGGAGATGCTGCTGCTGCTGGTGGTGGTGCGCGGCCGCGCGTGGGCCGCGACGTAAAGCAAGGCACGATTCACCCCCGAGGTATGTTGCCGCACGGCCGTCGTTGCAAAAGGCCGCGTCGCAGGCGGTGTGAGTCTTCTTCTGCGCACACGTTTTCCATTTGGCGAGGATGTGACGATGAGGATGGCGGGCGGGGGCGGAGGAGGGCGCGGGGGAGCAGGAGGAGGAGGAGGAGGAGGTCACCGCCTCGGCCGGCGGACACATTTCTTTTTGCGTTCGAGATGAGGGGCCGGGGCGGGCGGGTCAGAGCATGTACTAGCGGCGCTATTGCCGGCGCCTGCCCCGGCGGCGTGCGCCCGGCGAGGCCCTCCTCCACCTCATCACCGGCGGCAAGCGGGGGGAAAAACAAAAGCGCTATCAGGCCGCCGAGGACGGCCGAGCACGGCCGAGGACGGAGGAGGTTTTGCCGGCAGAAGGGGGATCGCGTGAGCGCCGCGCCGAGCAAACACGCCGGCGACAAAACGAAACAAACCCGCCGCGCGAGGTCAATTGCTTCTTATAAACCGTCGGGGGAAAAAACAAAAGGGGCAAACAATTGCCTGCGGTGAGTACCGCAGAGGTGACTACAGAGGAGGGATGCACTCATCTTCTCCTCTTTTGCTTCCTCATTTTGAAAAAAAAGAAGAAGCAGTACACAAATAAGAACCTCAGCGATTTGACTTCATGTTTGTCGTCACAGTTTATTTTGTGCTGTCGCACTCGGCGAACATCGCAAGCCCCCCTCTCCGGCGCCGTCAGCGCGGCGGCTGCTGTTTGCTCACACGCCAAACAATTTTCTGCTCCTGTACGCGCCCCGCACCCGACAAGACGCACATTGTCTGCCTAACACTTCGGCGCGGCCGGCGCTCCTGCTTGCCACACACTCGTGCGCACACACTCACGCACACACACACACACACACACACACTTTTGCACACAAACCCACGCGTGCGCGCGCGCCGCTGCCGCCACCGCTGCCGCCGCCTCCCGGTGCACCTTAACCCCTGTACCTTCCGGAGCCGCGCTCAACACACACGTAAGTCGTTGCGCATGCGCGGCGGAGGAGGAGGAGGCTGGAGGCCCGGAGTCCCGGAGGCCCGGAGGCCCGGAGGCCGGCGGACCATCACACGCTCACTCACACGGCGCGCAGTAGCGGCCGCCGCGCACTCACCCCTCTCAACAGCGACAAATCACGCAAGACGGACGGGGGCCGGCGGGGGCCTCGTGCGTGCCGGGCCGGAAGAAAGCGATCGTCTCCGGCGCCAATTACGGCCCGTGCCCCCGGCGCACGCAGCGGCACGCACGCACGAGGCACGCACGCACGAGGCACGCCCCCGTCATCACGTATACGTGCCGACTAACATTTCGTCTCGCTTCTCCACGCCCCCCGATAAGAGGCCGTGAAAATGGCGACTGTCGCTCGTTACGGCGCGCGCGGACAGGCAGAATGAATGAATCATGTCGAAAAAAACAGGAAACGAGTCCGGCGGCGGCGGTGCGGCGGCGGGGGGGCGTATGAGCGTCAATACGTCAAAAGGCGGTGGTGGCCGGGTAAGTCCGGAAGGCGCACCCGGTCAGGCCGGGCAGTCAGTCCCCGCGCCCGCCCCGCCCGCGCTCTTCCGTGTCCGGCCGGTGGGTGCGAGTCCCCGCCGCCCGCCCGCCCCGCCCCTGCCGGCGCCGCCACCGGCCAGAGCGCCTGCCGGGGTCGAGGTAGGCAATCCCGCCGACCACCGCTGCCCCTGCGCGGCCTACCCACCAGGCGCTCAGCGAGCCGCACGTCGTATATTCAATATTTTTTTCCGTGTCAATTTTTTTAAAACG
Organism: Megalurothrips usitatus; assembly: GCA_026979955.1. NCBI lineage: Eukaryota > Metazoa > Arthropoda > Insecta > Thysanoptera > Thripidae > Megalurothrips > Megalurothrips usitatus. Next base: position 12,480,974 of record CM049592.1, read on the forward strand.
GCGAGTAATGTGTTTTCCCCTCCTCTCCTCGGCTGACGCCCTGACCGCGGGCGGGCGGGCGGGCGGGCGGGCGGGCCCATGCAAATGCACGGAGAGAGTCATGCGTCATGCTGACACTGGAATGAGGTTCTTACTGCCTCGGCCAGCCTTCATGAGTTGATTCCGCCGCCGCCGAGCCGCTGGTTCCCAAATGGCAAACCGTTTGCTCGCGTAATCAGTTCTGTCTACCGGTCGAAAAAAAAAGGAGCCCTCACGGGCAATTTGTTTTCGTTAAGTCTTTCCGGTGGTTTTAAACGCGGCGCCCAGACGGAGTCCGCGGGGTGTCGCGGAGCAGGATGTGCGGGAGGGAGCGGAGATTGGATCCCATAGCGCATGTCTGTGTGCACACTAACGGCTGCCTACGATGCGCCGTTTCCCAACGCCGTGCGGGGTGGCGGTGGCGGGCCGAGCGGCTCGGGTCGTCCCGGCCTCCACGAAGGTCTTGTTGTGAGTCACTTGGTCCGCAGCGGCCGGTGGGCGTCGGCACGGCGGCGGCGCGGCCACGACGCAGACACACTGGCGGCGCGGGGCGTCGCGACGCCTGCCAAAAGCAGCGGTGGCGGCGGCGGCAGCGGCGGGCGGCGGTGTCGCGTGTCCAAATGATGAAAACGCGCGCAACTTTGTAACCGAACTGAATGGCGGCCGCGACGTTACGGCGGTATTCGATTTACGACGCCAGACGACGGATCGGCGAGTCGGCGGGGAATGCGAGCCTCGCAGTCCCGCTCCTCGCGGCGGGTCACGGTGGGGCCGCGCGGCCGCCCTGCCCCGCCGTGCCGGGTGTCGTCTGTGCTGGTGTCGTCCGCTTACCGAACGTCGGCCGGACGGAGGAGGGCGCGGGCAGACAGCTTACCTGCAGACAACACAAAACGGGAACGTCAGTCAGGAACAAGATCCATTGCAAAACAGTGAAGTTGATGCGTGCCGCCCCGGCTCCCATCTCCCGCGCGGCGGAGAGCACAAAGACCGTCAGAGAGGTCCTCGAAGCAGCCGGCCCAGTCCTGCGAAGCCCTGCGAAGCCCCGCGAAGCCCGGCGAAGCCCGGTGAAGCCCGTGAATGTCGGAGGACGGCTCCAAAACCTTCACCTTTGTCCGTAAGCGCGGGCGATTACCGGCTCGGCTCCGGCGAGAGGGGGCCGCGGGGGCCGCGGGGGCCGAGTCCATCCATCCCACGGAGCGGCCCTGCCTCCCCGCCCCTCCCCGCCGCCGCTCGCCGGCGCACTCGGCCACCGGGGCACACGGCCAGTTCGGCCAGTGGCCCGCGGCCCCGCAGCTCCGGGCCCCGCCGAGGCTCCGCTCCCCATTGTCTACCTTTTCATCCCGTACCATTCCGGCAACAAAATCAACCGACATGACAGATTGTTTACATCGCTGAAAAGAAACGCGTATCGGTATTGTACGGGAACGGAAGTTGAACACTTGTTGCGGGAGTCTGTTTCTGGTCCGCTCTGGTGGGGCGGGGCATCGTCGTGCTGCTGGGGCCGAGGCTGCTGCTGCGGTGCGAAACCTGATACACGCTCCGAAGCCGCGCAGCGCCGAGCCGAGCCGCCCATCCGCGGCGGCCAGCCAGCGGCTAGCTAATGGGATTACGCCTAATCGTTATTAACTTGGCAGCGCATCAATCCTCGGCCAAGGCCCGCGGCGCCGCTCCGGGCTCGGCGCGCTGCGGTCGCCCTCGTCGCTCCCCGCTCCACATTATGCTAAGCGACTCGCCGGCCGGCGGCGGCGACGCGCCCCCGACGAGGGCGGTGCGAAGGTGGCCGGCGACGACTTCGATAATCGTTGACGACACCGACAGGCGCCCCGGCGGCTCGGTGCCCGGCGGACACGCCGCGGCCGCGCGCCCTGTCAACCGATTTCCAGCCGTGTCATGCAGCCCGGACACACCGCCTCCTTCCACTCGACCAATCCTCTGAGCCGGCTGCTCGGCTCTCGACAGGGCGGTGAGAGACCCGGCGGCCGGCGGCCGGCGGCGGGCCTGCGAGCGCGGTCCGGGACGGCAAAGGAGCCGACAGCTGCGCGGCCCGGAAGTCTCACAACTGGAAATTCACACGGTCGACTTATCATCGGACACGATACGGCTGCGGGGCGGCGGGCTCCGCGGGGCTGGCCGGGCCGCCTCCTTAACCCCCGCCACACTCCAGACAATGACGCAGCCCTCCGCGGCAAGCGTGCCGCGTGCAGGCCGCAGGCCGCGGGTACGTTCCGCGAGGCACTCTTATTTAACTCCTTCTCTTTATGATCCCGCGGAGCGGCGGCGGCGGTGGCAACACTGCCGGCGACCCGGAGGGCGTCCCGGGAAATATCTGACACAAATAATTATCCACAGCGCCTCTCACGCACAGCCGCGCCCCGAGTACATTTAGAGTCTACTGCTTTCACCTTTCGGCACATCATTACACACACACTCACTCACACACACAGAGGCGCGCGCGCTCTCACGCACACACAATCACACGTACGTATCGATTGTGCAAGGAGTAGCGATAAATGCTCGGTACGGGCGGCGGCCGCGGCGGCGGCGGCGGGGCGGGACCGGCGCGCCGACATATTTCACTGGCTGTCATCAAATGAAACGTATTATTGGGGGAGAGAAGCGCCGGGGATGAGGCCGCGGCACCCCGCCCCGCCGGGGTATTGTTTACTCGGGAAACCGGCCGTTGATTTGGCCGTGCTGGCCTCGCGGGGGGCGGAGGGGGGCAGCGGGATAACGAGCCGAGCCCCGCCCCGCCGGCCGACACCAAGCGGAATAGAAAAAAAAAACGCGTCTCACTTGCGTTGATTATTTAGTGTGTTATGAGCGCCGCACGGCGCCGCCAACGGGAGCCCCGCGAACCCCGCGGCCCGAGGTGGAGGCCACTCTCCGAGTCTTCTGTGTACACGACGGTGGTGTTCATTTTCACCGACATCAAAACCCCGACACGAGTCGCCGACAAAATGCACGAAGAGGCGCCAAGAGCGCACGGCGTCCGGGACCGTGCTCCGGTAGCGCAGAGAGCTAGCGGGCGGACCGACCGCCGAAAAGTTCGAGGTTCTGTTCACGTCGAGATCGCTCACTACTTTTTTTTTCTTTGAGATGAGCAAAGTGGTTAGCTCGTCGCCGTTAGCGCGGCGGCCCCCCGTGTGGCGGACCAGAGCGAGCGTCTGCCGCGTCGCCTCCCCGCGACCGCGGCCGCCACGCTCGTCGCGGGGGGGACAGCTGTCCTGTCCTGCCCTGCCGCTGACGCGTCGCGGACTGAAACGCGGAAAAATTGTCGCGTCCACCGCCGACGCAACAAGTGGCTGTCAGCGGAGAAAGCAGCGCGGCAGCGCCGCAGCGGCGATGCGCTCGCCTCGCCGGAGTTTGGGGAGCCGAGTACTCCCCTTATCTTGTTCCGCCCTCCCTCGCTGTCCGAGCGGCCGTGCGTCTCTCTCTCTCTCTCTCTCTCTCTCTCTCTCTCTCTCTCTCTCTCTCTCTCTCTCCCTCCCAGCAGCCAGTTGGTTGGCGAGACGGTCTGTCGGTGCCGATGAGGCGTTGAGATAGTACGGATCTCACTGCCGGCCACCGAAGCCATCATTTGCATCGCGCGGGGCGGCTCGGCCTCGGCCCGGAGGCCCGTCTTGTTGTGTGCCTGTCGATCCATCCCCTCCCATTTGGCTGCGAAACCTTTTTTTCAGGCAGGTCACTCTGCATGGAGGGTACGCCATTTTTTCCCCCTGACAAATAAATAATGGAATTTATCGCTAGTACAACTTAGCAAACAAAGTTTTCTTTTTTTTTGTTTCCTTTAAAACTGATCCCTCGGTTTACAGCGCAAGGTAGAGCGGGTGAGCAAAAACAGGTGGACACGTTGTGAGGTGCGCGGGTGCCGCTGTGGGGCGGGGACAGCCGTGGCCAAACGCGGATCGCGCCGCCGGCGGGGGGCCGCGGCCCGGCGCTGCCCGGCGCTGCCCGGCGCGGCCCGGCCCCGGGACTCACACCGCGTGCTTCGATTAGTCCCCCCGACGGCGTCACAACTGGAGAAAGGAGACACGGCGACGCGCTGCGACAGTGGCCGTGCTCATGTGTGGAGCCGCGCCACCGCCGCCGCCGCCGCGGCACCCTCTAAGCCTTCTAGATTGCAACAGCTTTGGCGGCGGTAGTTTGTTTTCACCCTGAACGGAACAAAAAAAAATATTATAAAATAAATGAGCTAAGCTAACCATCTCTGGTGTATCCTGTTCTATCAGACCGCGTCAAAAAAGAAGCGCGTCGATTTAGAGTTGTTTTTTTTCTTTGACGCGTCGCGCGTCTTCCCGGCCATCAGCGGCCAGGTGCTCGCTCACCCCGGGCATGGCACGGCACGGCAGGGCCATACATCCCGCAGCACATACTTACTGCCAGGACCGAAGTGTCGGCGCGGAATGCGGTATGCAGGATGGGCCCGGCCAGAGTTATAAAGTCTCTATCGGGCTGCGGCGGCCGCGGCCGTCGGGCCCCCGCCGGGGCGGCTGCCGCTGCTGAGCTTGGCCACCGCTGGACCACCGCCGACCGAGTCGTCGGTCCGACCCGCGAAATGGAGACGGATCGACTCGCGGACGCGAATCGACGACTGACTGCGTACGAAACGAGGAGTGCACTCGAAAAGTAAAAACAAAAGACGAATGAAAACCATATTTATTCCGCGGGTGCGGCGCGCGAGCCAATTTCATTTCTCAGTCCTCGTCGTTTTCTCTTTCTGGTGCGGTGGGAGCGCGGCCTTGTTCGCGGCGCCGAACACTACCGAAAGTCAGCTCTGCTCCCTGCCGCTCGCTCTATCCGTTTCCGTATTGCTCCCGAAAACGGCTAAGCAGCCATGTCGGCGGTTTGCTTTCTGCTGCTGCGGTTTTCCGCCTTGTCGCGCGCTGCCGTCACTTCGCCGTGTCGTCGGCGGTGTCGGCGGCGGTGGGCGTCGCCGGGGGCCTCCGTGGGCAGCCGTCCCCACGGCGGGGCCCAACGCCGCCGTCGGCCGCAGAGCAGTAACCCGAGGCAGACGCCGTCAACGCCGCCGCCGGGGCGCCCGCCGCGCCGGGTGCGGGACAGCCGTGAAGCGTCGTCGGAACTAACAGAGCCAGCCGTGACGGAAGTGATTCGGACGGCACCCGGGACTCGGACCCCCCGCGCCGCCGCCCTGCCGCGCCGCGCGCACTCCGAGGCGAAATAAGCCTCCCCTGTGCGCCATCACGTTGCGTCATGAGTTCTCTTTCTTTCGGCGCTCTCGCGACGCTCTCCAACTGGAGCGACAAGAAGAGGAAAGCAGGGACACTACTACTCTGCGGTGCTGACGCGGTGGGTTTGCGGGTCCGGGTCCCCGGCGGCAGCGGCGGCAGCGGCCCCCGTAGGTGTCTGCGATATCGGCCCGCTGCGCCGCTGCGCCGCCTCTGCGCCGGGTCCGCCGGGAGGGAACCGGTCCCGGCCCTGGGCGTTAATGAAGTCACCCTTCAATCACTTCCGTCCGGGCGGCTGCTTAGCGCCTGCCCCGGTAATGACGGCCCGCGGTGCCGCCGTGCCGCGCCCCCGGCCGTAAGGCGATAGGCACAATTATCCCGCCCGTGATCGGCTCCCCGTCAGCGCGAGGCCCGGCGAGAGTCCGCTGCGAGGAGGACGCGCACCCTCTCTGTTCGTACCGAACACCACGCAGCGCCGGCTCTTAAATCATCGGGGGCCAGGCGCTCCAGCCGCGCGGCTGGCGGAACTTTTTTTTCCATGCTGAGTGTGAGGAAGGTGTGATATAATGAAGTCAGCCTTCGCGGCGAACCCGTCATGTGCCGGAAGGGTCAACGAGTATGACCGGCAATGCGCGCCAATTTTACGATTTTTACGGTTCCTGCCGAGCGCCCGTGTGTATCCTCCTCCTGCTCGTAGGCCGCGGCAAGGCGAGCCAGTCACGTCCCGGGCCGCACCTGTGCACTCGCCGCGGGGAGAGGATCCGGGAGGGGAGGAGGAGGATCTGGGAGGGGAGGGAGGGGATCTGGGAGGGGAGCGGGAGATGAGGCTAGCCGAGACTCTGGGAAGTGCAGTCCCAGCCTGACCTGGCCGGGGCCACACCTGACTTCACCCCCGCGGACCTCGGCCCGTGTGCAGGCCCGGCCGCGGCCCGGCCTTACCTAACCCGCAGGCGGGCCTCGGCCGTCCTCGGCCCGGAGGGGCAGCCGGCCGCCCGCCGCGGCCGCGACCTGCCAGTCCCCCGCCGACGGCGGCTTAACGCCCGGCAGCCCGGCCCAACCCGACAGCACGGCCCGCGCGCGAATATAAAAGTTCTCCTTTGTCTCTCCGCAGCCAGCAGCCCAGCCAAGCCCCGGCGATTAGAGACAATCACTTGCCAAACCAGCAGACGGCAGGCAGCGCAGGCGCTCCACCCGGCTCAGCCCGGCTCTGCCCGGCTCTGCCCGGCCGCCCCGCCGGGAGTGAGTGTTTGCCGTGTCCTCAAGACGAAAGGTTAACAATCCTCATAAAGCGCAGAGTATCGCGCGCCGGAGCCGGCGGAGCCGCGAGCCGGGCTCCCACACTGCGAGCCCCTACGCATCACGGCTGCACAGAGAGGCGTCGCCGGCGTCGTCGGCGACGTCAGCGGCGTCAGCGGCGGGGTCAGGGAGGATTGCCGGGCCCCGCGGCCACAACGCGTCTCGGCGTCGCGCCGCCGCCGCCGTCCCCAACGGACCCCCGTCCAATGCAGACCTGCACGCCCCAATCAGGAGTCGTCCGCGGCCGGCCGCTGCTGGGCGGGCACCTGATGGATGGCAGTCGTGATCCGCCAAACCGCCTCGCCTCCCCGCCGCCGCGGCCCGGGACCGGGTGGCCCGGCCGGCCCGGACGTCCACGACAGGTGTCCGACGGACTGCTAGTTACTCGCGGCCCCGGACGGCCCCGCCGACAAGCACGGCGTCAGGCAGATGGCGAATCGGCCCGGAATAAGGACAGCAGCGCCTCCGGTCGGGCCGCGGCGCCGCGGCGGCGGCAGTGAGACGTCGCCCATGAGATAAATCATTCCCCACCTTTCACCGACTTGTCACAATCAAAGTGGACAGATTCTCTGAGGTTTTTTTTAAAGTCGTCTTCTTTTTGCGTCTCTTCCCCTTCGCGAGAACGCGTCACCACCGAAAGGAGAACCACCACCACCGGTTCTGGAGCTTATTGGATCCCGCGGTCATCGCCTACGTCGAGGTCCTGCTGCCGGAGCCCTGCCTCCCCCAGCCGCCCGTGAGAGCTGTGCGCGCTGGCACTCCGACCCTGCCAGCGCCCCGGCCGCTCGCCACCCCCACACGCCCGCGCATAATTTAAATCCGCAGGCGAGTCCACGCCGCCGTCGTTGTCGTCCTCTGGCAGCGAAAGGCGAGGAGTTGTCCGGGCGGCGATCCGTCTGGCCGCCCCTCTCCACGGGCAGGGCCGGCGGGGCCGGCGGGGCCGCCTCGTGTGCTGCATTCTCGGAAAACAAAAGGTCTTCGCAGCCGATACGCCCCGCGCGTCTTCGTTCGGAAAGAAATTAATGCGACATTACATGTGAGCCGGACGAGCGGGGAGCCTGCGGGACGGGACCAGCCGGCCCCACCCGGCCCCGGCCCGCCGGCCCGCCCGCCCCGCCATACCCAGACGTTTACGTAACGCATTGCAAACATATATAGTTTCTCTCTGCGGTCATGAGTGTGCGAGAGTGTCGTGCTCGCGGCATCATCTCTGCCGGGGACGGCGGCACCGGCGGCACACACTCGTACATCACGGCGGCCGGCTTAGAACACCCTTCCGGCCGGCGGCTTACTGCGCCCGGCCCGTCCGATTCGCGTCGCGCGGCCTCCTCTCTCGCGGCCTCGTCCTGCCGGGGCGGCGGCCGAGGCGCGCGGCCCACATCCATGTGTTCTCTTTCGTTCGCCGTATTTGAGCATTTCGCCCACAGAGCCATCCTGTTGGACAGGCGGTGCGCGGCGGCGGGGGCCGCGGAGGCGGGTGGAGCGTGTCCGTCCCCTTGAGCTTCACCTTGAAGACGGCACGATGCCAGCGGGTCAGTGGGGCCCGTCTGGCTGACCACCAAGGCGGCGCGCGAAAAGGTCCCCTCCTGGACGTGACGCGGTCGCGTCCGCCTGCAGCAGCTGCAGCCAGCGGCAGGGCCGTGACTGCCGGCCTCGGACCGCCTCGGCACAGCGATGCGCTTTACTCGGGCGCCCAGCCACCCTTGGCATTTGAAACCGAACCGAGCCGAACCGAAGACACAGTGGCCGCGTCCTCAAGGCCTGCACGGGCCGGCGGGCCGCAGGGCGGCCGGGCGGCAGGGAGGGTCGGCGGCGGCCCTGCCGGCGTGGGTGGAAGCCGGGGACAATCATCGTGGCCGGAGGGGCCGGCGGGGTAAATGTGAAGGTCCCGCGGGACGTGTCGCGACGGGGTCCTCCTCCTCCCCCCGCCGCCCCGTGCGTTGCACATCCCACGGCGTCACAGCGCCCCACCCCAATCCCCGGGCGCGACGCGCGCGCACGCGCACACACTCACTCGGATGCGCGGCACGACGTGTCGCTGTCCCATCTGTCACGTTGTGGGCCAAGTGAGGCACGAACTGCCCTTCACGCAGAGCGGGGCCGCGGCCGGCGGCGGCGCCCCCGTTGCCGCGGTGTTAATAGGAATCGGGCGCGGGAGATTGATGAGTGGCCGGGACGGCGTCGGACACGACGCGTCGCCGTGGAACGGCAGCGGCGGCAGGGCGCCTCGGAGGACGCGGGGTGCGGCCGCGGCCTCGCAGGCCCTCGGGACTGTAGCGCCGCTAGCGGGGCGGCCGGGCGGCCGGGCCTCGCGGGCCGCGGGGGGTCCAGGCCGCCCGCACGCCGCAGCGCGCCGAGCCGTCGTCGCCGCTCCGTTGTTCCGCTGTTCCGCTCCGGGTGCTCACCTCGGCCTTGGTGTCTGACCGCGAGGTGATGCGCGGCGCGGCGCGGGGTCCGTCTGGCGTGCTCACCGGCGGATGACCACCAGCCGGCAGCCGGCGCTGCACGTCCCCGCGCCGCGCATCCCCCGCGCCGCATCCTGGTTCGAAAGCGGTTAGCGCCGCGCGGCGTCTCGGTTCGAGGTAATCTGGTTTCTGGATCCGCGCTGCTGTCGTCCCTGCCGGCCGGCCGGCCGCCGGCTCTGACGTCGCCACGGGCCGGACCGACCGGATCTCGGCGCCGCCGCCCCCACCTGCCCGCAGGAGCCCGGCAGGGTGGGCAGCCCGCCCCACAGGCATGCATGCGTGCCTGGACATTGCCTACCCACCAGGCGCTGAGCGCTCACCTCAAGGGGAGGGGGGCGGACTAGCTGCGCTTCTTGTTGCGGGGTCCTGGGCACTTGCCAACCCCCCCCCCCCCCCCCCCACCCCGTCCCTTGTCGCCGCCCGTCTCCCCGCCCGCTCCTCCCCGAAGGCACCGTCATCATTTGTGCGCGCAGCCCCGCGGACGATCGTGCGCGATTTTGACGTACGGAGCCGGGCGGCCCGGAGAAAGGCGGAACTCGAAGGGACCACGACGACGGCCACGACGACGGCTACCACGCCCGCACCATGACCACCACCACCACCACCACCACCACCACCACGGCGTGTGTGACCATCACCGCTGCCTCCGCGGCGCGGCGAGTGTACGGTGAGCCGGCGCGGCTAACGCGCTAACTCGCACCCGTCGCGCGTACAGCGACGGGGACGGGCCGGGCGGTGCGGAGCCGCCGCTGATCAGGCGTCCTCTCATCCAGCAAAGCACCGCCAGATTACACCTCTCAGTTCCGAGTGTCGGATTCCCGCGATGGGCCGACGTTGTTTTCTCACACTGACGATGTGAGTGCAGTGTGGACGCCCCCCGGCGGCCGCGGCTTCTGCTGAGAGGCTCCAGACCAGGTGCCGGAGGGGGGGAGGGTGTCTTAACGTCGTGTCACGAAACGCCCCAGACGGCCGCGGGGGCCGCGGGGGCCGCAGGGGCGGGGCTCGGTCCCGCCCGATATCCCGGCACGGCATCTTCTTCGGCCACCTTCGGGCACCGCGGCGGCCGACGCCCGCGCCAACGCCCCTCGTCGTCGCGGCCGCGCGGCAGGTCAGTCGCTGTCGAAAGCTGCGCGCCTTTACACGGCGAAAATGGACGCAGCCGACTGCAAATAACGAACCGCGCGGGGCCGCGGAGAGGGGGATTAAGAAGAAAACAAAAACATAGCGGAATAGCATTTTTGATCCCGCTCGGTGGCGGCGAGGGAGATGGGGAGGTGAGACATTCCGCCACCGCAGCGTCTGACCCCGCCAGCGCCGACAGCGCCACCGCAGTCCACCTTGGCCGTCTCAGCCGCCCGACGTGAGTCATACCGGCCGTGTGGCGGCCCGGCCGCCCTCCGTCAGCCCGCCGGGCCGCCGGGCCGGGCCCACACCCGATGCGACAGATAGCATTAATTAAAGACCCTTCGCCAGACTCCCACGTCGATTACCGATTGCGGCGTCCGCCCATAACCGGAGGCCCGCGGGGGCCCGCGGGGTCCGGAGGGGGGGGGGCGGGGCTGTCGGGGGCTGTCGGGCATGTCAACACGCCGCCGCAGCGGCCGGGCTGGAGGTCGCGCCGTGACACGCACGGTCTCGGTACAGTAATAAAGCGTACGAGAGCAGAGGGAACGCATCGCGCGCCCGCAGATGGAGTGCTAATCGATGAGCTCCCGCAGGCTCGGACCGCGAACGGCGGAGCGGCAGCGGCGGCGGCGGCGGCCCAGATGAGCCTCGGCCACATGGCGGGAATGTCATGCAAGAAGCACTCGGCGCGCGGCGCTGTGTTGAAACCATTCCCCATTGTTTGGCCGCGCGCCGTGCCCTCGGAGCGCCCGGAGGAGGAGGAGGATCAGCAGCCTCCTCTCCTCATGGCGCGGGGCGCCCGCGGTGTGATCATGATCCGTCCGTATCACAAGAAAGTTAACGACGGCGCCGTGTGGCCGCCGCGCCTCCTGGAAACCCCCCGCGCCGCAACCCGCCGCAAGACACTCTTGGAACCTCACTGGAACCCCGCTGGAACCCCGCCGCCGCTGCTGCTGCCGCTGCTGGGCTACCCTTTTACTGCGCTGGATATTGTGTTCCCAGAGAAACCGGAGAGATCTCCTCCCCGCGGGTCCCTGCGGCGTCCCTGCGGCGTCACGATTTTACAGGCGGAGCAGTGTCGTCGTTTGGACAGCAGTGGATGGGACTCCACACGGTGTCTCCAGCGTGTGTGTCGAAAGGGCCGCCGCCGACGCCGCCGCCGCCTCCGATCCGACTCGTGCAATTATACTGTCACGTGACGTGATGTTATTTCGGGACGAGATTTTCTTTTGCAATCACATATTTTGCACGGACGTTTTTTTTTTAATCCGTGTGCGACACAAGCGTCACGGCGGTGGCGGCGTCGGTCCCTTTATGTAAGACGCCCGAAGAGGCAAAATTGTATACTTTGTAAAGTTGACCGGTTTTATCGTTTCGGTTCCGTTTGAGCCCCTCGAGTTTTGCGCGGAGCGGTCATAAAGATTCATCGGGCGCACAGAACGAGCCGTCGGCGGTGCGGTGCGCTGCGGGGCCGTCGGCGGGCGGCACATAAGCCCCCCCCCCCCAGCCCTCCGCGCGGTGCTCGTCCTCACACGCATTCCCCGGCGTCCTAGGCCCCGAGCCGCCCGGCCCGTTGCACAATGTGTCGACAACATCAGCAGCACAACATCATTTGCCCCGGCGATATGCATGAAAGTCCCGCGCACTCCAAGGCGGCCCCCACTTTGGCTTCCTTTTTGCGCCGATGAGGCCCGTAAAACGTCTTGTCGTTATCTTCCGACAGTTCTGGAGCAGCAGCAGCAGCACGGGAGGACCAGCCGCCGGCCGCCGCCGCCCGTCCTCCAGCAGCAACCCTGCTGCTCCAGCGGAACTAAAACTCCAGCCGCCACTCCAGTGAGCTCCAGTGCAACAAAGCGGGGGACCGCTGCGCTCTCCGGCTCATCGGCGCAGTCTGGAACAAAGGGGGCCGCGGCCGGATCACCTTTCACCCGAAAGAAAAAGAGCGAACGAGAAGTGGTTTTCACACCAAGGCGCGGTGGCTGCCGCAGCGAGTGCCCCGGCTTTACGACCCTGCCGAGGGCCCGGCCGTGCCCGGCGGTGCCCTGCAGGACCCGCTCGTATCGAATAATCGAGGTGTCCTCAAATTTACGAGCCTGTGATGCGCCGAGCTCTCCCGGGGTCTCCCCCGCACCGCAGCCTCGTATACCAGTCTTGACGCACGCATGCATCGCATGCAGCGCCTCCCGTCTCTCTCTTCCTCTCTCTCTCTCTCTCTCTCTCTCTCTCTCCCCCCCCCTCTCTTCTCTCCCCCTATCTCTACCTTTCTCCCCCTCTCTCTCTCTCTCTGCTACCCGGCGGGTGACACGCGGCGCGGGGCGCGCGGCCGGCTGACGCAACGGGTGCGGGTCCGCCCGAATATCCGCACGTCAGCGGGCTGATTCTGATCACTGCTTTCTCGGATCTCTTTGTCGCTCCCTCATGGAGCACCCCACGAGTGCGACAGAGACAGGGCTACGACGACCCCGCCTCTCCCTGCGAAAGTGTCCTTCGTCGGGCACTCCACCCTCCCTCCGTTGGTCTGTCCCTCACCCGAAGCAGGCATTCAGCACGCAGAGGTCAGGACATAAAGCACGCTTCATTCTCGCACCGAAGGCGAAGCGACGACAGTGTCTTAACAGTGTGGCGCATGTGCGACAAATCGTGACCTGGCTGGCGGTGCTGGCCGGCGCGCCTGCGGGGCGCAGTGCTGCAGCGCTGCAGGGGCGCCCACAGCGCCCGCAGCGCCCGCAGCCGTCATCTCTGCACCCCCCCCCCCCCCCCCGCCGCGTCGCCAAAGGTCGCGACAAAGCGTGCTGCCCGCTCATTACGGATGGTCTTGATCTATCCTCCGCGATAGCGGCGGCAGCCCGGCTGCAGTCCAACGGCAGCCTAGCGGCAGCTCAGCGGCAGCCCGGCGGCAGGCCAGCGGCAGCACGGCCACTGCCAGACGTAATCTTTCAACTCACTCACCCTCCCGGGAAGAAAGTTCGCGACGCCAGCCAAAAGTGTGGTCCGACTGACATTTTACAGTACGGCGCCGCTCGCGTGGGGGAAAAGTGTTGTCGTTATGGTTACAGCCCGTGTCTTCTTTCTGAGTATGTACGAGCTTGGGGTGTCCCCCCTTCTGCTGCGTGTCTCCGTGCCCGCCCCCCGCTTAAGCCGAGTCCATACTGCTCCGCGCTCCGCCCAAATGCCGCACAGTTAGCAAAGCTTCGTTTCGAAATTTGACCGCCGCGCGCGGGGCGCGCGCACCTCTCCCATCCCTTTCTCCCATTAGCACCCACAGCAGCGAACTGTGTTGCCTGCCGGCCCGCAGCCCAGTGGGTACCAACACGGTTTTAATTACTCGGCTCTGCATACGGCGCCGGGCCGGGCCGGGCCGGTGGTGAGGCCGCGAGCTTGTGCTTACGATGACTTGTGTCGCCCGAGTAACCCCGCGGCCTCGCGGCCTGTGCCTCGCGGGTGACTCAGTGCGGCCCTACGCGGCCCAAGCGCAGCCCCGCGCCGTGCAGCCGGTGGAATGTGGATTGCAGGTCGACGCGCCGCCGCTGGGGAGTTGTCCCGCGAGGAAGGGCGTGTCTGCGGCGGGCGGCGGCGGGGCAGACGACACGCGCGGGTGTGTGGCGGGGCGGCTGGCTGGCGGCGGCGGCGGCGCGCCTCACGCCCATGTTTCGACACAAATAATCGTCACGCGGTCACCGCTCGGCTCATGCCGCTCACACGGCCGCTGCAAAGCCGGAGCGGCGCCGCCGCCCAGCCACTCTCACACCTCCCGCCGGCCCCGGCCCCGCGCTGCTACTGCCGACCCCGGCAGCGCAGCGCCGCCGCCGCGGTTTCGACACGGAATAGGATCGGGTTATCCAGGGAATGTGCGACCGGAGAAGCAGTAGCAGCAGCAGTGTCGTCCAAGGGCGAGTCTACGTGTGCTTGTTTTTAAAAATAATGAGTAACACGGGGAGCGTATGTGTGGCAGTAAAGCTGCCCCGGGGACCCAGTGCAGCGGCATTCCCATGGGATTTCGGCTCAGGCCGCGCGGACGGCGGTGGCGCCTCACAAGGTTCCCCGTGGCGCCTATGGCCCGCGGCGCCTGGCGCCTATAACCCGTGGCGCCTGGCGCCTATAACCCGTCGGCGCCTCGCCACCCCGCCGGTCGGGATGGACGGGGCGCGGGGCTGCACCCGCCGCTGCGGGCCCTTCGCTGCTGCCACCGGCGCGCGCAAAAATTGCGTCAACGGACCGAAGCAATCCACTTGAACGACGCGTGGCTGCTCGGCGAAGGAAATGTCAACGATGGCGGCGGCGCGATTGGCGCTGCGTAAGTGCAGAGTGGCGTCACCCGTCACCCGCGCCGCCCCCGCGCCGCCCGCCTTCCCTGGCGACGACACGGACGAGCAGCAGAACCCCTGTTTGTGTCGTATGGACGTGTCGCGGTGGGGGACATGCTGGTGAGATATCACTTCCGCTCCCCGCGGGTCCCACGGTCACTGCCAGTAGGTTTCGGACGCTGGCGCGCTGCGGCCGCCGCCCCGCGGGATGGACTCCGAAAGAGCACATCCATTAATCCGGCCCGCCTATCCCATCCCGGCCGGCCGCTGCCGCCACTGCGGTGGTGCGGGTAATTACAGAGACGCACAACAAGCAGGGAGGGCTCCCACACGGCGATGTCGTGGCATCAGAGAAAGAGATTATGAGAGAGAGAATGGGGGGGGGGGGGGGCGGCCATTATCCTTTGGCGTTGGCCATTTGGCGGCAAGGACGCGCGATCCTTTCGGGCGCGGGCGGACGGATGGATGGATAGGTGGCGGCTAACCTTTCACGGCGGTGGCGCGGCGGCGCTGCGGTGTTGTATTTGGGGCCCCGCCCGCACGGAGTGGCACGGAGCGGCGCGGGCCGCGCCTCGCGGACCGCACGCGTGGGGTAATAAAAGCAAAGAGAGTGCGTGTCGACACCGGGCGGCCCGGGCCTCATTGTCTCCAGGGGGGTCTTCAGGGCGGACATACGACGGCCGTGTCGGGGGTGTCGCACGCCAGTCACCCCCGCGACGAGTCCCCGTCCGTGTTCACCGCGGTGCGACGCATGTCGGGGGCCTCTGCCCTGCCCTGCTCTGCCCGCCACTGCTCCGCTGCCGCGCGGAGCACCAGGCAAGAATGAAAGGTCACATCACACATTTGCGTGCGCCGCTCCGCGGTGTCAACAGCAGATGTAGAGTACTGTGCCGCAGGTAGCGTGGCGTGCGGGCGTGCGTGCGTGCCGAGGGCTGGCCGGCTCTGGCCGACTCTGCCCCGCCGCACATCCAACAACGCCCCGCGGCCGCCGCGCGGGGAGGGCTGTGCGGGGCGGGGAGGAGGGGTGCCTTTGAGCAACTAACCTCGTTCCAGCGCGCAGCAGAAGAGTCATGCTGTTGCGCGTGAGTTATCATCCCCAGCGCAGGGAGTGTGGCTCTCTTCACGTGCTACAAACTGCAGGGGCGTTCACCTCCCCGCGTACTCTCGGGCCGCCGCGCGTTAAAGTCTCCGCGAGCAGCAGGGCTTTCGTACCCCTCCAGTGTTCCCCGGCGCGCGGCCCCGCGCTCGCAGACATGCATGTATTCCTCCCCGGTTCTTACAACAGAGCACGGAGGGGCACAGTAATTTAATGGACGGACGGCCAGTGAGCTCGACCGTGTTGTCGCGCACTTGCCAAGAGGCGCCGATGACAATGGCGCCCGCCATGACAACCCGCGGCGGCCGGGGTCGGGTCAGCGCGGGCCGCCGGGGCCTTGACACGCCGCCGCCGAACGGGGGGGGGGGAGGGGATTCGTGTTCGCGTTTTGTGGCTTAGCGGTCCCGCGGTGGCGGCGCTTCCCGGCGGGGCTGCGGGGCTGCGGGGCCGAGGCCTGGGAGCCGGCGCCGGTGCCGTGGCAGCAAATGGTCCATGGCGGTGGCACGGGGATGCAGAGCTCGCAGAGCGGAGAGCCGGGGACGGTCCCCGCACCCTACGCCAGCACGCCAGAGCACGCCAGCACGACGCCAGCGCACCCGGGCGACAGCGGGAGAAACTGGTTGAAAATTACCGTCGCACTGTTCGACATCATTATTTTCTAGTGATCGGTCCACTTTGGCAGGCGGCCACCACGCGAGCTCTCCGCGCTCTGTGCGGCGCTGTGTGTGTGTGACCTGGCGACCCCTCCTGCCCGCCATGTCACACCACGCCTCCATGGCACCCATGGCACGTGCGCCTCGTCAAAGCGAGAGGGAAACAAATTGGGAAAGTTATGAAACAAGAATTTTTTACAAAAAAAAATATTTGAAGACAATAAAAAAAATTATCAAAAATTTTCCAACAAAAGACGGCGCTCTCATGTCAGCCCCGGAGCTGGCTCATGGCGGCGCACGCACCGGCGGCGGCGGCGGCAGGTCGCAGGTCAGCGAGGCCGGTGCAGAGCAGACAATGAAGCTCGCGGCACCGCGTGACAGTAACCCGCCAGCCAAATATATGTCTATCGGCAGATTGATCGCGATCGTGTCACGATGGCGCCCAGGCACGCCCCGGCACGTGGCGGCACGGCGGCGCCTCGCCCGGGACCCTGACACGCTCGCAGGAATGTCGCATGGCAGCGGTTATTGAGCGCACATGTCCACCACGCCCACCTCCCGCGGGTCCTGGTTGCCGTTCGGGATCCTTGTTCACGCTTTTTCGTAAAAGCCTTTCGCCTCCCAATCACCCCCACTCCTCCTCCTCATCCTCCTCTCCACGCATCATCGGCAGCGGCAGAGAACCTTCGCAAACAGTAAACACCTTCGCCGCCCCAAAACGGAGTTGCTCAATTTCTCCGACCTCGAACTTTGCGTGAGTATCTTCTTTCTTAGCGCGCGAAAGCCAACAAAAAACAAGTTGCGTGCACCGCAAAGTCAATCGCACCGAGAGTGATGCTCGCGCCCACCTCGGGCCGCGCACGCACGCACGCAGGCACGCACGCACGCGGCCTCGCGGCGGAGGAGGCGGTAACGTGAGCACGAACCCGTTGTGCACCGGCCCGGCGGCCCTGCCCCGCCGTAGCCCCGCCGTAGCCCCCGCCGGCCCTGTAGCCCCCCGCCGCACTACGCGTCCTATTCGCCCCGCGCTACCGTGTGGCACTCACTCTGCCGGGCCGCGGGGCCGGGCCGCCGCGGGGGAGCCGCGGGGCCGCCGCGCGGCGTGAAGAGTCGCTGACAGCTCCTCACAATGGGGTATCGCCCCGCACCGCCCCGCGCCGCCCCGCCCCGCCGTGCGTGTAACAGCTCGGCGGCCTGTGAACCCGACCCACCCCGCCGGTGAGGTGCCGCCCGTGGCGCGCCGGAGTGGTCGTCACCGGCGGGCGACGGCAGCTCGACGGTGGGTGTCGCGATCCGCTATCGCGGAGGTGCCAAGGCCCCCGACGTGACCTCCGAGGCCCCGCGCCGAGTCCCGGTGCCGCGCGAGCGCGCCCCTTTTGAGGTTCACCGCACACGGACGCGCTCATTGAATCATCGGGGAGGTCCGCCGGGGCCGCCGCCGGGGCCGCCGCCGGGGCCCTGAGCTATCGGGTGGCGTGCCTGTCTAGCGGGAACCATCCATATCCCTCAGCCCCCAGCTGGGCGGCTGACTTTGGCGCAGGTCAAGGACGGACGCACTCCGCGCACACGCACGCGCGGACCGCAGCCCGCTACAGGGCACCGCGGCCAGCCTGGGGCAGCCGAGGGCAGCGCACGACCAAAAGAAAGGGTTTGAAAGGAAAGCGATTTATTACGGAGCCGTGCGCAGCGTTTGGCAACGCGGGTCCCGAATGGCCCCACGGGAGCGCGCCAGCCGGGGGAAGAAAATGGAACCGCGCGGCACGTCAGTTTGCTAAGTCGGCGTTGAAAACCCATTCCGAGCCGCGGCCAGCAGCGGCTGGAGTTGAGCGCCGCCGCCCGCGGAGTGAATAGCTCGGCCCCGCCCCGGCCCTGGGACACTTAGCCCGGACCCTGACTCCCCGCCGTCCGTCAGGAGCCGCGGGCAGAGGTGTCGGGTGGCGGGGGTGAGGAGGGCGCAGCGGTACGGTCCCCGTCGTCTAGCCACCCGGCCGTCGCCGCGCGGACCCCCGAAAATGCAAATGACGTGCGAATCGGCGGCGAGTGGCGTAGGTGGGGATGCAGAAAGTGCTCGGGGCGTGGCGGCGCGTGGCGGGGCGTGTCGCGTGCGTGTCGCGTGCGCGTCGCAGCGGGGGAGAAAGGAGGATGTGTCGTGGGCGGGGCGGCGTGGGCGGCTCATAGACGGGCGTCCGAATGCCAATGAGGCACAGAGCTGGGCGCCATCGACTTCTTCCGCATGCCTCCCGCTCGGTGTCGCCGCATGAAAGAACATTAAACTATGAGGAAACTTTAATTAATTTATTATTAATAATGTACGCGTCGAGAGGAGGATAGCGGCCGGCCGCGTCACCCGCGTCTGGGAAATAATCCGAAAGCACGTGCGACACGGCAGAGCCAGGCAGAGCTGCTGACCCGCTTGCTGCGCGATCGCTGTTGCGTGCGGCGACACTTTCGCACCGCTGCAATGATCTCACTCTCACACACACACGCACACACACACGGCAGGGTGACAATCAGCGACGATCTGGAGCAGAGCGGCGGGCAGACACCACGGCATCACCCGTCCGCGGCCGCGCTTGTCGCATCGTGTCGCACTCACTCGTATGCCGCTTGTCCCCCGTCCTGCTTGCACACTCTCGAAGACACACGGGCATCTTACTCTGTTCTCGACGCGTTGTATCATTGCAACACGGCCACGCGGCCCCAAACAAAACTGCGCAACAAGCATTTTACTATCGATAATTTGGAATTTCGAGCCCATTCCACTATTGGAGGAATGCAATAAATGCAGAAAGCTATTTTCCCCATTGCTTTTTTTTGCACCTTCTCGAAGCCAAACAAGTTCGTCAGGCAGTCACGACCTTTTTTTCCCTCTCAGCGTCTAATAATTGGAATGCTGACGATACCGATCGTGGTCCCGCCGGCGGGAGGCCCCCCGCCGCCCGGCCAGCCGGTAGCGAGCCGCGCAGCTCCGCGCAGCGCTGCTCCGTCATGGCGCCCGCGCCGCCCTCGCCGCCCCCGCCTCGCCATGTCGCTGAGCCTGTTGGCCGCCGCTGATGAGATTATTTCGGTATGTGTATCGGCGCGGTGCAGGGCCGCCGCCGCCACCGCCGCCCACAACGGGATCACTGGGAGCGCGCTGTGCGTGCGGCCGGGCCGTGGCCGTGGCGTGACCCGCTCCGGCGGCCGGGCCCCGCCGGGCCCCGCCGGGCCGCGCCGGGTCACGCCGCACCCCCTGCGCGCCGCGCGACGTCCTTGGCTGCCTTGGCAGACCCACACACGATGCGGCGGCGGCGTCGCCTCCTTGACCGCGTCTCCGCGTGGCGTGACCCCCCAGGCCGGGTATTTGAATTACCCACTGTTCCCGCGCCAAACGCGACCCGCACTGCCCCTGTGGACCCGCGTAGTTCCGTCGGTTCCAACCCCCGGCTACGCCGTTGAATCAGCTCGGCGGCTGCCGCCGCTTCTTTGTCCGCTCCGTATAAGTGAAAGCCACCCTGAAATGTTAGCTGAAACAAAAACTCATGTCGTACATCGTTGTGCCGAACGGCGTAGCGAACAGGAGCAGCCGGCGCGGCACGGCGCGGCACGGCGCTGCTCTCTCCCGCGGCCGCCGCTCTTAAGCGCTGCCCCGCAGGACGGCCGGGGTCAAGTCATCTCATGCAGACCGCACCGTGGCCCCCGGGGGCACCCGGAGGTCGGGTTGTCGCCGGGCTCCTCCCCGGAAGCTCATAGCTGCTGCAGCACCCGGCTACTTCCAGAAACGAAACGGAATCAAATCGACACCGGCAAAACGATACTAAAGTCGGTGATAATTTTTTTAAAGTCTTTGACCAACTGTGTGACCGCGCACCGAGCAGACGGTAAGAACGCGACTGTAAAACAATTAGCCTCCTGTGCGCGCGGCTAATCACTTCATCGTCCACGGTCGCACGGGCTTTCACCCCGCATACAGGGAGCTGCAGGGCCCCGCAGGGGCCCGCAGGAGCCCCCGCAGCCCCCGGCAGGCGCGCCGCGGCCGCGGGCTCTGCGGTCTGGTCGCCGCGGGGTCGGGGCGAGTGCGGCAGCTGCTCCCCTTCACAGACGTACTGCTGACACCTGCCCGCGAATGTGATACGAGGGGGGGGGGGGAGTACCGCGGGCCGCGGGGGCCGCCGCCGGCCGGCCACGGGGGACCCTGCCTCTAATTGGCAGCGGCCGGCACGGCACGGCGACGTCGGAGATGTTTTGTCCCGCTCCGCTCCGATGCGCGCGCTCACGGATCTCAACATCAACGAGCCCCGGATGGGAGGAAAAAAGAGTGAGCGATGCGAGGCGGCGTGCGGAGGGGAGAGAGAGAGAGAGGGGGGGGGAAGAAGTGGCGCGAGCGTGGCTGAAGCGGTGTCTACAAGGGGGAGCTCTTGCCTGTGCTCTCGCCCTGCTCTGAGGACGCATCGAAAGGGTTTGGGATAAATTATTGGTTTGAGTTTCGAGAGAGACGGATCGAGTGGAGATCGATTCGATGTTACATCCGCAGATGGAGCATCCGGGCGTCGAGTTCCTGTGGCTGCACCCGCGGAGACGGACACACACGCACGCTGCCCCGCATATGAAGGGTATTGATGACATCAGACGGGGCAGACAGCGGGGAGCGCGTGCTGGGGCGGGGGTCAGCGGGCCCCGGCCGGGCCCCGGCCAGGCCCCGGTCAGGCCGCTGTCAGCCCGGCCCATCACGAGTGCGAAATTTCTCTGATTCCGTAACGAGGTGGCGAGACACATGTTTGCGTTCGGGTGCCTCTCGGGGGCCTCTCGGGGGCCTCCCGGCTCGCCCGCCGTCCCCCCGGCCTCCCCATGACAGCGGGACTGACGGACGAGGCCCTCCCCCAGCCTTTCCCTGTCCCGGGAGGAGGGCTGTGCCGGCTGCCGGCTTTTGACAAAAGCCCCCGCCCGCCCGCCGTGTCTCGGGAGGAGAATTAATTCCGAGGTCCGAGGAGTCGGCTCGGTCCGGCCTCCGCCCGCCGCCCGCCGCCCGCCGGAGCCGCGTGTGCAGACGGCTTTTGTCTCTGGGAGTAACAATCGCACGCACGCACACGCGCGCGGTGGCGAAACAGGATGACACCTCGATGTCCGCTGGGATTGTCCTCCCCGGACAGCGGGGGGCCTGGCTGGGGGATCTGCGGTTCACCTGGTAAGGGGCAGCTGGGGTGCAGCTGGGGGGCAGCTGGGGGCACCTGGGGGCACCTGGGGGCACCTGGCGGGCACCTGGCGGGCACCTGGCGGGCACCTGGGGGCATCCGACCCCACAATGCGGCGTTATGTGGGACGCGCTGGGCCTCACACTCACTCACTCACACGACAAAATACGCCAGGCGGACACGTCAGAGCCGCAATCCCCGCGAGCCGAGTGTGCAGCAGTTGGCGTCTTCGAGATGACAGTGCGGAACATCAGCAAGACGATTGGTCAACGGGTCCTTCTTCGTATTTAAACTTTTTTTTTAATGTCCCACTTTTTTTCTCAAATCAAAATGTGAGCCGCAGCTTAAACGGACGGCTCGCAGTGGCAGCTTCCCGGTGCTGTCAGGGCGGGCGGGTGCCTTTGGACGCGGTGAGTACGCGGGGCGGCGGCGGCGGCGGAGCCTGGAGAGGTGGTGCTGCAGCGCCGAGTGCGCCGCGCGATCTCCCCGCCGCGTTGAATCACAACACCCTCGTCATCCTCGCAGCGGCTCGTCTTGGCCCGCTTTATTTCGCCCGTGTCTGGCCGCGCACCTCTTCCCTCTTTCTTCCTCCTGGTCGCTGCTCGCCGCCCGGCAGGTAGGCCGCCCCGCGCGCCGCAGCACGCCGCCGCCCCGCGGGACTGCCTACCCCGCGCTCTGCAGGCGCCCCGCCCGGACGACGGTGGTGCGGTAGCAGTCCCCAGGCCGCGGGCCGCGGGCGGCAGGATTTCAAGTTCATTACTGCGAGCCGGGGAGCGGGCGGGGGTCGTGACCCCGGCCGACTGCTGCGACTAGCTGAGATAATTATCGAGCACACCGCGGGGCCGTGCGGGCCGGCGGCTGCGGCCCAGTGGCCCGGCCGGCCCGGCGCATGTAGGCAACTAACGGCCGCGCTGCTCGGCTGTGCGACTATCGCGGCTACAAAAGGCTCTGCATCTCTTCTGTCGCCGCTGCCGCCGCTGACCTAGAGAGTCGCGGGATGGTGATGGTCCAAAAACTGCTGCAGAGCTTACGGGACTCGGGGCCGGCATTCACATGCACGAGAGCCAACTCCCGTAATACCAGCCTCTTTTCTTTCCCTTCCGTTTTTTTTTTCCCGGCCACGTGAATAAATGTGGAGGGGTGACATTTTGGTATCACAACATCGATTCGCAATTGAAAACGAGTCATTGCTCCATTTTTTTGGGTGTTCATCGAATCTTTTGTCCGGGCAATGACTTGTCGGCACAATTCATGCCCGGCCGGGCAGCCGGGCAGCGGCCTGCCGAACCCAGTGTGATGTGGGGCAGCGCGGCAGATGCGCTGCCCGCGAGGCTCCGGCCTGGGGAGTAAGTGGGATGCGATGATGGCGAGCGGAGCAAAGAGCGGGCGGGAGCGCTGCACTGCGCGGAACGGGACCGGGTACGTACGGGACGCCCGCACCGGACTGGAACTGGCCAGCGCTCCTCTGGCCCTGTGATCTGGATGCCGCACCCTCACTGTACAGCACACGCGAGGCGCCACGCTCTCCCGGCGCTGTGTGCTGCATGCTGCATGCCGACTGACCGCCGGCCCCGGCAGTGTCAATGCCACCCCGCTGCTGAATCGCAGGAAGCGATCGCCCTCGGCCCTCATCCTCCCAGGCGTCCGCATAAACGTTGCGCGATAAACGACAGCGTCGGCCTGCATGGGGCCGGCGGCAGGGCTGCAGGGGGTGCGGGGCGCCGGCGCCGCCGCGGCCGTGGGAGGCGGGGGCCGCGGGGTCCCACGGGTCCCACGGGTCCCACGGGTCCGCGGGGGGTGCCTGCAGTTTCTCCCCGAGGTGGTGGTCCACGCGAGGGGGCTGGGATCCCGCACCCTGCCGGTCTGCCCGCACCGCACCACTCACCGGGAACGTCTCCTTGCACTTCTTCATGGTGGTCCGAGCGGGCGGCGGCTCCGCTGGTGTCGTCCTCTTGCAGCACTCGCCGTCTCACGGCACACACGGGCACACGACACACTCGCGGGGGGCACGGCGACACTCGCGGAGGGCGCGGAGGGCGGTGCGCGGGGAGGGGGCGAGCGCCGGAGCGGAGCGGAGCGATGCGCTGACTCGAGGGCCGCCAGCTGACTGAGACGACGGCTCGGCCGACTCGGCTCCGGCGATGCAGCCTGTGCCACACCGGTACACGCCGCGGCCCCCGCGGCCCCCGCGCCCCGCCGCGCCACCGGCCCGATGGGAAGGGGAAGACCAGATCGTGACGTCACCGGCAGCCGATCGACGACGGCGCCGGGGCGCCGCCGCAGACAGCGACCACGTCGGGGCGCCACCCGAGGGGGTGCGTGGGTACGGCAATAAGTCGCTCCCAGGGGGTGTATCTCCAAATTTCTGCCATAACGACCCGTCTTCTTTTGTTGGGAGGATGGGGGGGGGGATTTAAAAAAAAGCGAAATTTGTAACGTACATTGCTGAAGAGATTTGAACTTTTTTTAAAAGAAATGAGCTGAAATGGTGAATGTCTCTATACTGTAATAATATGTATCGTCACTTTACAGCAACCCTCTGGCTTAATCTAAGAAACAAAAAATGGTCGTCACGTCACAGAGACGATGTGACGATTAAGTCATCACCTAAAATATTTTTGCTCGTTCCGACTAAAAGAGTTTTCTGCTTCAGTTTGAGAATGTGTGAATGCCGTAAAGTGTCGACAGATTCGGGTGATTAATGAATCGTCACAGAACTTCTCGTTATTTGACAAAACAAATTTTACAGTGTCTTCCTCCCCTCTGGTCGGAAGATCCTGTAAAGCCGGATTCTGCCATCTCCGGGAGGCGCCTGCGGAGTTTCGCGGGACCACGCGGGTCCGGGGCAGGGCGCTGGTGGGGGGAGGTCACTTGGGCTGCCTGCCCTCCGGGCGCCGGGAGCCACAGCGCGGTGCCGCCCGCGCCCGCAGCATAGGCTGACAGCCTCGCACCGCTGCCACCGGCGCCTTCCGGCGTACCTGCGCCTGCCGTCGGCCACTCATTCGACATCGCTGCTCGGTGGGCTGCGGACGGGGCGACGGGGCCGGCGCTGCAGTGCAGTGCCAGCACGAGAGTGAAGGGTTGCCGACGTGGTGGGCGCGAGGCCAAGCCGAGGCTGCGGCTGAGGCCTCCGGCTGGAGTCGGAAGGGTTGCCGGTCAACAGGCGCAGCCTTACGTGTGGTGCCGTGACTCGATTCAGACGCCGTTCAAAGTACGTCACACGATGTTGTAGTGAAAGGAAAGAGAAGTTGCGTCACTCGTTATTGTTTTGAAAAAGGTCCGGTGGTGACTCGCACATCCGAGTTTTATTCATCACTTCCGTTTTGAGCGTCTCTGGAGTAGCCTATCGATTAGTGGCGTTTGCCCTGTGCCTGTGAACATTCTCCTGTTTGTGATCTGGAGTCATTCGTGATTTCTTTTCTTACTTCCGTTTCGAGTGTCTCCGGAATACCCTATTGATCAGTTGCGTTTTTAGTATGTGTCCAGTGAAGTACATCTCACGTCCGTTGTGGGGGTTTGGAATCTACTAACGTACCAGCCGTCCACATGAGAACAATTCCCGTCAGTGTGCGACAGTGGTCCTTTATTTCACGCTTACTTCTGATTTTATCTTTTTAGAATACCCTATTGGACTGCGACGTAGGCCGTACTTTTCAGCTCTTCCCTTCGAGTACTACAGTGATTTGTATATTCTTTTCGCATACACTCTTGTTAGTTCCGTTTTGAGTGTCCCCGTAATATCCTATTGGACTGGAACTTTTTCAGGCCTCTGCGGTAAGTGTGCGGCTGTGATTCGTTATACGTTTCTCACTTCCGTTTTGAATCCCTTTGGAATACGTACGCTACTATACAGCGGGGCTAGAGAAACTTAAGAGGTTACAACGAAACGATAAGGAAAATTTTCCATTTTCCGTTGTTGACTAAAAAAAATATTTTATCATGACCAAACTCTAGCAAAACTTCTGGCCTCCCAGAGTGGCATAGTTGCATATTTACCCCTCTGAATTAAGGTGTCAATATTTTTGATACTCATTGGACTGTTTTTTTTTTGTTTAACAAGGATTTTGCATGGTTGTAAATAATGTTTCCATATATATCTTATTTTATGAAAGTTTTTATTTGATTCTTATGATCACATACACGTTTCCGCACTCGACGGGTTGACAAATAACAGCACAAAAAGGCATCTCAACGAAGTTTGCTCGAACGTATTGGGAACAATGAGGAAGGGGCAGGTGCCACATAACATAAAAATTATAGACAATAAATATTCTAAACAGAGTTAAAGAAGGGTAGCACCCGCACACTTTCCATCACATAAAAAGACTCCATTGGATAACGTTGACAAAGATTTAACTTGTGAGAAACTTCGCGAAACTAATTCACATGCTGAGATCTTTGGGATAATTGCTAGCGGTGGGATTGCACAGACGCAGTTCATGGGTACGGTCCTGAAAAAGGAAAGAAGACATTTCGTTATGAGCAGAACGGATATTACAAAAGCGATTTTGTCCATGACTAAGAATGCTCACCTCCCACATTGCCGCTGCCCGCAGCGGCACTGTAGCTGTCGTGGCCTCCTGAACTGAAGCTAGCACTGGCTGGGGCTCCGTAGCTGGATGAGGGGGCGCTGTAGCTGGCCGAGGGAGCGCCGTAGCTCGAGCTCAGACCGCCTCCACTGTGGCCTCCGAAGCTAGAGGAGCTGGACGCGCTGAAGCTCGAGCCGAAACTGCTGGATCCATGGCTGCTGGACGAGGGGGCGCCGTAACTGGAGGAGGGCGTGCTGTAGCTGGACGATGGGGCGCCGTAGCTAGACGAGGGAGCGCTGTGGCTGGATGAGGGGGCTCCGTAGCTCGACGATGGAGCGCTGTAGCTGGAGCTTAAGCTGATGCTGCCGGAGCTGAAGCCACCGTGGCCGCCTGAGCTACCGTGGCTGCCGGAGCTGAAGGATGGGGCACCGTAGCTTGAGGAGGGAGCGCCGTAGCTCGAGCTCAGGCTGCCAGAGCTGAAACCACCGTGGCTGCCGGAGCTGGAGCTACCGTGGCTGCCGGAGCTGAAGGAAGGAGCGCCGTAGCTTGAGGAAGGAGCGCCGTAGCTTGAGCTCAGACTGCCAGAGCTGAAACCGCCATGTCCACCAGAACTGAAACCACCGTGGCCGCCGGAGCTGGAGCTACCGTGGCTACCGGAGCTGAAGGAAGGAGCGCCGTAGCTTGAGGAAGGGGCGCCGTAGCTTGAGGAAGGAGCGCCGTAGCTCGAGCTCAGACTGCCCGAGCTGAAACCACCGTGGCCGCCAGAGCTGAAGCTGCTGTGACCGCCAGAGCTGAAACCGCCGTGACCGCCAGAGCTGAATCCACCGTGGCCTCCAGAGCTGATGGACGGAGCACCGTAGCTTGAGGATGGCGGACCGTAGCTGGAGGAGGGAGGTCCGTGGCTGGACGGAGCACCGTAGCTTGAGCTAATGCCGCTGAAACCGCCGTGGCCTCCAGAGCTGAAGCCGCTGTGGCCGCCCTTGAATCCCTTGGAACCACCGAAACCACCCTTGAAGGAGCTGAAACAATAACATTAGGGGTCATGTTAGGGTCGATTGCGCTGGCAAGGACAGTTCAGATGATCGTCAGCTTACCTGAAGCCCTTTGGCGGTCCGTAGCTGCTGCTGGGGGGTCCGTAGCTGCTGCTAGGGGGTCCGTAGCTGCTGCTGGGTCGCTTGCTGAAACCACCTCCAAATCCACTGGGCTTGCTGAAGGAAATGCCGCTGCTGAAGCTGGGGGCGCCGTAGCTGCTGCTGGGGGGTCCGTGGCTGCTGGGGGGTCCGTAGCTGCTGCTGATGCCGCCGCTGAAGCCGCCCTTGATGCCGCCGCCGAAGCCGCCGCTGCTGCCGTGGCCGCCCGAACTGAACGATGGAGCGCCGTAGCTCGAGGACGGGGGTCCGTAGCTGCTGCTGGGGCTGCCGTGGCTGCTGCTGCCCCCGAAGCTGATGCTGCCGCCGTGGCCGCCGCCGTGACCGCCGCCGTGGCCGCCGCCGCTGCTGATGACGGGCCCGCTGTAGATGTCATGGCCCTTGTTGGCGGTGAGGAAGCCTCCGCCTCCGTGGCCGCCACCGCTGCTGCCGTGGCCGCCCGAACTGAATGACGGAGCGCCGTAGCTCGAGGACGGGGGGCCGTAGCTGGAGGACGGGGCGCCGTAGCTGGCCGATGGTGCTCCGTAGCTCGAGCTCAGTCCGCCGCCGCCGCCGCCATGGCCCCCTGAGAAGTCGTCGCCGCCGAAGTCTGCTCCGCCGTGGCCGCCGCCGCCGAAGCTGTCAAGGCTCGGCACCCCGTAACCTGCGGGCAGACACGAGAAAGGCGCGGGTCAGGACGGGGGTCAGGACGGCGTCGGGATGAACGCGTCGTGCCGACGGCGGCGCCAGGAGGCAGGCCGGCTCTCATCGCCGCGTCATACCGGCGCTGCCGCCGCGCGTGGGCGTTGTCAGCAGGACTTTCGCCGAGAAGGGCACGACTCTGCAACATGTGTCGGCCGGGCGAGCGGCGATCCCCCGGGGGCGACGTACGCCAGCGCGGCCCGCGCAGCCCGCGGAGCCGTCGATCCCGACTTAGCATTCAGATTATGCCAAACTATTGCCTTCTACTTTCGCTCTCGTCGGGAGGGGGAGGGGCGGGACTGTTCCGCCTCGCCTCGCTCCGTGTGTGAGTCTGTGTCGGCGTTATGAGGCTCCGGGCCGCACTACACCATCGGGCTCCGCGGCGGCG
Source organism: Megalurothrips usitatus (assembly GCA_026979955.1). Classification (NCBI taxonomy): domain Eukaryota; kingdom Metazoa; phylum Arthropoda; class Insecta; order Thysanoptera; family Thripidae; genus Megalurothrips; species Megalurothrips usitatus. The sequence goes on from CM049592.1 coordinate 12,509,034, forward strand.
GCGGCGCCCAGGGAACGCGGCAGCGGCAGTTCATGGCCGGTGTCCCCCCGCAGAGTACGCGGCATAAACGGCACCACACCTTCCGAGAGCAATTTGGCGAGCCGTCGCTTGGCAGTTGCTTGGCGGGCGCTTTCGAACGGCGCTCATGACAAAATGACCCCCACCGGCGCCATTATCCCGACAGACAGCCGCAGCGATTGAGACCCAAGTCGGCATCATTGACCCCGCGCTCCCGCCTTTCTCCAGACACACACACACACAGACATACACACACACGTCACGGAGAGGGAATTAGATCCAGGCCATCGCGCCCGAATAGATAATCACAAAGCGGTCCGCCCGGATATGAAGCTTCCCGGGCGGTGCCTCCAGCAAGACGCACGCCCGCTGCTCTCCCTCAACAGACGTGACCACGGGATCTCGCAGGAATCTCTCCTTTGCTCGCGTTGTGTGTGTGTGTGTGAATCGAAGAAAACTAATGTCCTCCCTGTTTCGTATCGGTTCCCCGCGGTCTCCACGCTCTTGACCTTGTCTGCCTTGTCGCAGGAGCGCGTGCGGCAGGGCCGGGGGCGGGCGGGCGGAGGCGCACGGAGGCTAGGTCGGTGCACCGGCCGCTCGCCACCCCGCCGTCCCCGCCGGCCCCTCCGGCCGCGCCTCACGTACCCGTGGTACCCGCGAGGAGCCGCCCCGCCCCGCGCCGCCACGGCAGCCGACGTGGGGGGAATGGAGCGGCCGCGGCCCCGGCCGTCACACGGGACGCGGCCGCCGGATTACGCTTGGCGGACAGCGGCGGACGCCCACCAACCGACCCTGCCGTCTCGCGGGCAGGTAAACGCGCAGCAAGTCGCAGAAGGATTCTGGAGAAGCTCTATAAAACGGATGTAACCAGTCATAACGAAGCGGAGCGAGCGCAGTGGCCGAGCGCCCCTCGCGTGTAATGCATGGGCACGTCCACCGGCAGCGGCGGCGGCGGCGGCGGCTCCCGCCGGTGCAACGTGTATCAGGAGGCGCGCGGCCCGCCGCTGCCGCTGCCGCCGCCGCCGCGCCGCCGGCCCGCGGGGGAAAGGGGATTCGAGGAGAAACGACGGAGGCGCCGCACTACTAAAACTTTCCTACCCGCAAAAAGTCGTGTAGTCATCAGACATGCACCGGGTCCCACACGTATGGGAGGGCGGCGCCCAAACCGCGCGCGGCCGGCCTTGGGCGTAATGAAGGCGTTATCCGCGCGCGCGTTTACGACGCCGGATGTTTTGTGACTTTTACTTTCGGCGGCGGCGCCGCGGCATCGGCCGCCGCATCGGCCGCCATGGGCGTCCCGTCATTAACGGCGGCAAGGAACAAACCGTCCGCGGGATCACGTCGAGAAAGTCCCCCGTCCCGGGACTGTTTCTAATTGGCGGGCCCGGGCCGCGGCCGTGTGTGCGACGACCGCCGCTGACGGATTTCACTGCCGCCCTCCCGGCGTCCGGGGATGACACCTCGATTCGCACTCATCTCGGCTCCGGTCCGGGCGGAGTGAACAACCCCGAGCGGCTCCCCGACGCCCCGCGGCACTCCGCCCCGCCGGTCATTGACGGCTGGCTGCGGAGGCCGCCGCGCTGTATGCCGCCGGCCGCGTGCGTGCCGTCATTGTCGGAGGGAGACCGCCACACAGCAGGCACGCGAGGGAGGGAGAGAGAGAGAGAGACGGGCAGTGAAAGGAGACGTAATGAAATGAGACGGACAAATCATGCGCGACGCATCCGCAGGCCTCGCACGCAGCAGCCGGGGCATCGCATCGCAGCGCGGACGGGAAAGTTTTTCGCGTGAGCTCAACGCGTCCGCCAAATTACTCTTGGCAGTTCCTTTTTCTCAACCCGCTCTTATTTAATTTTATAGCGAGAACTGCTTACCTAACGTTCTGCTTACTCTCCCTCCCCTTACCTCTTCCCCTCCCGACTACCAGTATTTGGAAATTAGTATTTCCCGAGGACTAGGCTATAGGAGCTCTCCAACAACTGCTTTCCCCGCGAGTGGTGCGACACAGAAGTCTGCATTGGCCTGGCTGCTGGCCGGCGCTCCGGTCCGGTGGCGTGGGCCCGTGCGCGGCTGCCAGGCACGAGCCGGCACGGCGCGCGGTGCACTGGCCCAGTTGGGCGCGCACACAGCCGGCCAGGGAGGCACACACCGGGTGACCGCGGCGACACGCGCGTCGTGTGGGCAGGAGGCGCAGCGGCGCACGGCGGCGACAGCCTGATGAGAAATTGAGTCAGCGAGTGGTCCCCGCTAAGCAGCTAAGAGTCCGAAGTACGGCGGGGGAGGAGGGGGGTCGTCCCGGAGGCAGCAGCGGCCGGAGATAGCTGGTCAGCGGGCGCCGGTTAGAAAGTGTCCCCGGGGTGCAGGCGCGCTGCACTCGAGGCCGGCTCTATCCATCCAGCGGCGGCCGGGCCGGCGGGGCCCCGCGGGGGCTGCGGGTCGCACCCGCCGCTCGCACGTACGCGGCGCTCTGTCCCGCGGCCAACTGGGACGAGGCAGCGGGACGAGCAGCCGCCGCGGCCGCGCCCCGGTGCAGCGCAGCGCTCGAGGCCGGAGTTTGCGAGCGCGCTGATCGCCCTTTGCGTCAGTTTGGCGCCCGATGAAGTGTTACAAGCTCGCGGGGGCCGCGGGGTCGCCGCCGCGGCGGCCTGGCGGAACAGAGGGCGGCCGGCGGCGGCGCCTGCAGCGGCCCGCGGCACTGCACCGTGCCGTGATGTGATTTCGTCTAATTAGGAAATCGCGCGACGGGCATTCGCAACGGCGAGCAGCCCCGGCATGCGATTGGCCGGTGCATTCACGGGCTGCACCTTGCGGCACCTGCAGCCGCCCTGTGCAGCCGCCCTGCAGCGGCCCGCGGCCACCCGGACGCGGCGGCACGCCAGCCACGAGGCCGATGGCTCGCGGCCGCGCGCCGATTTTGAAAGATCGCCCGGCACACCACGCGACTGTGTACGGACTGCCCGGCGCGCGCCTCTGCACATCGTGGCGGCCTGACCGCCCTGCGGTAAGTGCACGCGGTCAGGTGTCGGGGCATTAGCATATTCGGAGGCCGCGTTGCCGCGCGCGGCGCAGGGCTTGTTTGTTGTCCGCCCCCGCGACACTTGAAGGAGACCCCCTCCGGGCCGGCGGCCGGCGGCTCCCGGACGTCGGCACGCACGGCCGCCGCACAATGACCGGATAGCCCTCCGGGCCCTCCGGGACCTCCAGGGGCCTCCGCGATGGCTGCTGGAGTCTCCAGGAGGCCGGGCTGAAGGCCTCTCCAGTGGCAACGACGACGACGCCGTTTCAAGACCCGGAAACACTTTCCACATTTTTCCTTTTCCCTCCACAATTAAAGGCACGCGGATATATACTCACTGGATGAGGGGGGCGGTTCGGCGAAGACACATCCAGCCACCAGCAGCAGCGCCAGCGCCGCAGAAGTCCGGGACTGCAAACAGTGAGGGCGTTAGTCTCGGTGGGGGCTGCGGGGGCTGCGGGGGCCGCGGGGAATCAGGTCCGGCCGCCCGGAGAGCAGTGGGCGCAGCGCACGGTGTTACACCGGCGGGGAACGAGCGGGGCGCCGAGAACAGCGTTCCACCTCTGACATTTCCTGTGCGACGCGTTTTCCGACATTATCTGGGCAGAGAGAGAGAGAGAGAGAGAGAAAGAGATAGAAAGAGAGAGAGAGAGAGCGTTGCGTTAAGTGCAAAGCCCTAGGAGAACCACGCACGGTACGTATACGGAGCGCTTTTCAGCTCACGAATGGTCCAGCAGTGCGGTGTAGCGTAGAGCGCCGACGCGCGCCTGTTAGAGATACGTGATTTCATCCGCCACGCTCGAATAGCCGATTTCAGAGACCCTAAAGGTGACCTTTCGCTCCGTGTGTGCGAGCGCGTGTGTGTGTCTGTGTGTGTGTGTAAGCAGCTCCGGCGGCTACGCCCAGACACCGGAACGAGCCCGGCCGTCGGGTCAGCGCCTTCCCTCTCTCTCTCACACACACACATGCGCGCGAGACGCAACCGGTCCCCCGCAGTTGAAAGCGAGAGTGGAAAGAAACGGGGCTTGTAAGAGAGGAGATACACACGCCCACCGATGCGCCGGTCCTGGCGGGGGCCCGGCGCTGCATGTTGTTGAGCGCGGCGCGGCGGCGAGGCGTTCCGCCCGGGCGGACGGCTCTATGGCCGGCGCCTGCTGTTGTGACACCTGCTAAGATGGAACAGGCGTCCCGGCGCGGCCAACACAATGCGAAGGGACGGCCGCTGCTGCCGCCGCCTTCTGAGGTCCGATCACGACGCGCCACGACGAGGACGGACAGCAATCAGCCGTCCTCGGCGAGGGCAAGAGGCGGCACTGCCGGACCCTCCCCCCGCGGGCCGCGGGTGACGGCGAGGTCCGGGGTTCTGAACGCGGCCGCGGCGGTCGGCAAAACGCGGATCGTCTTTTCTCACGGTGGCAGTGAGCGGGCCGGGGGGGGGGGGGGAGTAATCCGTTGTGTCGATGTCGTTGTCGTCGTGGCGGGGCGCCGCCGAGGCCCGGCAGTCACCAGGTCAAGTCGTCGTCGCACTCGTTGGACACGTCGAGGCGGTGGCGCAGAGTATCCATATTGCGCGGCGCAGCACAGCACTTCACTCACACACAACACGAACTTACCCGAGCCATGTTGTGTCCTGGTCGGTAGGCACAGACACACAGGATGTCTGGCCGGAGCGCGGGTCCCTTATATCCCCTGACCTTGCTCGGGGGTGCCGGCGGCGGCGGTGGCGGCGCGAGGCGGCCGCCCCTCCCGGACCGCTGCCGGGCGCCGGCGCCGCCCTCCCCTCCGCTGCCGAGCCCCCAACGGACGCACCAATGGCGAGGGGGCTCCTGGGGGGGGAGGGGCGGAGGCGCGGCACACCGTTCCTGGATCCTCCGGCCTGGAGTCCGCTGAGGGGAAAGTCCGGCAGGGAGCGGTGGGATGCAGCGGAGAGAGAGAGAGAGAGAGAGAGAGAGAGAGAGAGAGAGAGAGAGAGAGGACAGGAGAGGAGAGAGGAGAGGATCCGTGTGGGGAAAGGGGCAGGCGGGCATGACCGGGCAGGGCAGTGCAGGCAAGGGCCGGGGCCGGTCGGGGCACCGGGCTTACGTGACCAAGTGCACCGCACCATCAACTTGTTACTGAATCACCTGTTCAGGTGCCCGGAAATTACAAAGGTCTTCAAATTTCTAACAGTTTTTTTTCTTTTGCGTTATTTTGTGTTCTGTTTGGGTTTCGTCGATTGTGTAGTTGTCCACCGTACCCTATTTTGGCCTACCGAAAAACCGTGCCCGTCTACAATTTTTGATTTACTCTTGGGACACTTGCATTGTAAAAGTTTTTTCTTTACCTTGTTTTTAAAAAAATCCACTCCTAAATTTCGTTCAAGAATATTACATCAAAACATCGCCACAAAAAAATAATTATACTTCAGGCTTTAGGTGACGAAATATTCGTCATCACTATTTATTTTCTGATGGCAACATATTTTCTTATAGTGCTGTTGGGAACTACCCCGAGCTCCCATGACGACGCATGGGCACCTTGCCGGTTTCATGCAACCGTGCTGTCCTGTCACACGCCGTCGTGGCCCTCGCGCCCAGCCCCGCCCCGCCGGGGACGGCTGCGGAGCGACCAAAACAAAGTCTTGCCGCGCCTCGGGAAGCGCGACGTGATGCGCACGCCCCGGGGACACGCACGCGCGGTGCCACACGGCGCGCTGCCTTCACTTTGAACCACTGACCCAGTTCCGCGCACCTCGCGCTGCCGGCGACAAGTGCCGCAGGAAGGATGCTGCGGATCCGGCCGACAGCCTCCAGCCGCCGCTGCCGCTGCGCGCCGCCGTCGCCGTCGCCGTCGCCGCGGTGGTTTGACCCAAATGGTAATCATCATCGGCTTGCCTGCGTGATTGTGTGTCGGCGGCGGTGACGGGGACGCTGCGCGGGGCCGCCTCGCCGCGGGGCACGGCGTCGAGCCGGGGATCTGCAGCCGCGGGGCCCGCGCGGCCCCGTGGGGGCGGTCAGGAGGCCCCGCCGCCGCCTCGCCGCCGCCGGCCCGCGAGGACGCCAAGGTCAGAGAAAGACGAGCGGGGCGGGAAAAGTGACTTAACCCGTGCGGGCCGGCGGCAGGGCCCGACACGCACACACACACACACACACACACACACACACACACACCAGCACGCGTACGCACACGTGTTACGGCAGCGCCCATAACGCCGCACTCTACATTAATCCTCCTCGGCCGCGCCCGCCACGCCCCGCCACGCCCCGCCACGCCCCGCGCCGGTGCGTGTCTCGTTATTTGAAAGTGATTGTGTACCTGTGCCTGCCCATAACGCAGCACCTGCCTATAATGTAATCTCGTGGAAATGAAAGGAAAGGAAAAGTCGTGGCTGCGGCCGTACATCCTGCCTGCCGGACCGTCCCGGGCCGTCTGATACGGGAGCCCGGGGCCGACCCGCCACACTGTCTCACACTTCCCGCACGACTAAAAAAAACTCTGTACGAATCTATTTTATTTTCTATTAAAAATTTCCGTTAGCATTTCATTTGTTCATGATGCGGAGCATTTCACAGCATTGTGGTGTGTGAGCTAATTTTTTTGTGTGTTGCAGTTCATTTTCAAATATCACTTTTCGGATAAAATTTCATATTTCTTAAAAATGTCTAGAAACTTACAGAGCGGCAAGGCCGCGTCGCAACGGTAGAAACAATAAATCCGCCTCCTTATACGGCCCTCCAGCTGTGTCATTGTTTTATGTTTATTGCCGTTTCGGCGGCCCCCCGAGCAGCTTTGATTTCTCCGATAGTGCGGGGTCGTGTCGATGACAGTGTAGGGTGCCTTGTCCAGCGCCGGGACAGGCCCGCCAGGCCCCGCGCCGCCGCCGCCGCCGCTGCCGCACCGGCCCGGGCTGTAAACCATCCAATTTAGAAATTTCTCCGAAGGGCAAAAGTTCAGGAGGCGGGCGCCGGCCGGCCGGTATGATCCTCGTTATCGCGGCCCGCTCCCTTCTCTCATTACCGCGGGGCCCGAACCGGAAAAGGACTCGGGCCGCGGCGTAATCGGTGCATCCGCCGCGCGCCCCGGAAGACGCTTTACCCCGCGGAGGGGCGCCACGCACAGCGCAGTCGTTGTCGGAACAATATTCTGTGGCCGCACAGCCTCGCTGTACCGGCCCGGCACGGCGGCGAGCGCCTGCGAGCCCCGGGGTAGGCCGGCCCGCACGACACCCGTGCGCGCGCCAGCCGCGCGGTGGCCGACCCAGCAGGCGCCCTCCGTGCCGTCAGAACGGAGGGCTCCTCTCTACGCGGTCCCGTCTCTGTCAGCGGCCGTGGCATACGGCAGCAGCACCGGCCGTCCCGCAGGTCCCGCAGGTCCCCCGGCAGGACCACAAAAATAAGCCGGCGAAGGTGAGGGTCAGCAGTGAGTGCTCTTCACATGGCAGGCCTCCCGTCCTCATCTCGTGCGGCCGGGGAGGGCCTTGGGCGGTGAGGGCGCGTAAGTGTTGCGCCGGAGTCGTGAGGACCTCAGCCTGCGGCGGCGCGGCGCCCCGCGGTGCGGGCCGCGCACAATAACGCCACGTGCAGGCTGACCCGCCGATCTGCAGCTCCGGAGGCCCGGAGGCCCGGAGGTGCCCCGGAGACGCTCTGCTGCCGCCGCCGCTGCCGCTGCCCTCGGCGGCCCTCCGCTGATTACCGACCTAGACCCGGGGCTTCGCCGCCCCCGCCGCCCCCGCCCGCCCCGCAGCAGCCCGGCAGTGCCAAGGTGAAGGTGGCGGGCCGTCGGCAAACGCCGCCACGGCACACAGCGCACGGCACAGCGTCGCCGCTGGAAATTAAAAGGCAGTCATCCCAGCCAGCCATCTGTCTTCCCCGCGAGCAGCGAGTGACGCAACGCACGTGTCCACGCGGCTATGGTAAGTAGTGCTCATTAGAAAGCCCCCGCCAGGGGAGCGGGGTTCACCCGCGTCCCGCGGGGTCACCGGTGCCCAAATATCGTTGTTGATTGCCGGCGCTGCGGCTTTTGTAATCGGCGGCGTGTGGGGGCGCGGCGAGGACGCGGCGGTGACCGGTGCCGTCCGACCACACGCCGGCCGTGCCCACCGCCGTCAGGCCGGCGCACGGGAGCGCACCGCATCGCGGGTCCGGCCGAAGAAAAAGTAACCCGGCCGAAATATGATGTCACGGGAACGGGGAAAAAATGTCGGCGAGTCTTGCCGAGGCTGCGAGTCAGCCGCCGTCCGCCACTACTCGTGCGGACTAGCGGGCCCGCCGCCGGAGTCCGGCCGGCCGGCCGCGGGAACAAGCAGCGCGCGCCGCCGCCGCCGCCACCGCCGCCGCCGTCGCCACCGCCACCGCCACCGCCGCCGCCGCCGCTTTGCTGACGCTTTGTCCCTCCCCGCTGTGCCGTTCTGTGCACTCTCTGACAGTGACGAAACAGGTGGGATGCAGCGTGCTGCAGAGTGCACTCGCCCGAGTAATTTTGTCGGTGCTTCTAAGAGGGAAATAAAGGGGGAGGAGGGGGGCAACAGCATCCCTTTACGTCACCGCCTTCTGTGTGTGTGTGTGTGTGTGTGTGTGTGTGTGTGTTTGTTTGTTGGCAAGGTCAGCCCCTCTTTCTGCACCCCGAGTGAAATAGATTCTTACAAGACGGCGGCGGTGGCGGTGGCGGTGGACAGGAAGGCAAATAGCTCGGGGGCCCGACGCCGCCGGCTTGATGCCGGCTTGACGTGTTAATCAGCCTCTCGGCATCGCGAGACGCGGACCGACGGGCTGCCGCCGCTATCTGCGAGAGTGGATTCGAATGCGTGTAAAAGGCGGCGATGTGCCCCGCCGCCAAACGAGCGCGGCGAGGAGAATAAAACCCGCCGCCACAGCCGCCGCTTCGTCGTAATGTCGCGCAACGGAGAAATCTATGAGAGCGTTTTGGCTGCGAGGCAGGCGGTGGTGGCGGTGGTGGCGGCAGTGCTTTGCCACCCCGCTGCGCCCCCGGCGGCGGGAGGAAACCGGAGTCCGGAGGAGGTCCGGGTCACCTGCTGGTGGTACGGCCGAACCTGTACATCTAATCTCCCTGTCTCTCTCTGTCTCTCTCTCTCTCTCTCTCGTGTGTGTGTGTGTGTGCCTGAATGGACGACTGCGACGGCCCTACCCGATGGGTATGCGATGTACGGTCGGCGGGCTGGCGCCGCGCGGCTGTCGGCGTGCCGCCCCGCGCACGTGCTCGCGAGGACGCGCTCCGGAATACAGCGTCGCTTGCGAAAGTGGGCCGTCGGCAGCCCTGCTGGCCCGGCCAGCCCCCGTGTTGTCGCGTGCGTAGTTTATTGGGTCCCAGAGCCGCACGCGTTTGCCAAAAAAAAGAACAGGCGGGTGTGGCGAGGCTTGGCTGCACTAGGAGGAGGAGGAGGAGGAGCGCTGGAGCAGCTGGAGCCGCGCTGGAGCCGCCCGGGTCGGACCCTCGCGGTCCCAGGGGCTTCGCTCGCCACATTCGGCCGGACTATGGTTCGCATGTTTGAGAGGTCTCTGTGTGCCGAGGCTGGGAACCCGATTATTGTCTCCCGAGAGCGCAACGCCTGAAGGCACACAGCGAGGTGAGAAAATCGCACTCGCAGTACAAACGCATGGCAACATGCATGATCGTAAAGACGCCATAAAACTACTTATCGCTCCAAACACGCTACGCGCCGCCGGCCGCCGGGCCTGTCGCAGTGTGGCGCGAGTTTGCGAAAGGATTTCGTGCCGCACACGTACAGAACACAACACGGGTGCGAACAGCGGTCCTCCGGCACGCGCGGCCGGCACGCGGCACGCAGCACGCGGCACGCAGCAGGACACGCGCTTCCTCGCGAGAAAAGGAGGAACCATCTCCACCCGAAAACACGCAGACGCAGGGGGGGAAAGGATCCCGTCAGCCGCGATATTTGAAGTCGCGTTCTGCTGTCCGTCTGAAAATATTTTCAACAGTTTCACGTTCTATAATGGTTGGTACAATCGCAATTAAAAGATATAGGAATGATCGTACAGCAAAATTCTGCGACGTTAATTGGAAGCATTAATGCATTTCTTTATCGGTGAAAATGAATCGCAGAGCATTGCAATATTACTAAGCCGAGCCGGCTTACATCAGCAACGAGGCTGCATAACATTATACAGAGGGCTGAGCCGACCGCCTAGAAGCCGCAGAGGCGCCGGAATTCGGAAAGAGGAAGACGGATAGTCGTCTTAAGACGAGCGAGAACGGAAGGAGCTAGAGGTTGAGGAGAAGGAGCAAGAGGAAGTGCGTGTGTGTGTCTGAGAGAGAGAGAGAGAGAGAGAGAGACAGAGACAGAGAGTGAAGGGGCGAGAGGGTGAACGCATTTAGTGGAGATTGCATTTGTCTCCGAGTGCGTTGGGCCGGGGTTCGTGTCGGTGACCGGGTCACGACTGCCGGGGGCCGGGCCTACCGATCCGCCGCGCCGTCAGAGTGACAAGCAGCACCACGGCGCCGACGGCGGCCGACGGCGGCCCGTGCCGCGGATGTGATGGGCGGCCGGCATGCGGCAGCGGCAGCGGACCCGGCGGCAGCACATCAACTTTCTCGTCGTCGTGGTGCCGGTCCATCAGGCCGCCCGCGGGGTGACTCCCCCGGAGCGGCGCCGCCGCCGCCGCCGCCGATACCCCGCGCGGCGGCGGCGGCCGTGTCCGCGGCGACGTCGTCGTCGGCGACGTGACACATGCGACACGTAACCGGCCGTCACTTTTCAGGAAAAATGTCGGCAGTCATAATGGAGGGGTCTGCAACGCTGGCGCGGCGCGGCGCGGCCGGGCCCCCCTGCGATCGTGTCTTTTGAGGACTGGCCGCGGCGCGCCGCCACTTTCCAGCGCTGCGCTCGCATACGAGATGCACGTCGCCGTCGCCGTCCGTCGCCACCACCGCGATCCTGCTGCGCCCCAAGTGGCGACACGTCCGCGTCGACGGGGAAGGATCGGCGGACACCGCCCCATTCGAATAGGACGTTTTTCGCCCGCTCGGACTTCAGTTCCGGGGGCCCTGTGCGCGCTGCTTGTTAGAGTGCGATAAGAGCCGCGTTGACTTTGCGAAAAATGGGGGGGCCTCGCGGGGAAGGAGTGGCCGTTGCCTAACTGCCGCTGATTCCCTCCGTTCTTCCCGTTTCCCGTTCTGCTCCCACTTCTTCCTGTTCCTTCCCCTCCTCCCCTCGTTTTTCTCCCCGGCCGTGCGCGAGATAAATGCTCTCGTATTCACGAATTTCACAAAGATGGGCGGCACGCGAACGCATATCATTAGGCGCGTTTCGAAATGTAACGCCCCGCCCCCCAGTCAAACCATACTGTAATCGTGTCAGTCCGGGACACGGACAGCAGGTTCGGGGGGACTGGAGGACGTCCTGGAGGTCCTGGGGGCCCTGGAGGCTCTGTGGAGGTGGGGCTCTCGCGGGCGGAGGCGCCTTTAAAAGAGTGCACACGTCTCGACGGAACAGTGGTTCGCCTTGTGTTTTGAAGAAGCCTCCACGCAACCGTATCGCCCGACCGCGGGGCGTGCGTCGATGTGCCTCACTGTAAAACTTGATCACCGGCGCCGGAACCGCCTGGCCGCGCCGCACGCAAAGGGCAGGCCGTTTCGGCACACAATGACAGCGCACGCGGCGCGCGCCGGCACTCTGCGGGTGGCCGCCGGGCGCTGCTCGTCAAACCACCGCCGCCCTGACGCAGCTGCCGCCCGGCCGCAGCCGGACCGCCGCGGCCCAAGGCTCCGCTCGGCTCCGCACTTGCTGCTGCTGCCGCCGCTGCTCGTCGTGGGTCGTTCGGCTCATCTCTGGATGTGAGAGGGGCCCGGGCTGCAGGGGGCCCGCGGGGCGCTGCCCTGCCCTGGCCGCCCGGGCCGCGCGGAAGCAATAAAGGATCCGGAGCCCTCCCGGAGGCCGCCCGGATCGACCGGGCCGCGCGCTCCGTGCCGCTATGAGCTTATCCTTCGGGCGCGCACACACACACATACGCATACGCACACAGAGTCAACGATAAGTGCTCACCGGGGAAACGACAGTCCAATGGGAAATCAGTTCTCTTATGCAAGCGTCCGGCTTCGTGCACCGAGCTACTGGACAAAAGCACACCGGTGTTAAAAAATTTCGCCTCCCTGTGACACTGACCTCATTACCCAACTTTTTTTTACATAAATAGCTCGCTCCTCAAATTGTTTAAAGCATACGACGGGGCACGCCGCCGGAGATGAGTGCGGGCGTGGGCCGCAGGGCCGCAGGGCGCGGCGGGGGGTCTGACGCGGCCTGACGTAACGGGAGCATCTCCGGCGGCGCGCCGTCCGGAAGCTCCGCTCCGCAGCGACGCGGCCCGGCGCTGCGTGCCCCGGCGAGCGGCGCCGTTTAATGGCCAGCGCCATCGCCGCGTTATCACAGTCTTACGCGGGATCGAAGTGTGTGCGGGGCGCGCGCACGCGGCTCTGACAGGGGCCGCCGCCCGGGAGGAGAGGCGGGCCGAGACCAGGCGGCAGGCAACACCATCGCCCCGGCTGGGATGTGCGGCACCGGCCATCGTTACAGCGCCGCACGGCCCAACTCAAAACGGACAGAAGAAAGACAATGCGAAAGAAAACCGGGGCCACAGGCTCTGCTGATAACGTATGTCGGTCTGTGGGGACACCGCCGCCAGTGACGTGTGCCGGCCGCTGCGCTGCGCTGCATCTCGCGGTTTGATTTACGCCGCCCATTCATCCGCGAGCAGCCGAGCGTTGGCGGCGGCGGGTTACATGCGGCCCGCGTCACAGCCACATCGCGCCCTCATCACGACGCGGGCTGAATGAGAAGCGGCCCGCGTCTCCCCGTGTCGAAAAAACCCGCGTCACGGCGAGACTCCCGCAGCGGCAGGGCGGCGGCAGGGCGGCGGGGCCGGGCCGCTGTAGCGCGAGCTCACACGCAGGGCACGTATGTTTTTTCACGTATTGTTTACGTAAGGCCGATTCTGAATAGCGCCCCGAAAGGGATCGCGTCCCCGCAATCGGACCAGGAACGAGTGCAGCACAGCGGCGGCGGCGTTGGGGCCCATGACGCAGTGTTGACGTGCTCCGGGCAGCGCGGCGGCGGCGGCACTGCGATGGAGGAAGGTGAGGGTGAGGTGCGCGCGCCGCGTTTACGAGTGCCGCCGCACTGTAAATCAAACTCGGCGGCCCGCGGCGCGCGGCGGAGCAGGCGGAGCGGGCGGGGCCCTGCGCGGCTCCGAGGCGCCCGGTGCGGCCGCGCGGGCTGCCGGGCAGCGGTGGACAAGTTAGGCTAGGCCCGGCCCGGCCGGCCCGCGGAGCGTAATACATTAACGGGTCGGGGGTCGCGATGAGACACTCCATTAGTTTCCCGCCGTGTCGCCGCGGATCATCCGAAGGCGTTGGTGGCCGGGTTGCGCAAACGAGACTTTCCTGTTTGTTGCAAAATGCGGCGGCGGCGGCGGTGCGCGCGTTTTGCAGAATGGCGTTTCTGCGTTGTTGTTTGTTGCGCGTCCGTGACACACCTCCGCCTCCGCCCTCGCCTGCCTCCTCGCCCTCGCCGCACCCTTTGGCCGGCGGCCTCCCGGGACCCGACCCGCCGGGACCCGCCGGGGACCCCCGCTGGCAAATTCTTTAATTCCCTGCCGTCCGGTCTCGGCCCCGGCTCCTCCCGGTCCGGCGAACTGCGTGTCCTCGCGGCGCTGCAACGGCGTGCGTGCGTGTGTGTGTGTGTGTGCGGGAGGGACGGACAAAGTCTCCCACAAAGGGAGTGACAGAGAGGGAGGCAGCGAGGCATGACCGCCGGAGGACGTGTCGGGTGCAGCATCGGGGCGGGCGGCCGGCAGGCTGGGCCGGGCCCTCGGCCGGGGCCATGACGCACCCCCGCCGTGGGCCCCGCGTCGGGCCGCGTTGCCAAACCCCTGGCCGCCTGTCACTGCCCGGCTGCGGCTGCGGCCCCGCCCGCCCGGCAGCGCAGCGCCTCCCCGCAGCACGCTGCCGGGGCCCGGGGCCCAGGGCCCGGGGCTCCCCACGCATGCCTCGCGGCCAGTCATGCAGCCCGCGGTGCCGTAACAGCGGCCGGATAGTGCACGCCGCCCGTCATTAAAACCATTTACTCGCGCGTGTCACGCTAGCAGAGATGCCGAATAACGTTGCGACTCCTGAAACGAAAGCGGCTCCTCCCAGCAGCGGCAGCGGCAGCGGACCGGGGCGGCCATCGGAGGGGCACAATCCCTCGAATTATTTCCTTCGACGATGTCGTCGTTGCATATTTCACTCTCTCTCTCTCTCTCTCTCTCTCTCTCTCTCTTTCACTCTCACTCTCTTGTCCGGCCCACCCGTGCAAGTGAGAGAGACGCCACGAGAGGATGAGTGAAGCGAGATGGAGGACAGGTGCGGGGACACCACGATGCGGGCGACGGCTCGGAATCTTGTTCCCCAAACGGAGAGAGAGAGAGAGCGAGAGAGAGAGAGATGCCGGAGGCAGTCACGATGAGCCGCCGGATAGAGGGGGCGGTGGGGGTGATAAAGGTGTAAGGGCAAGAAGACGACGACGAAGAAGCAGGGCTTTAATACGCCGCGCGGAGAGAAATCACGCGTGATGAGGAGAGGAGGCCCGCGCTGTAAATCAACAAGGAAAAGCCTTCAGGAGGGGGAGTGCAGTGGAGGCGCACCCGGCGCGCGTGCCGCCGAACACCGGCTGCTGCTGCGCTCTGACGGGGCCCTCCGGCCGGCCGGCCACCCGGCGTGCGGCGCTAAACGCTCGGCGTCCGCGTCCTCTCATCTCCTCTCATCTCCTCCGGGGCCTCCGGGAGGGAGGGACGGGGAGGCGGTCCGCGCACGGCCGTGCCGTGTCGCCTCGTTTGGCAAGACGGGCGGCAGCGGCGGCGGCGCTGGGTCGCTGGGGTCGGGACGCGCGTCGCCCTCCGGCCCCTTGGCGGCCTGTGGCGGCCCGTGGCCTTGCGGGCTCGCTTTCCCCCAGCGCACCGGAGGGCCGCAGGGGCGACGCTGCTGACCTGCGGGCGGGGCGCGGCGCGATATGCCGCGATGCCGCGATGCCGCTGCGGCGCCGCTGCAGGTGGGAGGCGGCGGTCACGGCGGTGCAGCGCGGCGGGCCGCCGCGCCGCGGGACCAGCGGGGACAGGACCGGGCCCGACGGCATTCCGGCCGGCCGCGTGTGCGCGCCAGTGAAATAACCCCGACCCTCGCCTCCAGAGGTCCGGGAGGCGCCGGGGCGACACCGCGCCGGGCGTGAGGGCGGCCGCGGCCACCGACACAGCAACGCCTTGGGGCCTCGGGGCGGACCTCCAGGGCCGCACTGCACATCGACAACCTTGTTGTGAGCGAATGATGCCGCAGGGGCTGCTGCCTTCTTCCTACTCCTCCGCCTTTGTTTCTCTCACTCTCTTTCTCTCGCTCTCTCATCCTTTCTCTCCTCCTTCCGGCAGCATTGCCGAATACCGCATCTGCCGCCCTGCCGGCGGACACGCAACGTGATACGGCGGCGCGGGAAGGGGCGGAGGCAGAGAGGGGGTGGGGGGAGCATGACTGGGGCCGCGGCGTGACAAGTATGACGGATCAGGGGCAGAGTGTTGCGGCGTCATGGGAAGGGCTTACGGAGAGAGAGAGAGAGAGAGAGAGAGAGAGAGAGAGAGAGAGAGTCGAGGAAGAGGCGGGCCAGGAGTGCGAGTGCTGTAGGGGCGCCTGTGATGTCCGAGGTAGGCAGCCCCGCCGCGCAGGAGCGCACACCGCTGCCTACCTGCCGGGCGGCCCGGTTGGAGGCGGGAGTGGGTAGGCCCGCTCCGCCCGCACCGCACAGCGCCGCGAGGTATGCGTCGCCGGGTGGTGTAACTCCGCGCCGCCGTCCGGCCCCGCCCGCAGAGCATGAGTGCCGAATTTCGTTTTAATTTGCTTCCCGCCCCGCCGGCCAGCGCCAGTCCATTAAAACGAGTGCTTGTCTAGCGGCAGCGTCAGGAGTGCCCCCGCGGCAAGGGACACGTCGTCCCCGCCCGGCACGGCCCGGCCGTCACGGGCTTGTCTGCGCCGGCCGCAGGGGGGCGCGGCTCAGCCGCCTCCGCCCCGCTGTGTTGCGTCACAATACACCTGCCAATAACCGATGACGCACTATCTCGCCAAAATCAGAGGACGGCGGCGTTACAGCACGAGATTCACACGCCGTGTAGTTTGGGGCCCGGGGGCCGAGCGGGAGGCGATGCCCGGCGGGCGGCCAGCCGCGGCCCGGCGACTCGCCAAACTCCAGTAATTCCGCGCGAACGGTGAGGGTAACCCCGGAGCCCCCCGCGGCGCAGCCACTAAAACCACAGCCCGGCAGTCGGCAGTCGGTCGGCCCGATCGCTGCTGGAGTCGGTGTCGATGCATTTTTCGCGCTCACACCTCCGCGGTTGTTGGCGGTTGCGCCAGCAGCGGCCCCGCGGCGGGACGGGCGACGCTCCCGCGGCCCCCACCTGCCGTAAGGGCCGGCGCGGGTTAAGCGCGGCGGCCGCAGGGAGCGCCGCGGAATATGGATGGCGGCCCGCAAAATCAGCACGGCGCAGCGAGCCGGCGGAGCGTGGAGAAGGGAAATACAACAAAAGAGCGGAGACTGCGCGGCAACGAGGAGCGGCCGCCATGCTAGTGCCGGCCAGTTATGCCGCGCCGCATTATTGGCACTCTGTGTTTTGCGGGCAGTAAACCTGCCCTGGCCCTTTGTCCCGCCACGGGCTTTACATAAGGTGACCTCAGGCAGGGATCGCACGCGGCACGCGGCACGCAGCACGCGGCACGCGGCACGAGGTGTCGGGTGGCGCCGCGCGGAAGAACCGCCGGGCGGACCGCGCGCAAAGCCATAACGGCCCGCGTAGGCTTCGAGAGGATCGCGTTGCAGAGCCGAAGCTTTCTCCATTAAAATGACGCACTGCCTCGAACTGGCCTGGGGCAAAGGGGCTAAAAAAAAGTCAAGCAACTTATTTTTTATAACACAACGGGCTGCTGAACTCGCACCGCCGCCGCCGTGCCCGGAGCAAAATCTTACGCGTATAAGGACCTCGAACCCGCGGGGACGGGGGTTATAGGCCTACCGCGCTACAGTGGATCGCTGCCGTTGGTGCATCTCATGGGGTCCTCTCCGCACGCAGGACTGCGCAGACAGCCATGCCGCTGTCATGCTAGAATGTAATATGTTACTACCTGTCCTCCAGTCCGAGTCACAAGACAATATCGAAGAAGCGGAAATTTACTGAGGTGTGATTGGAGGATGGCTGAACTAACAAGCGTGCACTATACAGAAAGTGATGATGCTAGCCTGCTATGGCTCCTGCCAGTGTCCATCACCTCATCGTCCCCCGCCACCCCACTCGAAACACAACGAAGCAGAGAATCAACCTAGTGCACGGAGTGGCTGGATGGCGCGTGGCGCGGAGTATCTACGCTGGAGCGGCGTAGAGCGGGCTGCGGCTATACCCCGCGCCGACTCTCAGCCGGACGTCGGTACCCCCGCGCTGCGGCACTGCGGAGGCCGCCAGATGGTGCTGGAGTCTCCAGGCGCTCGGCGGGGCGAGGCACGGCGCGGGCACGGCCGGGGCACGGCCGGGGCACCGCCTGGGCGAGGGTTGCGTCTCCGTGCTTGCCTAATGTGGCTGCCCCTCCCCTGGTCGGGGCAGGGCAGGGGGTGGGCCAGCCCGCGCGCCCCCGCCGGTGGGGGGGGGGGGGGAGGGGAGGTTCTGCTAGGGCACCGGAGGGTTTTGAAGGGTTGCGGAGGGGTGGGGGAGCGGCAGGTCCGGCCGGGTCACCCGGGGGTACTGCTGTGGCAATTAAAGGCAGCTCGCGGCCCGCGGGAGTCCGCGGGGCCGGATACGGTAACGGGTTCGAGCACCGGCGGGTATGTGGCTCGCGGCCCGCTCCCCGCCGCGCAACTCAGCTATTGAACTTGGCCTGACAGTTACTGTGTGGTGTGCCCGAGGGTGTGCCGACAAGGAGAGACAGCAGGAAAGAGGTCGGAGGTAAATCAATGTGCGGGGAGCGTGGCGCGACCCCGAGCAGTGTGACGCGGCGCTGCAGGCGTCGCCAGCAGGCGTCGGGGCGGCCGGGCGGCCGGGGCAGTACGGGAACACCGTCCCCGGGGTGGGCGCAGGCCCTCCCCCCGCCGACCGAAAGCATCACCACCAGCTCGGAAACTGACCGATAAATTTCATAGCATGCCCGCGCCAACAAGCATGCCAGCCTGCCAGGCCCTCGATGGCAAATTAAGCGGATGGCGCCGCAGTGCGCGTGGCGGGGGCCGGGCCGGCTGCCTCCGGGTGCCAGTGACCGTAAGGGGCGGGCGGCGCTCGGCGGCGTAGCTCGGCGGGGTCCTTGGACCGCAGCCATCGCCTCTGCAGACAGCCACCGGCCTCCCCCTCCCCCGGCTCGGGCCGACTCCAGCCCTCCTCGTCCGGGGATTTCTGGCACAGGATCCCGTCCCAATGATGCTGGACCTCGGCCGAGACACGCCCGCCCCGGCCCGATCTGGTACCATCCGCTCCTAGTGGCGCCGCGCCGGGGCCGCCGGGGCCCATGGCCGGGGCTCATGGCCGTGGCCGGCGCAGGCCTCGAAGGGCGGCAGACGCCGGCCTGGCGCCGCGGCAGCGTCCAATCACATGCGCCCCAGCTGAATATCGTGGAGATGAGATTTTTTTCCCCCGTCGTGGCCTTCGCTCGCGCACGCCTCCTCGCAGCGCCGCGCCAACGCTGGAAACTCTTCTACGGCGTATTTATTCGTTGCTCTTAATCACGGAGAGGCCCTTGGCTCACGTACGGAGCAAACTCCGATCCGCCCTCAAAGAGTGTACTTGTCCGGCCCTTGGCGCTAACTGAGACCCCTCGGGAGGGAGGGCGGCCCCTTTAAAGCCCGGCCGGCTTGGAGTGCACACGGTCCTCGCCCCTCCCGCCGGGAATAGTCGGGCACAGCTAGCTCTGTCTCTCTCTCGGCCGTTGCGCCGGACGTCGGGGCTATTCGAACGCCAAAGACGCCGTTCCACGGAGGATCTTCCTCTCCCTCTCTATCCCTGTCTCTGTCTCTCTCTCTCTCTCGCTCGCTCGTCCTCTCCGAAAGAAGCTCGCTGAGAGGCCCACCATCCGGACTTTCGGCTGGGAAATCGTTCCATTAAATTTTCCGTAGTGGCCGCAGTGAAGACGCGGCCCACCCCGAGCGGAGGCCGCCCCCGCCGCCTCGCCACCCCCGCCACCCCCGCAGCACAAGCTGCCCTCGCCTAGCCGCCCGGATCCTCGGCACGTCCTCCGCACCAACACCACGGCGTGCATGTCTTCCGGCACTCCGCGAGCCCCGGACGGCCCCGGACGGCCCCGGCCTGCGTCCGGTCCCGGCAGCCGCCGTGAAGGTAGGCAGCCGCGCGAGGCCCGCGCACGCGTGCGCTGCGGCGGCCTGCCCTCCCACCGCCCCCCCGCCTCCCCCGGCGCAGTCAGGCATCGAATGGCAAAAAAGCCTCCTGGAAGAAGGCCCCTTTCTCGCTGCCCCCACTGAAACAACGTCGCGCAGTTTTGAAGACGACCCTCGCCCCACAACACCGCAGGCCACGCCTGGTCCGCATGTGGGACGCGAAGGATCGCCTCCTCTCTGCCGTCCGCCTCCCCCCTCCCCTTGTGCACAAACGTTATCCTAGTCGTGGCGTGCGGCGGCGGCAGCAGCAGCGGCGGCAGCAGCCGTTCCCGCGCGCGAAAAGATAAGTCCGCTGGGCGGCATCAATCACTTGGGGCAGCGGTCGGCATCGGCGATCACAATTTTATCGGGAGGATATGAGAGAGAGGGGGCGAGAGAGCGGGAGAGAGAGTAAGAGAGAGGGAGGGAAAGAGAGAGAGAGAGAGAGAGAAAGAGGGAGTAGGGGGGGGGGATAGAGGGGAGGAGGCACCACAAAAAAAATAAACGAGAAAGAGGAGAACAAGGGCCGGGGTGGCTGAGGCGGGCAGTGCGTTTGCGGGCGACACAAAAGAGGGGGCGAGCGAACGTGGGCGGCCAGCAGCGGGGGAGGAAGTGCGGAGGATGAGGGAGGTGGGGGGGGGGCATTTTATCATTTTCATCGTAAACTACTGCAGCAGCAGTAATGTCGGCCCCCGCCTCGCGTTTTTACGTCCGACCCCCCCGGCTGTGCTCGGCTGCTTCCAGGAAGGCCCCCTCCCCCTCCCTCCTCCCCCGGCTCACGCCGCCGCCGCGCTGCCAGCCCCGCCGCTTCCGGTTCGCAGCTCCGCCGCGCGTCTTCGCACTCGTCCGCGGGCCGCATCTCTCCTCGCATTCGTCCGCCGCGATTAATGTTTGTCCTGCCGGAAGGGGGGCGCGCGGCGGTGACGGCAGAGCAGGCCGTCAGGCAGCCTCGCGGCGCGGGCGGTGCGAGCCGCCTGCTCCACTCCCCTCCGCATTCCCAACATTACTTTCTGTGCGGGGCTGATAATAAGGGGCCGCAGTCCGCAGCGCGAATGAGATTCTCCACCAATGCAGCCCACCACACCGCGGAGAGGGCCTGCCCCTCAATTACTACACAGACACTCTCTCTCTCTCTCTCTCTCTCTCTCTCTCTCTCTTTCTCTCCCTATGTGAGTCTCTCTCTATCTCTCTCCCTCCCTACCGCTCACTCACTCCTCCCCGGAGCAGCGCCTGCCTGCCTCGGTGACCCAGTCCCACCCCTATTCCATCATAACATCAGCCCCGCCACCCCGGCGGGATTCACACACAAGTTTTCGCGCCCAGCCGCGCCGCGCCGCGCCGCCCTGCCGAGGGTTTCACGCGGAGTCCGGGGCCCGCCTCTCCTGCCATTCGGCAACCGTGCGATGCGCAATAAAAGTGTCAAAATTAATCAGGGGGATGCAGAAAGAGGCGCACAGCCGGCGCGGCCCGCAGCTACCCCGCTCACCCCCCCCCCCCCCTCGCCATTTGCCAGGATATCCCAGGATGTCCCAGGATATCCCAGGATAATCGAGAAAGGGAGAGAAGGGATGGGAGGGTTGGGGCGTTGCGGGGTGGATCAGGCGTGGGGATTTGGTAGTGGGGGCGCTCTGGCGCCAACAAAGCGGTGGCGGGGTGCCGTGCGGTGCCGCCGTCTGGGGCGAGGCCGGCCGGGTCCTGGCGGGTCCTGGCGGGTCCTGGCGGGTCCTGGCGGGGCCTGGCGGGTCCTGGCGGGTCCGGGGGGTGTGATTTGGTGATGAGGCTGCGTCTAATGAGCCGAACGGCGTGCACCGGGAGAGCACTCGAGGGCGGCTCGGCGGCGGCGGGAGCCTCGGCGCGGTGGATCCTGCCGAGGTTTCGCTCACCCGCCGTGCGGGTGCGGCGCTGATGCGTCCGCCAGCCGCAGTCGTAACGCACGAGTTTATTTATTTTTGCTCGTTGAGCGTATTTATGTAATGTTCAGTGCGCGTAGGTCGGTTCGTCTTCCGAATGCGAACCGTAATTTGACCTGAAATTCGCGTCTGTTGGATGTAGGCAACGCGGTGAGCAACGCGTGTCGGGCGGGTTGGCCTACCACGACAGCCACTCGGCGTCGCTGCTTGCGGCCGAGAGTTTGGTGGTGTTTCAGCGGGCGACGCCTTTGCGTGCGCGGCCGCGGGGTACGTGCCCCCGGCGGGGTCCGGGGTCCCCCGGCGGGGCCGGCCCGGCTTATTACTGGCCAGACCTGTCGCTGACGCGTCGCGGACCACGGCACCGCGCCGCCGCGCCGCCAATCCCATCCCACCCTCCAATCCCCACACGGTCCGCCCACGCCCCCCCCCCCGCTGCGCCGCCCCCGCCACCCCCCGCTGCCAGAGCTGCCTCCCACCCTCCTCGGGGGGCCCGGGGGGCCCGGGGGCCCGTGCCGTACTGTATCGATCAGCCGGCCCTCCCCTCCGCACCCCGCCCCTCCAGCGGAGACACGTCTCACTGGGGCAGGGGGTGGGGTGGCCTACTGAGGGGCGGTGGGGGCATACCCCGGCCCTGGGCTGCCCGGGGCCCTGGGGCGGGCACGCGGGTGGACAGACCCCGGTTCACCTCCCGCGCAAGACACTCGGCGGCTCTGCGGGGCTGACATGAGCTCTGCGGCCCGCGGCTGAGCTTTGCCCGAGGCCCCCGCCGCCCCCGAGGTCGTCAACCATTCAAAGAAACCCTCCCGCCCCGCGGCGGTGCGGACCATACCCCGCTCCCGCCGCCCGGTCCTCGTGTCAGTGTCGATGGAACCTGACAGGAGCTACTGGAGACGGTGTCCACCAAACTGCGTGACAATACCCCTCCACCGCCCAATAAATAAATAAATAAATGGACTATACCTTAAGTCTGGAGTTATGAGCGCGCTTACAGGATTTGTTAGCTTACCCAGGCTGCACAGTGTATACTGTTGAGTCAAGGAAATATAAGCCACCACTTGGCGTCTTGGCGCGTGCACTTGCCGTGTTGTAGGTCTTCTCCTGTAAGGCTTCGGAGGCCCACCCTTCAGCCGCGCTTGCAAACCAAGGGAGATAAATGTTTGGGCAAGAAGAAACACAACGTTGGAAACACTCTGAATCATTTCTTTCTTTAATTTTAACAACAGATCAAAGGAAAGACAGTTTTACATCCGGGTATCAAATTTACAACAAGAGTCCTTGTTAACTTTAGTAATTGGCATCACGCGTTGCGAAACAGCAGCAGCAAAGCCTCACCTTCATGACAAGTAACAACATATAACAACAACAATAAAACGCTCTTTTTCTTTATTTATTGCACGCACTCAAGTCTGGCCCCTGGGTGACCACCCAAGTGGCCCCAGACAGATTTAAGGAATAAGTCGCAGCGTTTTAAGGCACATGTTTCCATTTTGAATTCGATATACCTATCTTCTGATACCGTCGTCAAACGAAAGATATTCTAAACCGATGGTTAGATCGTACAGTTTTTTATTCGACAGGTAAAAGCATAGTATCCTCTTCAGCGATTAGTATTAAGTCGATAATTTCTACTTTATTTGAAAACTCTACACAACGTCAACAGTGTAACGTTGTGCCTGAGACTAACTAAGAACAAAATCTTGCTAAACCAACGACCCGGAAAATCTGAGAGGAGCGCTCGCCTTCAAGGTGGTTTTCACGTTTGCGAGCAGCAGAAGCATGTAGTTAAACACCATTGAGAAACAACCGCATTTGGCTATGATACCAGCAGAAAGCAAAATGTGCCTAGGACTGCCAGCTTTTTTCTAAACTTACACAAATGTTTAAGAATTCATATCAGTTCAGAGCCAATTTATAAGTCTTTTTTAACTTTAGCATTCTTAGCGTGACTTACGTGAGTAAAGGGAAACGCAACACAGAGACTAGAAACACCTCTCCATCTCCGATGCAGGGTGGAGGGACTTAGCCTCTATTCTATCACATTGAGTTGTTCATCTCACTTTGTGTCATAGTACATCTACGCTATGAACTTAAGGTATAAATGTTCAGAAAGAAATCATAATATCATCCAAGTTTTCAAAACAGAGGCAGTCGCAGTTTGTTCGGATCTGTAAATATTGATTGTGGCCAAAAATAAGACCTCCACGCCTTTTAAAATAGTAGAAATTGTAGTTTTAATTTATTTTACAACATTGTGTAACATACCCGACAGCATGTGTTCTGAGCTTGGTTTGCTCGTTTAGTCACTACTTTTAAAGAAGGTTTAATCGTTAAGTCAGAAACACGATAGAATTTTTTAGTTGGAGACTGTTCTGTTATTGTGGAATTGGAGGGAAAGATGAACCAAATTACACAACAGTATTAAAAATATGCTCAATTTCACAGAGGTATATTTCTCAAACTTACGCACCCCGCACTACTTTTTTGTTTTATTCCCAAAGTTAAAACATTTCAGGCTGCAGTTTGAAACACTTACGTAGCATTTACGCAACAATTCAAAAGAAATCTACTTAGTTTCAAACACCTAGAAAATTAGAATTTTTATGGCACGAAACAATTTATAAACGACGTCACAGACGTCGCTACAGAGATTGACACAATCCTGCATAGAAGAACTGTTTACTATGTTCTACTATCCCTGCATGGCTTGTTTAGTCTGAGCCGAAACACCGCCAACTATCGAATTAGTATCATATATTATGGCGGTCAATTACAAATTACTTTTGATGTGGAAAGAAATCGCAAATTAAAACTGTAAATTGCAAGAATCTTGCCAGTTCCAGGATGCAAAGGCATTTCTCACTTTTTGTACAGGAGCATAAAAAATTTATGTAAACTTCAGTAATATGCGAGGCTGGAGAATCTAAAATAGTGGATTGAACATACGTGGTCCTTAAGCATTTCTGAAAGACGGCACCGTTCTTTACTTCGTGGTTCATTAGTGCGCTCTTGGTCGGGTACTGTGAGAAAACCTTGCTGTTTGTGTAGTAGGTACACCCGCCGCAGAAGATGGATAGTGCCTTCTCGGAAAGAACACCCTACCCAAGCCCTTCTTCAGTACTGCAGTTCATTGACACAAATATTGAATCTCCAATCTCGAGTCGTCGGCAAGAATATCACAGCAAGTTTATTATTTACACTATATATATGAAAATGATGATATAACAAATTAATTAACCTGCTGACATTCCTAAAACTCAAACAGCATTAACCAAGGAAATAATAGCTTGTTCGAACAGGACAGTCTCCTGTCATATTTAAAATGTTTATTTAATGTTTGTTTTAGATACTGAGCAATTTTATAGTAGATAAGCTGAACAATGTACAAGAAGACTTCCTTATGGTAAATTTGGAAAAATCGAACTACAAAATTCAAACGTTCAGTTTTTCTGCACAATAAGTACAGTTTCAAATAAGTCAACAGTTTAAAAGAAACAATTCTCTTAAAATCAGGTAACGTCTCGTGACCACCTCTGCAGGCTTACCACCACACATGAAGAGAACAGGGATCCGGGAAGCGGGAACAGGGAACGCTTCTGAAGGGCAGTGACGACAGAGAAGAACAGGTATTTCAAGCCACGTGTTTATTATGACAACATAAATTTGTAGGAGAGCTGAAAAGGATATCCAAAGAGAAGGACTTGCTTCAACATAAGTCAAGAGGGGAAGAAGACCTTGACACCATGTTTTCACAAGTATGATTGACGACATAACACAATGCACATTAAACAACGCATAGTCTAAAATGTCTATTAAAACAAATGTTGTGGCTTATACACATAACCATTTCAAAGGACTTGCACTGAAACACAGAGGCCTCTCATTCCCTCATAGGGTACTGCGGAGAAATCGCAGATGAAAATGTGCCAAAGAAATTCAGAGTGGGAAGCTCCACACACTCTCAACTACATTACCGAAGCGAAATCGCCGACTGTTCTTAAACCCTGTTTATATGAGACTCTGAAAAGAGCCACGAAAAGTACCAGAGAAGGTGAGAAAGGCATCAGTTTTACAGCGTCTTTAATATCACAATTCGTCTTATGGATGAATACAACCAATGTAGTGTCTCCGTAATTCAAAGGAGTGCATTGCTTTGGCAAGTTTTGTGACTCTCTCAATGAACATGAGAGTGGCCAAAGACCTGTTGAAATCCTGTTAGCACAGGACTGGAAAACATGAAGTGCCTGATAGGGACAAATGCCTGACTTTTTCCACCTCATGTAGGATCACATAAGCAAATGTGCGTTTTAAAGTCCGCAAATATGAACTTGAAACCCAAGACCCACATATAAAGGGGCTGGAAGTTCCATATGCATGAAGGTGAAAACGTGGTTGGCAAGTCCACCATACTTACTTAGCCGCGAACCTAAGAACACTTTGAGCCGAAGTGAAAACGAAGCTTCGGAGAAAGTGCGTGAACGACTACGCTCCCTCTGGATGCTGCGGCTACTTCGGTTTCCAGCTGATGTTTCCCAGGCCATGGAAACTGCGTTTCATAGATCGGCTATCGGCCCAGGAGGAGTTGTGATACTGGTCGTCATCGTCCTGCTCAAGTTTCTGCAACAGACAAACAGACAGTGTGAGAGCACGGGCTGCAACGTCGAAAGCTCCTGTCGAAGGGGAGTCGATTTCGCAAAATGCGACATCCCTTTATTTCAGAGAGGGTGTTGCGGGCGCCATGCGACGCCGCATGACGCCATGCCGTGCTGCTCGCCATCGCGCGCGGCTCACGATGCATAAACATGGCAAAGGGTGCGGGCGTAAGGCGGGACCGCCGGCCAGCGCCAGCCCCGCAGTGTAATAAAAACATGCAGCCGTGCACGTGGCGAAAAAAATAAAATCGAAAACGCGTTTTATTTTAAAAGAAGGACAACCGAGAGTTCTGCAAAGCGGCATATGCAAAGTCCCTCCTCCCTGTTTTTTTTAGTAATGTCAGTAAAAGGACCGCAGACGACAGGAATGCCGGCTCGCTGTTGCTGCAAGCCATGCAGAAGGTACGGCCACTCGCCGCCACTCGCTCGGACAGCGTGCCTCGCATGCCGGTTGCAGAACTAGATGGCTGTCTGCCGGCCCTTGTGGCGTTTCCCAAATTACAGAGTGAAAACAACAAAAATTCCGCGCCCGGCGCTCGCTTGAGGTTGAAAGCGTACACGCAGGACACCCAGCAGCCCCCACCTCTCTCTCTCTCTCTCTCTCTCTCTCTCTCTCTCTCTCTCTCTCTCTCTACTTATCCTGACAGAGCGGCCGCCAGACTGAAAAATGGCAAGAAAAAGACGGCCGGTCTCCAGTGGGAAAAGCAAGGATCCGGAGAGCAGCAAAAGCAAGTTGGCGCAGAAAAATGATGTCCCTAAACAAGCGGCCGCACCGCAGACTATCCCCCCCCCCCTTTCCCCCGCCGCCCCCTCGCAACAAAACCCCCGGGCCCGGCTCGGGCCTCAGACCCCGCAGACCCCGCAGGCCCCGCAGGCCCCGCAGGCCCCGCAGGCTCCGCTCTCAGCCTGTCCGGCGGGGACCCGCAGATACTCCCCACCCCCTCAGGATTTATGTGCGGCAACGAGAGTGGGCGGGACGGGGAAGGGGGATCAGAGGGGGATGGGGGCAAGAAATTTGCATGAAGGGGAGCAAAACCGGGGAGGAGACCTGGTCCACACGTGAGAACATGCACTGGATGGAAGTTATGGTTTGACAAAGATCGGACAGAAAAATGTTTGTGGAATTCGCACAACACTCGGCACACGGAAAAATTAGTTCGGGCCAACTGTGCGTGTTTCTGGTGAGCGAATAGTTCACGCCGCAAATGAGTACTGCCGCCGCATTAAAAATGAAGAAAAGTAAAGCAAAAAAAAAAAGAAATAGGAAACTGTCTTTTCCTGTCGGGTAAGCCTGCGGTGGACGCGGGTCAGTCCACCCTTGCCAGCCCCGCCCCCGCCCCGGGCGGCCGACACGCTAGGGCTGGCAGCACTCGGGCGGCACGCGCGGTCAGTCAGGCGCCGCTCTTTTTGACTCAATCGATAGGCGAACACGTTAAGGCACTCTTTCTGCGCTGCGGTGGCCGCGGTGCCCACCGCTACGGGGGACTGGGGACACGGACAACAAGCCGGTGCCGTCACGGTGCTAAAACACTCTCACTGACCGCGGCGTGAGCGGGGAGGGGGGCACTTACAGCGCCGGCGTGGAACACCGTTACAGAATGCTGCAGCTGCGCACGAGTTCCGCCCGGCCACCAGCACGGACGCACGTCCCCGGCGCGTGCCACGCTGCCACACCGTGCCCTGCCATTCGCCTCGCCTTTCGGCGGCGCAAACCGCTGAAATATTTGTGCGCGTTTTGGGTCCGGGAGTCCAGGCGAGCGAGCGAGCGAGCGCGGGCCGTGCCGCGCCGCGCCACGCCACCGGCAGGTCGATTCCGCATCGGGCCGGCCAAAAGCAGCACCACGCCGGCACCGCCTTCGGAACCGCGCACACGGCACGGCGCCTTGCGGTTCCCTGCGGCTCCCTGAGACCCCCCGCGGCCCACTGACCCACGCCGGCGACCAATCAGCGTGCAGTCAGCGCGGAGGAAGAGCGGTGATTGGTCACGAGACCGGCTCAGCCTGTCCGGCACGTGTCACTCGCGGTCGTCTTTCGGCTCGGCTCTCGGTGGTCGCGTCCCTTCCGACGCCCGCGGCGGGGCGGGGCGGGGCTGGCGGGGCGCGGCGCGTGGCCGCCGTGGCCGCCGTGGCCGCCGTGGCCGCCGAGGGCGTCGGCAGCCCTCGCCGGGGGTCCCCGCCGGGGGTCCCCGGGGCAGCGCGGAGCCCGCGGCGGTAGCGGCCCGTCCGACCGACCGCGCACTCCACCGGAAAGGGAAGGGTCAACACCAGGACGACCCAGCCGGCCGGCTGGGAGGGGGAGGGGGGCGAGTCCGGCGGGTCCGGCGCAGCCCGGCGGCCCCAGGGGGAGGGAGAGCCTGCCGGCTCCAGTCCGGCCGGGACCCCGCGCCGAGCCCCTGCAGCCCCGGGGGAGCGGCCGTCTCGGCCCGCCCAGTTAATCATTAGTAAGGCTGGGCACAGCAATAAAAGAAAGGCGGGACGGGCGATTGAATATGAATAAAGGGATTGGAGGGGAAGGTTAGGGAGCATGCGGCGGGGCGGGGCCGGGCTCATGCAGCAGCCCTGCGGCTCTGGCCTTACCCGTGCGGCGTGCTGCCGATGCTGCCGACGCAGTTGCCTGTCGAGTTGGAGGTGACGATGCACGCGTCCTGCACGCTGTCGCGAGACATCTCGTCCACCATGGCCACCTTCAGCTGGTGGCCGAAGCTCGCCATGTCGTCCCGGAACACCTCACTGATGGGGGTGATGCCCCCCGACGTGGCGCCGGGGAGGGGGGAGGCGCCGGGCAGAGGCGTGTTCTCCACGCCGGTGGCGTTGGCGTCCTCGTCCTCGGCGTAGATCTTGAAGTAGGCGAAGGTGAGGTAGACGACGGAGATGATGAAGGACGGGATGGGGATGGCGAGCGCGTACACGAGGCTCATGTACACCTGCCACATGTCCAGGTGGTCGATGACCAGGCTCGGGTCTATCTTGCTCCAGTAGCAGGAGAAGTTCGTCCCGATCTCGCGGTAGCGCTTCAGGAAGATGGAGCAGTTGAGCATGGGCGGGTAGCCGCAGCCCTTGACGTTGGGGTGCAGGCGCGCCCCGATGAAGTACCACTCCGAGTCGTTCCCCATGAGCCCCGTGGGGGAGGGCCCGTCCAAGGACCCCGCCAGGGCGTCGTCCAGGTCGTTGAGCCCCCGGGGGTCGTCCAGGTCGCCGATGGTGTCGATGGTGTCGATGGCGTCGATGGCGTCAATGGCGGGGTCGGTCCAGTCCTCGACCGGGTCGTTGCTGCGCGGCGCCAGCGGCTGCTGGTCCCGCTGGTCGCTGGTCCACCGCTGGCGGGGCATCGGCCAGAAGTCCTCGCCCCGGCGGCTGGCCCAGCGCCGCGCCCGGGACCGGCCCGGGGCCGCGGCTGGCGCCGGGGCCGCCGCCTGCTGGGCGGACCACTCCGCCCCCGACGACCACAGCACGTCCTCGTCGACGGCCTCGTGGCGCCGCCGCCGCCGCCTCAGGCGCACGTCGCCCGTGAGCGGCTGCGGCGTGGGGCCGAGGAGCGACAGCTTGTCCACCTTGTAGTTGACCCGGATCTGCGTGCAGTCGTACAGCTCGCGCGTGCAGCCCTCGCGGCACGACGCCCACGAGCAGTTGGACGTGCCGCGGAAGCTGGACGTGTCAGTGGTGACGCACTGCGCGGGCAGCGGCTCGAACTGCATGAAGATGGTGGTGAAGGCCGGGTCGATGACGAACGGCACGAGGAACAGGAAGGCAAAGAGGCTGAACGTGCCGAGCAGGACGAAGAAGGCGGTCGTGTAGAAGAGGAACTTCTCCAAGAAGGTCTTGGGGATGGGGATTATCTCGAGGTCGCCCTCCGCCATGGCCGCGCACCGCGATGCGCCGCGCTGCAGGCGGTGGCAGCGGCGGCAGCGGCGGTAGCGGCACTACGGCGGCCCCGGCCGGTGGCGGCGACCCGCCCAGCCCCAGGGCAAGACCGGCAAGCCCCAGGGCCAAGCCTTGGCCCCCGGCCCCGGCCCTGGCGCAGCGGCCTAGCCCGGCTAGCCTCGCGGCGCCGGCCTCGCAGCGCCCAGGATCCGCCGCGCCGGCGCGGGGTTATCGCGAGTCCTCGGTGAGGAGCGAGGAGCCCAAGAGGACCGCTGGCGCCGCGCCCCGGAGTACACGCTGGCCGGGGGCGCGGGAGTGGTGCGGACGACCGGCTGGCAGAGGCGTCGCTGCGCTGCCGCCCTCGCTGAGCTGCCGGGGAGTTGCTGCTGCTGCCGCCGCGCCGGGCCACACCGCGACGGGGGCTCCGGCCGCGCAGACCATCCTGTCCTACGGGAAGAAAGGCACCGTCAGACCCCGGCTCCTCGGCGCCGCGGAGGTCCGTGGGTGTCGATCGCATTGGCTCTCTGTGGGGTTGGTCGGTCGGGACGGGGTGAGGTTTCGCGGCCGCTCGCAAGCGAGCTCTGCACACTCGGGACCACCCATATCCCAGCGCGGCTCCGCGAGTTTTTTAGCCGCGCGCCGGTCACGAGGAACGTGCGCGCCGCGCGCCGGGGTCTCTTCGACCTGGCCGCGACCCAGAGGGCGAACCGCGACGATAAAACGACGGGTGAAATGGGTGTGGGGGTCGCGACCTGACGGAGTGCCGGTCTCCGTCTGGTCGTGTGGGGGCGGTCGAAGCAGTCACCATGCGCCCCTCCCCAGCCCGGCCCGGCCCGGCCCCGGCTGGCGACAAGAAGTGTATCACCCTGTATCAGTAATAGCCCGGCGGCTCGCCCGGCGGCCCGCGCGCCCAGCAGCCAGTCGAGCAGCGTGCAGTGCAGCCCAGCGCAGCGCCGCACAGCGCCGCCGACTCGTAAACCGGCGCATGCGGGGAGCGTGGCGCGGCGGCAGTAACGGTGGCAGCACCAGGCAGCACGAACGCGGGCCCGGCCGTAGCGTTAGAATGGTGTGACTGCAGTGGGGGGAGGGGGGAGGGGGTGATGGCTGGATGACTGGAGGCGGGGAATAGGAAAGGGGGCGGGGGAGGACAAGACTGCGGCCGGAAAAGTTGGCGGGCGGCGACGGAGCGGGATAAACTAATGAGAGCGGCGGGAGGGAGTGGGCGCCGCCAATTCACTTCCCTCCCTGTAATGCCGTGGGGCGCGTCCCGGGCGGCGACAAGGCGTCGCGGCCACCGCCGCTCATCGGTACCTGCTCTCGCGTGCGCGGCGCCGGCGCGCCCTCTGGTGGCGGCCAGGGCGACGAGGACCTGAGCGCCTGCCGGCCAGGCAGCACCCAGTGCCGCACGCACGCGTGTGTCGCGGGCCGGCCTACCCTCTCATTCGCAGGCGTCCCGCGTCGCCGCCGGCCGCCTCTATTTATTTATTTTTTTTCCCCGGGCACAAATTCGGGCGCCTCCGTGACTGTCAACCGAGTCGGGCCTGGCGGAGCAGCGCGAGGGAGGAGAGGGAGGGCGCCGTGGAGTGGGCCACCGGGAGGGGGAGGCGGCGGCCTTGGACGTCGCCGCCGTGCCGCCGTCGGCAGCCTCTGGCCGAGGCAGCGGCGGGGAGCACGACGCCACGGCCAGACATGTCAGCTCCACTGGCTCCGCCGACGAGCCTCGCCGGCGACGGCTACCCAACCCTGTGTTTGGTATTTGTTGTTTGCAGAACGCCTCCGGAACTGGCTTTGTAGTGGCCCGGCCTGGGGTGGGATAAGACGGGGTGGATGGGGTGGGTGTGGGGCAAGGGAAATTCACTGCCCCCCACCCGTTTCCCGCCTTTACTCAGAGGGTGCCGTTGGGGCTGCTCTCGTTTCGTCTCTCTCCCTCTGCCTCTCTCTCTCTCTCTCTCTCTCTCTCTCTCTCGGCGGGGCCAAAGTGATGCTTTACGATGTTCCAAGGACGCCTTTGCGGGGCCGGGCGGAGGGCATTTCAAGGGGGCCAGCACGGCCCACAGGACCACGGCGGCCTTCAGCCTCCATTCCTCCAGCGGCGGGGAATTTGAGTGATGATTTAACTTGCAGCATAACGGACAAAGTCAGGCCGCCGCTCTCCGAGGCGGGCGCCGCTGGGCCCGGGTGCACTGTTTACACCCCGACGGCCGACCGGCAGCCCATTCATCTCCGGCAACGCCGATGGTAGGGCCGAGCAGGGCGCGCAGCCTGCACACCCACCGTGGGGGCCGGGGGAGCTCTGAGATACCGGCCCGGGCACAAGCGGCTGTCATGTAGCCCCGCTCTGATACCCCCCCCCCCCTCCGGTCCCCTCCACACATTCTGGACACACGCACAATGCGGTCCCGGCGGTGGTGTGTGCCATGCATTGTCGGAGGCACTACACTTCCGCCGGGGCGCACAGAGTCCCCCCCCCACCTCCTCCCCCCCCCCCCCCCTCTGCTCTGTACCACTACACGGCGGCAATGCCCGCCTTTCGTGCGTATAACGGGGAAGCCGTAAGAGTGTTTGCAGTCCTCGGAGGAGGGGAATGGAAAAGGGGTGGGGATGTCTACAAAATTACAGAGGCAGGCGACGCTGGGCAGGCGCTGTAAGAGAGTACGGGGGGTGCCCCTCCCTCCCCCCCCCCCCCCCCCCCCGGTCCCCCGGCCCCTCGGTACCCCGCAGCGCACGCCCCCTTTTTACTTGCAGTGTCGCCCTCCAAACACCGGTTGCCCTGAGCCCTACGAATTCCCTCCCCAAAATGATTAAAATAGTTTTCCATGCGGCGATATTTTGTGCAGAAACTCGGCTGCCCCCCCCCCCCCCTCCACACCGCACTTGGTCCTCTGCGAGACGTCGTTCGGAAACGCTGTCCAAACTGCATTCGTCTCACTGCTCCCTCCCGCGCGCCTGTTTGCTAGTTGTTTTTAGTTTATTCATTTTTTTTTGTACACTTTTATGTCCCTCTGGTTTTGCTTTGTTTTGCTTTTCTTTTGCACGCCAAACGATAAGAATGGACAAGAAAGGAAACCGGACGCTGTGCTCCATAAGCAAGGGGGTTGGAGGGGGGGCGTGGCGGGGGGCGTTGCACTGCGACGGCGTGACGAGACAGTTTGTCCGCGGAACGGCAGCCGACGCCCACGCAAGCGGCGCACCAATCAGACCGCCCCGTCGGGGGGTCGACATAAAACGGGCGCGTTTCCATTCCGCACCCGGCCGCGCCGCCGCGTTCCCCTGTCCGGCGGACCGGGGCGTAGCGGTCAGGAAAGTTGGAAACGTGGGAAGAAAAACAGAAAAAAAAATGGAATCTTCACCGACGAAAAGAGGCGGCGTTGTGTTGGGGGTGTTGTGGAGGACAGGGCGCGCGGTGCGCGGTACGGCAGGATGCTGTGTGGTGTCGGCGCCGCGCGGCGCCACAACAAGTTCGCTTCCCTCCCGCCCCGGCCGCGAGGCTACCTCATAAATTCCAAGCATGTTGAGTACCAGCCCCCCTCCTCCTCCTCCTCCTTCTCCCCAGACCAGGCGACAGCAGCAGGGTGCGGACGGAAACTTTGCTCCGTATTCCATTTTCTAAAGTAGCGCGCTTGGCGCTATGGCGGCGCGGGGTCCATGCGGGGTGCCTGCCCCCGCAGCGCCCCGCCACGCCCCGCGCCCGCAGCGGCCAGGCATGCCCCTCCCATCCATCCCGGCGATTGGTCGTCCGAGCCGGGAAGATTTCACTCGACGCGGGTAAATGATGGGTAGCCGATGGCCGACCGACGCGGCCTGCCGACGGCGGGGTGCACGACGAGCAGGGCCGCGGCGCGGACCGACATGCTGGCCGATACGACGGGGGGCTCCTGCTGACAGCCCGATAACGGCTACCCGGGCGGCACCCGGCCCGCCCGACCCACCTCCTCTGCGGCTACCGAATGCGGGCGACACTGGCCAACCGATCCAATTTCCCCGGCACCCGATCATCCCCTTCCCAAATGATTTCCGTCGCCGGCCGCCGCGGTATTGCAAGTTATTTTCGACCTCAATGCGGTTTGCGGCTTGCGGCCTCCGCCGAGGCCCGCCTCTCCGTCCGGCACCCCTGCGACAGCGCCCTGCGACAGCGCCCCTGCGACAGCGCCCCTGCGACAGCGCCCTGCGACAGCGCCCTGCGACAGCACCCCTGCGACAGCACAGCCCCTCGCTGATTAGTCCCACTTCCTGGCCGCGGTATCGACACGCTTCATTTATTCACGGGGCCGAACCGCAAAAGCGGCCCCTCCGCCCACCCACCCACGCACACATGTGCGGCGCAGCCGGCCAGGACGCCGCAACTGTCGCCGCAGCTGCCGCAGCACAGGGCTGCTTGCGGCGGCACGGCACCGCCGCCCTACCAACCGTCCCGTCTCCCCCGCGCGGGTCAGCGTAAAGCGATTAGTGGCCGGTGTCGCTAACGAATGCCGGCCAGGCTCTCCCGCCTCCTCCGGGTCGCCGTGGCGGCGCACACACACTGACCGCCCCCGCACAAGTCAGCGGCTTCCGAACAGCGGCGGGGCGGGGTTGTCGGCCGCGCGGGGGT
Source organism: Megalurothrips usitatus (assembly GCA_026979955.1). Taxonomy (NCBI): domain Eukaryota; kingdom Metazoa; phylum Arthropoda; class Insecta; order Thysanoptera; family Thripidae; genus Megalurothrips; species Megalurothrips usitatus. The sequence goes on from CM049592.1 coordinate 12,543,447, forward strand.
GCGTTCCTGTTCACAATTCACCGGGGGAGGAAAATGTGATGGATAACGAGCTCGCGGGTTCGCGGGCACCGGGCACGCACGCCACGGGCGGGGCTGGCGGGGTCCACCGGGCACGCCGTCGGCCGCTGGCCAGGCCGCGCCGCCGGCCCCGCGGTCGATGTTATATCTGATCCGTCATTGGCACCGCGCCGCCACCAGCTGGCTGGCGGCGGCCGCGGAGCGGAGACCAGCCGCGGGCCCCGTCGGACCCGCCCTGACCCGACCCGCGGGGGCCGGGCACAAAGCAGCGCAGCGGCCTGCCACTCCGCTGGCTCCACCGCCGGCGGCCCCGCGGCCACGAACTACTCGCGACCGTCGGTACGCGACACGCTCTTTCCGCCAACCGTTCCGCGGAGACGGCCGTCAAACTCGCGCGTTGCATCGCGACGGAGAGTGCCTTCCACTCGGGCCACGATGACCGCGGCAACGGTGATCGAACGGAGAGCCCTCGAGCCACGGCGCAGCCGGGCTCGGCCTCGGTGCGGCCCTCCCCTCCAGCTCCCCTCCAGCTCCATGTCGTTTCAATTAAACACTGGAACGGACAGCCGTGCCCGGCCGTCCCGGCCGTGCGCGCACGGGGTGCAGAGACAGCGGGGAATCGACCACGGGCACGACTCGCACGGCCTGCCCGCGGGGCGCCGGGGCGTGACCCGCCTCCGCCCGGCTCTCACGCGCATCCCGGACCTCCCGGCGGCTTACACGGCGTACGGAGTGGCACCAGTGGTACACTTAGAAGCCCCACGCCGGGGCAGGGAGGGTAGGCCGTCCAGGCCGGCGCAGGGGGCAGTTGGGGATCGAGGAGTCAACACGGGGACACACAGTTGGAGGCGACCAACCTCCACAAGAGAGCACAACATCGACACCCACTCGGAACAGCCACAGAGCAATGCAGATAAAATGCCAAACGAATGCCACGCGCTCGGTGCGCGCCTCACACTCCACACGGTCGGCGCGGGCATTTACCTCTTCATGGACAGAGAGGGACACGGCGTGCCACCGCGCGCACGTGGGCACACATGCAGGCACGCGGCACGCACACGCACGCACACGCACACACACGCGGGCAGGCGCCCCGGCTCGGCTGGGCAGCGCACGCGACTCGGCTCGCAGCGTCGGGTTGGGGGGGCCGCTCAGAGCCAGCCCCGCGAGCGCACTGAGCTAGGCAGCCCGCGGCGCGAGGCCCCAGCGCCGGGCCGGAGGTGGGCGGGGTGGGGGGCGGCCGTGGGGGGGACACTCCAGGACGCGCGAGCGTGGCGCCGCCAAGTGGCGGGCTGTCCAAACACTGACCGCCCCTCCAGCCCCTTCCAGCCCCCTCCAGCCGGGCGGGCGGGGCTCACAGGGGTCGGCGGGCGCCCCGACTCCGACCCGTCGTGTGTTGTGTTTTGTATCCTCGTCGCACTCGACCCTGCGGGCCGCGCGTCCCATCAGCGCGAGCGAGAGGGTCCGAGTCGGTGCAAGCGCACGCACGCCCACCCCATTCCTCGTGGACCGAGTGGAGCATTTCCAGCCGGGGAAACAACGCCTTGTGCGGCTAATGTGAAATCGGTCGATCTGTATTATTTTTTTCTGCGACGGAATGTTCCAACGAACGCAACAACAAAAAAATCTCACAATTCAATGCATTATTGTGCGCGCTCGTAAAAAAAAACACATTCATCACTCCCTCCCTCCCCTTCCAGAGCATCGCCTCGGCGCCGTCGTGGGCGCGGAGTATCGGCGCCGCTGCACCAGCGGCGCCCGGGCAGGGCCAGCAGCGTGACCCCCCGCGGCGCCGGCAGTGCCCGCCCGGGCCGGCAGGTGGCTCTGGGGGGCGCTGCGAGCACGCCGCCCGGCACAGGGCCGCCGCTGGCCGCCGCTGGCCGCCGCCGGTCCTGCTGCACCCCGCGTGCAGGCGAACTCGGCGAGTCGGCGGCGTCTCGGGCCGGGCGGCGGGCGAGCGCCGTGGAGGTAGGCAACCGAGACGACCTTGCGCACGCGAGCCTTGCGGCGGCCTACCCTCCAGGCGCCCACTCCGGCGCGGCGTGTCCGTTCCTTTTCTCTCTCTCTCTCTCTCTCTCTCTCTCTCTCTCTCTCTCTCTCTCACTCTCTCTCTCTCGCTTCGTTTTTCTCTCGATGAATTAAACATGCGAACACCTGAGGGGGAACCCCCGTTCTACGTGCAGATTCCGGTTCGGAACGTATGAATATTTAGCTCCGTTTGTGGGGACAGGCGACGCTGATCTGGACACGGACCCGGCCGCCATCTCCGCAGCCCCTTCTGCGCCTGCCGCGCAGGCTTGCCTGTAATGTGGTGAACGCTCGAGCGCATTCCGCGCTCTCCGCTACTCGGCAGCCTCGGCTCGGCACACCGGAAACACAGCCCAGGAGATGCTTTTCTGCTCTCTCTCTCTCTCTCTCTCTTTCTCAATATTGAGAGTGAGAGATAAAGAGCTAGCGTGGGAGGGGAGAGGGGGACGGCCGCCGCTGGGCCGCTGCTGGCCGTCTAGTGGCGCAGCGACCGCAGCCGCAGTCTATCGACCAGCCCCGGGCCGCGGTCGCACCCGCGTAACAGGCCGCAGGGGCCGCCGGGATACCCGGGATAAGCGGAGCAGCGCGACAGTCAGCGCACCCCGGCGCAGCCCGGGCCGCGGGTAGCGTGCGGCACAGCGGGAGAGGCTGCAGGCCGCGGGAGAGGCCGGGTTCGAGTCACGATTTATTCATTTATTTTTTTGAATTGGCTGCTCATACCAGCTGGTCCCGGACATACCTTGTTCTGTCCTTTTTAGCATTGCCTGACCCCGAGCCAGAGCTGGACAGGAACTCATGCCATGTATAATTTTGAAAACCAACCAGTATGGACAGTTGAATTATTATTACTTTTTCAAAAACATAGGTGTTCAACATGAATATTTAACCTCTTGAAGAAAGGTGTACGAAGATCTCTGGCAGCGACACGGCGGGACAGTCCGCTTGTGGGCTGGGCTGGCCGGGCGCTGGCAGCGTCACCGCGGAGGCCGAACTGCACCACGAGAGGGCGTTGCCGGCGCGGCCCTCCCCTACCCCACTCCGGGGGGCGGCCGACCCCCGCGAGCTTCGCCAAGCCCCGCCAAGCTCCGCGGGCCCTGCGCCCGCCGGCCTCGGCTGCCTCGGCTCGGGCTCGGGCCCGTTCGGCCCGGGTGGTGGGGGTGCGGGGGGCGTGGGGGCCCGGGGCGGGTCTGGGGCACGCGGGGCGCCGGGCCTCGCCAGTGGCGTGGCAGCGCGGCCGCCGGTAGGGACGAGGGAAGGGAAGGGACAGGCAGGCGCCCCCGGCCTGGGTCCCGTCCCGGCCCCGGCACGGCCCCGGCACGGCCCCGGTTCACGCTCGGCCCTTCGCGCTCTCCGCCCCCCGTCGTTGTTTACTCCCCGGCCACAACGGCCGCCGGGGATCGTCCTCGTCGTCCCCGCAGGACGTCGCCGAGGACGCCGTCGAATCCGAGCCCGCCCCGGACTAGAGGAGGGGCGCCCGGGTGACTTCGCGGCCGCAAACAGGTGGGTGAACGGCAAGGCACGGCGGCCCAGTCAAGTCTGGCGCCGCAGTCCCGAGGAACGCGCTGATGGTGGAGGGGAGGTTCTTGCCGGCAACGTGGCTTCCGGTTCTGTGCGCGCCCAGCGGGCCGCGTCCAGGCAGTGTCAACACGGCGCGCAACGCGGCAGATGCAGCAGCAGCAGCAGTCCAGCGGGCGGCAGAGGCAGTAGGGCCGCGGCAGCCGCGGGTCAGCCGTCCCCCCCCTGCTCTTGTGTCCCGCGGGCCGGAAGGTGGTTAATCCGGCCGTGTGCAAACGGGGCGGAGGATGCCACTGTCACCGTGCTGTTTGCGTTATCCAGAATATGGAGGTCATGCGTGTCGGGGGACGGGGCGGGGCGGGACGGGGCGCTCCCGGGTGCTGGGGAATGGTCTCGGCAACCTGAGAACTGTTGACACAGCGGAGGCGGCGGCGGCGGCGGGGGTGGCGGCGGCGGCCGCTGCCTGCTGTGGCGCGTGTCCACCGTGGGCGGCGGCGGCGGGCGGCGACAGCGGTAAACAAGAGTGTGGGCGCCCCGCCGCCCGGTTCGGCCGGATTACATTGGGCCCTGGGCATGTCCGCACAGCGGGTGGAGCCAAGCTGCCAGCGCAGGCCGTGCCGGAAGGGCCGCGGAATGCCCTCTGCCACTCTGCAGGCCCACCCTGGCGCCGTTACAGCTGACAGGTGTTGTAAAACGAAAACACGGAAAGGTCAGGCGGCGGTACGTCCTGGTACCCTGCTGCGGCCCTGCTGAGGCCCCGTGAGCCCGGCCTGCGGGCCCTGCGGGTCCTGTGGTCCTGCCACGGCGCCCTCACCTCGCCCTGCAGCACCTCCGCCGGCCTCGCGGGCGCAGTTCCGAGCCTCACCGATCGATGCCTTCAATTATATACACGATGACACGAAAGCCAAGCCCGACCCACCCGGCCCCGAGCCTTTGCGGCGCAGCAAAAGAGGCAGCGGGAGAGGGAGAGAGCGGCCGACCCCCCACCTGTGCACGACAGAGACAGACCGCGCCGCCCTGAGCAGACGGAGGCTGCTGGCCACCGCGGGACCGTCACCGTCAGCCAGCACCAGCTCGTCAACAAGGATGCCGTGCCGCACAGCCGCGGCGAGCAACGCCCTCCAGTCGTCGGCCACGCGAAAACCACCGCGTTCTCCGATCACCGTCACTTCTGAGTGAGAGCCCGACCGACCCCACGCGACGGCGGCGACACGAAGGAGGCCCTGCACAGCCCTGGCAGCGGCGGCGGCACCAGCAGCAACGGCAGCGACGTGGGATTCGAATTTTGGCGGGCACCGAGCCGCGCCGCCGACGGTCGTGGTGTTGGTGGACGGTCGGTGGGGGTTGTTGTCAGGAAGTAGAGCAGCGCGGGGTGGGGGGCGGCGGCGGGGGGCTGCGGCACGGCCGACTGGCAACATTTGGCCTCGTACCTCTATTGATCTGAGCCGAGCGCCGCCGCGCCGCCCCTCCCGCCCCCCACCGCCCCTTCACTGCGACACGGCGCGGCGCGGTGACGTCATGTCATTGAGGAGCACGCGGGGAGCGGCTCTCCCGGGCTGGGCACCCGCGGGCGCCCGCGGGCTCCTGCCCTCCGGGCTGCAGCCCCGCGACCACAGCAAGAGGGCCAATGCGGCCTCCGCGACCTCCTCCTGGACTGGCACTCCCAGCAAAACTGGAATTTACAGCAGAGTACATCGGGTGGATGTCGGGTCCGGCGCGGCTGTTCCGGCATTCCAAGGCGCACCGCCGGAGAGAAGGGGGTGGCGGTGGGGCGGCGAGTCGACCAGGGCGCGGCGCGACGCGGTAGGGGGTGGCGGAGGGTGGGAGAGCGGCGGGGGGGGGGGGGGGGCGGCCGGGTGCGCTCCGCCGTCCGGCGGGCTCAGTTCCCCGCCAGAGCCTGCCTGGTGCGGGCGTCGTGTGCTGGGCGTGAGGCGCCTCGCGCCACGGTCGGCCCCCGTCCCCGTCAGGACATCTTGGCTGCCCGGAGGCCCTGGACCGCGGCCCGAGTCCGCCCGCCGCCGTGCCGTCCGCGTGTCCGCCCGGAGTCCGCGCGGAGGCGGCGCGTGCCCCGCGAGGGGCCGGGGGAGCCCCGGGGAGCCCCCCGCCGAGCAGCATGCTGCCGAGCTGGACCATGTGGGTACAGAGAGCGGCGCGCGCCGCGCGGAGCAGCGCGGCGGCGCAGCCCGGAGCAGCGTGGCGCGCGGTGCAGGCCCGGCGGCAGTGTCCCGCGGCATGCGTGTGTGTGTGTGAGTGTGTGTGCGTGTGTGAGTGCGCGCGTGCGCCAAGTGCTGTGGCACGGGGTGCTGGGGAGGGGAGGGAGGGCAGCAGCGGCATGAAGACAAGGGAGCTGACGAGCAAGGGGAAGGCGGTTGGCAGTCGGAGTGCCGGCGGCCTGGCCCCCTCCCCGTCCGCGCGGTTTGTGGGTCAGAGATTGACAGGAGGACGGCCGCCGCCTGCCCGGCCTGCCCCGTCCCCGGCAGGGCCCCGGTCCCCGGGCCGTCGGCTGTGGACCGGTGTTTGCCGGACGGCCGGCACCAATTACTCCCGGCGGTGCCGTGACGCCGGCCCGCGCCGCAGGATCGGCGATGAGTGGAGTGCATCGATTTCCTGTCCGGCGACGCGGTCGCAGCCCGGCGTTGCCGACGGCGGCCGCGGCAGCCGCAGGCCGGAACGCTCAGGCGTCGCGGCGCTCTCCAAAAAAAAAAAGGGCAGCGTACGGTGCGCCTGCCGTGCCGTGCTCCGTGGAAATAGGACCTCGCGCCCGACAATGCAGTGCAGCTCCCTTTCTTCCGCCAGCTGTACGTACAACGCACGTGACGGGACGGCGTGCCAAGGCTGGCGGGGGGGAGGGAGGGAGGCCCCGCGGCCCCGCCCCCCCCCCCCCCGGCTGCGCGGGGGGATTACCTCGCGGGGGCGCCGCGGCGGGGGAGGGGGAGGGCGGGGATCGGGTGACAGCGCAGTCTGTGCTCGCACTCCCGGCCGGCCACACCCGGTCAGCACACAGTCGGCACAGAGGGCCGGCCCGGGGTTTTGCACGCCGCCGGCCACACCTATCCGCTTGCAGACCGCGGGGGGGCGACGGACATCGGCATCGGCACGTGATCCAAACGAGGAAATGCGCCAACGATCCTGATTTCGGCCCGCGCTGCCGGAGTCGCGGCCCGGCTCAGGGAGGGCTTTGGGGACGGGGCGGGGCGGGGAAGGGACAGGCGCCTGCCGCCGCCCTAACCGGATTGCCGGGCGGGCCGGCGGCTGTGACAGGCGGGGTACGTGGCTGTGCGCGAAAGCGAGGGCAATTTGGACGCTGTTGACACCTCGCCGTCACGGCCACTTAGGGGGGCGGGCGGCTCTGCCGCCGGGGTCGATGGGATGGAGCTCCTCCCCGTCAGGGTGCGGCGTGTGAGGAGCCCCGCCCGAAGACAACGCAGTACTTGTTGACTGCCTGTCACCCCACTCAGTTCATATTTTTTTACCTCTCCGACCCACGTGCGATATAGCAGGGTTAATGTGGGGCGTCGAGGCCGAGGGAACGCAATTTATTATAGGGCGGCGAGAAGGAAGTAAAAGGAAGGGCGGGTCGATAGCGGTCTTAATACGATCACGCCAAGTGCGGTCGGGCTGGCCGGAGCTCAGGGCGGCCGCCGCCCCGCCCTGCCGAGACCGGGGAGGCCACGGCCACGCTGTCGCTGCCGTGCCGCCAGCGGAGGGGGAAATGCAGCCGCCCGCAGTGTATCGCAGTGCCGCCCGCAAGCTCCAGCGGAGAAAAAACAACGGAGGAACCTTGAGGCGCGCGAGCGCCTGCGATACTGAGCGTAGGCAGTCCCGCAGCGTGGGCGTGCCGAGCGGGCCGGCCTACCCTGGCCCCGTCGGGCGCTCCGCTCCGGCCGGCCGGATACGAGGGGTGAAGAGGGCGCGCGCGTGTGTGTGTGTGTGTGAGTGTGTATGTGTGTGTATGGGGAGGCCGCCTCCGCCGGGAACACTGCGCCGCGCTGCCCCCGCTGCCCCCGCTGCCCCCGGTGCCCCCGCGTCCCCGCCGCGCCCCGGCCCCTGACGACGCCTCTCTTCCAGGTGACAGCGCCGCGCGGCGGACGCTGAGGACCCCCGGGCCCGGGGCGCCCCCGGGGAGCGGCCCTCCCCGACGACATGCCGAAGCCGACGCCCGTCGAGGAGCTGCTCATCCCGCCGCAGGACAACCGCATCTGCGGCGTCATCTGCCTGTGCCAGCTGACGGCGGTGCTCAGCTCCGTGGCGCTCGTGTACCTGTCGGTGGCGGTGTACATGCCCTCGCTGCGCGCCTTCAACTCGGGCGTGGGCGAGACGCCCGTCATGTGCACGACGACGCGCGCCGTGAACCGCGAGTCGTGCGACTGGGGCACGTGCGGGGAGTGGTGCCTGAGCAAGTCCTCGGGCGCCTGCATCCAGATCCACGTGTCGCTGCGGCGCAACGGCTCCAGCCTGCTCTTCCCCAACTGCTCGCACACGGCCAACAAGACGTGCTACGGCATAGACCAGGAGAACGCCAAGAAGAGCCGCTGCATCGCGGACGAGTGCAAGAACCTGACGGGCACCTTCAACTGCACCATGGGCACCTGCATCAACATCACGGACGCCTTCAAGTGCGAGTTCACGGAGACGGACCCGCCGCTCAAGTGCTCCGGGCGGCGCGGGAAGATCACCTGCATCGAGATGGACGGGCTGCAGAACTGCCACCGCGGCATGTGCGAGCGGATACGCACGCCGTACAACTGCGACCGGCGCTGCGTCGACATCCCCACCCGCAACAAGAACACCATCCTGCTCAGCGGCGACAAGGTGTACCTGTCGCGGTGCCAGCGCGCCGTCGTCAACGAGACCGAGGTGGAGGTGTGGAACTCGCGGCAGGACAACATCCTCATGGCCTCCTGCCACACCATCACCAACACGTCCCGCGGCGTGGAGGCCACCGACTGCATCAACGGGACGCTGCTGGACAAGAGCGCGCTCACGGACCTCACCAACTTCACGTACTTGTCGCACCTGAGCGTGTGGAACCCGGTGCCGCTGGACGAGAGCCGGCAGGTGGCGCCGCCCGAGCAGGACCTGGTCATCGCCAACGACAGCAAGCTGCTCATCAACCTGGAGGGCTGCGTCAACACGCTGCGCGACGAGTGCCGCGAGTTCCTGCGCGACTACGGCAAGGACGGCACGGACCACAACGCCCGCGCGCGCTTCCCCTGCTTCTACGCGGACTGGAACACGGACATGGTGGTGGCGCGGTTCGACCTGAACGCCACCTACCGCGAGTTCCTGGTGGCCTCGCTGCTGCCGTCCGTCCTCTTCATCGTGTCCTGCCTGACGCTGCTGCTGTGCCAGCGCACCGTCGAGGTCGGCGACGACGCCAAGATGCGCTTCAAGTGCTGCGGCGCCACCATCGCGGCCATCAGCAAGGACGGCTCGCTGAGCGCGCTGGACACGGGCGGGGGGACCGACCCCATGGCCCTCTGAGATCCCTCACGTAAGGCCCCGTCGTAGCTCTGCCGTAGCTCTGCAGTAGCTCTGCCGTAGCTCTGGGCGCAGCGTAGCGCTCACCTCAACTGCTCCCATGTTGTTGTTTGTTTGTGAATTTTTAAAAAAAATCAAATTGCAGAGTTTGTTGAGAGGTTAGAACCGGATGCCGAGAAATATTTTTAAGCCAGGAAAGCCCGAAAGAAAAATAACCTATTTTGTGCGAGGGGAAAAAATACTTTTACTATGACTTTGGTTAAACGAGGGAATTGTGTGGGCGTGGGCGTGCCGTGCCGTTCCGCTGGCTGTCGTCGCGGCGCGCAGTGCAGTGCAGCGCAATCAATACCCCGCGGGCGGCGGCGGCGGCGGCGGCGGCGCGGCGCGGAGCGGCAGCCTCGGCACCAGCCAGCCACCCTAGCGGCGGCCGCGTGTTGTGACAGCTCTCCCCCGGTCGATAATGCAGCCGATCCCGTTTCCCGCTTTCGGCGGCGTTGAGGAGTGACGATGGTGACGGTGTCGTTCTTGTCTGTTGCAGGCATTCCCCTCTTGGAGGAGAGCCCGGTGCACCAGCCGCATAGTGTGTTTTCGCTGCAGGAGCACTAAACGCCCTCACGCCACGCCACGCCAATCTCCTTGGAGTTCTTCAAGCACGCCCCATTTCTTCGAGCAACACGATTTTCTCTTTCGGCTTCCTTTTTTCAACTTCTCCAACTATACTTCTCTCTACATTCCACCATTTTATCTGTCCTCTCCGTGCACGGAAAAACTTTTTTTTTGTCTCCCTTATCAATATTTCCCTGAAACCTTATCCCGTTTGGTTGGATCTTCAGCCTCCAACGACGAACCAGCGGATTTTCTCCCCCCTTTCTAAATTCCACACAACTCAAGAAAAATTATTTTCAAAAGAAAACGAAGAAACAGTTACGAAGGAAAGTTCAATCTAAACCCTCCCCCTTTTCGAAAATTTTAAGCTCTCCTTTCCCCGTACGAACATCAAGAAAACAGTGGCTAAATAAACTTGTTCCGAAGAAGAAATCCGCCATCGATCGCACCCGAGGCCAGGAGGCCCGACGACAAGCGACAGGCGATACGAAGACAACACCAGAGGCTGGCTGGAGACGACATACTGCACGAAGCACACCGAGCTCTCCCCACCCTCGTCCGCGTGCCCGCGCCGGCAGGGGAGGGGTCTGCGTCTAGAGGCATATCAAGAGCCGCACAGAGCCAGGCGCTCGGCGGCGGACATTCTCAGTTCCCTTACTTTTTTTTGAATTGAAACAATTTCGTGTTTGTGTTGTTGATTTTTTTTTATACGTCACGCCTTGGTATTTTTTGTGTTAAAGTGAAAGTCCTCCCCGAGTTTCTCGAGAGGGAGGAGGCGCGCGCTTTATTGTGTTGGTTTTCGCAACAAAAAAAAAAGTATTATAAGTTACGACGCGACCGCGCACGCGCGCGCCAGTGTAGTCTAGTGCCACACGCCGAAGCGTGCGGTCAGTAACAGAAACGTAGTGATACAGGCGGGAACGGCACCCTGCATCGAGAGCGTGACTGTGAGCGCGAGTGAGACAGACAGAGTCCAGTGAAGTCGAGTCACGCGACCGTCAAGATGGACTCGGACGAGTCGACCATCATCATGGGCGCCGAGGTGGGCCCGGGCCGGTCCCGGGAGGGCTCGCTCATGCTCATGAACGGGCTGGCCAGGTCGCCCAGCGCCGCGCACTACGGCGGCAGCCTGGCCAGCATGGGCAGCGGCGGCCTCGGCCTCGGCAGCGGCGGCCTCGGCGGCAGCCTGGGCGCCGGCGGCGTCTCCTTCCGCATGGCCTCGCTGGTGGAGCGCGCCAAGTTCTACACGTCGCTGTGCCTCGGCACGACCGCCATCATCTCCGTGTTCGCCTTCCTGTTCCTCATCCCGTTCGTCGTGGACCCGGCCATCTCGTCCATCCTGGCCAATTACGAGCGGGACGCGGTGACGTGCGTGGCCACGGACCACGTCTACACCGAGGGCCTGACCAACTGCTCGTGGGCGTCGTGCCGCGAGGGCTGCACCACCGCCACGCCGCGCTGCCACCAGATCCGGGTCAACTACTCCCACATCCCCTACCACCAGTGGGCGCTCACCCAGGTTCGTGGATGTGGCTGCGGAGCTGGCGGGGCTTGCGTGGGATGTGGGTCACGGCCGCATCGCCCCGCACCCCGCACGCTCCGTAACACCTCTGGCCTCTGGTCTTGTGTACATAAAGGTCAGAAGCGTTCCGGAGATACCCCGCGGCCCGGGCGGCGCGCCGGCGTGGGGTATCGACCGGAGACGCTGACGCGCTGCTCCCCTCGCAGGACCGGGCGGCGCTGCAGTGGGCGGTGACGGAGACGCGCTTCCTCATCAACACGGAGGGCTGCGGCTACCCGCCGCGCGTCAACTGCTCCGAGTTCGCCAAGCAGTACGGCTACTCGCGGCTGGGCATCCCCTTCCCGTGCTACTACTCGCGCGCCTACCCGCAGATGGTGGTGGCGCGCTACTCGTGGGAGGACACGCTGCGCCACCTGCTGCTCTCCCTCATCGTGCCCAACGTCCTGTTCGGCGTGTCCGTCGGCGTGCTCTGCTACTGGTACTGCCCCGGCTGCCAGAAGCCGTGCGCCACCGACACCGTGTCCTACGTCGAGAAGTTCTCCACGAAGGATGAGTGAGTATGAGGGGCGGTGGCGGTGGCGGCTGCGCCCCCCCCCCCCCCCCCCCCCGCGCGCTGAGTAGTGCGGCCCGGCCGAGCGTGTTCTAACTGTGTGGTGTCCGCAGGGACGAGGACGCCGACGAGGACTACGACGAGGAGGAGGAGTACTGACGGCTCCTGGGGGGCGGCGCCGGCGGTGCCGGCGGAGCCGGGAGCGCGGCCGCGCTGCGCTCCGCCGGCTCCGGCTCCGGCTCCGACTCCCCGGACAGCCAGCGCCCGCCTCCGTCCCGCGCCAGCGTCCGCAGCGCCCGCAGCTCCCGCAGCGCCCGGAGCGCCCGCAGCGCGCGCAGCGTCAACCGGCGGCGCCAGGACGTCCGCGAGCGCCCCGAGGCCCCCAGACCCCCCACGGCGCGCCCCCGCGTCCCCCGCAGCCCCCGGCCCTCGGCGCTCTCCAGCTGCTAGTACCAGAGGGCACGGGGGGTCATAGCCAAATTTATGTAGATCCTTTTCCATTCCTTAAACTTTTCTTTTCCCTTTTGGAACTCCTAAATAGTTTCGCACCCACGTGGCTGTGGCGGCCCGGCCCGCAGCCCGCGGCCGGCGTGGTATCTGTGCCGCCGCGCAGCCGAGCCGCCGGCCGCGGCTGTGCTGCGAAGACCTCGGCGGTCGCGATCATAGATTTTGTCATTAAAGATGCCAAAGTAAATATTGTAGGCAATAGTTTCCTCGAATTCTTTTCACTTTTGGCCAGCTCTGCACGGCTGACTCGTGGAAGCCACCTCTGCAAGGCTTACTGCGGCCGGAAGCGCAAGTGTCGCTCTCGATCCGGCTCTATTTCTGAATCAAACCGTTTTGTTTGTTTTTTAATCAGTTTTGTGTGACCCACGCTGAAAACTGCCCCACCAAGTCTCGGAAACAAGGAGGTGGCCAGCTGTCATTTTCATTAAGATTAAGGGAAATCATGAAGCCGTCGGGAGTGGCCGTGTGGCGAGTGTGCGGGGCGCGCCAGCTGTGTGTGGCGGGGGGGGGGGGGGGGGGGGGCGGCGCGCCAGCAGGGACACCGTCACCCCTCCAGCGAGCCCCACGCTCGTCATCGGCAACGCCCACCAACCAGCGGACCATCCGTGAACCAGGAAGACTCGTTGTACATATGATTAAGACAGAATCGGACACTCGTGTGGGATCCACCAGGTGTTCATGTGCGTGCATCGTTTGCGTGACTGGAACTTCACAGACGTGTGTGTGTGTGAGAGAGAGAGAGTGAGTGTTTGTATGTGTGTGTAGAATACGTGTGAGATCCAACAGGACCAAACAAGAGAGAAAATAAGAATATATTAACTTCAGCTTTTCCATGGCTGAGTTAACAAATGAGAATTTTACGATGTTAATTCCGGCGCAATATCTTTCGACGAATGTGTTCATATTCCATTGTTGGTTCGATTCAGGGTGAATTCCCCCTCATGTGCCTTCCATTATGTTAAACCGTGAATGTTTTGTAGTTCAGACGTGTTCTAGCTAGAGCATATGAACACATAAGCTGCTCCAGAACAAACTTGGAACACTACTAATTACTCTCAAGCACTAAAAGAGAAGTAATTTTTTTTAAACCATAGTTTATGAAATGCTGCTATGCAGGTGGAAGTTTTCAAAACACGTTGTCCACGATATCAAGTTGGAACTCGAAATCTGATTTATGTTTCCTGGCGTGGTTGTAAGTTTGTGCTTTGTTCAGCTCAACTACTGTGATACGCTTTTTATATTATATACAATTTTAGAAAATGGTCATGATGCAGTGATGCATTTGCTAAGATGGAATTTATATTTGCATGTAACGCACGGTGAAATGCAATAATTTAATTCTCACCATCGTTACACCCATTGTTTGTTCTGCGTCGTGACACCTCTAAGAGACGCCTCCAATTCAAAGGGGAAGCAGATAATTTTTGCGCTGATATCTGTTTTTTAAATAACCACAAAGTGCTTATGGAGAAAGATATGCTTTCAGAAATAAGTATCATGGAGACTTGATGTGATTTTGTAGATTTTAAGACAAGATATGAGAACTTATGAAAAAACGATGTAACGTATATGAGCTTTAAGACACTGCATTTCAGAGCGAGCTTCGGATCAAAATTTTAAAGTAACCCTTTGAAAGTCCGTTTTACGTAGTTTTGTTCCAGTTAGCTTTTGTCTATAGTTTAGTTGACTCCCCCTCCCTGTTGACACGGAGTTTCAACTTTTAATACTACAGTAGGGTAAAAGATGAATTTTGCTTTACTATCCAGAGAGATCTTAAGCTCATTTCAGTATCCTCTGTAAAAGCGTCAAACTTAAAGCTATGATGCAAAATTATGATGCATTTCACAAGCTGTGTAGTGACTGTCAATTTTAGTTCCAAAATTAGATTTGATATAGATCCGATTAATTTTTCCTCCTTCCTGCCCGATTACTTGCTTGTCTACTATTTCGTTATAGAAATATCTTAATTCTTCAGCTCTGTTTGTTGATGATGTGTATGGCCCTATCACGTTTCTTAACTGAAAGATTCTAAGGGATGAGAAATCATATTACGTAAAATCAGAAAACCTTTTCAACACCATGAAAACATTAACATGAACATTAAGTAGTTTGCGCGGGAAGAGGAGTGTATGAAATGGGTTTTAAATCTGTTCCATAGTTCTACTTTACACAATTGTTACATCGACAAAGCTCAACACATTTAGGAACACATCCCATTATTGGAACAGATTTCATAACGTAACCTTTAAGAGTATGGTAAGGGCCAAAAAACGTTTTACATGTTTTCGAACCTTGGTCTTCGCAATGAAGCAGTGGTTGGTACAATAAAGTGTATATTGTCAGTTCTTACAAAGTGTGCTCTGCCTTTCATTTATCCTGCCTTCCCAATTCCGTACGCGCAATCCATTCGTCGACTCAACTGGGTGGGCGGGGGGTAGGTTTCGTCGCTACCCCCTGAGCAGGCCAGGGCAGGGCGTATCTCCGGCGCTGCCGGCATACTGCTCGCATGGGGGTGTCATCTGGGCGTCGGCGCTACCCCGACACGGCGCCGGCCGGGAGCACGCTCAGTTATCTCGCTCGGGACACGCGGCGACGCACAGAGAACAGTGCCGGGGGCAAGGTGGGAAAACTATAATTTTTCTAAGATTTCGTTTCGGAGATGAAACGGCATACGCGCGGCGCACGCCCCTCCCCTCCCGTGCCGCCCCCCGGCCGGGCCGGCGCGGCCCCACCCCTCGGCCCCTCGGCACGCAACAGCGTGCTGGGGTGGAGGCGAGGCGTTCCCCTCCCGGCGCGGCGACCCGCAGAGTGTTGACGGCCGCGGCGCAGGAGAGTCGGGCGGACGGCGGACGCGCTCCCTGGTCATTCCCGGCGGCGGGCGAGGCGCATCCCGACGCCACCGGCCGCAGCCAGCCAGGTACGTGGGCGGGTCCGCGGGGAGGCCCAGCTGCCGCCGACTGCAGCAAGCGAAAACGTCAAACCCTCCGCGTGTGAGACGCTGGCAGTGAGTACTCCCCAGCGCCCACGAGCTCGTCCCCCAGTGGGGCGGGTGGCGCCCCCAGCAGTGTCTGCTCTGATCCAGCGCGGCACGGCTCGAGCAGGTGAGTGCGGCCACCGTGCCTCGTGAACACGACCTGCTCCGCCGTGTTGACCCCTGCACCCGACTCAAATGCCACTCGATCGAAGGCCACTTCCAGGCCGCAATCGTGTAAAACGGCCACGGCCGTGTCCGCTGACAGTGTCCTTCATAGTCCCCACCCGAAACCAACGGAAACGTTTTGTTTCTTCAAGCAGCATCTCTTTGATGAAACATTTATAAAAAAAAACTCGAGTCATAATGCGATTTCTACTGGGTCTACGCGATTAATTATTGTGAGTGGCGGTACACACTGGCAGAGGGCCTGGCTGTTTACCTCTGCGTGAAGTTGCCTGCGGTGTGTGCGCGATACGGGCCACGCACACGCACGAACGCACACGGGACGCCGATACCGCAATCAGCGGAGGGAAATGTCATGTGGTTGTCGCCAGGACTGCGTCGCGTCCCGTCCCTTCTCGTCCCCTCTCCCTTCGCCCCGACTAAGAGTCCGATAGTGCATGAATACAACAGAGCAGTATGTTATGCGCCCGACCGCCGGCCGGGGTGGGCGGGGCGCCTGTGGTCGGCGGGGTAGGCACTCCCGCCGGGCAGCCGTGCGCAGCGCGCTGCCTGCGACCCGCCCGCGGGCGCTAGGCGCGACGCACACTGCTCAGCGCGCTCTCTCTCTCTCTCTCTCTCTCTCTCTCTCTCTCTCTCTCTCTCTCTCTCTTTCTCTCTCATTCTCGAGACTGCGCGGCGGGTACTGCCGGGCGGAATTATTTGCAGCGCGCTGCGCGCATCCGTCTTCGTCACACTCCGGTGCCGGGCCAGCGGGCGCGGGTCCGCCGGGACCGGGACGGGAAGGCTGCCGGCGAGGTCCGGGCCACGTAAGGCACTCTTCATAATTTCCCACGAGGGAGCATTGCGGCGAGATTGGCCCGACTTAGGCGCGCTGTTCGGCGCCGAGTCTGGCCCTGCCGCACTACGCGGTGTCCGCTCGGGTGTCCGCACGGGTGCCCGGGGCGCGGGTCAGGCCCGAGTCGGGCAGCGCCGTGATGAATAGGCAGGCGGGCCGAGGCGGACGCGCGCGGGGCCTCGCGCGGCTCGCCTTACGCCGTTCTCCCTGTCATCATGCGTCTCCCCGCGGCCCCGCCGGCCCGCCGCCGGCCCCCGCGTCTGCCGTTCGTGGCATTGCCGCCGCGGTGACCGACGCGATCGATCCCTCACCCGCGGCACGCCACCCGAAGAGCACGCCTGCGCCTCTTCCTCGGCCACCGCAAGTCAAAATGTCCAGCAGAACAAGCGGGGCAGCCGGCGGCCGGCGGGGGGGGCCCTCGGCCTCGGCCCGGCGGCCGCCGGCTGCATTCCCTCACGCAGCCCCACACGGCCGCAAGGGGAGGCTATATCCCAGCGCGGCGGCGGCGTGCGGTGCGCGGACGCCTGGGAATGGTGCGAGAGGGCCGAGGTCCAGGATGCCGATGGGGGCGCCGCGCCGCGGGCCAGCACGCGCCAGGCGCCCCCAACCTGTGCCGGGGCCGCACGCCGCAGCCGCTGCAGCTGGCCCGGCTGCAGAGCCGCAGCAGCTGCGGCAGCAGCTGCCGCAGCCGCCCCAGCTGCCTCGCCCCCCGCCGGGCCGCCGGCTCGTGTTCCCCCGGCTACCCGGCTCCCAGGCTCCCGTCGCGACACAAAGCCCGGAGCGGCGGCCACCCGAGACAGCCGCCGGCGCCGCGCAACACTAACACCCCCCTCATGTTGCTGATCACGAGGACCCGGCCCGGGCCGCCCTCCCTGCGGCGGACTGGATAAGCCGGCCAGCTCCTGCCAGCTCCCCGACATGCCAGTGTGGCGTGTGGCGGCTGACGGCCGGACGGACTGCCGGGCCGGGCGCCGCCGAGAACAGTGCTCGGTCAGCCCGCACACAAAGCGTGGGGCCGACGCGGCGGCCCCATTGTCCACCTGGTCAAGCGGTCGCCCCCGACACCTCCACACCCCACTCCCCACTCCCGGTCCCAGCTCCCTTTCATGGCACCGGGCCGCCCGTCGCCGTGCGGTGCGGCTCTCACAGTCCATTCTACGTGGGGCGTGGATGACGGACCGAGCGGCGCGCCCTGCACCGCTACCCGCCCAGGCAGCTGCCGTGTTTGTTTTCCCCGCGGTGTACATAATGCATCGATCCGTTATCCGCACGCGAACGCACTGACAACTCACGCACCCGGGCCAACCTCGCTCCCATATCACTGTGCGGCGGCGACAGGAAAAACAACGAACTCTATCCTTCATTTTAGTCCTTATCGCCCTCACTGTGCCAATCTTCACTCCGGACACACGTGAGGAGAGCGGCAACGTATCCGAGCGGAAAACGACTGCGGGGCGGGGCGGGTCCAAAGCGTCCGAAGCCCGGCCGCGGCGGAGGCGGCGGGAGCTGCAGCGCACGCACACCTCGCGCGTTCGTCCGTGCGTTCGTTCGTTGCCCTGCCAGCTCCATAAACCGTGCCGCACCCTTCCTCCTTCTCCTCCTCCTCCTCCTACTACTACTACTACTCCCCCCCTCCCCCCGCCGCCGCCGCCAGATTGGAACTGGTGTGCGCCGGCTCCAACCCGGTCGGGCTTACAATGTTAATAATTGAGCGCCGGAGCCGGGCCGCGCTGTCTCCATCTGCGGCAGCAAGCACAGCACGCACAGCACGCACAGCAAGCACAGCAAGCACAGCAAGCACAGCGAGGCAGGCGGAAGATTCGTGGGAAGTGGGAGGAGGGATGAGGGGGGAGATGATGATCTGACTGCGGGGCGCCGGGGCGCCGGGGCTCCAGCCGCGGTCGGCCGCGCCCCACACCAGAATGCGGGGCGGCAGGCCGCGGCCGGACAGCCCTGTCCCTTGTCCGTCGGGCCTTGGCATATTTAGAGCGGCGGCGTCACGAAGGCGGACGTCATGGCTCATGGCGGCCATGCCGGGGGAGGGACAGCACGGCGGCCGGCGTCAGTCGTCAGTCGATAACACTTTTTTAGACAAGTCCGGCCTTTGCAGGTGCGGCGGGGTGACCCCCGCGGCCTGCTCGCGCTGCCCGCCCTGCCCCGAAGCGACACCGAGGCCCTCCCCCGATCCGCCGCGACGAAATCGATGACCCGCTCCGCCTTGCGCCTCAAAGGGTTGTCCTCATGGCTGTGTGTTTCCAGGATCGGGTGAGATGACGGTCCCGGGCCCCGGGTAGCCGCGGCCGCCGCAGCCCGCCGCAGCCAGACGGGACACCGGCCCCTCGAGTCCGCCTGGGAGCACCTGCTCGGCCCCGGGTGAGGAACGCCGCTCACGGAGCGCGGCCTGAGGCAGCGCCGCCGCGCACCCGCTCTCACACGCTGCTCTGTCCGACCCCCGCAGCCGAAGCCGCAGCCGCAGCCATGGGCCGCCGCGAGAAGCCGAGGACGCTGATGGAGCAAAACCGCCACCTGTGCGGCTCCATCTGCCTGTGCCAGCTGACGGTGGTGCTGAGCTGCGTGTCGCTCATCTACCTGTCCGTGGCCATCTACATGCCGTCGCACCGCGCCTTCCACTCGGGCTTCGACCCCCGGCCCGTCATGTGCCAGACGGTGCGGCCGCTATACCTGCTGCCTCAGGGCCCCGCCCCGCCCCGCCCCGGCCGGTCGGCCCGCGTCCTCACGGTGTGCCGTCTGTGCAGGTGCGGACCAGCGACGTCAACAACTGCAACTGGGCGTCGTGCGGCGAGTGGTGCCTCACCAAGACCACGGGCTTCTGCCCGCAGATGCACGTCACGGTGCGCCAGAACGGCACCGACCTCGTCCTCAACAACTGCACCGGCCTCAGCAACGTGTCCTGCCCGCCGGTGAGTCCGAGTCCCCGACCTCCGGTCCCCTCCGGACGCCTTCCTGCCCACCAGCCCTCGGCAGGGCAGGGCGGCCGAGGGGAGAAAGCGGCCGCTCCGCAGCTCAACTCACATAGCGACAGCGGGGCCTTCTTCAGAAAGTGTCCCCGACACCACTCCCTCCTCCCCCCCCCCCCTCTCTCTCTCTCTCTCTCTCTCTCTCTCTCCTACTTCCTGTGCCACATCCGCCCCCTCCCCCCTCCGCGCCAGTCCGGGAAAACAGCCTCCAAAGCATCGTCATAACATGGCGCGACACTGGGAAGGAGGCCATAGGGCAGCGTTGTATTCGGTGGGATGTGGCGTCGGCTCCGGCTGGCGAGAGCCACGCGTCACCGAGGCCCCAGCGCAAGGGTGACTGTTTCATTACGCGCGCAAACATTACACAGCGCCAATTCGCTTAAAATTTCATGTCGTTCCGTATTTATTCCATTTGCTCTGACAGGCTCGCGTTTGCGCGCACAGTCGCCGTGGGGGATTTCTTTGATCTTTTCGCGAGCGGCTCCGCGGGACCCGGTGAGATCGCTGCCTCCGGCCGCCTGGGGACCGCGGGGGCCCACGGCGGACCGGGGCAGCGGCCTCGCCGAACACTTGGCAGCCGACCCAAAAAGAGGGGGGAGGGGGGGGGGGGGGGGGGCGAGTGAGCGCTCCAAACATTTTCCGCTTCTATCCGGACTCTGGCGGTGGTGGCGGCTCTGCGTACCTGTTGATGGAGCCGAGGGGGCCGGGGCGGATGCAGCCCGCCCCGCGGCGGCCCCGCCCACTCGGCCCCTTTACTCCGTGCCTCTTACGGTACCGGCTATTTTCAAGCGAAGTGGGAAAAAAGAGCCGCTCAAAATTACGTTTGGAAAAAGTTGCCTCGCTCTCGAAAGCCGCCGTTGTATATGTCGCCCAGGGCGGCCCCTCCCATCCCATGACGCCAGAGTCGTATTTTACATGGCAGAGACAGCCCTGCCCATACCACAATTAGCGAGAAGTTCTCTTATTCGGCGGGGTTGGCAGGCGGGGGAGGGGGGGGCGGGGGTCGCGTCAGGTCATGAAGTTACCCCCCTCCGCCTTCCCGAAGCCGAAGCCCCGGCGGGGTCGGTAGCGGGACGCGGGAGGGGGTGTAGCCCCTCGAGATCAATAGGTGGTGAGGGAGGGGGGGTGCGGTGTAGCGGGGCGGGACGGGTCACTGTTGCCCTCGGGCCGCCCCCCCCCCCCCCCCCGGCACGGCGGCACGGCGCGGCACGCCGCCGAAACAATGCACTCACTCACTGTGTATGCAGCCCGGGATGCAAATGAGGGAGGGTGAGGGCGCATACGATTCTGTCTGGGGCAGGGCGGGAAGGCCCGCCCGCACCACCGCTCACGCCAAACGGTTTTATTTCCAGCAGCCCCATACCCACTCTCTCTCTCTCTCTCTCTCTCTCTCTCTCTCTCCCTCCCTCTCGCACACCCCGTAGCGATGTCTATCGCGAGGCCAACGGTAGTTAAACTGTCGGCGACACCACCTTCTCAGGGGGGGGGGGGGGGGTGACGGCCGTTGCCGGCACGGCAGGCAAACCCAACAGTATTTTGTTGGCCGCAGCAGCAGTCTGCGGCGCGGGTGAACAACATTTGATAGTCCTGTGGATAACGATCGGGAGGATCCCTCTCAGGAGGCGGCACAGGAGCTCTGAGGCGCCTCTGTCGCCGCCGCAGTTTCCGCGCCGGGGGAGAAGGACAGGAGAGGGCGGAGCGAGAGGGAAGGTGCCGGTGTCGGGTCGGCGCTCTCTGCGGGGGGCGGAGTGCCGGCAGAGCGACACTGCTGAGTGGAGGGCCGGCTCCGGCTGGCGCGCGCGCGGCGCGGCTGTGTGCTTTATGCTTTGCGACGCCCGGCCGCAGCAAGCACCGCAGGCCGCAGGGGATGGAACGGCGGGAGATGGGCATTTCGGTTCGGGGCCTCGCGAAAATTACGACGCCATCAATCTGCGCGCTGCGCAGCCGCAGAGCGGCGGCGGCGGCGGCAACCTCCGCCCGCAGTGCGCCGGGCGCCTCACCGAGAGACCTCATCGCAACGTGCAGCACTTTTTAGGGGGTGTTTTTGACCGCCAGCCAATCCCACGCTCTTGTCGCCGCCCTGACGGGGCCACGACGGGCCGCTGCGGGGGCGCGGCAGCTGCGGGCGGGCGGACGCGGCTCTATGCGCACCAGCACGCCGCAGTCCCCCCCCCCCCTTCCCCGCCACAACCCACCCTCGCCCGTGCTGATAAAGGGGGAAATAAAACGCAAATACAGCAGGTGTGTCGGCGGCAGGCTCCGCACCGCGCCGCACCGCGCCGCGGCCGCTGCCCCCGCCGTGTGCAAACACAGCGTCACGCAGCGCCCCTCGCGCCGGCTCCATCACCAGGGGGCGAGGCTGGCGAGGCGCTGGCTGGCGGGCCGGGGCGAAAGCGTGTCCAGAAAATAAGATGGAGCACTTGCTGCTTGTCAGTACAAAATTCCCGCTGGGATGGCGGCGGAAGGGCGGGAGGAGGGAGCGGAGGGGCGTGGAGGAGGTGGCGTGGTGCGGCGGTGGCGTCGTCCCCGCGGATCGCGGGGGGGGGGGGGGGGCGTTGGCACCATTGCCGCCCGTGAAGCTGCCGGGGCGTACTACCGGGAGAGGCCGCCCCTGCGCAGATCTGCCCTCACGGCAGGTGAAGACGCCGGAGGAGTGGGTGGGGAGTAAGTTCCAGCCAGCAGCCCCGGGACGTGTGCCGTGTGCCCCTTGCCTGCCCGCGGGCTCGGCTCGGCTCGGGTTCGGCCCGGCCGGACTTTTCAATCCGCCGGGGCAACAACGGGGGCCCCCCCGGGGTGTTCTGCTCCGCTGCTCAGACACGGGCACAAAGTATCGGCAGGGCCGCGCCGCCCCGCCGCTCCCCCGGGCATCCCGGGCTTGCTTAGCCAAGTGCTCGGCTCAGCCCGGCTGGGCTGGGATTGAGAGAGCCGGTCGTAACTTTAATTCCATTATGCCGGACGAAACGCGGCCGCGGCTCCCGACGCGAGGCGGGGCCGGAGCCCGGCCTACGAGGCGTGGACTCCAGATCTGCAAGCCGGCCGATCCGCCGGCCCTGCACACCGATGCAGAGGCGCCCGGGGCGCGCGCCGCCAGTGACGGACCCTCCCTCCTGCGTGTGCCCCCAGGCGGACCCGACCTCCGTCAAGCGCTACAACTGCAACCAGGGCTCCGAGTGCGACAACCTGTACGGCGTGTTCAACTGCTCGCTCGGCCACTGCGGCAACTACTCGGAGCGCTTCCTCTGCCACTACAAGGCGGACGGCATCGTGCTCAACACCGAGAAGGACAACATGAAGCTAAACGGCTTCTTCGAGTGTAAGAAGTCCATCTGCACCAAGATCAGGAGGCCCTTCAGGTACCGTTGGCGAGAGCAGCGAGAGTTGACGTTGTTGGGAATACCGGACGTAACGACGCGCCTCTGAGCGTTTCACAAACAGCACAATGCATTTGGTTTCAGCTGCGACCGGTACTGCAGCAAGATCACGACGACGGCCATGAACGTGTTCCTCATGCACGAGGACAACCTCTTCACCGGCGAGTGCCGCGAGGCGTTCGCGCTGAACCGGGCGGACGGCAGCGAGCCGGGCGCGCCCGTCAACATGACGGAGGTGTGGCACGAGGACAAGAGCGGCGGCGCGCTGCTCGCCTCCTGCCTCAGCGTCGTCCGCGTCGGCAACAACTCCCTGCGGTGAGCGCGGCGCCAGTATCGGCATCGACGCCGCGGGAGGCGCGCGGACTTCCCCCGCGGCGCGCGTCTGCGGGGCCGATGAACCTCTCCCCCGGCTTGCTGCACGACGCTGTACGAGCCCCCCCGCCGCGGCGGCCCCCGCAGAGCAGTAGCTGTTTGCACTTTTTACACGCACCAACACAGCCATCCCGGCCAGGCCAGGCCCGCCCGCCGCGCGCGCCACGCCCCCCGGCAGCTCCAACCGGTCTGCACCGGTCTGCTCCGGTCGTGTTCGGGTGGGCCGGGACGGGCCGGGGGCAGCCGGGGGCAGCCGGGGGCACGGCAGCCTCCGCAGCATCCCACCCTCCCACCACGAGAGGCGGGGCGAGGCGCGGGGGTGGCGGGCGGCGCGGCGCTGCGTCGCGGCGGCAGCCGGGAGGGTGCGCGGTCAAAAGATTGCTGCCTTCCATTCTGCTTGGCAACATTCCCGGCACGACGCGCGCCCGCCGCGATGGGGTCGTGGCGGATCCCCCGCGGAGGAAGTACAGGCGAAAGAAAACCGTTTCTGGTGGTACTCGAACGCGCGAGGCCGAGCCGCCACGCCGGCGACGCCGATGAGGCGGCGCCGCGGCCACAAAAACGCGGCCGTTCCAGCATTGCGCACGCAGGCGGGCCGGCGGCGCAGCCATTCCTAGAAACGAGCCGGATGCCCGACGCGATGCATGTGCGCAGTTACCTAGCGCTCCGCGGCCCGCCACCCCTCCTTACATATTCGCGGCCCCGTTCCGCGGACTAGACGACCCCCCCCCCCCCCTCCACTCTCCCCGCTGGGCTGGTGCAGCTCGTAAAAAAACACGGCTCGGCATGCGACGGCGGCGGGCGTCAGCCTCGGCATCAGCCGTCACGCGAAGACCATACGTCCGTAATGTAGCGTGTACATGCAGCCCGGGGAGGCACTGTAAACCGGGGCTGCCCGCCGCGAAAGACAACGGGGCCAAGTCGAACAGCGCGCACACACACACTCGCGGGCTGTGAGGTGTGCTGTGGCCTAGCCGGCGCCTGGCCGCGGGGCGGGGCGCGGCCCTGTAAGCGCGGCTCGGCTCACCGCACGGCTGCCGGCGCGGCTGCCTACCCTGCGGGCGCTGCGAGCGGCGGGGGCGGGGTGGGCGGGAGTGGGGCGGGGGTGTCATTACCTGTAACAAGGAGAGCATCGCCTCGTTAGCGGGGCAACGAATGGCGGCCGTGGCCCCGCGCACTAACCGATACCGGCGCGCTCGTTACAGCGCCACCGACTGCATCAACGGCACCGTCCTGGAGGAGAGCCTCATACCGCAGCCCTACATCAACTTCACCACCTTCTGGACGCTGTACGGCAACTCGAGCCGGCCGCTGGACCCGCGCGGCCGCTTCCTGCCGCCGCAGCACTCGCTCACCATCTACAACCAGTCCCGGCTCTACATCAACCTGGAGGGCTGCGTCAACACGCTGCGCGGCGAGTGCCACGACTTCCGGAGCACGCACGGCCGCGACGGCGTCAACCAGACGGCCCAGAGCCGGTTCCCCTGCTACTACAACCCGGTGAGTGCCGCGCGGCGTGCGACGGCGGCGACCCCCGGCCCGCCTCACACGCCCTCTGCGTCTCCCTTCCAGGACGACAGCTTCATGGCCGTGGCCCGCTTCGACCTGGGGAAGACGCTCCGGGAGCTGCTCATCGCGACGGTGGTGCCGTCCGTGCTGTTCGTCGTGTCCTTTGTCACGCTCGTGTGCATCACCAAGTACGTGCGGGTGGGCGACGACGGCAAGATGAAGTGCACGCTGTGCCGCTGCTGCGGCCGCGACGGCGAGGGCGGCGGCGCCGGCGGCGGCCGGGACCTCGACGACGACGGCCCGGGCCCGGAGAGCTTGCTCATGAACTCGTGAGTGTGGAGTGGCACGGAGTGACAGGACAGGCACGCGCGTGGCGAGGCGCCGGGATCAGGGACTCACTGACTCGGGCTCAAGCTCCCGCAGTCGCGAGGTTCGTCTTCCACTCTCTTTTTCTTCTATTTCTCTTCTCATTCCTTTTGCATTGTGTATGATGTACATATTGCGTATTTGCTTGAGTAGCGTAAGAAGCTTGCTGGGGCGCAGTGCAGACTCACAAGGGAATGTTCGCAAGTGCGACTCCTCAAGTCCGGAGTCCGGGTGCTCCGTCCGACGCCAGAAAGACCTCCTGCCCCGCGGCTCGTGCCGGGATCCAGGGCACTGCAGCGCAGCCGAATGGGTCGCCTATCAGCGCCTTACAGACGAGTGAACACGGCGCGTGTAACGGATCCCGCCAGACGCTGATAGGCAAACCCGCAAGTCTGCGCCGCATTGGCCTGAACTCTATCGGATTCGTCATAATCGTGAAGCACCGTGAGCCTTGGGAAGTATGAATCCTCATCGGCGCAGGTCGTTCTCGGGACGGACGGAGCACCCCGCGCGAGCCAGCGATGGGTAGCTACTCCACCGCGCCACAAGGGACTGCGTGGAGTAGCTTCGTGCATGCTTGCATTGGCAGCTAATTTTACTAAAACGACGAGAAATGAGCAAGTTCATTTTTTAAAAATCTCAAACGTCTGAAATGCAAGGATGCTAATACCGGACCCCACCTGATCACCCATCTGATTAATATCCTTTCCGTATTAATTTTAGAACGATGCACGAATTAACACGAATTAGCACGAATTAACAACACACTACGTTAGCCGCCAGATAGCGTCCGCGGCTAACTGCGACCCCACTTCTCGCGCTGAGCGTTTCCGTCGGCCTTACATGACTACCTCGACATCAAAACTCTTGGTTGTTGCGACCCGGAGCCGCTAGATGGCGCCACCGTGCAACTGCTGCGCGCTTTGCCCGCTGCTGATACCGTCTGGCCGGACCATCATGTGCCTGAGCGGTTCGCTAGTCTACATCGGGGCGCTAGGGGGGCGAACTAGACGTGGTTCCAGTAATTTTCTGGCGACTGCGTTGCGGGCTCTCCGGCGTGAGAATTCTCGTGGCAGTGTAATTGGCGTGGGCGAGATGTATAATGCACCCATGCTTGCATCTATCGTTTGAGATTTATTAAATAGTGAACTGAATCGTTCCCATGGCCATGGAGTGGTGGCGCTGGCGTGTTCGCCCGGCACTTCCCTCCTGGGTTCTCGGATAATCCGGCACCGTGTGTGCATGCCGTTGATAACGTTTATCGACAGGGGATTGCTGCCGCTGCCGCCCCTGCCGCCGCTGCCCGGGCCCGGCAGCCTGAGCCCCATCATTGTCCCCGTTAGGCTGTCCGTCTCGGCGCCAACCTCCGCCGGGTCAGCAAGGCGCTACGAGGTTGCAGCCGTGCCGCCCGCCGTTGCCGCCGTGGATCGCCAGGTCGACGCGGAGCCCGCGGACCTCGGCCTCAGCGTCACAGCCGTGCTGCCCACGGTGGCCGCCCTCCCCATCCCCGTGGAGCAGGAGCCGCAGGAGCCGCAGGAGCCGCAGGCACCCGATGACGGCATCTGTGCTGTCAACCCTGCCGTTGGGGAGCCCGCAGACCCGGCGCAGGCCCTCGGCGACGGCGCCGCGGCCGGGCCCAGCGAAGATGATGCGCGACCGAATGATGAGATGCGGGTGGTGCCGGACGCCGACTCGAGAACAGACGTGATGACGGACAAGAATGTCGACAAGCGGGCGGACACCACGGAGGGCACCGAGCCAGACGCCGTAGGAGAGACGGCGGATCCAGGCGTAGGCAAAGAGATGGACACGAAACTGGACGTGGCGGTGGAAAGAAGGGTAGAGCGAGCGTCGCTGGACGCCGAGCCGGAGACGGCAGCAGACTCAGACGCGGCCGCGGACACGCAGGCCGCGCCGACCAACTAACGTCCGCGGGTATTTCAGTGCCCTCATACTTTAATTTATACTTAGAAAATGAGACAGGTGTCTACATTTCTTTTTCTCCTTCTTTAATTCTATTCCTCTCCTTTGAGGTGTTATTCTACTTTTAAATCAGAGAAAGCAGGCAAAAATAATCACTTTGAGGGAATCAGGTTTGATTCCACCACTCTCACTATCCTTTTATAAATGTATGGATGAAGCACATCAATCATGGTGGTAATGCCAGAAGGGTCAGTGGCACCGCATTATATTTTATTTTTCTACTTAACTTTCTGATTGATTAACGCTGCAGTGAACGATATTAAAATTGGCAGATAAAATAAATTATTGATATGAATTTGTATCCCTTAACACATGTTGTGGTACTATTTACAGAAGATATAATATGCTGCAGTGTTTTCTGCAGTATCCCTGCTGCTCCCATAGTTTTAAAATGAGTGAAGGCAAGCGTGTTTTTTAACTTTCAATGGAATTTAACTTTAAAAAATCAGGAAAAACCAATGATAACATATTCCTGAGACTGACGCCACAGCTAATAATTATACCTTGCTATAATAAATTTTCCCCTTGTGTCAAGATGCAGTTAGCATCCACCCGTTGATCTTACGTTTTGCTCACATACAGATTATCGTATATTCATGGTCCAAAAAAATCTGATAAGGTAGTATAATAGGAAGGCAGTATCAATGACAAGCACCACGTTCGTGGTTCATATATGAGCTGCTGATGGAATGAGTGCATCAGTGCACGTAATTACAAAGAACTGCAGGTGCGATACAGATTAGATATTGTGCTATTGTGCAACCTACACTCTAAAAATTTTCCTTTCAAATAATTTCTACATTAATACGTATTGTAATTTGAATGTCTTCTATCTGCAAAATTAGCCTTTAACTTCCACAATTTTGGAAACAGAATTCATGTGAAACAACTTAAAACTCCCCCAAAAGATGTCTTACTCTTGACTGTTCAATTTCTGTTTTTGTCTGATATGTGAAGTTTTACAATGACAAATTAAATTATTGTGAAACCACTCCTTCTCACAAATACTTGTCCAAACCTTTTGCTACCCCAGGGTCAACTTGTGATAAGAAAAAGGTGGTGTGGCAAGAGTGATTTTTTTTCTTTTTATTGAGAAAGGAAAAATTAAATTCAGGCACACAAGAATTTGATAAATGCAGCCCCACCAAATACATTCTTTAATAAAAACGCTTAATAAACAAAATCTAAATACAAAAGAAAAGTAAGAAATATCACAGAGGCTAATATTGTTATCTTCAAAAGTCAAAATCGCTTTCACTTGTGAATATTAAACATATCATATTGAGAGGAACTTATCAAATTTGTAATACCTGACAGGCCACTAGCAAGTTTCTGCACAGCATCCTCCCCCTCATTTGATGGCGTGTTCAACATCCTATAAATGTAATCTGAACTATCTGTCTCACTTTCATCTTCTTCCAAAGGAAGTGATGGTGTAATACAATTAGATTCTGAATCAACTTTAAAAATTCTAGATTCTACAGTGGAGGTACTATCTACATGTTTGTCTGTGCTGCTCAAGGGCTGGTCTCCTACCTTCAGCTCCTC
The DNA here is from genome assembly GCA_026979955.1 of Megalurothrips usitatus. Taxonomy (NCBI): domain Eukaryota; kingdom Metazoa; phylum Arthropoda; class Insecta; order Thysanoptera; family Thripidae; genus Megalurothrips; species Megalurothrips usitatus. Next base: position 12,571,793 of record CM049592.1, read on the forward strand.
TTGCTTGCGATATGCATGCAGCATCCATTCTTTCTGCTGAGTCTCGGACAAAACAGGTTCCCGCCCAGGAGCTCCTTGACCAATCTTTTGGAGTTTAACAACAGCTCGTGTTTTGTCGTTGCGTCCCAAGTAGTCAAGCAGCTTTTTAGTGCGGATCATCTCTTTGCCAGAAAACCATAGACTAGCCATTGGGAGCTCAATGACCTGCAAACATTCCAAAAGTTTTAAGCTTCTGAGAAAATGTGAAGATCATGAAAAATATGGAATTTAGAACTGTTGATCAGACGAGATGCAAACCACTCTACTGGCATGAAAATACCTCAAGAGATGCCTGTGTGCCTGTGAGGTCCTCTATATTTTCGAATTCTTCTTGAATGACATCATGAGGCGGTAAACCCATCGGGTACACAATAGTCACGGCTCCGCGTAGCAGACTAAGGGCTTCTTGCACCATTTTTCTGGTAACAGGTACCCCAGCCTGAGCCTGTTTCTAAATGAGAGAAACAATGTCAGAAAAGCAAATAAGGCAAGCATTTAATTATCAAGAATAAGTCAATACCTTTGAAACCATTGCTTTAGCTTCTTCAATTGTTTTTCGGAGTACTTCTTGCATCTTCTCATTTGGTTGACGCCCATTGCGGCGACCAATTTCATCTTTGTTGGAAATCCACCCGCCACTAGGGACACACTTATCAGCCCACTCATCAACAAGTTTCAGTTCAGCAACTTGCTCATCAGTAAGGCCCATAATGTTGGGCGGCAACATAGGACCATGGTTTGCCAGCTCCTCCATTTCTGGAAAGAATAATTAAATGCTAGATCTAGAATGTGCACAATGAAACTTCAAATAGAAGGATGAACAAACTTACCCATGCATACCCGACTGACTTTAAGACGTCCATTGTAGATTATAGTGATTTCTGTTATCACATCCTCAATCGTCGAGTCCACAGGGACAACATATAAAAATTGACTTTCATCTCCTTTCTTAACATGTAGCTGAACCATTATTCTCAATCTCAACTCAAATTGAGAATTTTGAAAGGCAACTGAAAACACACAAAAAAGGTCTCAGCTAACAACATGAATATTTACTTAATTTGCTACACACGTAATACGAGGATACGAGTCCTCAGCTAGTTCTTTGGTGTATTGCTGGGTATTGTTTCACATTACTCTACATTACTGTCATGATATTTCTCCTGCCTTGGGACGACATAGAGCATTTATATTACGTTATGTGATGTGTTAAAAGATCAATCATTAAAAGCCACAGAAATCCATGAAGTTATGAAATCCCGATCCTGATCGCCAGCCCCTCCTCCAGAACCAGCACCTGGCTATCTTACATGTGTGAATGGGAGATGTAGGTTAATTGCCCTGTTTAGCTTATGTGACTATGAAAGACATGGCAAAGGCGAAATAATCGATGACGCTACAAAATGAAATAACACTACATGAAATAAAAGAAATGCCGTTCTCACTTACAATGAGGAGAGCTTTGAAAGCACGAAAGCAAAAGCCGCCTCTCTGCAGACGACTTGAAATTCCCAAACGAAATGCTGACAATGGAAATAAATTATACACGATTTAAAGAAGGCACAGATCCAAATAAAATCTAATTCTACATCTAGCTCCTAAAAAAATATATAATTTTTTGATAAATTTATTGCATAACAAATACTTTGATATTAGATAAGGGACGAAATGGAGATTTCAGGGTCGCGTCTTAAGTTCATGCGCAAAAGATGGCAGCACTGATTGTTTGTAGTCTCCATCCCAAAGGTGATTGTCGTGGCCAGATTTTGTATGTATTGTAAGCATGAAAAAAAAATCATAACCAGCCTCCAATCGTGTATAGAAAAATTTTAAACGCAATTTAAAATTTAAAAGAGCTCACTTCAAGACAAGACATCAAATCAATCATAAAATCATTGGTCGAGAGAGTCCCAGCTGCTCTGGTGGCTTTGGGTTGGAGAGTGCGAAGAAGTTGATGTGTCTTCCGGTCCGCCATAGCCAGATCCTTCAACAGGCGTGATGATATTCGTGTAGGTGAGTTCGATTTAAGATCCAGTGAAAGTGGTTCGAAGCCTTCAAATGATCTATCATTGATTAGCGTAGGTACTTGGAACGTTGCTTTCGAAATGCCACAACTCTGAACCGGAGTTTTATGAATTTGTCTGAAATTTCTACGGTTATTTGTCGACCACGTTGCAGCGGGCGCTGTGTTGTTTAGGTTAAGTGCTGTATCGTGTCTCGCGTTTTCTGTTCCAACTGTTTAGGATCTTAATTTCTTCCTTGGATTGGTCATTTTATCCCTTGTATATCATACGTGTCTATTTTGCATTGGCCTCTCGGTTTGAGCTCAGTCCCGCGCGGAACAAACCGGCTCCTTGTTTTTGCCGGAAACGTGCTGGAGTCAGGTGTCTACGCTTTTTAGCACAAGCTTCCACGCATTGTACTCGGAGACGGGTATTTTGACCAGTTCTGGCCTCTGATTCGTTGTAACCTGTTAGTTCTGATATCGTGTGGGTATTTTAGTGCTCACGTCCCCGTACGCGTGCACATGAGGTTAGGTTCCGCATGATCGTGGAGCGGTGTCACAACACCATCGTGCTATTGTGGGGTTCAACTTTGTTTGTGCGTTTTCCAAGCCGGAGTGAAATGTGTACCCGCCGTACATGACTCGCCACTTTAGGTTTGGGCAGTAATTTTATGGCCCATGGATTTGGAAGATAATTGTAACACCCGGGTGAGTATGCGTGTCCCTTAGCCGTCTGTCCGTTTTAGTACTGCCCAGATCTGGAGTGAGAGTTCTAGTTGCTGCTGGTACTGTTTCATTTCAGATTGGGCCTGGTGCATATGGGGTTACTGACCTGTATTGTTATTATTGCAGGTCCAACACCATTCTACAGAAGTGACCAACCTCTCTTGAAGAGGATTTTATTTGACAACAGAGGACACATCAATCCACCACCATGCCGCAGAACGAGCATATGGAACGGCACCGCAAGCTGTGGGGTCGCCAGTTCAACTATGAAGAGAAGATGCGCAAGAAGGCGGCCCGTGAGCCCAAGAGGATTGCCCGGCTCTCGAGGGAGCTTCGCGGTATCAAGGCCAAGTTGTTCTCCAAGGAGAGGCGGAATGAAAAGATCCAGATGAAGAAGAAGATTAAGGCTCATGAGGAGAGAAAGGTAATTTCTTGTTTCTATTCCTTCTTGATGCCCAGTGATGAACAGATAGTGATCAGAGCAGATCTTGCAATAGGGACGCTCATACGGAGTACTTGTTACTATTTGTGTCTCGGGAAGGTCTGAGAAAGGGTCAGTGAACACTCAAGCAGGGTGTGTTCCTCTTAACTGAGGAGTGGGGTACAAGAAAATGCGAGTGGTCCACGCTTTCCCTGGGATGCCATTTGGCGGAGGGGTGGCACTCTCTTGGGAAATCCCATGACCAGCCATTTGAGTTCAATTTGCAAGGTACAGCGTATAACTCAATTCAGACTAGTCCTGCTCTGATCAGTAGCTGAGGGTCCATGTTGTCATCGTAGTCTTTGTTTTACTCTGTGATGACAGTCTGCTGTCGCAGGTCAGGGGGAAGCTTGCACCAGGGACACTCACACGGAGTACATGTTACTCTTTCTGTCCCGGGAAGGTCTGAGCAAGGGCCACTTAACACTCAAGCAGGGTGCGGTCTCTTAATGAGAGGTGGGGAACTAGGAAAGTCGAGGTGGCCTTTATCCCGGGACGTCTTTTGACTGAGGTGTGGCCATCTCGTTGGAAATTCCCATGGCTAGCAATTTGAGTTCAATGTGCGAGGCAACTTTTTGTAACTCAATTCAGACTATTCTTTCCCTGACCTGTGCAGCCAGAACTAATCTGAGAGAGTTTGACATCTAACATGTGATGGGTTGTGTGATTGAACTTGTATTAACCCCGTATTCAATTACAGACCAAGAAGAAGGAAGAGCAGCCTCAGGAAGGAGCGCTTCCCGTCTACTTGCTTGACAGGGATGTCACGTCGAGGGCTAAGGTCCTATCTAACATGATCAAACAGAAGAGGAAGGAAAAGGCGGGCAAATGGGAAGTTCCCATTCCCAAAGTCAAAGCCCAGGCAGATTCTGAAGTCTTCAAGGTACGACTTTCTTGTTTTAATGTTTCGTTTTAATTTTGATCACTTCACTTAAACAACTTTTATTTGCAGATTCTCCGTACTGGAAAATCAAGGAGGAAAGCCTGGAAGAGGATGGTCACCAAAGTCACCTATGTCGGCGAGGGTTTCACAAGAAAGCCACCGAAGTTCGAACGCTTTATCAGGCCCATGGCACTACGTTTTAATAAGGCTCACGTTACACACCCTGAGCTGAAAGCTACTTTCCATGTTCCTATTATTGGTGTTAAGAAAAATCCTAGCTCTCCTATGTACACATCATTGGGTGTTATCACGAAGGGTACAGTCATTGAAGTAAATATCAGTGAGCTTGGTCTCGTAACTCAGTCGGGAAAGATTGTGTGGGGAAAATACGCTCAGGTTACCAACAACCCTGAGAATGATGGGTGTATTAATGCTGTCCTTATTGTGTAATGTTAAGCCTTAGATGTATTCCTCTTGTCTGTATTCCGCCTGCCTAATAAATTTGTTATAAAACCATTTCCTGTTCCATTATTGACCAGTTGCATTTTGCCTTCGTTTCCAGCATGTGGTTCAGAGTTGTGGTATTTGACATGGCTTGCTCGGTAGGCATTGTTCTGTTTGTTCGATGTTTTGACTCTTTCTCTTGTTCAGGTGACCACACAGAATCATCATGCAGATCTTCGTCAAAAGTCAGGAGACTTTCGCCCTCGAGGTTCAGCCCTTTGACACTGTCGAACATGTCAAGGGTCAGATCCAGGAGCGTGAAGGTGTGTACGGTGTGGTATTGTTCTGGAAGTGGTGGTCCCTCCCTTGCGCTGTCTAATCGTCTTGTGTTTTGATTTCAGGCATTCCCGCCGATGAGCAGAGGCTGATCTTCGCTGGCAGGCAGCTGGAAGATGGCCAGACCCTCTTAGACTACGATGTACAGAAAGAATCCACACTCCACCTTACCCTGAGGCTTTTGGGAGGTGCCAAGAAGCGCAAGAAGAAGAACTACTCTACTCCTAAGAAGATCAAGCACAAGAAGAAGAAGGTCAAGCTCGCTGTCCTCAAGTTCTACAAGGTGGGTTCCATTTCCTAGCTTAGGCGAACTGTTTGTGTTTTGTTTTACACTGTTGTCAATTTGCAGGTTGACGAGAATGGCAAGATTCATCGTCTGCGGCGGGAGTGCCCCTCTGACCAGTGTGGTGCTGGTGTCTTCATGGCTGCCATGGAGGACAGGCACTACTGTGGCAAGTGTGGTTATACCCTTGTCTTCAACAAACCTGAGGATAAATAAACTTGTTAAAATATGAATTTTGCTCCCAACTCTTGTATCATTACTCTTCCCTCGCTCCACTTCATAAACCACATTCGATCGGCTGAAAGCGAGCCTGACTGACAGATTTTGCATTTGGGTGGAAGGTTAATGAATGGGATTAGACGCACTTTTCCGGGCAGCTTGTTTATTTCTGCTCAAAATAGAACAATTGATTCAGCACCTACTCGTGGTTGAGACTAGTATTAGTAAGTACAATGTACAGATAAATTGATCACAAGCTTAGCTAAAAAATTGTACCACAGACAGTTATCACTTAACACTGTGCAAATCATCCATAAAAATCACATTCCTTAAGTGGCTGGATAATTGCTCTTACTTGCTATTTTTTGTGCACACATTCAATATATCCATTCCGGAATTCAAATACAAGTGTGCGTTTTATCAATAACATTAAAATGAATAAGTTTCCTCCAAATATTACAATCAATGGAATAGTTACTACCTGATAACACGTAAACAATAATGGAAGTTGATCAAGTGGCCGGATCTGACTAAATAGGCAGCATGCCGCTTGGGAACGAAAAACGGAATCGCAGCCCAACAGCTTAAACGAGTGAACATGAGTCAATGTGAAGTGACTCACATATAATCACCCTGAATTGACCAGGAAAAAAAGGATCAAAAAGGAAACTCATTTCTATTGAGAGCTCTGATACAACTCATCAATCGGTACCCATCCACCAACTGGGTACATAAAAGGACATAAAAGTTGGAAATTCAAAACATTGGCATGTTTTAGACAAGTAACTAGATACCATAAAAGTTCTCATCTAAAACAGGATTTGTTCAAAAGCCTGCCAAAGGTTGGGAAAAAAATAATGGTCCCTCACAGCGTGCTGTCCTGTACTAGGTAGTGACAATGTAATTGGAGGAAATGCATAGGGGGCAGGGTAAGAGAGATAAAGCCCCCAAAAAATGATATGACAGTTCTGAAATTCTCTTTTAAATATCACGAGTTTAAAAGAGCAAAAGAGAAAAAAAGGCTTTAGTTCAAAATCATTTGCAATTCAATCACATTCTACACATATTTAACTGCAAATCGGCCATGGTACATAAAACAATGAAAAACAGTAAGTTAACAAAAACAACTTTCACAGAAACCACAGTGAAATTTTTTGGTTTAGCGCAGATATAAAAAGATACAAAATGTTTTAAATTACATAACAATAAATACACCCCTGCAAGAAATAGTCTACTGAAATGAACTTGGTGATCACAATGTTTCAAGAACTTAGATCATATAGCTAAATTATCAACCATCGACAAAAAAAGCTTTAACATAGCAATTGGGGGAGGGCTCCCAATCTGCTTTCTATAACAACACATCAACACATGTACTTAAAAGAAACTCTAAAATCTCAATCAAAACTACTTAAGAAAAAAGAAACAGTTCAACAATAAAACTATTTGTACTTAATTGAACAATATATTAATCATAAATAGATACTGACACATATGTAAACATACATGTAAGTAACAGATATAGTGTGGGGTAGGAACTGATGACTTAAACAGCATATTTCAATTTCTGGAGAAATAAAACAGTCAATCACCTTGACTTCAAATGACAGCATTTGCCCTGAAATCAGCACATTAACTTAATGAGAAATTGTGAACCACTTCTACAGCAGAAGAACCTTGGAAAAGTGGCAAGACGTTATGCAGAAAGAGGAAGACAACTTTCAGCAATTCTAAAACCCTAATACAGCTGGCACAGCTCTTCAAGCAGATGTAATGCCTTCAGTATATAAACTAATTGTAGAATCAAAAAATAATTACAACAACCACTAATACTTGCTGTGTTAATACATGGAGTACTATTATATTACAGAGAAAGAATGATAAACCACTATACATACCCCGCTTTGGCTATGAGCATAAAAGATATATATCATGCTCTGAGTAACTTGATACAAGAAATATCTAACATACTTTACTCAGCATTGCTGAAACTATCACATATGTCCGCCTTCGAATAAGTAACCTTCTAGAACTATCTGAGATAAAGCCCAGATATTGCAACATATACTTTTACAGCTATGAATTGTCACATTCACTTCCGTCAACGGCGTCCGTTAGCTCTTTGATAGCAGATGCTACTTTGTGTTTCACTCTTGGTTGTATACTCATTTGGAGCTCCTTTAATGAATCCTCAGTCTGCAACAGCAGAAGACATAAATTTACCTTCCTTGGCCTGACAGAAATTCAAAGTGTACATAGGGCTTTGCAGTTTACTTTACCTCTCTGAGAAGCATTACGGATGACTGTAAGACTTTCTGCCACTTCTGCATTTCAAACGTGTGGAGAGATTCTTGCTGTCGAAGTAAACGAATCCATTCCTCCTGTGTGGTCGGGGGATTCTTGCTAGAAAATTGAAAGAAAGCAAGCGTAAATGGGACTGAACAGTCTTATAATTTGTATGATAATTCACTTGCATAACGGAGCAACACAAACCTGAAAGACTGTAAATCCTCATTCAATCCAATAGGAATAGGGTCGACTGTAGCCCACCGCTCCAGACAAATTAATTTATAATAGAGTGCGCCATTCAACATAAGTAGAAGTATCAGAATTCCCAAAATAAGAACGCTGAAAGTATCTACACCATTCGAAACAGTGGGGATTATTTGCCTGGAAAGGTAAAGAAAGAGAATGTCACTTAAGAGCACAGATAATGATGTAAATGAAAATTTTGTTAGCAAGAAGACTTTAGTTGAGTCAAGAAAAAGAAAGCAGAGCTAAGTAATTGCTGCACTTAAGAAGTTTAAAAAAAAAATCTGAAAAGAATATCAATACATCAATACAAATTGAGTTATCGATGCATTGAAGGTAAAATTTACCTTGAACCAACACTGTCAAAAGAATTCTCCGTTGTTCCCACCGAACCCCGAGGCAGAGAACGTCTGTGAAAATGGTAGCCATGCATGCCGTCAGTCACAAGAAAATTCCACTTCCAAAACCACAGGGTTTAGTGAGAGATAATTTTATAGCGTTTTTAAAGAGTTGACTGATATTCTTGTAAGAGAAGAAAGAATATGGAGGAACAAGCACAAGGAGCAGTTAAATTTTAATGGTTTTCCAGAGAACTTAGAAAGGTAGCTTTCAAGAATCATTCACAGTTATTTATTTCAGTTCACTTCCATATTTATGATTTAAAAAATGGGATGTGTTCAAAACAAGAATAAAGCTTTATAACTGTTCCACTAAAAATTGGGAGAAGAAGGGGGTTAACCGAAGATAGAAAAACCAATTGTTGATTGTGGGGAGAAAAACAAAGCAAATTAGAAGGAAGTGTTAAGTACTAATTGATTTGACTTGTTACTAAAAAAAATATGTTAGGTTTCTGTCAGATGTGGGAACAAAATATGCATAAAATAAAAGCAACACAATATCACCCACCTTCCTGTCGAAGATCTTGATCTAGGTGCCAGAACTTCCTCTGTATGTCGAGATGATCGCCGTGATGATCCTCGAATACGTCTCCTTACTTTTGGAGCAACCTCCACTTCTTCTTCAGGAATTTCTTCATCAACGCAACATTCAGCTTGCAATGCCTTATCTAGAGATCCATAGAATTCTTCCAAACCAGCCCAGGTGTGTTTCTCAATAAAATCTTTCAAAAACAAGTTACATTAGATACAAGGTGCCCCAGTATGTTAACACAATAATACAAAAAAAAAAAAAAAAAAAAAAAACTGAAATGTAACTTACTTTTGATCACAGTCCACACAGATTTTTTGTATTTTATATCTGCAAACACAGCGAAGGAAGATTCTGTTTCGCTGACTTTGTTAATGCAATAATGAGTTGTTATAGCAAAGGAATCTGCATATGGAATCCCAGCATTTTGCGTTTCTGATTCTACAGCATACATTTTTCCTGGTTTACTGCACTTCAGCATTGCCTATGTAACACAAATTGTATTAGATAGGTATAAGACCCCCTTTATTAATAAATCACGATTGGTATCCATCAAATGTTATCTTACCTGAGTCTCCGTGACCTGAGACTGTCTCCTACCTACAACTGCCTGATTTATATTAACTGTGAGACACAGTGTTCTTAATCTTTCATTCTTGGCGTTAAGAGTCCAAGGAGAAGGTTTGATATCTGTGAAAGCACATAAAAATAAATTTAGCAAAATCTTAGTATTTTTAGTCTTATTATTAATTACAGCACTTACTTGAAGAGTTTCTAGAAATATGGAAGTCCACAAAGAACTTTGAATTGGTAAACAGAAGGGTAAACAATTGATCAACAGAGATTGGTAAAACAACTTTTAACATTTGACGCCCCTCATGCTGAGAAGTGCACTGTCCAGAACCCCCTGACATGCCAATCAAGTCTGTAAGGAAAACAAAACAATTTTGATACACACCTCAACATCATCTATACATTGCTTGATTTATGTTTTCAAAGGTATGGAACCACATACCAGACACTTTATCAGCCTCAGACTCCGTGGTATCACTCATGTCAGTCTCCAGTTGGGCTTCAGGATTGTTGGTACTAAGGGAGTTAGGAGAAGCTACAGATGGTGAAGACATTGGGGGCGTAGGTTGAGCTGCTTGAAGAGATGGGGTACCCCCAGAAATCTCCATATTCCCCAACTCAGATGTAGAAATTGGAGAAGTATTATGGGGCTTGACATCGTCCACACATGTTGGATCCTCTGGTGACACTATGCCATCCTTGAAAAAGATAACACATCCCTAGCTCAGTACAATGCTAGTAACACCAGTACTAGAAAGAGACTTCTACATTTCTCATGGCAATCTCCCAAGCAGAAAAGCCTGTGCATCTGCACCACCAGCAGTTCTTAAAAACTAACACCTAAGCAAATGCAGTTTCAGCACCACCATCACTTAGTCAGCACAAGCCTGAATGTGGTAAGAGAAGGTTGGAGTGATAAACTTTGCATTTTGACTACTCCCAGTGTCTAGCACCATTTCTCAATTTCTGCACTTAGTCCAAACAGAATAATAATGAAGAAACAAAAATACTAACAATTTCTTGAATTTTTTGCTGGTTGGGCTGACTGTAACTAGACCTATTGGTCAGACCACTGAAGCTGCAGCACAAGCCACATGCTAAGTAGTTTTGTTTGACTTGCTCCTAAACACTAATAGGAGTTAAAGGTACCAGAGTAAAACAGTTCCACACCTCGGAGAAAGATTCCATTGAAAGTCTCGAATTGCCTTCTACCAGGGGTAAAGGCTCAATGTAGTCTTCATCCTCACTTGTGAGTCCCAGCTCTTGACCATAGCAGGCATGAACCCACTGCCACATCTCTTGCATTGACATTTGCTGGGGAGAGATAACAAACACTAGAGTTAGATTTCTTATCAGTAGAACCTGTACTTGAGTATCAGTAGAGGCCAATGCTGAGATAACACCATATACACTCGTTGGAAGCCTCACTACAAAGAAGAAAGTTACCTGATCCATAAGAGCATTTTGCCAAACTCGAAACAGCATAAGATAAGCTTTGTCTCTTGCTCCAAATGATGTGAAAAAGAGTTTTTCATTCTCAGTACAAACTAATATGGCATTTGGAATTACAAGAGCTGTTTTTTCTTTGGTGATGGCAGTAACATCCTTCCAGCGCAGTGAAATCTAAGAACACGAAATTTAAATTATTATACTTTTCAGCACTTTTTAACAAGCAGCTGGACCATGAAAATCTTGCATACCAAAGTTTCCCAACGAAATATATTGGCATAGAAACACAAAAAGTTCTGGGATACATATAAGCGTCCATGAATAAGAATCTCTTTGGCAACAGCACAAGAATAGTCTGAAATGACAAAATCAAGAATAAATTAAACTAAGCAGTAACCAATTTTGATAAATTTTTGTCAAGGTAAAATGACTCACCAACTATAAGCCTCTCTTCTGGTGGGACATCTTTAAATATCCTATTGAAATCTCTACTTCTTGACTTGTAGGTTGGATAAAGTATGTTATACCAAGAGGACTTCTTCTTTGAGCGATCTGATCCTCTTGACTCTTTTCTGTCTTTAGAACTCTCATGGCTAATACTACGGCTTATATCTGCTTGACTTGAATCAGAGCCTCTACTGATGTTGTCCTGAAAAAAAATGATAAAATATAAAGACTGTGTCTAACAAAAAAGTGAACAGCAAGGAAGCATAATTTTGCTCCTAAGGAGAGTAAGTTCACAGGGCACACAAGCCATACAATATAAGTGTTATGACCCATCCATCAAATCAGATGATACAACAAACAACTTTCTTAAAGCTGTGCAATAACTAACAGTATAGTTTTGAAGAAAAAAAAGTCATACAAAAGTACAAGGTAAAAACTGTTTTCATAAATAAACTATGACAATAATAAACTATGACAATAATAAACTATGACGATAATAAACTATGACAATAACACAAATAGTTTATATGAAACTCTTTCAAGCTCACAGAATGACTAATGCGAGTAATTAATCAGCATTAGAAGCAATTCAAGAAATATAATACACTAGGATTCGACAAATGGATTTAAAGTTCATTGCTTTGTTAAATTGCTGTTCATATTCAGTAAAATGGCTGAAAAACAAACTAAAACAAAGATGTTGAAAAATATGTATGATATAACAAACGTATCAAAACAAAATAAACAATTGTTTGACAACAGTTCTTTTTTTTAAATAGAGAAACGCACACACATAAATACCATGAAAATCTACATTAGAACCACACTAACTCAAAACAGCACTCTAACACAAAGCACAAATACATCTAACAGCCACACGTCACCATGGTATGGTACATCAAAGTTCAGAGACAAAGAAAGAGGCACTACAAAGATCCTTCCATCTAGATTAAACGCCAGGAATGTTATGCTGGCAGAAAGAGCTGTGCTACACACATCCAATTACAAGCTACTAACCTGCTTTCCACATTTAGGCTTGAATATAGTAAACAGAGAATGCATGGCAAAAAGAGACCAAGACAGTTAGTCTAAACCCTTATATCACGTCTAAACAATGACAAAAATCAATCCACAGGGATGGGGGAGGGGACATAAAATGAAACCTATCTTCTAAGTAAATTCTTCAGACTATTACCGGTATAATGGTATCATCCTGATCTAACCCACACCATGATATTAGTACTTAAAAGTCATTCCAATACCCAAGCACATTTAATTATTTATTAAACTGCAAGAAATGAGGTGCACTGAAAAAAATTTAGATTTAAATTTGTTTGGTTACATCCAGAACTAGCATGATTTGATTTTATACTAGATGAAAGTTAGTTTCGTGAAGCACAGAACCAAAGTTCATTAAAGTTGGTGGCACACCTCTGTTGTATGAAAGGACGTATCACTTGTCGAGGAGCACGAGGAGGACATAGACCGGGAACCAGAACCCGCAATTGATTCTCCACTGCCGAGTTTGCCTGTTTTTCCACTAGTAGCAGAGTTTGAGCTTGCTTGAGAGGGAGAACCCACAGATTTCCTGTCACTCTGATCAATGGACTTTTCAGAACAGTAAACCTGAATCAAAGTATAAATTCAGCAAAATTTTAGGCATTTACTGAAATTACAACTATTCCCTGCAGAAGCTCAAAACTAACGTTTCCTAGACTTGGCCATGTTGGAGACTGATGCCAAGGAACCACACAGCTCCCTTTGTCCCCACTCAAAAGAGAATTCATGAGATGAGAATATATTACCACAGGTCACTCTGTATACCATAAATATCAAGGAGCAGAACTAGTAAAGGAGAGATGAGGGAACTTTCAGAAATAAAGGTACACACACTCAAATTAAAACCCCTACAAAGTATTGCAACCGTTTTAAATGTAAGATGAATGAGGATGAAATTTAGGAGTGCACCCACCAGCTCTGTGTTGCTGACATCAAAACGGTCAGTTGCAGGGCTAGACTCTTTTGTATTCGACCCTGAATCTGATTTATGATTGTCTTTCTTGTGGGGCTGACGGGGCGATGGCCGGGGACTTGGCTGAGGACTCGGATTTGGGCTGAAGCAGTATAGAAATAGGATCGGTTAAGTTTCTACATGAAACATACAAAAGCACACAGAAGCGGAACACGTGAATACTGACCTGGACTCCCCAGTAATCTGACTCTGCTGTCCCTGGCTAACTCCTTGAGAAGGTGTGCTTGGCAACGTCATTGTGCTAAATGAGAGTGAAGATCCAATGCTGCTGCCAATTACATCTTGTCCAGTCATGAGAAGGTTTTCAACAGACTTCCTCCTGCATCACATATGAAAGTTCCAATATTAGCATAAAATTTAGCAAGTAAGCATGCAGAACACATACAAACATATCTGAGGAAGAATTATTTGGCCCAAGCATTAGTCATGCATCACACAGCAACAACAATAATAATAAAATTTAAAAAAACAACAACATAGAAGTGCAGTGCAGGTAAGAGTACTGTAAATTATGTTGGAGCCCTTTTCAGACAAAACACCCACCACAGAGAGCAAAAGGAGGGAAAACTGAACAGCCAGTGATGTGATATGATCCCGTAATTTGCACAGTCGCCAGAAGCAAGCAACAAAGTTTCATGAGAGAAATTGTTATTGCATTAAATTGTCATATGAAGAGAGGAAAAGAAACATTTTATGACCTGCTTTTCTATGAATGGTGGACATGGAACTTCTTGAAAAACTGAGGAAAACAGAGAGAAGTCTGTGCCACTCACTGCAGCTGCTGCATGCACTATAATTTTTTTTTTTTAAAGGAACTTACAGAATTATGCAGAACTATTTGTATTATTAATAACTTAAATTGATTACAAAATATTTACAATAATCATATCATGCAAGTATACAGGTAATGAAAGCAATGTTAGGCACAAACAAAAAGACTGCCAAAAAACTTAAACAGAATATTACATCTATACTAGCTTTATTATGTATAAAAGGTACCTGATAAACCAACACTGGACCAAATTGATAAATTGGAGTTCTCAGATCCACAGTGGCTTTTCAGAGATAATAAATATTGATAAAGCAAAGATATGAGACAATCCTGAAAGAAAGCAAAAAAAGGCAGGTTGTCCAAACAGGTGGTGACACATTAAATGTAGCGTGATTGAGAAACTGTGACTATTATAACAAGCATGCTCACTTGCCACCACCAACATGAACCACATAATAATTTACAATACAAAACTAATGCGAGTAATACAAAATTTGCACAGTAAAGAACATAATCTATTCCTTTCAAGTAGGTCATGGCAAGGTCTTGCCTAGCCCCACAGAACATTTGTTCAGAAGAGATCATTTTTCACTTGTGATCATGTACTAAGTGAACAGCAGCCAGCAGAGCCCCCCCCCCCCCCCCCCCCCCCCCCCAAATTTGATTTACAGTCACATTTATATTTACTTGTTTACTTGTTATTTTAACACTAGCCCACACCATTTCTAAAGTGTCATCCAAAGAAGATTTATGAGAACACTGAAACAGTGGACAATTACAGATCACACAAACCTCTTCTTAAGCCATGATCTGGATTCTTTCACCCAATTGTTGATTTGAGAAGTAGAAACTGATGCTCCAGAACTGGCAAATATTGACAAAAGAAAGGAAAGATAATGGGAAATTAATTTGATGTTATGATCTTCATATAGAGCAACTGTAGTTTTTAACCAGTCTTAATAGTCACAGAGAGAAAGCAAAATCTAACATACTAATACACACAAAGCACAAAACATTTCAATCAATGCTTTCTAAACCCAACCATCATTCAAAAGAGGAAAAGAAATGTGCATCAAGCATTTTGGACTAAGTTTCCAGGAGCCATTGTCAAGAATTCAAACCCAATAGGAAACAGTCCCAGCAAAGTTCAGTCACAAATCTTTTAAAAAATATTGATAGCAGAAAAGTTTGACTCAGTGGCAGCTAACTGCCTTCAGAAATTTTGTTGAAGACTGAATGCAACACAGTCAGTCGAATGTGATAACCAGGTCGATGTGACCAGATCATACAAGGAAATAGTATAATAAACCGAGGTTGAATTGGCTGGAGACAGGGTTTATCACAGCATTATCAGTTGACAGTGCCAAAGATTCAAGCCCTGGCAAGATATTTAAAATAGAGCTCTTCATTATGAACAAGTTAAGAAGGATATATTCTATTCCGTCTCTAAATGCAAGTGGATAAGTCGTTGGGCCATTGAGTGCAGGTCGCTGGGCAACCGTTAGTTTAACCCATCGCATTAAGTACTGACAATATTTTGCACAGGAGTGACATTGCCAGAAGGACCTGCATTAGCAGTACAGCTGTGCAAGAAAAGGGGGCAGAAGATAATATTGTTTCGAGGCAGTAAGCCCCTGCGTTGTGAGTGAGCGAGCGAGAATACCAGAATCAGCTGGTTGACACGGCAGGTGCTAAAACATGCACATAAATACTCAACGTCGGGGCCACACGAGCGAGGCTCACACTGTTTTACATGGGCTTCCTTACATAAATGCAGCGGCTGCTGAACATTGTCTCTCTCCTTCGGCCATTGTGAGTCGTGAGACAACAGATAAACTGATGGGTTTTGGAACAGAACGTTTCTTGCGTCCTTCTTTGTTTATCAAATCATCGTGAACAAACAAACTGCTTGGTCGATCGCCCCAGTTTGCGAGGGACGGGTCACACAATTGGCCCACTTGCGAACCGCGGAGGGTTTGACCTTATGTGGACCGTTCCAATTTGAAGGCTAATCTTTCGCACAGAAACTACAGAAACTTGTCATCGATTTGGGCCCGATCCGCTGACCGAGAAGTGGTGCTAGTGCTGCTGCTTCTGGTTCACAACGCTACTGTCATTTGTCGAACATGTGTTTTCCTTTTTCCTTCGGGGCCAGCGTTATTTGCACTCCGACCACTTCTAGGAGGAACGTCGATCTCGGCACACCGCGGCCTCGGGCCCATAACGTGAACTTGTCAACTGTGATCTACGGTCGAATATCCGGACGCGGGTGCGACGTTTGATCCAGCCCGTCCGGCCTGCTGCGGCCTGATTTGGATGGGGCGGGGCGGGAGAAGAGGGGGGGGGGGGCAATTCATTAACACTATTCGCACTACTCCGATTAGCGCGTAGCTTCGAAACGCGGCGCGGAACGGCCGGCGACCAGCAGGCCGGCGGAGGGCGGGGCGCAGGGCCGCGCGGTGGCGCTCTCGGCCTCGGTGCGAAGGTCCCGAGCCCCGACCCCGACCCCGGCCGGCGGAAGCCAGCGGAAGCTTCGGCACTCTCAGAGGGGTAGAGCGACGTTTGTGAGAGCGCCGACGTGAGTCGTTCCCACTAAAGAGTTTCCTATCTCGCCCGTACCACCAGAAGTGCAGAGGGGGGCGGGGCGATAAGGACACGGCACGGCGCGAGGGAGGAGTGAGAGTGAGATAGCGCCAACGACAACAAACAGACCCGCCTGCGCGCGGCGCAGCTGCCGAGCTCGGCATTTGAACCCGCGACCAGCCCAGCCCTCCTGCGCTTAGCGTAGGCCCTCACAGTGGGGCCGGACGCTGCCGCCGCTCCCCTTACCTCGGTTATTGGCTAGAGGCGAGGGCGCCCCGCGCATGGCGTGCAGTGCACAGGCACGCAGAAGCACGCAGAAGCGCACAGGTCCGCTCGGAGGCGCCTCCGACAACACACTGCCCCTGCCCCCCGTACCCCATGTAGGCGGTGCCGGCGCCGCCGTGCGCCGCTGCAGCAGCCTGCCCCGGCTGCCCCCCTGCCAAGTGTCAATTGGTCCTGGGGGACTCCGCCGACTCTCCTTGCGCCGACAATGTGAGGGCGAGTTGGGCGAGGACCACGATGTACGTCGTGACGGTGGCCGCGGCCTGCGCGCCGGAAACAAGAGGAGGCCCCCGTCAACGAGAACGCCCCCCCTGAAGCGCAGCTGCAGGCTGCAGCCTGGTGCAGCCGCTGCCGCGGACTCACCGCGACGGCCAGCTCCCTGCTGACCAGCACGAAGCCTCTCAGCTTGAGGCGGACGGGCCTGTACTGAATCACCTGCACGAAGCGAACCACCTGCGCG
Organism: Megalurothrips usitatus; assembly: GCA_026979955.1. Taxonomy (NCBI): domain Eukaryota; kingdom Metazoa; phylum Arthropoda; class Insecta; order Thysanoptera; family Thripidae; genus Megalurothrips; species Megalurothrips usitatus. Next base: position 12,589,266 of record CM049592.1, read on the forward strand.
AGAGGAGGCGGGGCGGCGCGGGGCGGCGCGGGGCGGCGCAGAGCGAAGTGGAGTCAGTACTACAGTCCGCCGCCGAGGAGGAGGCGTCCGCGAGCGCGGCACCGGCGACGGCAAGAAACCGCGCGAAGCGCAGTAAGCTCACGGCGTCTGGCGTTACTCACCTCGATCGTCGTCTCGGCGTCGAGCGGCCGCAGCGGCGTCGACAGAAGCTCGCGGAGCATTTCCCGCGACACCTGCAGCAACGCAAACCGCGCCGCACTCTGCAGGTGCTCTCTCTCTCTCTCTCTCTCTCTCTCTCTCTCTCTCTCTCATGTTCACACACACACACACGTGCGCTCAGTACTATCGCCGTGTCACCGATTTCACTTAGCCGATAAGAGGGGCAGAAAATAAAATAATCGCTGGGTGGGCCCGTGGGCCGATCCCGCCCGCACCCTCCAGACCGCGAGCACGCGGAAGGATGAGTCAGTGCCCGACGGGAGGTCATTTTGTATACCCTACGAGTGCCCCCAATTTTTTAAAACATATTTTTTTAAAATGTTCTTCTTTATTTTTACCCCCCCCCCCCAAAAAAAAAAAACACAACTTATGATTACACTATGCTTTTAGTTTTCAGGCGAAAGTGACGGGCCCCTCCCCTCATACAGTACCGAGAAGCTGGCTGTGGTATTTTCTGGAACGTCCCCATCTGTTTGGGCGTGTGAAGGTTTCGCGGTGACGTCACGGGCAAACGTCCGCCTCCTCTAGGTCGTCGCGGGAGATTGAATACATCAAATAAAGGGGCTGTACTAGACTGTACCGGCCAAAGATCCTGCGTGGCTCGTGGTGGCGGCGGCGCCGGGGGGCACGGCGCGGCAGAGCCGGGGGCCGCCGGGGGCCGCCGGGGGCCGCGCGGGAGCGGTCCCGCTGTGATGACTACAATTCCGACAGTCAGCCGCCGAGAAAACCTTAACGAGCCCGAGAGACGACAGCAACGGCCACGAGGTGCACGCCGCGCCGCGAGCAGAATACAAAACCATGTTATAAAGCAAAGGAGGACAACTGTGCCCGGCTGCCCGGCTCGTCAGCAGGTGGGCCGCAGCCGCCGCAGCACACGGGAGGCCGCCGCGCTGCCTACCCGACGCATGCCGGGCGCTGCGCCGAGGCCGAGGGGCCGAGAGGCTTGCGTGCGTTGACAGATAGGCTCACTGAGAGGGCGTCAAATAGGCAAGTTTAATTTTTTTTTAATGTCAGGCACAAGTCTGCAAAAGTCTCACCCGGTATATCAGGCGGGATTTTTGCAGCACTCCATCCTGGCATTTTTGGAGTTTGAATTATTTTTGTTAAAACGATCTTGCTAATTTGACGTCATCTTGCGCACACGCCCGACTGCCCTCCGCGCGCCCGCCGTGACGTACACTCCGCACGGCGTGGTCCCCCTCGCTGCAGATCCAGTCGATGATGGAGGTGGCGATGGTGATGGTGGCCGCGGTGCTGACGACGCGGCGCCACATCCGGCGCTGCAGGGCGGACAGCAGGCCGAAGCAGCTCGTCATGGACATCATGGCCATGAGCAGCAGGCTGTGCAGCATGACGCCGCCCCACGTGTCGCCCAGGGCCTGCGCCTGCCGCCGGAGGCGCAGCCACAGCATGCACTGGCCCCGCACCGCGTCCCCCGTCAGCGCCCCGGCCTGCGGGGGGTGCAGCAGAGTCAGGGGCCCCCGTCGGCACGCGGCACGCAGCTCGCCACGCAGCTCGCCACGCAGCTGCACGCGCGGAGGCACTCACGACCCGCCGCTGGCGGAAGAGAGCGCGGAGTCCGCGGGCCGTGGCCACCACCTCCCGGTTCAGCGCCCGCCACAGCGCGCCCTGGGCGATGGCCAAGCACACGCAGAAGCTGTACACGGGCACCTTCCAGGCGAACAGGTGCGGCGACACCCGGACGTGGTAGAAGGGGGACGCGACGGCGTACACCAGGGTCCCGCCGGCCGCCCACGCCCTGCTCGGCTTGTGCGTCAGCCGGAGCGGCTCCCCGGTCACCGACTGCCAGCTCAGCTGCAAGAAGGCGAAGAAGGCACTGCTGGCAAACACGGTCGTCGCGTGCGCAGGGCGGGACCAGCGCAACGCCAACCTGGAGCGCAGTCCAGTCGTTGAAGTACTGGGCGAGCGAGGCGGCCGCGGGCCAGTGCAGCGCGGGCACGGACAGCGGCATGGTCTCGTAGAGCGCGTGCAGCACCAGGATGACCCGCTCCAGGAACTCCTCGCGGCCGTACAGCAGGCGCGTCAGGGTGGCGCGCAGGCAGAAGGCGATGAGCACCGCCAGCGAGGCCGCGACCGCGCAGGCGGCCAGCATGCGCCTCGATCGCCAGGGGGCGGCCCTGGCGGGGGAACGCTCCCAGGTGACCGAGTCCCGGACTTCTCACGGTGCGCCAGTCCGCAAGGAGTGTGTGTAGTTAAGCCGCGCGCGCGTGCATGCAGGTTTACGAAGATGACGTCAAATTGGCAAGTTCCGGCAACGTCGAAGGCAAACGTCAAAAATGCCAGGATGCTAACTGCTAACTACACAGACTCAAGTTCTGGTCCGGTCCGGGCGTCGTCCAATAAGGACGTCCGAGGTGTTTCCGGATAGACGAGCCCACAGGCTTGCCAGTCTCCGCGCGGATGGCGCCTGGTGGGTAGGCAATCTCGGGCGGGTGCAGCGCATGCGTGTCGTGCGGGCCGGCCTACCCCGGCATTCGCAGGCGCCCGCCCTCGGCCGTGGGCTTCAGGACGCGCACAGTTCGGACGTCCTTCATGGACGACGCCGTGAGGCGTACACCGCGTGGCCCCCCTCCCCGCCGTGTACATCGGTGTACCTGTAGACCGTGGGGGATCCGGGCGCCGCCGACACCCCCTGCACTGTCCACGCCCCGAGGAGCCCCATGAGTCCGATGAAGTGCCTCGTCTCGTGGCGGAGGTCCGGCGGCGGCGGCCGGGGCGCTGCTGCTGCTGGTGACGGTGGTGCGCGAGGGCCTTCGTCGCCTCGCCCCGTCGGAGACCGTGTCGTCATGTCGTGCAGGTGGCCGACGACGAGGACAGCTGAGCCGGCCATCTGCGCAGGGCACTTCCCTCTGCGATTCGTCGCGGCACCCGTCCGTTGTCCCCGCCCCGGCGACCCTTTTCCGATGCGCCCTGCGATAGCCGCGTACGCGAACACCTCCGTGTATTTTTATTTTTGTTATCGCGGCACTTCTCGGCCTTATTGCTATTCGATGGCCCCCGATGGCCCTGTGGACTGTGGACACTGAGCGCCCCGCCCCGCCCAGCAAATATCCGAGCCGACGCAGCTGCTAGCCCATCAGTAGATCCCACAGGCGATACCGCGGCAGACTGCCCGTCAGCGCGGGCCCACGCGACCCCCGGAACCAGGAACGAAGGGCCAAGAGGTCCCTCCGCCCGCCACACTGCGCACGTACGGGGAGGTCGTTCCCGGGCCGGACGGAGCACCTCGCGCGAGCCAGCGAAGGTAGTTAGCCCGGTCACTTGGCTCTATGCGAGCGCGGTCCGTAACGGCCTTAAGGCGGAGTGTCCGATAGATGGAGCCACCGGCGGCTGCAGTAGTAGTTACCATCGCTGGCTGGCGCGGGGTGCTCCGTCCGGTCCGAGAATCACATCCTCGGACTCCGCCTCACCGAGACTGCGGCGACCGGCGGCGACGATCAAACGTCAAAAACGAGAGGATGCCAGTACGGGACTTCAGAAATCTTACCGAGCCCACCTGATCGGAATTCTATTAAAAATTACTTGCAAAACGACAATTCCGTCTACAACCAGTAAGGCCGGTCGGTCCCTCCTCACGGTCGGACATAGCCCCCAGCAAGTCTCTGAGAGCCAGCCCGTCAAACTGCCCGTGGGGCTAGAACGCTTACATTATTTGGCACAACCCCCTGAAGGCATGAACATCCTGGGTTTCAGATAATGGAGAGCTGGGCCCAGATGGGCCACATGCCAACAACAAAGCAAATGCGTCCAGATACCACACCTTGAATTCCAATCTCTCCAGCCGGGCTTTGGAGTCGTAAGGGACTGCCAACTCCCTTGACTCTCTTGATAGAGTTATGTGTATTTGTTCGTCCTGGATACCTTAATCCTTGCACAGACAATCTTGAACTACACTACAAGCCTTGTTGATTTATCGAGAAGCCTCTTAAAACCCAAAGAAAAGAAATCCTGTGCTGGGATGGAAACTCAGATGGTGGCAGCGCTCCCCATTGATCTATCGAAAGATCGAAAGGAGCGAGGGGTCGATGTGGTCTCTGTCTTCTGAAGTGAAGTGATAACAAAAATGGGTGGATGCCAATGGATTGATGCCTGTCTGTGAAAAAGTCCTTTCTTATCGTGTTTGATGGGCTTCAGACTTTGAATGCATTTTCTTTGATTGAAAAATTTCCCTCTGATATGGAAGAATGGTTACCAGAGACGCGTTAGCGGTATTTGTTCTTCTGGTCCTTTGGAAAGGTAAGATATGTGATTGCTCCGGATTCGGCTTTATTGGGTTTTGTTGACACCCTGCAAAATCTCGGGTTTTTCTGCTCATATTCAAACGTTTTCTCCATAATATTGGTAACTTTAAATGATTTGTCTTGGCTGTACGGCGAAACTTATTTCTAGTCAGAAAACACGAAACTCGCCTCCCGCTACGGGACGAAAACAACAGTGTTTGTACCTCCATCAGTGGTCACGTAATTTCATGTTGGTTTTCTGCCAGGCTACTTCCTAAACATATTATTTGGGAAGTTTTTTGTACAGAATTCTCTAGTGGACGTTCTTCTCTGAAGAACACACATTTCTTTCATTGCTTGGGTCATAACTGTTTCTATAACTGGTTAATAAACTTTTTCCTGCACAGGTTGTTGTCGTGGTGACAAAGCCCTCATTCAGGCTGTGGACTATGGAGAGAACATTACACTGCCATGCTTCCTTGAAAACGGTGGAGGTAATGAAGACGGTAGAGCTGCTGATGTAAACAATGGCTGGTCAAACCATGAAGAAGCCATGTGGGTGAGGGAGGGCAGGGAAGATGAGCAGATCTCTCGCATGTCCGTTCAACATGATGGCAGTCTTATTCTCTCCAATTTGGACCGTGATGACTCTGGGGTTTATCGTTGTGTTGTACAAGATGAAATTCGAATGCGTATAAGACTGGAAATCAGAGGTATTCTTTGACTGCAACACATCTAATGAGCTGTTATTCTTGTTTCTAGTAGCAATTTAATTATTTCTATAAATATTTCTTTTCCGTTTTTAGTTCCTCCACCGGCCTTGGCCAATGTGACCATAATCCCATCTACAGTATTAGCTCTTCTCCTATGGGAAGTTTCAGACACCGGAGGCTATCCTTTGTCCCACTTTTCAGCACGATACCGTCTGAAAGATCACCAGTCAACCAACTCTAAAGCCAATGAAAAGTCACCCTCTGATAACTTGTGGCACTGGGTTGTTCCAGAACACATTAATCCTTCAGTGGTATGGATAAAATTATCTCCGTAGAGTGCTGTCTTATGTCTGAGAAATTACGGTGATCAAGCTTTGCATTTATGTTCATGTTTCCTTTACTGTGTTCTAGCGGGAAATTGATGTATACCAGCTCCGTCCCAACTCAACATACATATTTGAAATTTGGGCAACCAATCAACTGGGATCTGGTGAAATCACTCAGCTGGAGACACACACTCAAAATAATGCTGCCGAAATAGGTGAGCTCAAGCTACAGTTCTAATGGAATGCCAGTTGTGTATTAAGTAGGGTCCTGTTTCACGTTTTTATTTTTCAGAATTAGCAAGACATTTACTGGATGGTGCTGAAACATTTGATACTCGTGTGTGGGTTGCTGCTGTAGCTGTTGTGATGGGAACTTTGGTCATGTTAGCTTTGGGTACATGCTATCTGTTGTATAAGGAGTGTCATATTCCTAACTGTAAGTTGTTTTTTTACTGTCTTTCGGTAATAGTCATTTTCATCCCTGGAACTCTTTAACCTAATCAAATTTGATTTTCCAGTGAATTTAGATGAGCATGAGATTATGGAACTTGTTCCAAACATAATTTTGAATCCTGGGTTCCATGATGATGATGGAAGCATCACACTTGATGGACGCTACGAAAGAGATGAAAACTGTAATACTCGACGAACCTTGCACACCAGCAATAATTCCACAGTCCAACCATATCGTATTTGATCTGAGGATGGCCCAGAGGTAGAAAAAGATGTATTGGTATTTTTTTTTTAACTTTAATTTCCTTTACTTATTTATTAATAACTCCTGCTTTTCAGATGGAGGCATACTTCTGAAGCACATAACTAAAGAGTAGAGCTGCCTGAGTGCTTTCAGCACTTGCATGCATAAGGACCACCACATCTGAGAGCACAATTGCACATCTGGTGTTCATGCACAGTTTTTTTTAGGTCAGCCCACCTAGCTGCCAGACCAATTTAGAGGATCACCTATGGGACAGGGTGTTGATGTATGACCACACCATAAATGTGTTGTAACATTTGCCATCAATTTAAGTGGCAATTTTGTGACTTATGCATTCAATTTGATGAAACGATTGCACCTCTGAAATGTGCTAACAATGCTGGAAACAAACTGCTCATGTTATGGCCCTTTCTGCCTCAACTAAACTTTAATTTGAAATGTCAATTTTTTCTTAGACAAATCAATAAGGTCCACAGTTAAAAACTGTGCTTTTAAAAGTTTTTGACCTTTTTCTTTTTTTGTTTTGTATGTGTGGTCGCTTGGGGCAGTAATGTTTTTAGAAAGGAAGTCTTTGATAATTGAGCAGGTCTATTCAGCATTGAGACAGAATATCATTCTGTCGTGTCGTATGCTTTCAGCTGTGGGCGTTTCCACCAGCTCATGTGAAATTGTGAGAACCTTTTCTGAAAGCTTTTCTCTTTAACCACTCCTATATGTGGTTTTGTTGGCAGGTGTCTTTAATGACATCATGAAGAATGGAGCCAAAAAATGAAAGTTGAGAAGATTTAAATCTTCCTAATAATGTGCACTGAAAAGTTCTAATTATTGGTATCTCATGGGACATTAATCATAACCATAAGTCTTTCAAAAATGAAAATGTTCCCCTTCACAATGACAGATAATTTTAACACATTTGGAATCTTAGGTATGTTATCAGTATTGTTTTTCCTTGCTGTGTCTTTGACATGAGCATTGACTGATGAGCATGTGTAGGTTTTATATATAAGGATGTAAAATAAGCATTCCTTTTAACTTTGTAATGATATGTTTTTAATTTTTGTTTTAAACATGTAATGAGCTCTCCTGAAGCAGGTTAACACCTCTATACTGTGTGATGTTTTGGGCATGACCAAATATTCTTAAGGTTATTTAATGCTCCATGCATTCCTTATTTGCCAGTTCTCACATTATAGGCTAATAATTTGAATGTAAACAAAACACATTCTGTTTCAAATGGACTGTATAATTTTAAACCAAGTTACTCTTTCTCTCTCTCTCTCTTTTTCTCACTTGATTCATCAATGAGACCAATTTTACTGATTAATTTCCTTGATAACATTTTTTTGTTTCTCATTTGCGTCCTGTTTTGCTCAAATAACTTGAGAAAAGTATTACTTACCTTCGACTCATGCTCTTAAATTATGATCCTGTATGTGATATTTCCGTAAGTGTACTTTTTGCATGTTAAGGCCACTCCGCTACTGTAAGGAAAGGAGAATGGCAGTTTGTTTAGGCTTGTGGCCGTGTCACCTTCTACTTTGCTGTCCCACCTTCAAAAGCAAGCTTCTAATGCTTACCTTAATCCCTATGGTCACCCAAAGCAATTCTCACTTGCATTTTCCACCTCCTACTGAATGTTTGCAGCCCCCCCTCTCCCCCATACCATCAAAGTGTAGAACCTTCTACTTACCAGGAGGCTATGAAGCTCTTATGAACTATGCCCATTTTTAATCTTAAACAATATATGTGTGTTTGTGACTTCGCTTGATTTGTGACCTACTAAAGTTGTTTGGTGTGGTGTTCTGCAAACCTCTTTTTTCCTCTTACGTTTATCTTTAAGCACACCAGTATAGAATCTAGTCATTCATATTCATCTTAAGAAGAATATTTTACTGATTTACTTATTAATCGGAATGAATTGTGATAAGCTAGCACTGCTCATAATTGTAAGTAACAGCTGTCTTTGTTTTTCCTTTGTATTTTTTCTTCTTTCCTTTTCTCTATCCTTACACACTCTATAGAGTGCTTCCTCTTGTACAGTGCAAGATGGCTTGTTTGCTCATTGCTTTCTCATAGAAGTCAACAAACTATCCTTTGTGTCCTTGTACTTACTCAACTTTGCTTACTTCATGAGCAGCTTCATTGTTGCCTTGTACTAAGCTTCCATGATTCTCATACTTAGGTGTAAGCTCGTGTTAAGATGTGGCAAGATTGAATGAGAGTATGACTGTAACTGATAATAATCTAATCAAAATACTTAAACATTTATTTGAACGTTTGGTTTTAAGCTGTCATATCAGGTACCTTCTGATTAAGATTCATTTGGGAAATTTGGCATGTTATTGTGTTTGTTTTGTTGATCCTATTCTGTGATTAATATCTAGGTGCATTTTTTGTTTGTTTTGTTGCTGTTGTTTTAATGTTCCATGTATTTTGTAGTTTTATTTAACCATGATATGCTTATGCTGTAATGATACTTGCTCGTAAAATTTGAGGTTTATATCAGACCAACAGTTCTGTGTCTGTCAGTCAGTGGTACCGACTGTTCCTCTAGATATATCTTACCTGTATATTGTAGTCAGTTAATTTTTTATGGTAAACAGCCACAAAGCATTTTCTAGCTTTTCAACCTGCTGCTCTAGTTACATATTGGCTTCTGCTTCAGACATGTCAATAGTGTGTTGTGTGAAATATGTTATTAATTGTATCAAAATTTGTTTTTAAGAGAGATTTTCCTTTCTTTTTATTTTTTATATGTGTACTGGATGAATAAGACTTGACAAGAATGTTGTTACTACCATAATATGAAATCTGTGGGTCAATCTACTGGGAATTCTTGTGAGTATTCTGTCATAACTTTTGCAGGGTTGTCAAGTAGCCAGCTTGTATTTGTTAAAAGCAGTGTGTAGTAGAAAATTAAACATTTCATGGACAGTCTGGTGAAGTTCTGCAATTGGTTTTAGAATCTTTGTGGACAGATTATAAATCGAAGCTAGATAATGATAATTATCAGTGCTGCATTTTCTTTATTAAAGTATGCCCTGACAATACATTGACTACATGGATACTATTTTCATGCTTAGGGTTCATGCGGTTTTGTTTTAAGTGCGGAGGATAGGAAATAGTCACAACACATAGAGTTAGCTGATCATTTAGATGTTAAGACTACAGTATTTCTAGTCTTATATGGCTCTTTTATATTATTGCATTGGGATGCTGTAATTTATCAATCAGCTCTGCAGGATCAAAATGCAAAGAAAATTTATTTAAACTGTCACGCCTTAGGCTTGATGCAATTATTTTCATGGATGGACGCCCAGTGCCAGTGCAAACGGCAGTGTGCTAAGTAATGGAGTTAAAAGTAGTGGTTTTCTTTCACTATCTTTCATCTGAAGAACTGAGATGTGAAAGAATGAGTACCATGTGATATTTTTTAAGAAATCCATTAAATTAAAATGCATTTTATCCATTCAATTCAGGCAGTGAAGATTACTCAAGATGATGGTTGACTAAGCCAGGCCTTCCACTACTTTTTAAATGAAAAAGAAATCTCACATTGCATGTTTTCTGGTCAATTTTTATATGTTTTGTTGCTTTTTGGCAACATCAACCGATGATGAGGATGCAGCTCTGTGTTCATAATAAAATGATTTTCAGACTCAATGTTTTAGTTAAAATTTTGCTTTGTATGGACAGACTAACCATGATACTGCCGTCAAAGTAAAAACAGCTTTTTGAAATCCTGTTTTGTTTTCTTTAGGCTGGTCACTTTCTTTTACATTACTGTCAATGAAGTTCTGCTGTCATAAGACAAATCAGTTGTTAGATTTGCGGCATGCTTGTAATAGGGCCTTCTTAACTTGTGTTGAAGCATTCAATTTATTTGTTAAAAGCTTCAGTTGGTCATCAGAATAATCACGATTGTGGTATTCGCACTGTGTTTAGGGAACCCGTACACTTCACAAAGCTAGAACTTGGTTTCTAAAAATTGGATTGTGACTGCCGTGCTCTTAAATGTACATTGGGAATGATTCGTGTGTGAGTTATACCATAGCACCCCCGCTTTGGACACTTATCAGAGCGCCACTAGCATCTGATTTCCAGATAATTTTACAGATTAGATAGACATAGCATACTCATTATTATACCTTATCACATTTGCAACCTAACAACAGAGTAATTTAAAACTGCTACCTATTGTCAGATTTATTTTGAACCCCTCTACAAATGCTATGTCTACACCAATGGTTCTATTCCATGTGATCTTGAACGTCTTAATCTATATTCCTATTATAATTGTATGGGATGATGATAGTCATTCAAAACAAACCTAATTATTGAAGGAATGCATTTGCAATACGTTGTATGACTTCAGCCTGAGACAAATGTCCACAGTAACCCACTTCTGTTGTGTTCAGAGTCACTGACGTATTTTGTAACACCACCGTAGTTACATTTTGCTATGGAAACATTATGGAAATAAAGCTGTATGTAATTTTGAAATTGTGCAAGTGTGGAAAAATCTGAATGCCTTTACTATGTCTACATAAAAAACAAGGCGCCGACATAAATGAAAATATGCAATGGGAATTAGTGGAAAGATATTGTTCCATGATTTGCTTTATTTCTTTCATCACCACAAAAATGAAGGAATATACATCAGACACTTATTTAATACTGGCTTACTGGCACAAAAGGTGAAATCTTATGATGAAAAGTTACCCTCATCAAACAATGGAAATAGTTTTAGAGGAAAGAAAAGTCATGGTGTGAAAATGCATGGCAGTCATTGGTTGTGTACCATAATGCTGAAATAACTTGTCAAAAATTTACCAGGTATGGCACTAGATATCGTCCAACTCGACCCCCCCTACAAGTGACTAACAAAGATGCAGACTTCTTTCAATATAGTCTGAAAACAATTCATTTTAACAATTCCAACCCTCACACGTCAGCCCCCAATGAAGATAACACCTAATTGAGGCTTTGAATTGAGATCTCATTTTGTAACAACAAAATGGATAAGACCCATATGGGCTTAAACAGGGAGACAAACGAAGAAAATGACTTAGAATAACTGGGACAAAAGAACAGGCTTTGGTGCTGAATTCATTACTAAAAACAGAATACACAACCCATAGTACAGGCAATAGCATGTCTCTAAGGGTGATTAAAAACTTGATAAGGTTATTTAAACTACATGGTCATTTCTGGACCTTCCGCTCCATTCAGAAAACTACTGGAACTTGAGTCAACATATTCCTACTCTACCTGTACACAAAAAATATGTGGCTTAAAACATAACCAGATTCAGAAAGCCAAGGACTTCAAAGGCATTTAAAATGTTGCAGTCATGTGATTTACAGGTTCCAACCAAGACTTACTATATCACAGAAAAATGGAAAGAAACTAATCTAAGAGTGTTTTTGTTCACAATGATGAAAGTTAAGACAGCAGCCAGTACAAAACAGAACATAGCACAAGAAATTGAGCTTTCATCGCTCTGAATATGTAATATTGACTAGATCTCCGTACTTCAGACTTCCCAAGCAAACAGGCTATTATATAGGTGCTGGTGCTACCAACTAAAGTTGGGAATGGGTAACCACAATTACCAACCGAATTGACAAACAAGAAAGTTAGATGACTGACTGAAGTCACCCAACCAAATATTCCCATTAATAAATAATACAAAAACACACATAATACAACTAAAAATTATCATTTCTCCCATCTTAGGTACTTCACTTTTATAAGTACTGTGCCCATTTACAAAGAGCTACATCGCATTAAAAAAAAAAAATCACTTGAGTACACTGGTTCATTGCGCACACAGATAATATGAACAGACTTGACAATGCATGGAATTTGATGGAACAAAACAAATTACCATGCATGTACAAAAATGACTCTCAACACTTAATTATTAAATGAACAAAACATTCACCTAAAAAGCTGACTGAGAAAATTTCCATAACTGACTCTAAGTATAGGTACACTCTTTGAATACCTAACACTCACTAGAAACATTCAACTCACTTTCAACAGGAAAGAGAGAGTTTTGAAGACAAAAGATTTTTGCTGGAAAATTAAGATACAATGCCAATAAAAACACAATAGAAAGGTGCACATACGCTGTGAATATTGACATTCACCGAGACAAGGAACTGTAATAATGAGATCAAGTTTCTCCAAATCACTTGCAACAATAATAGACATGATGGTCACATTCATGCAATCAAAAGTTGCAACTACAATAAAAACTGACCACTAACATACAGCATCAAACCAAAATTGAAAATAACATAATGGAATTTCAACAATATGTAATACAAGGCCCACCTCTGAATGATTAAATGAAGACAAATTGTACAACAGCACATAATTGTCACATCACAATTAAAGAAAGTACTTGAATGCCTAAATTGAACACCGGTTTAAAAAACAAAAACCCCTGCTGTCTTCAAACCGGTATTTTTAAAGTGAATAATAAGGTAATGTCGAATAGCAAGAGCTCGTGTAGTGCATGCTATTAAGACTAGACAATTCGAGTACACTGAGCAACACATGAATCATTGTACAATAAAATATTAACATCACTTCTTTTCATGGGCATACCCATGGAATGACTTTCTTAAATAAAATCTTAAAAACTATTAAGAGCCTTTAATTTCTAGTACACAGAGCACGAATCTGAATCCATATCCTCAGGTTCAGCTTTAACCTTCACTGGTGGCTCTTGCTCATTTGGTTCAGTGTTAATCTTCACCTCTACTTGACTAAGAAGATCACTAAAATCTGCCATGTCCGGATCAGGTTTGATCTGTGTAAGAGCTGCAATCGAACCAGAGTCTGGTTGGATGACAACACCCTCTGCTCCCTGAAGGTGCTGAGCAAATTGATTCCAAGAGTCCTGTGACAAAATACGCTTAGTTAAGATGCTGTCCCTGAATTCCAAAATAAGGATCATAATAACTTTTTCAAAACACAATTACCTGAGTGTTGAGCCGCCCAGGCCTTCCCAAAACTGGACGGACAATAGGCAGCAGTGGTTCCAAGGTGCCGTGTTCACCACGACACTTGCAGGATTTACAACAAGATCTACAACTCGCTTTCTTGGCCCCTAACTCTGGTACTTGTGTTTGCTTCTGCTGCTCCATGAAAAGCTGTTGACGTTTACTCCTTCGAGTTTGTTGAGAAGTTTGAGCATGAGCTCTGCCACGTGACTTGTGTTTGGGCTTAATTGGCTCTTGCTTGATGACATCATGTTTGTGAAAGTTTTTCATGTGCTTTATGTAATCACGCTCATCCAGATAAATACAGGAGCAGGCATCACAACGCTGACAATCCTCCATCCTTATTTTGGTCAACCCCACAGCTTTTTTGGCTGCAAAACATGAGAAAACAGATCAAATAAGTAAAGGAAGTTTTCATTTTTGATAAATGACTTGCACAGGTGAAAGAAACTTACGTCGGTTGTGAGGGTTGATCCTGATAGGAGGTCTGGGTGGAGATATGTTCACCACTGGAGGTGTGGGGACTTCCTTAACAGTTTCCGGAGGGTTCTCTTCAGTCAAGACTTTCTCTTCATTGCCAGCAGTAATAATGGGTGGAGGACTGGGGCTTTCTGTGGAATTTTTGGCACTCAACTCATCCTCACCACCATCGCTGCTTTTGCTTGGACTATTTTCACTGATGGCGATCTTGCTGGCCTCAGATATTTCATTCCTTAACTGATTGGCTAGTTTCTCAATCTTTTCACGACGCAGAGCTTCTTGAAAACTAGCTTTCGTGGCATTGGCCAACAAGTCATTAAGCTTGCTATCCAAGTCCAAACTGTCAAGCCCATCACTCAAGTTAATGTTGAGAGACACATTGAAACTGATGTTAAGACTGCCATTGGACAATGAAGAGCTTGTGACGGTAACAGGTTCAGTGATGCCTCCTTCTGAAGTTGAGTTTGACGTTTGAGATGCATGCAGTCTAGTATGGAGCTGAAGAATGTGACGGTTCCCAAACCTTTTACCACATTGCTTGCATTCAAAATTTTCTGCAAGAGAATTGAATAAATAATTAATTTCTATAGAAAATAAGAATAAATGTATAACCAGTGATCAAGCGCTCACCTTTCATGCCAAAATGAGTTTCACGCATGTGCAGTTGTCGATCTGCTTCATTTAAGAACTTTCTGCGACACTGAGAACACTCCAGTACCTCCGTAGTTCGTCTTGGGCGAATTCCTCCATTCTCATCTGCTCGGCTGCACACTACCATTGTAGAACACTCACTCCTAAAATATAACAGAAAAAATATTTATAGATAGACCATATGTTCAATTATAAAATATTAAAAGTTATAACATTACCAAGCTATGGAAACCAGAAACATCAAATAACAAATACACAGATAGCTACTCCAGAAACAGCAAAGTTTTCAAAAAATAAGAACAGAATGTGGGGGGAAGAAGGATTGGATGGAAGTGAAATTTACAAGACGGGCAAAGCCAAGGAACAAAATACTACAGGAAATAACTACAAAAATCTTACTAATGATGCTAACGCGATTATATACGCGCGCGCGCTCACACAAGCAACCCCCTGACGCACACGAACTGGCATCTATAATTTTGTAAACATTGTTGTTTATCTACTACACACGAACGAAACGGGTACTACTGCTGCAAAACTGTGGATGAACTTCACTTGCATTTTTCAGGCTTTCAATTTCCTACTGGAAACGGCAGCTGCACCGAAAAATCAATACGGCACATCGCCATAGAGCACGGTCTTCACGGGGTGCATTGTCGGAGCACGGCACAAAGGGGTGCTGCAATTACTCCAAGTTAGCACGCGGAAACGACTGGAGGGGTCGAGGGAAATAGTACGAACAGAAGGCGCAAGTAAAGCTGACAGAAAATTGTCCTTTAAAGTGACTCTGAAGGCAATAAGAGATCAATATTCACCAAAGCATCAACTCATAAACCACCCCAGCTGACAGGCCAAGCCACCGTTTCGCCGTTTCCAAGCAACCACCACCACCCAGCCCCGGCAGCGCCACCACCACCACCTCCTCTCCGCGCGTCGGGGTGTGAGGGTTGAAAAATCGATACCGGAGTTGGGCAGCAGATCAAAGCGCCGGCCGAGTTCCCGTGCTGGCTTAGAATGCAGGGGCGGGTGACACAAGCGACGCTTACCTTAATTCCACCGGTAGAGCACGCTCAGACTTGACACACCACCATCCACACTCAACCGTCTATTCTTAGCACTTGCCGCCAGAAGCCATCATATCATATTTCGCGCAAAGCTCTCATCGATCTGGATCGTAAATTTCTCATATCGAATCCGTAACCGACTTGTCGAGTGTTTGACAAAATAACTGCAATTTCATCTTGATCTTCATCTTGCAATGAGTAATTCGTCTCTATGAGACCTAAGAGCAGGATTCAAAATCTCTGGAAATGTGACCAATTTCCCGAGATGGACACAGCAAGGGTTACATTTGAATACTGGCGGCTTCAATCTAGCCAATCGCCGTGCGGAACGGTTGACAAGTTGAGTCGAGCCCGGCCGACCAATGCTTTTTAATGGAGAATGGAGTCGAGCCGGCACTTCCTCAGGCTGAGCATCAAGGACTCTTGACTTCCGTGAAAGTTTCATAAAGATTAAAAGCTGTCCGTATGAAACAATTTGGACAAAGAAAATCTAGTTTATCGACCAAGGTGGCGTTGTAAATGCTTTAACTTCAGCTGATTTTTTCGTGTTGTTCTTTATACTATCGAAGTTATCCGTGTTTTATGTTGTCGATGCTTATTGTTCAGAATAAGAATTTCTCATACTTCTGTTCCTAACAACACGTGTGGAAACGTCAACTTTTCTGCTAGAGCTGTAGTCTTTCCTACATAAATTGTTGTTTCTTAGACAGTAAACATGGGGAAGATAAATGTGACTGTTTTGCGTTATTTAACTAAAGAAGATTTCCGAGTCCTTACTGCTGTAAGTCTTATTTGCTTGACTCACACAGAGGTTAAGGAGTTTCATGCCATACTTGAGATTTTGGACATAAAAAGTAACCGCAAATAGTGACTAGATGTTAATACAGTTTGACACTTCAAGCTCATACGTACATTGTGTTTAAAAAGTAACAGTAGGGCTTGTAATTTTTAAAATTTTTTGTGTGCACAATTTTATGTGATATTCAGTGCTATCCCTATAGCTTTCCGCTCGCTGTGTTACGCAGTTATCACACTGTTTCTTTCTTTGTTTTGGCAGGTTGAAATGGGAATGAAGAACCATGAGTTAGTTCCAGGATCTCTTATTGCCTCCATTGCAAGCCTCAGACATGGTGGTGTTCACAAGATTTTGAAGGAGTTGTGCAAACATCGTCTGCTAAGTTACGAACGAGGAAAACATTGTAAGTCGAGGAGCTCAGTTATAAGACAGTTTGTAGCCTTTTTTTCTTTTCTTTTTTTTTTGGGAGGGGGTCTTCATTTAATAATTTTGTGCTCTTTTCTCGCAGATGATGGCTACCGGCTTACTAATTTAGGGTATGATTATCTTGCACTCAAAGCACTTACCAGCCGTGGAGTTGTTGCTTCCTTTGGCAACCAAATTGGTGTTGGCAAAGAATCAAACATTTATGTTGTAGGGAATGAGGATGGAGAGCCTCTGTGTTTGAAACTTCATCGGTAATAGTTTGTGTTTATAGCATTACAGTGAAATGCAATTACATTTTCATATACTGCCCTAACTGCGTTTTTCCATTTATCAGATTAGGGCGGACTTGCTTCCGACGGTTACGTGAGAAAAGAGATTATCATGCACATCGTAATGCTGCGTCATGGCTGTACTTGTCACGGATATCAGCAACTAAAGAATTTGCTTATATGAAAGCACTCTATGACCGGGGTTTCCCTGTCCCAACTCCGATAGATTTCAATCGACACTGTGTCATTATGAAACTTATTCAAGGAAGACCGATGTAATTTTGAGTTTTGAGACTACTGTATGATTGATTAAATTCTTTCTTTTTAATTGTCATTCAAACTTTTGCATAATTTACTTTGCAGGTGTCAAGTTACTGAGGTAGATGATGTAGAGTGGCTATATGATGAGCTTATGAATCTCATTATTAAGCTTGGCAGTTTTGGAGTCATACATGGGGATTTCAATGAGTTCAACTTAATGCTTTGTGATGATGGGAAACCTATTGTCATAGACTTCCCTCAAATGGTATCAACCAACCACCCAAATGCTGAAATGTAAGAACTTAGTGAAGGACAGTGGCTCTGGATAAAGTCAAGTCGCAAATTTTAAAAAAGAATAATATACTGTTTTTTTTATTTTTTTTACAGGTTTTTTATGCGAGATGTCAATTGTATAAGGGACTTCTTTAGGAGAAGGTTTGGTTATGAAAGTGAGCATGCTCCCACCTTCAATGATGTTGTGTAAGTAATCAGCACTTATGAAATTTGTCATTTGTTTCCTATGTTGGGGAGCCACAGTTAAAACTGTAAGATATTCCCTTTCCAGACGTGAATCAGCATTGGATGTTGAAGTTGCTGCAAGTGGATTTACTAAACAAATGGAAAAAGACCTCCTTGTTGGGATAGGAGTTGAGGGGGAAGAGGATGAAGAAGAAGATGAAGACAAGGATGAAGATCAGAATAAAAATGAGGGGTTTGGTGATGGCAATGAAGATATTGAACATATTGAAACTCAGTCTGATGAAGGTGATGTGGTTGTTGAAGAGTTACGAAGACATGTGGATCAGATCATCATTGAGGATGAGGATAAAACTAGGAAAGGCACATCCCAAGCTGTGACCTGTCTGCACATTCCTGCCAGTACAGACGATGTTGGTGAAAAGTTATTGGAGCGTGAATCTGGTTCACATGTGGATTGTGATAACCCACCAGATGTTAAGCTAGCACAACCATCGCGTGCAAGAATTGTTTCTGAATGTGGTAGTGACGTATTTAGTGTGAGAAGTGCAAGAACTAATGGCATGTCAACAGCATCCACAATCGCCCCAGATGTCATCAAAAAGAGGGTTCAGGTCTGCCTGAGCAAGAGGGAGAGACAAATTGAAAGGAAGCGCATACTTGCGAAAGGCGAGGCAAGTGCTACCACCAGGTCACGCCGTGATAATGCCAAAACTATAAAGGAAAGTAATGGCTTGTGGGGGTGGGATTAAGTCATCAATTAACTGCCCTGCTAGCTCAAAATGATTTGCTCACGCTGTGAGTTGTGTATTGTTAATATCTTGTAAATAAATGTTAATTGGTTTCTTAACGTGTTTTAATCTGACCTTGGCAATTTTACTTCAGCAGAAAACAAAAAAAATTAATGGCCAATAGAAATATTTGAATCTTTTATTCTGAGTTAGAAGCAAAGAACAGCAGCTAGGTATCTCAACAACTATGTAAAAATATACCTTCACATTAAATAGTATACAAGTATACTGGTATAACAATTAATTGCTAAAGGCACAACACATCATTATAGTTCTCATTTAAGGACATGTATCATGGGTTGGTAACAGGAACACACGGTACACCAGCACCTGTGCACAGGGTAATCCTAGGATGATAAACTTTCCTTGTTACAACAAAAAAAAAAAGAGAAAAAGGTAAACAATTCTTAAATAACAGGGATATTTAACAAAGTAACATTCAAGAGGTGCTGGAACTTCAAGGTAAAATAAATCAGGTTGGCACAGCACAGAAAATATTTTCTCACAGCATTTAAACATTTCATTTACAAACTACCCTTCTAACAATGATGATTTGTTCACGGGTTAGGAATGCACGGTAAATAGAAATAAAATCTAGTAACTGGTTTAGTCTTTGATTAAATTGAAAAGGAAAAGAAAAATATCAATGGTGTATGGATAGTATAGGAATGGCCAAAGGAAGAAGGGGTAAAAGACAACACCTTCAAAACATAAATAATAATGCTGGTCTGGTAGGTAATCAGGTTGAACTTATTGTTCAGCCATATAATCTAGGGTTAAAATGAGAAGAGTGCTATGATCTGCCTTCTACACATCTCACACATTGCAAGATAAATTGTAATTGATAGTCCTTCTAAGAACATGCAATACTAAACTGGTACACACATGGACTCATTAAAATTGTATCATCAATAACAATAAAATAAAATAAATTAATGGATTGGAGAGAGCCATGGAAACAATGGTTAGACTGAGGAAAAACTAGGGGAGGTTTTAAAAATTGAAATTATGGCAGGGATGAGTACATGACCAAACTCATAAACTGTACAATAATAACAACAAACATTTAAAAAAGAACTGTCAGCATTTAAGGTTCCAAATGTGCACATGGGAAAAAGAAGCTACTTTGGAAATAAAGTAGAGGGAGGTATTGAAATATGTCCAAGACTTGACATACATGAGCAAATAAAAACAATAAACATACAGTAACAAAGTTAGTTTTGGTTGCAGAGCATACAAACAGTGGCATCCTGAATGAAGCATTGTCTCGAGGAGGAATCCTTTATGGCTTATCCTAAATAAAAGAAACAAAAAATCAAGGGTAATATTCTTACAAAATGAGTGACTATTACGTACACATAATCGTAGTTAACAACTCACCATGATTTCCCAACCTTCAACATCACCAGCAAGCTGGTAATGTTGACGTCTCAAGGCAGCTAGGCGCTGCCTTTCATGTTGAAGAGATGCCTCCAGCTCCAGCACCTTAACTTGACAATCCATTTCAAGACGTTTGGCTTGAAGAAGACTAAGCCCAGAAACATCTAGTTCTTCTGTAATAAGTAAAAGAAAAACAATATGAAAGAAATGTAATTAGAGATTTTAATGCAAGACTCAGAATGATACCCACCATTCTCTTCAATAAGCTGAGAACAGTCCTTCGCGGTGGCAACCACTTGACCAGTTGCCTGAGTAACACCTCTAGAGGCTTGTGACAAAGCTGTTAGATTGGCACTGTCTCGAGATGCCTTGACTCGACTTGCAACCACAAGCTGGGCTGTACTCGCAGCTACTTCTTGCGAAGCAACAATCAAAGATTCCAGCTTACCTTCACCACTTACAACTTTATCAGCAGCAGTACTGTGAATTCAAATGTTAATTCAAAATTAAGACAAAGTAGAATT
The DNA here is from genome assembly GCA_026979955.1 of Megalurothrips usitatus. Taxonomy (NCBI): domain Eukaryota; kingdom Metazoa; phylum Arthropoda; class Insecta; order Thysanoptera; family Thripidae; genus Megalurothrips; species Megalurothrips usitatus. Next base: position 12,609,618 of record CM049592.1, read on the forward strand.
TTTAGTAAAGGTTTAAAATTAAAATAACAGAGGGGACAAACATACAGCAAGAACTTTGCTCCCATGGCAACAGCTTTGGCAGCAGAAATAAGACCCTCAGTCCATTGGTGGTTTCTTTTATAAAATTCTTTGGCTGTGGCCGTTCCCTACAACAAAAATTAAAAATGGTGTATCGTGTGTCAAGGCACAAATACTTAAACTTGCCTACAGAGAATTATGTACACCTGTCGCTCTGTTCTTACCTTTCCTTTAGAAACAATTTCAGCTTGGAGAAGCCGAGCTTTCTGTACTAGTATCCTAATTGCAAGCATAAGTGAAGTGCATGTATCCAATATCTTCTCATTTACTTCCAATTTAATACCAGAGTCCCTTGCACGAGATTTGCTCAGAATTTCCTGTGCAATAATTAAGAAAACTTTTAATTGCAGATACAACAGAAAAACACTAAACACATCACAACAAGGAAGTTGTCTTACAGCAATTCTGTTGGCTGCTTCTTCAATAGCCTTGTCCATATTAGATAATTCAGTCTCAACCATATCACCAATAATTTCCACAGAGTCTCCCTTGAGATGACCGGTCAGTCTTTCAACCAAACTTCCTAGTTCATCCATGCTGTTGAGCACAGAGTTTACTAGCTTCTTAACATTATGACTTTGTGACTCGTCTCGAACACTATTCAACACAGCAAGCACACAACCTCCTAAGGCTTTGCACTTCTCTGCCATATCTGTGACAAAGTTTACAAGAACATGATGATACAATTACAGAGAAATAATTCAAGAGCAGATGGATGAATTCTCACTCACTTTCTCCGAGTTCTATGTCAGGAGATGTATTCGATGTAGCCTTCGCATGCAGAACATAGGCAGCAGACAAATGAGATGTACGAATCACATGACAAATCAACTTCTCAAAACTAAACCAATCACTTCTTGCAGCTTCTGATGAGCCAGGACAAAGATCTGGAAGCTGTGCAACAGATTCCCGTAGAGGCCCTGCTAAACTGCTCAGATAATCTGTAACATATCAGATTTATACAATGATATGACAGCTACCACAGAGTACAGAATTAACTGTAAAAAAAAAAAAAAAAAACAACAACAAACCTGGAGTACATGTGATTGCAGAAATAGCAGGATTGTCCACTTCATGAATTGATCTTTCAACAATACTCTCAGCTTCTTTGACAAATGCCACTGAAAAAAGAGCAAGACCAATAATGAAAATCAAGCCCTTCCTGGTGTGTTGCTATTATTATTATTTTTAAAGAAAGATTGCTAGCCAGTACCAAAGATATTCTTCAGGGAGAGTTGCTGTTGATCTACTTTAAGATGCATTTCTTGCAATTTTTGTTTCAACTGTCCCAACTCTCTATTTAGAGACTGCTGCTGTTCTTGCGTTCTTAGTTGCATTTCCTGCAATTCTTGCTTAGACTTTTCAGTTTCTTGAGTTAAAGTGTGTTGCTGCTGTTGTGTTCTCAGGTGCATTTCTTGCAGTTCTTGCTTAGACTTTTCAATCTCTTGTGTTAAAGTGTGTTGTTGCTCTTCATTTCGGAGATGAGTTTCTTGCAGTTCTTTTCTCAATCTTTCAATTTCTTTGGTTAGCTCCTAAAAAAATAAGAGCCGGTATAGTTCTAAATTCAGTAAGAAAAAAATATGGGAGGGGCGGGACTTTTCAAGAACAAAAGCAAAACTAAATAAACTAACCAAAACTTTGTCATGGTCAGCAAACATGTCACTCAGCTGTGCTTCTACCTCCTCTTTTCGTTTTTCTGCTTCTTCACTTGCTTTTTGAATGCCTACTAGCTGTTTATCCACATCTGCCTTCTGTAATCATCAATACATCAATTTCATGTCAGGACAAAGTAAAGAAATAGTTAACCAACAAAACATGCCAAATCACATCCACCAGTCACTGACAGCAGACCAATCGTAAGGTCGCAGAACCAATTTGGCACAACAAAACTAATTACCAGGCATTTGCTGAAGCACATAAAAATGGAGAGACTAAAATTAACAATATAACGATTTGTGGGAAGAATTGTGGGCTTTGACGTAAAATAATTAAAGCACAGAAGCAGTACACAGCTGACCGTGCATTATACACAAGTGAAATAATTGGTGCAAGTGCTGTGTGCAACACCCACCACCATCCCACAAACCACATTTGTTTGAAATGAACTACAAACATAAGAATTGTAAACCAAAAATCCAGAAGTCTCACACAATGTTACAATTAGTGAATACATTTTGGGCAATTTCAGATTCTCTTAAGAATGGAAGAGAATGCTCAAAGAAAACAGAAGTTTCATAACCAGCTGGTAAGTGCCAATCTTTGAAAAGCATCTTTTGCATCCCATAGAAGGGTAAAATAAAAAAAGAAAGAAAAGAAAAGATACATAGTAAAACAAGTCAATTTAACAAGTCAATTAAAATTTCAAACAAATGTTGTCTGTTGAATTTGGGATAAAAAAGATGGTAGATGTCTTACGATTGACATTATTAAGCTATTAGCTGCCTGAGCAAACAGTGATATCTTGTCACACCCTTTCAAATCCTTCTCCAAACCTGCTTTCTGGAAGGGATAGATAGGACATCATTTCACACAGTATGCAATAAAATAGGAAAGGAAAGGTATTCCTCACAAACTCACGGAAAGCCCACAGGACAGCTCTTAGGAAGGGTTATTGAATAATCAACCAATGAATCAGAACATTAAACACAAACCTGACGTAGAAGCTGGATGTGCTCTTCTCTCAACTTGCTGTAGACTTCCTTTAGTTTGTTAAATTTATCTTCGAACGCCTTTGCTCTTCCTAGGGTAAGAGAGTAAAAAAATTCTCATAAATTACAATTAGACGCTCTACAAGTGTCAAATGTATTGAGCTTAAATTTAAGCATTTAAAATTATTTTACATAATCTCCACAAAATCTTTCACATAATCTACAATAAAATAGCACAACCAGAAAAGTTTACGTACTTTCAGCTTCTTCTGACTTGTCAGACAAACTTGTCTGTTGCATGAGATTGTCACGAAGCTGTCTTTCTTGCAAAAGCTCTGAATCTTTGGTAGCCAGAGCAGTCTCTAAATCCCCAATGCGCATATTTAGACGCTCTGCAATTACATGATGATCCTGACGCAACTTCGTATTTTCTTGATGAAGAAATTCCATCCTCTGGACCCATTCATCCGGAGGAGCAGCTGGTGCAGGTTGTGGAAAACTCAGATCAACAAGATCACCTGACAAGGATTCTGAGGGAGAACCAGCGTCAGATACATCAACAAAGTCCGAAGCATCGGCCTCTGACTGTTCAAGCTCCACAGGAAGCCTTACTACAGGTGTCACATATCCCAGGAACTCTGATTGGATCAGAAAGTTTGGAGGCTTCTGTGAAAAATAATAATTTTGAATTAGAGAATGCAACATAAGCTATATAAATAAATTACAATGAATAGAAGATAGTATGCACTACCTCTGGCAAAGGAGGAATATGAATCAAATTACGAAAATATTGCAAGGTGTTGGCATTTAAGTAGAATTGCTTCAGATCTTTGAACTGTTTCATAAAACGATCTCGATGTCCTTGTAGTGTGTCAGGAGGGAGTTCCAAGTGTAGTTTAAAAAGAATTTTGACACAGTAATCATAAAGCTGAGAGGAGTCTTGTATGCAAGGAATCAACGGGGCCAGACGACACTGACCGCAACTTGTCATAGAGTTAGATCTGGACATGTCTAAAGATCCAAATACTGAAACAAATACAGTAAAATAAATAAAAAACTTTCAGTTTAGACTTGTGACATGGAAAAATTAGAATGAGACAGCTCAACATACTGGCACTTTGGAGAGCAAGGATTTCATCCATGTAGTCAAACATTTCAACTGCCATTTCAAAGTAGGTGTTCACATTATTATCACCAATTGCATCCAGTTCCTCTCTGGAGACCTCTAAATTTCCAGGAAACCGAGGGTTTCTTCTGTGAAAGTCTAGTTTCACAATTAAAAGCTGGGAGTACTGTTGAATCAATTTTCCGTAGCTTTCTTTCAAGTGACCCTAAGAATAATTGAGGTTTTTAGCAGACATGACCATAAATTTCTCCTGTTGACCACAAATTTATCAATAGAACACAAAAATATGTTACCCATAATTTCCCAAGATTCCGTATCCTCTCCTTATGTTTCTGAGACAATGGGACAACAGATTCATGACCTTCCCGCAGGACCTTGTGAAGGACATGGCAAAATTTCCATGCAACAATCCTGTTACCCTCCAGAGGAAGGCGCTTCACACAATCCCAAAAGGTCTGAGCACTCTTATCCTGGAATGTGCCAATAATGGCGCCTATCAGAGTTAAGGAAATTAAATACAAGAGGCCGATTAGTGATAGCACTTTAACACATCCTGAAGCGGAGCACAAAGGATACTGCGCACATGTTTCTCCTTTACTGGACATTCAATTGAGTTCACTGCTTTGGTGATGCTCACTTGCTGCAACATAAATAACAACAATCAATCCAGCAACTTGATATACAAAAGGCTACGTGTAATAGTGTGGATTTAGACTGAAGCTGTGAAGGTCAACGCTTCCTAGATTCATTTGAGTTTGTCAACCAAATCTAATCAGAACCACAAAAACGTAGGAAGCGTTGGCCTTCACGACTTCACAGTCTAAAGCCACACCTACAGTCAATGATAAAAACACAAAATAACCCATTAGAATTAAGAGAGAGTAAAAAGGATTACAGGTTGCAAAAGCTTTCAACCTGAAATGAAGGTGAGGGTTAAAATGATAATCTCAAAATCTTTAGATATTATTGGCAGATGAGAAGAGTACCAAAAACAAAAAGCACAATAAAATAAAATTTTACCTGTTTGTGGTAAAACTCTGACCAGTTAACATACATTATGTTCTATGTTGCAAATTCTTTTTTTTTTCTTTAGGGAGGAAGAAACCTGGTATATTCACTCTGAACAAGAGAATGCCAAAGGGAAGGGAGAGGAAACACCCACCAGCTGATAAGATAGTGGGACCTGTGCCAATCATTTATGCCTATCTGTAACCATGACCACCAGACATGCAACACATGATTTGGTCAACATCTCACAAGATTAGCAATTGCAGTAAAATGTATGAAAAGGAAAAGTGGGATGGCTTGAATTTCAGTTCGATACCATGTCAACCAGAATTAGTGTGATATTTTGAGAAGCACCAATGCTTATAGACCAGATAACCGAACACTGCTGAATTGTTAAAAACCAAAATGTAATCAAAATTTATCTCAAGTCTGTCACTGTTGTGTACACTATCAGCTTCAAATACAAGAATATGCTGCCACATACACCGACCAAATTAAGTTTAACGAAAACTGAGTCATGTCACTAAATCGTGAGCCCACATCCATAGAAACTGCAAGATCGTCATGAATGAAGCGACAAATATTGTGAATAGTGGCCTGGGTACCAGGTCGGTGGCGCGCCCACTGGGAGCGCAGGCGACGGCACCGGTCCGCTCGCGTTGCCGCACTACAAGACATGCACTAACTGGCATCCTCCCTCAAAACGATGCAGCCCGGCCAGGCCAGGCTGTCATTGACAGGAAGTGACTAATAAGGGAGGCGCCTGAGAGACGGCGGCGAGGTTAGCGGGGCCGTTCTGTGCCGAACAAACATAAAGCGGTCCAAGTGCCCAAGAGGAGAGTACAACGACAGAGTCTGGCCCAAAGTTGGGTTGAATGGCCCCGGGATATGGGGCTGGCTCTAGGTAATGCCAATGACGTCGCGCACTTGACAGTCAATCCGACCGTACTTGATACTCACAAGCTGTACTACCGTAAATGCGCACATAAGCCAATCAACGTTTCCGAGCCATTAACAGCTTAAGCCATACGTACCTGAAATTTTTCAAAATTTTCCCGTTCCAGCTCTAAGCTTGATTTTCTCGGCTGCAAGACTCTGGGCAAGGATATCGACGCCATAATAAAAGAGGTTTAACTGCACAAAAACTGCATTGGTACTCGATCTATCTCGACGTCTAGGTCAGACAGAAAGTGCCGTAGCAAGTCGGTTTACGGCAAAAACCCTTCCAGTTGTTCAGCTTCAGACTGTTGCTCGCTCCGCTGCACTGGGTTGGGTTGATGGTTGGTTATGGTTCGTTGTTTCCGACGTTTCCCAACAACATTGTTGTCCTTCTCTCTCTGACTCCTCGCTTCCTCGCCCCCTCTTTCTCTTCTTGGCTCATGTCCCCCCCCCCCCCCCCCCCCCCCATCCCTCGGTCCCCGGTCTCCTGCCTTCTCTCACTCTCTCTTTTGTCTGTTCATTCGTAACTTAGTGCATTCGTTGTTCCGGTTGTTCTCTACTCTCCCACCTTCAACTTCGCTTTAGATGTGATATGTGATCCAGACACCAGAGAACTTAGAAACTTCGAAGGGGTTATTGTTGATCTACTTTCTTTGATATCTGTCAAAGATGAAGATTCATATAAAAGTTTTGCAAGGGCAGGAGTGTTCAATGGACGTAAGTTGATTAAAAAAACATAATCTTGTAGTATATCAGGTAAAAATACAAACTTTCCCAGCTGTCCATTTCCTATCTAGTCATACATGGATGTATCTTCTTTTTGTCAATCTGCAGCCCTTCATAGGGCCAAAAGCGTCAAATGCGGAATTTTTTACTGGGGATTTGGAGGTTACATTGATGAACTATTTTGCCTTGTTTACATTGTCCTGACTATTTTCTATCTTCGCCATAATTTTCCCCCACCATTTGTTACCTGTTAAACATAATATTTGAAATCTTGTGTCTGTGGTTTATTTTTGTATTTTTTACAGGTTTCACCCGAAATGAAGGTTTTAGAACTGAAGGAACAGGTCTCAAACAGACTGAAAATACCTGTGAATCAACAAAAATTTCTTGTGAGCGGAAAGACACTTGCAGGTTCGAATTTAATGTTGTGAAGTATATTGTGGATTAAGCTGTCAGATTGTTAGTTATCTGCTTTGCTTTTGCATGAAATATTTTCTTTCTAAAGAGGTGTATCAGATATAAATCTTTATCCTATGTTTTTGACGTTCAGTGTCTGAATTTGATTGTATTGTTTAGATGAAAAATGCCTAGATGATTATGGAGTGAAGGAGGGAACTAAGCTCATCTTAGCTATAAAGAAGAATGAAGATAGTGGTGCAGACCCCAACATTCTACGTTCTGCCGGCTATGCATTTCTTACCCGATTTTACACTGAACCAGAGGCTCGCAAAGTGCTAGAAGAATTCATTAAGGTTAGTTTTCATTTTATTTTTTAGAGTTAATTTGTGAATTTTACAAACAAACAAAAATGTTTTCTATCCATTCCCCAATAACAAGTTCTGGTCTGTGTGTAATTTAAACACAACTATTTTTCTTGACCGATACTGATTTATTGCAGAATTTCCACGGATCTGTTAGTAGTCTGAGTCTCGATGATTTGGAACGAATAGCAGCAATGCATTTAAATGAAGCAAGTAGAAAGGAGACAGCTCACTGATACTTGTGATAGGGCTGTTGCCTCACAACTTTGCAGGCCTCGATAGCAATGAGCTTGTTGCATTTGCCATAAAACCTGGTGTTGTAATGTGTGTTTCACTGTAAATATGGATGATGTGCCCTTGAGTATTTCATGTTTAAGAAAATTACATTAAATATAAAACATAACTTATTGTTTTTTTTTTAATAATATTCCAAATCAAACAAGACTTTCACAATATCTCAAGACTCCATGCATCGGTCCGCAAACTACTTTCCTGGTGGAGGCTTCAAAGGATCTTTGTTAGTGCCAGGGTAAAAAGTTCTTTTCCACATTCGGACTTGTCTGGGCAGTTTCAAATCTTCTTCTGTTCTTAAGGCATTTGGTTTGTGAATTCTGGGATGGTCATCAAATCGTTTGCAGTCTGGGGGCGGTTGCTGGGTTGCATACCACTTAGTCCTCTTCTCACGAGGCATGTCATTATGTTTAATTTTATAAATGTCTTCCCATGCATACACCTGGAAGAGATATGAATGTCAAAAATTGTACAAATATAATCACAAACCTCATTTAAGAGAGACTTAAAACTTGCTTCTGGTTTTGGTTTCACTCTTGGGCGGTTAGAAGTCAAGAACTTGTATTGACTTTCTAACCAGACTCGTCTTTCCTCATAATCAATGTCAGCTACATGTGGTTTATCAGACAGATATGGTTTCTTATCCACGCCATGCCTCTCCTTGGGCTCTAATAAATACATTTTAATTATCCGCTTAAGGACATCTTCATTCAGTCCTGTAGGAAAAAGTACAGGTACATGAGTGGAATTGTAATAGAGCATAGCAACTGCTCATACAGTTTGACTTGTTCGTACCTATAACACGTCCTCCTTCAATAGCCTGGAAGAGCTGCATTGGTTTGGTTCCCCAGCACAGATTGCAACGCGGATTTTCTGTTGAGTTCTTTGTGTGCAGTAGTGTTGTATTAAGTTGGTACAGATAAAAGGACCAGTCTCTACCATTTGAGAATGCCGTTTGAGTTAGAAGAGGGTATGTCACATCATGGAATGTTGAAAACCCTGTAAAAATAATGTTAGCCATATTAGACTTCTGAAGCAAAACATATATTACTATTTAAAAAAAAAGCAGCTGATTACCTTGGTAACAAGCCTGGCCCAATAGCCAGGAAAAAGAGGATAGCATAGCAACAGAGTGTGTGGCATCTATATTATCTTCCGGCCCAAATGAGCGCCTGTCCAAGAAGTTGCTGGAATGGATTGACAAAATTCCAAACTCATGAGGTTCACCGGGCCAAAAACCTAAATGAAAATTTAAATGAGGTTAATAAATTTTAAAATTAAAAAAAAAAAAAACAGACATAAAGCGACTGGTTTCTACAAACCTGGCACCGTGGTAGCTCTGCAGTACTCTTTTTCAAGGTACATTACATGTGGTTCGTAAGGAACGTGAGGTACTCTTTGGGACCTTTCATCATTCTCCAGCAAATTTTCTGCAGAAGGCAATGGATCTCTTGTCTGAAGTTGAAGGATTGGTTTGCCATAAAATTGGATTGTCTCATTAACTGGACCATCAACCAGAGATGGATCCAGAAAGGATGCTCTTACATTACGATTAGTCATTTTGGTCCTTGCTTTGCGCTCTTTACGCTTTTCTGCTGATGGATTTATTCCACCAAGAAACCAAAATGCATCCAATCTAGGATCTGGAACTACCTGATGGATGAAAATAGCAAGGGGATAACAACAGATTTTGAATTAAAATCAAAACAATGCAAAATACCTCAGCCATACTTACAGTTGTCAAATTGAGATGTTTAGCAGAGCTCACGACAGTAGTGAGTAAAACTTTGTTGAGATGTTGAATGAAACTCCGAGTATAGATTTCTTTGACCTCTTCTTCCGATTTTGGTTTAGTATTTTTCAAAGTAAACTGATGGATCCTCCTAGAGAAGAACAAATTACAAACTGAAACATAATAATTATGTTACGTGCTAGTAGGTAGGTAAAAACCATTACATACTGGAACTGTTCATTTTCAAAAAGGATGATGTCTTCCACTTCTGATTTGAGTTGTGATGCAAGCTCTGAAGCTGTAGAATCAATCGTAGGGTCTGAATAAAGGGGACTTATTTCACTTCCCACTTCCAGGTGGGTGCGGGTAGCAAATTGGCTCCATGGCACAAAATTGTAAGGGACAGCATTGTCACGAAGAATAACTGAATTCCACCCATAGTACTTTGGCATGTTCAACTCGAACAGCTTTTCCTCCACAGTTTCATGACTCTTCAACCAGTCGTGCCATACTTTTTTCCGTCGGAGCTTTTCAGCCAGGGGTCCCTGCTCTAGAATGGGTGGGTACTGGGGATCAGTCGCTGGTGAGGGTGCAGACGATAACCTCCTCAAACATACTGCAGACAGCGGGCGAACCCATCGCGTCCGGCCACAGCGAAAGCGAATAAGTGACATCGTCTTCGCACAACCTCTGCAACACACTATGAATACCGCGGCCAACTCGCCCTCATCTCATACTAGAATAATTCAAATTTTAAGTTGCGGCCAGAACCAATGCAGATGTAGACGGGCATGAATACAAAATCCTACTGGAAAATTTGTCATACTACTCTTACTCTTCCCTATTCTATGTCGCCCGTGTGCTCCACGTGCACGGTAAAGTTGGAAATATTGGGAAGTAAATATCGATTTCGTCAATGGTATTTAATGCCAGTACGTTAAGAATAGTGTAAGTGTGTGACAATTGGTCCTTGTAAGATTCTTAAAACAGTTTCATAACGGAAATCAACAAATCCTCTTTTTAGTTTGTTGGCTAACATGCTGACATTATCCCGGTTCAAAATGTGAAATTCAAATTGTAAACATTCATTCTTCCCACGCATTTTACCTTTTCACTCTTTTGATGCTGTATTTAAATGGGCAATACGAACGAAAAAACTATTTCTTGTTATGCTCACACTAGAAGCCAGGCCCACAGGCAGCGTCATGACTTTAGTCAGGTATTGTTAGTGACATATAACCTTTTTTATCTATTCACAATAAACACTTCAACCAACTTCTTGGGTTTTGCCGCATATGAAATCATTATAAATTGTTATTTATTTTATCCATAATACATTCTCAATGTCAGTGTCAGACATATTTTGTTGCTTTGTTCATGTTGTTGCCCTTCAACCTGTAGCTTCATCAGTTGTAACAAATGAAACTTATACTTTTCAGTTTAGTTTGATAAACTTAGTCAACAATTGGAGTGGACGTTCCTATGTCAGCGGTGCAAGTCAGCAATCTGCCTACAGTGCCTCAAGGCCATGGTCCCGTATTTCAAGAAGGGGGTGCGTACTGACATTTTTTTGATGTTGATCACCAACAACAAAACCTTTTCATATGCTGTTTCCTTAATATGTAGGTGGAGAGAATCAACTTTAAGCAATCCCTACCATGTAGCAAAGGCCACCTGGCCTGTGCCTTACATTGAAGCTCTTTTCCTACCTGAATTTAAAATAAAAGGTCCTATAACAGAAACAGATTTTCAGGTAACTTCATATTTTAATTTCTCCTTTGTGTATTTAATACTTAGAAAGTCAATTAAACTGTACTGTGTTTCTTTCAGATTCTGAGCCCTGTCTCCTGTGGTGCATTTGGAGAGGTTTTCAAAGTTGTCAAAATTGACACAGGCACTGTGTATGCCATGAAAGTTCTATCTAAATCAAAGGTGTGAAGGATTTCATCAATGTTTCGTTTCAAATTTTTTTGTATAGTTCACCAATATTGCTGTTTACATGACACAGGTAATTGGGGAGAGTGCAATTCAACAGGTGAAGGATGAAGCACGTATCCAGTCCACTTGTGGACACAACCCATTTATTGTAAACTGCCCGTTTTATTGGCAAAGTAGAAAGCAATTATACATAGGTAAGCTGAATAATTCGAAAAATATTATGTACATTAAAGAGAGGTTTCACCTATTGTGCTCTTCTTTTCAGTTAGTGACTTTGTCAGTGGGGGTGAGCTTTTAGATTTGTGTCGCACAATTGGAGCTTTTCCTGAACCGCTAGTGCAAATTTATATTGCGGAGCTGGCTCTTGCACTTGATTTTCTGCACAATGCAGGAGTCATTTATCGTGATCTTAAACTAGAAAATATTTTGCTTGACTCTGATGGCCACTGCCAGCTTATAGACTTTGGCCTTTCCAAATGGTTACGGTATGGAGACCGTACAACAACTATCTGCGGCACCCTACAATACATTGGTAAGTAATAGTCTAGGAGTAAAATACATTTTTTCCTGTGGTGCAAAAATAATTAAGCTTTTTACTTTTAGACAGCCACATGTATTTATTTATTTTCTATTTCATATTCTAGCCCCTGAAGTTCTGAGTCGAGAACCGTATGGACATGCAGTAGACTGGTGGTCACTAGGGATTCTGGGCTGTTGCATGCTTTGTGGTGAGGTGAGTTGCACCATTTAATTCTTTTATTTCTTCTTAAAATCCCATTAGAAAGCTTGAGCACTACTCAAACCATGATTTATTTATTCCTCCCCCTCCCATTCCTATAGTTCAGTTCATCTGTTTTAAACTCAAAAATTCCCCAGATTCCTAAATTTTGAACTGTTTTAGTGCTGTGTTATACTTCTCTGGTAGCGGTGGCATTTTCCACCACTTAGGTGCAAGGTTGTACCGTCTTTCTGGTACTAATTAGTCGCCTGAGAGCAGAGGCTGCGTCGACTAATGTCTGGTGTCGAATGGGCTGCCTACCCTGTAGGCGCCAGGAGGGCGCACGCCCAATACGGCGACCGGCGACGTCGTCACCGTGACTCAGTGCTTGTTGGCTTCCCTGGATATGTTAGCTTCTTTGTCCGAGGTTTCCCGCTTGCAGCGAGTGTCAACTACTAGAAATTATTGCTTCCGACATTAGCTGTCGATTGATTTATTTTAAGCGCACGGGACTTCCCTCCGTTCGGTTTTAAACTAGTTTGATCCATTGTTGCTGCGGCTGCTCAAATGTCTAACGACTTCGTCTTTCAAAAGTGGTGGCGGGGGTTGTTTCTCGTGAAATGAGGAAACCCATAAAGTTGGTTTGTCCTTGGAGAAAAGTCGTTTTATTTCCGATCTCTTAAAATACAGACATGTAAAAAATACATTTAGATTGGATGGACAGGAGGATGGGAATGGACTGTTAAATCACTTAAAATAACTCATCTGAGTTTAGCTTACAAGTGTTTTTAAGTAGACTTGAAGCTAGGGAACTAGACTGTTAATTAATTTATCGCAGAGAAAACTAAACATAAAGACGCACTCACACATTCATAACCCTATTTTAGAAAAATACAAAAAAGAACAGCTTAATGTATCCTATGTACATAAGGCAATTACTGTTCAAAACCGTCCTACTTCGCAACCATGAGCATCAGATTCTTCAGATCAGTCTTGACTACAGATCAGTGTTGCCGAAACCAATTAGCTATTGGAATGACACTTTGAAAAAAAAAAACGCGTACTTGTTTTGTCCAGACATCTAGTGCTCCTTAAATCAGCGGAATGTGAGGACGTGACGAGCTATGGCTTTGACAACACTGCGGGCATACACGAATCCACGCCTATTACAATTTTGTCCTTACGTCAAAACAAAGTGTCTGATTTGTAGCCCTTTCAATAATCCTACGAGGAGCAGTTACACAGGAATAAAAAGCTTATTGAATTTAAACCTACACGACTTAGTATCAAAAATTTCGGCCGGTACGCGGGCGACCGTATAAAATTTGCTGCTGCACTCAGCTAAATTTGCTCTAGGATAGTATCGACGAAGAATCGATCTACGTGCAGTTGGCACTATGAGTGTGCGCTGGCGCCGGTGGCTCGCAGATTTACTCTAAAAAACGCTCTTTTGTCACACGGCACCACCTCTAACTTGTACTGTGGATCATCCTGTCCCTTCCCGGCTAGAAGATTTCAAATAAATAGCTTAACTTTTTTCATCTGATAGCACGGGAAGGGACAAGACCGCGGGCTTTTCCATGACTCGAGAAGGCGCTGAAGGCTTGTCAAGTTCTGGATCGGCACGATAGAAAGCGAAAGAGATGGCTTGTCATGAACAAACTTTTCTCACTGGACTGGGGCTGACGGGACTTCGGGGGCGACTGGTGCTACTGGGACGACTCCGGCCAGTTCCGCCTTGGCAATCTGAGCTGGTTCTTCCTTCTTGATTTCCTCTTTCTTGATGTCCTCCGTCTTGGGGATGATCTCCTCCTTCTTGATTTCGTCCTTCTTAATTTCATCCTTGATGGCAGGGGCGTCAGCAGACGGGGTGGCTACAATGGCAGGGATTTCGATTTTCTTGACCTCTTCCTTGGTTTCCTTCATCTCCTTGAGGGGCTCAGTTATGGCAGTAGGCACTGCTGGAATTTCTACCTTTTTGATCTCCTCGGCTGTCTTCGCCATTGGGATTTCCTCTTTGATCTCCTCCTTCTTAATTTCGTCTTTTTTGATCTCGATGTCCTCCTTCTTGATTTCGTCCTTTTTAATCTCTTCCTTGGGGAGCTCCTTGACAGCCTCAACAATCTTCTTGTCTTCGTCGCTCTTGCCCTTCTTGATTTCGTCCTTCTCTTTCTTGGGCACCTCGGTGGGCTTCTTCTTCTCTTCGCTCTTCTTCTCAGTCTCGCGCTGTTTCCTCAGAGCTGAGTCGGCGTCCGCCAGGGGCTTAACTTCCTCTGGCTTAATCTCCTTCTTGGGCTCCTCGATTTTCATTTCCTCCTTTTTGATTTCCTCAATCTTAGCTTCGTCCTTCTTGGGCTCTTCGATCTTGATCTCTTTTTTGGTCTCCTCGAGTTTCATCTCTTCTTTCTTGGGCTCCTCGATGGATTTGACCGCGATGGCTTCGTTCTTGGATTTGTCTTCGACTGACACTTGTTTGGCGGGCTCTGGGAGATCACCACCCATTTCAAGCTTGGTAGATTCGCCATCGATCTTCTTCTCGCTGATCTTCTCTTCGATTGCGTTAGAAGGCTCCACCTTCATGTCTTCTGTGACGAGGGCCTGGTCCTTGTTGGGCTGAGCGGGCTCGATCTTAGCTTCGGGCTTGATCTCCTCCTTCTTGATTTCGTCCTTAATCTCAGAGATGGCTTTGGCGGTAGCGGGGATTTCTTCTTCCTTCTTGATTTCAGGTTTCTTTTCGGGCAGCGCGATCTCCTCAGTAGGTAACTCCTTGGCTTCCTGCTTTACGGGAATCACCTCCTTTTCTACAGGCTTCTCAGCTTCCTTAATTTCCTTGGGAGCTTCCTTGACGGCGATCTCCTCCTTAGGTGCCTCCTTGACGGCCTCTTTGATCTCCTTAGGTGCTTCCTTCAGTGCGTCCTTGGGCGCTTCCTTCAGAACTTCTTTTACCTCCTCCTTTGGCAGATCCTTGGCTTGTTCTTTGATATCCTGCTTGGGTGCTTCTTTCAGGGCTTCCTTGATTTCTTCCTTAGGGAGCTCCTTGACAGGCTCCTTAATTTCCGCCTTGGGTGTCTCTTTTACGATTTCTTTGATTTCCTCCTTGGGAAGCTCCTTGGGAAGCTCCTTGACGGCTTCCTTGGGAGCCTCTTTTACAGCCGGCTTGCTTTCTTCCTTAGGTGCCTCCTGAACTGCCGCCTTTATTTCCTCCTTTGCGACCTCCTTGACTGCCTCGACAGGGACAGACTTAAGTTCCGGCTTTTCTTCAGATGGCTTGATCTCTGGTTCGATCTTGGCTTCCTCAGCGACCTTGATGGGGGCCTCCGGGGCCGCAGCTGGTGCGACAGCGGGGACCGCAGGAGCCTCGGCAGCTTTGACGGCGGCCTCCGGGGCCGCGGCCGCTACAACAGAATCTGAAACCTCTCGCGCGTCCACCTTGGGTTCGACAGGGGCTGCCGGTAGGGCCTCCTTCTTGGGCTCTTCGACGGGGACGCTGACGGGAGCAACCGGGATGGCGACGTCAGGTGTCGCCTCCTTGCCGTCTTGGCCGACGGGCATGGCGCTGGCGCACGCCAGCAGGACGATCGCCAACAGGAACGCCTTCATGGCTGCAACAGAAAAGACACAGTTGTAATGACAGTTCTCGCAGCACCTCGCTCTCCAAAAATAGGTCACCACCTGACCCTAAATTTTCTAAATAGCTGAGTTCCTCTTCCTCGTTCCCCTCTTTGACAGTGGCCTGAAAACCTTTTACGGTTGGCCCTTTGCGTCGTGCGTTATTCGTACAATTGGATGATATGCGTTAAGGCGAGCCCTCTATTCCGTCCTCCAATCCGTTCCGTAGCTGTTCACTGTTATAGAGTCAAGTGGACGGTCGTTGTCCCTTTAAAGACGCGCTTCCATTCATAGCAGGCTGCGTTTATATGCAGGGAGGCAGGCAGACGACATTGAGCTTCAGAAGGCCAATGCGTCCGTTGCACCCTGCGGCACCTTAAGCCGTGTATTGAGGAACGCGCTACAGGGAACTTGATTCCGAAAGTTTCGAGAGAAGTGCGAATGTGACTCAGCTAGACTTGATCTGAAAGGCGCCTGTTGGGTAGGCAACACCGGTGTCTGCATGCGTGCCTGACGTGCGGGCTGGCCTACCCACGGCTCGCAGGCGGCCGCCGCCGCCGCTGCCGATAACAAGGTGGAACGTAATTAAAAGACAGCATTTAAGAAAAACCGAAAACAAAAATAAAATCATTACAAAACAAACGTTTGGCAGTGCATTTATAACACGAAAAATATTTCCGAGCGGTGTGCGAAAGGCCGTCACTGCCTGCGCGGCGCCCCGTTCTATGTCTGCTGATCGGAATCGCCACAATGGCGTTAGGAGGGTCCCTTCCTGCGGTAAGGCCGGCCGAGTACCTGCCGGGACCTTCTGCGATAACCATCGCGCCGCCTTCCCAGCCTAGTCAGCGGCGGTCACAGCGCCACCACGGTCGGGGGCCGCCCGAATGTCCACGAGGTCTGCGAGGCGTCGATAGGCCGCCTGCGGGCCTCCGGCAGCGCCTCCTGCCGCTGGGAGTCCGCATCTCAATTCTCGGTCCCGGCCCCGCCTCTCTCCGAGCCGCACGGCACGCTCGTTAGGGGCGCACCGCTAGTGCTGCGGGCGCGAAAGCCACGCAAATGCACGGGCCGGCCGCGGCGCCGCGCGTGACCACACGCGAGCGGAGCGGCGTCGAGCGGCGGAGATGCGCGCTCCCCTCACCGATAAAGATTCGTGCGGGCTTTATTGTTTCTGAGACGCTTTGCGCGGAAGGAACTCTTTTATTGTACCCGCCACTAGATTTTTTTAAAAAAATTGTTTTTCTTTTGCGGATAAAAAAGTAGCGCTTAATTTCAAGGGTCAGTGTGGGTGGTACTGGGCACGCCCCGTGTGATGCTGCATTCATATTCAGCAGCCTCTCGGCACGGCGCACCGGGATGCACACATAATTAACGCCAAGGTCTATCCTCCTCTACCTGACCCGGCAAGGGGTCTTGTACCGCTGCAGCCAGGCCAAACAAAAACTCTTTTCCTGCATCATCTGCCTTGGCCCCAGGTGCTCCTGTCGCCACACCCTCACCAGACCAGAAAGCCGAAGAGTGCCAGCATAATTTGAGAGCGCTTGGGCTGCCGAGCTCCTTGCTGGCTTCTCGCTTTGCAGCGCCTTTCTAAACCACAGCTTCCCTTTTTATTCACACACACACACACACACACACACACACACACACTCTCTCTCTCTCTCTCTCTCTCTCGTTCTCTCCCCGTCCTCGCTTATCGAGTGAGCAATGATATTTTTTTTCATGCGTGGATGCTTGCAGATCCGCTCAACCAAAAAATAATAATGAAAAAAGAAAATGAATGAAACAGTTTCGAGGGCTGCATTCATAGTTACGATCCACTGAGTGTTGAAAAAGGAGAGGTGTTTTTTTTTTTGCAGCGAAGTAAATGAGCTAGCGCACGCGCACGCACGCGCGGCTCCGGTGACTTACACGGGGATCATTAACCGGTCTTTAAAAAGAAACAACGCGCGTTCGCGCGAATCGCCCGGGGCCTAGCGGGGTGGGCGCGGGCGGCCCGGGGGGAGGTGGGCGAGAAGCGCCGGCATGTTGTTGACAGAATCGGTGGCGCGACAGAAGTGGCTCGCCCATCGGCCTAATGAAACCTATTTATAGCGAAGACTGTCGTTGTACAGTCTGCCGTTCGTCTGAAATTTCACTACCGTGACTCACGACCGCGGCAAACACGAGCACGCCCGCGCGCCACGCACACACACACACACTACTTCCTTCATTCAGCTCCGGGCCACGGCCACGATCCTTGCCCTTTATCCGAGGCACGGGGCCGGGAGGCGCACGGGGCTTTCGCGCGGCCCACGCATTTCACGGCAGAACCTACATCTCGTCAGCGGGAGCACCCGCCCGCGCCCCTTGCGCCCTGCAGGCTCGCTGAGGAGAGCGAGGGCACTCGCCGAGTCGCAACCTCCGGGCGGACGGCACAAAGCGCGGCGAGCGCGCTGCCAAGCGCTGCCAGGGGGGCGGCCTCGGCCGCCGCGGAGCAGAAGCGGCCCCCAGTTCTCTTACCGGCGGTGTGTTGTGGCGAGGGCGGTGGGATCCTGTCCAGAGAGGGGCACTGAGTACGCGAAGGAGGCGGCGAGCGGTCACACACGGCGCACAACACTGTCTAACACTTTATGCCGGAGTCTCGGCCGCGTCCCGGTCTTTTAAAGCCTTTGGTCGGTTGTGGCGGTGGCGGCTGCGGTAGTTGCAGGGCCTATCCCTACCCCTCCCCTGCACGGCGCGGCGCAGCGCAGCGGTGGAGGCGGCAGCGGCGCCCGGCCCGGCTCGGCCCGGCTCGGTCCCCGGCCCCCGGCCCCGGGTGCGAGGCGAGGGGTGCGGAGGGGGGAGGGAGGGCGGGCGAACCGAAAGCCACCACAGCGCAGCCGCGACAGCGCCGAGGGGTGGGACACTGAGCGGGACACCCAGAGGGACACTCGGGGGGGGGGGGACACACGCCAATGCTGCCCTTGTGTCTTAAAATGCTGCTGCCGGCGCGGCATGAAAAGCACTTCGTTGAAACGGTGTAAATCTATGATGATTTTGAATGGGGACGTGACCTCGTCGCCCGCTCTCTGTGTGTGCGCGCGGATCCAGAGGCCGCGCTCGGTTCGTGTCCTGGTTTTATTTTCACCCTTGACATCCTTGGGGAGACAAATTTTGCCCGCAATTTGGTCCTTATTCATACTCTCCTCTCTCTCACCCGCCGCAAAGGACCGGACGAGGAAAAAAGACAAACATTAGAAAGGCATTTTTTTATTTTATTATTATCCTGTTTTTTTTTAGAGAGAGAGAGAGAAAGGAAAATTTCCCCGTCTCCAGATAGGAGCGGGGCGTCGAGATGTTTCTCCTTTTTTTTCCCTGGCCTGTTTTGCGGGTTGCCGTCTGCGCATGCGTGCCCCTGGCAGCCTGCTGTCGGCGGGGAAGTGGTGCTGGAGTCTGCAGGTCGCCTCCCCGGAAGCCCCGCTCCTCCCCGCGCCCGGCCGCGCGCCCCCCGGCGCCATCGATTCACCTCCCCTCTCCTCTGGCAGGCCGCAGCCTCAGCCTGGACCACCCCGCTGAAGGGGAGGGAGTCGCTATCTCTCTCTCTCTCTCTCTCTCTCTCTCTCTCTCCCCTATGGGGGCCGTCAGGCAATATGAATAAGCTGGCGCCGGCTGGAGCGAGGCCGGTAGCGTGGACGGACCGGAAGCGACCTGGGGAGGAACGGGAAAGTAATGAGGTTCAAAGTTTAATAAACGAAACTCCGCCGGCACACACACGGTGTGCCGTGCGGCTGTGCCGTGCGCCTGAGCACGTCTGTTCAGCGCGGCGGCGCGTTCTAATCGGCAGCGCGCCGGCGCCCGTCGCCAAGCCACTGTAATCGCACGGCCTGGCACAGCCCTGACCTGATGATCGCTTTGTGGCGGCAGGAGCAGCCAGCCAGTGCCGCCAGCCAGAGCCGCCAGACGGAGCTGCCAGCCAGGGCTGCCGGCCGCGCGGGGGGAAAGGAATGAAAGGGCTGCTAGGCAAACGGAAGAGCCGGGAAAATGAATAATGATTTTATCTCGCTTCTCTTCTATAGCAAATTAACCCGGTTATTATCAAGGGATTGTGGCTGGCGCTGGAGGGAGGGTCCCGAAGAGGGTCTCGGGCCCCTCAAAGTCCCGGAGGGGGCTTCGCTGCGGCGGTCGATGGAATCTCCTCTCTGCTGACAAGTGCGGCATAAGACCCCGGTGCCCCCCCCCCCCTTTCCCTTCCCGTCCCCCCGTCTCATTGCGAATAAAGGGGAAGAGACGATGGATCAGCTTTTTCCCTGAGTGGCGTTCGTTGCCGAATAAACCGCACCAAATCCGCCGCACTCCCTCACACTTTTCCCTACAGGAATTCCACTGTTTCTGTTACCGGGTGAAAAGGACAAACTACAAATCAATTTACATTGTTTCAGTTTTTCGGCTCGTTTCCGCAGCAGTGCTGTCTGAGCGGGTGTTCGGCGGCGGCGGCCCCATCCTGTCGGCCATCCGACTGCTGCAGGGAAAGGGGGGGGGGGGGGGGCTCAACCCTATTTCTGCGTTGTTGACAGGGGCGGGCCAATTGTGTTGCAGTCGCAGACGAGGTGCGGGCTGGGCCCGGGGCGCCCGGGGTGCGGGGCACGGCGCGTACACGTGTTATCGGCGGTCCTGATGACGCCAGGGGACTCACTGCGGGCGGAGAAGAAAAAAATAAAATGTGGCTCAAGACTCGCACGATGGCTTTGTGCTGATGACACTGACCCCTTGCGGGCTCCCGTTTGGCGAATATGTAACCGGTGCAGCCGCCCTTGAAATGTGCGACGGTCTTGCATTGCGTAACGCGAGCTGTTCACGGCCAAGGAATGTCACTGCCCTGGCCGGGCCTGAGGCAGCCTGTGGCAGCCTGGGCCGGCTGGGGTGGAGGCAGGCGAGTGCGTTGTGCGTCGCCATCCAGTCCACTTTCTTTGCAAGTGGCTGCGATGTTGCCAGGCGGTGCAGGGGGCCTCCAGGGCCTCCGGGGCCGCTCCAGGTGAGGCCGGTCTGCAGGGCCAGGCGTTGGCGTGGCCCTGCGGATAACCCGGGCCGGCCCACGCGGAGGTGCAGCGAGCCAGGAACAGGGACTGCGCACGCGCCGTCGGTGTGGTGACGGTAGCGCCGCGGGCTGTGACCTCGGGGATGCAGCTTTCGTGGTTCCGCGATGGAATTTAATATTCCACGGTGGTTGGAATGGCGCATGGCGTGGGTATAACTAGGACGGACTTGCGGTCGCGAGTCGTGTGGCTTGGCGGTGGCCACAGCAAGCACAGTTACACATTCTCATTGGCGCTCGCGCATCCTCACCCGGCAGGTGAGCGGCCGCAGGTCATCCAGGGGGATGGAAAAAGGCATCTCTGACGCCAATATTGACTGATGCATGTTTTGAAGATGATAGTTTGATTTGTAGGCGACACGCCCGATCGCCCACGATGTGCAAAAATCCGAGAGAATCCCATGTGTCCGGTGGGGGATGCGGGGTTACGAATCGCATGGCCCCTAATGGGCGCTGCTGGTTAGGCAACCCCAGTGCACTCGTGCGTAAGTGTGGCCTACCGCAGAGCTCGCAGGAGTTTTTGTATTGATTAGCCGGTCCGCAAGTGAAGGCGATCCTCCTGCAGCTGTAGGATTCTCATGCCTGCGAGAGCCGCACAGTCATGCCATCGACCCCGCGCCGCGCCAGCCACCATCCAGCGCCTTAGTGTTTGTGCCGGCTCACATCCTCTCACAGCCTTCCAGCACCCTCGGGAAGACATTTACAGCTTGTTAACTTATCACTTCCTTCCGATTCGCTGTAACGTGACGTTTTTATTGGGCGTTGGATGAAAACTTCCGCCAACCTTCAGCGGACTCCCATAATTCCTGTGCACTAGTGAAAATGTAAATTGCATTGTACGGACGCGTCCTAAAACAGACAGACAAGAGCACGAAGCTCCAGAGATGTTCTGAAATTATTTCTAATTTGAGTTGTGAAAATGGAAAGTAAATTATAGCGATTCTCGCTGTCTCTCATGTACCGTAGTGCGTTTAGATCTCCGACAGTTTAACGGCCAGTTTCAATAGTGTTCTTCTGGTCGTTCGATCATTGACCTCCTGCCGATTCCATCCTTTTGTTCAGACCTTTCCTTTCCGAAATCTTGTTGCCACTATCTTAGCATTAGCTTTGGCCCACATGAGGAGGAGGAGGAATGCGGCTCGATGTACCTCTTCCCCTCTATCTTTTTCATCTCTCTTCGTCTCTTTCTTCGTCTCTCTCCCCCCTCCCCCCTCTCTCTCACCGCCGATCGGCGTTGTGGCGTGTGCGAGTGAGATGACCGAGACCTTGACTCGGTGCAGGGGTCGTCCAACCTATCAAACAGGCCCTGCACTGCTTGCGTTGGCCGTGCCGGCCAACGGCGGCCGGCCGGCCGTGCCTTGGGCCGTGCCTCGTCGGTTCCGACCTGAACCCTCGTGTCCGCCTGTGCGATTCCCTCGCAGTTACGTCCTGTGGCGGCCGCCGTCGATGCTACTGTTGTTGCAGCTGCTGTTGCTGCGCTTCTCGTTTGCAACCGTCGTGAAACGCCGCAGTCGACAGACCGGTCCCGGCTGCCGCTCGCATTCACTTGGGCCCTAGAAGCTTGTTGCGAGCCTTTGGAAGAGCAAAAAACACCCCCGCAGCTTCCGTCCGTGACGCGGCCTGTCCACTATTACTGTGCTGGACACCAAGTTTTTCACAACGCAAGTTCAACGCTGCCCCGTTTCATAGAAAATCTTCAAAGGAATTGCCCTCGCATCGAATGATTTGACCCCATAATATGAGAGGCATGTCATTCATTTCTCCCAATGTCCAATCCGATCTGAGGTTACGAAGTTGTCCCTCACATGGCAATAATGGTTTCGTGAGCTGCACTCCTCGCGGCGAGTGGCACTGCCATTACCAACCTCGGCCTCCCTTCACCTCTTTAATTGTCACTCCGTTAGGGATGGCAATTTACGACGTCGCCGTGCTTTGTGCCTCTCGAAACCATCACGAAGAACGAGCAGGACAAACCCATTTTTGTCACATCGATATTTGGAGCTACAGTTTTGTGGCGACTTTATGACCAAACTGTTAGTAGTTTTGAGCCAATGACAATTACGTGGGAGGATGGAGAGGACCGCATAGCGAATAAAGAATGTTGATGCACTCTGCTACGCCACAGCGCACGGTGTGACTTGCAGATTCTCACGGCCGCGGAACTGAATATGGTGTGCCTGAAGTGGTGTGCGATTACATAGCACAACACAGATCAATATGAAATTAAGGCAACTGCGTTTCTGTGAATACTTTCTTCTGCTGTTATGGGAAAGGGCGGGGGTTAGGGGGGGGGGGGGAGAGATTTTTACTACTACTCGAGTTCCAACTTTCTTGGCGTATCATGAGCTAGGAGAAAACTTTGCGTGTTTTTCCTGAGCTTACCCGCAGTTTTGGCCAGGCGTATTCCATTTCAAGAAGGCCTTTCCGCGCTGGGTTTGCGCCGTCGGCGTGGATGGCTCGTAATGCACATCAACAACTGCGGCTTTTATTGTTGTTGCTGAAATTCTGACAGTGAAAGATACCTGCGACGCAAAGATGAGGCCTTTAGCGCGTCCTTGGGTGCTCGTTCATCGCCACTCCCACTAGCGGCAGCGCCACGCCATACCAGGCGCCACGCTACACTGGCTTCCTGCTTGAGTGGAGCCCCCCAACAGCAGCAGCAAGGTGCGAGGACCTGCGCAGTAGCACATATGCATTCATTTGTTTCTATTTGCCTCTATTTAATATAGTTTTAAAGACGACATTGGCCTTTTAAAGCGCTAATTGTTTAACGTGCTGAATAATTTGACGACTTTCATTTGAGTTAAGAACGACGTATCTAAGAACCTCAGTACACATCGTCTGTATGAAACTGTTTCTCTGTGTTCATTTTTGTGTACTCCAATTCGATGAGCAAGCCGCGGCGGTTGATGGGGGATGCTCGTCGATCGCTGATTCAAGGACGCACGCGCGTCTGATGTGGTTGTAATGTGATCATCCCATCCGCCCCAAGTGGGAGAGGCACGAGTCAGCGCAAAAGTGTTCTTGGAAGCTGCTAGAGGTTATTATCGTGGTCACCGCGGCGAATATTCAGCCGTGCTTTCCATGAATAGAGCATGACAAAAGCTTCAATTTTTAATTTTGGGAAGATTCCTCGGAGGAACAAAACTTGTTAGGGTAGGTTTATAAACTTAAGAAATCCATCGAGCCGGTTTCATTCTCCCCTTTCGATTTAAGAATTAACGCCCGGCCCAGCGTAAAAAAGAAACAAAGATGACCAAAATTAAAAACAATGCCGATCATAAATTTTCATCGCGTACCCCCTGATTTATGACCTGCAACATCGATTGGGGGAACGAGATGGCTGTTTTGTTGCTCTAATCGTAAAAGTGGACGGTGACGCCACTGTGTGCACCGTGCCAATATTGTACATTCTAGAAAGAGGAAGAAAGGCGAACAGGCCGTGCGGTCGGGGAAAGGCGCTGTTTGGCCGGGAATCGAACCTGAACTTGAATTCTAGCAAGTTTAGTAGGTCATGTCGTCTCTATTTTTGTTTCCAGCTAGCGGCACGAAATCCAGTTCCTCGCTTAGCCTGGTGCTATTCAGAGGCACGTGGCGACGTCGGGTCTCTGGATGTCTCCTCAGACCAGGACCAGAAAACACCGCGCCACGTGATTTCGATGACCGTTACCGCTATTCCAGCCGGACGATCAAGATAAAAACGAGAATGCGCGATGCGTTTAGCGGCGTCCCTCAATCAATCGTAATTTATTCCGGCAGAAAGCGTCTGGTGTGAGTGCAGAAGGCGGGCTCTAAAAAGGAAACGGGCGTGCAGTGAACTCTGAACGAGGTGCACGGTGCATGTAGGCCGAAAGAAAGGGATTTCAGATATTTATTCGGCACTTTTGGCAACTACTCAAAGGAAATAAAAATCAGAAAAATGGATAAATTTTGTAAATTCATAAGTCTTTGTTTTTGCGACCCATCCCCGTGCCGCCAACATGAAGGAGAATCTGCAAAAGAATGAAAGTCCTTTGCGGCTTGGCTGGTCCTGGTACCGCCCTTTTATGGAGCACAGCCCATCATGGAATTGAATCGGACAGCAACCTGGCGGAATATAAATAGCTGTCTGTGAGCACCATCATGCGCACTATAAAAGAGCAAACGGAAATTGTTTTAGCTTGGGTCTCTATCGTGTCATCTTGGACTCTGCTGGCGCAACCTGCTCAGCGTGATGCGACTTTGACCATACGGTGTTATTGCCGGGGAATGGAAGATTTTGGAGTGGTAGGATGCCAAAGCAAGCAATCACTCCTCGCATAGGGCCTTTCTTTGTCGTCCCTTTGATAAGGCGAACCAACTCTCTGTCCTTTTGGCAGGCCCTCCGACAAGACAAGGGTTTCAGTAAGGGCCTGCTGCTGCCTACACCTCTGTTTCCTTTGTTTTTGTCCGGAGTCGAGAGAGGTTGTACAATCCCTCCAAAAAGTTGCAATCCTGCTCGCACACGCGCAAATTTTGTTTCTTCTTAATGATTAGCGATGCTCTTTCGCATGGTACGTAAACTGAAACACAGAAACTTTTTAATTCATTTTTTAAAATCATTCAAATATCACCTTTTCCCACAGTGTTTCCAAGTCTTGTTGCAACTCTCACTGTCAAGGTCGCGTTCCCGCACGCAACCTGTTATTGCATTTTATAATGGTAATGATGACGTCACTTTGATGAAGGGTTAATAATCTGCAGTCTCGTCCCGCCACGCCGCGCCACGCCCAGCCATCTCACCGTGGGACCTGAGGCAGCGCGAACGGCGCGAGTCGGCGGGGGGCATTAGCCTGCAGCTCTCCGGACGGATTCTCCAGCCGCGTTCGAACGCACACCCGGCGAACCAATACACTTTGTGTGCCATCTCCAGACGCAGCCATAGCCCGTCCGTTCTTCACATTAACACCTTCTGAGGCATGTGACCAGTCCTTACTTTGCCAGACGCTCTTTTGCTCCTTGCCTTTTGTAAGAAACGGCCAATTAAAATAATTGAATATTTAGCCTGGGGCAAGACTATAAGAGCGGAAAAAGAGAGAAAATATGGTGAATGCGAGAGGAGAACTTGATAATAGGGTATCGTCACCTCCGGAGGGACCTTGCCGTATCCCTTATGCACTGATAGCACTCGACAACACACCCTTCGTTATCTCGGAGCCTGCAGTAGACATTGGCAACGTCTCTCAATTGCCTTCCCCTTCGCGCGCGGAGGCGAATAAAACGTTAGTGTGTTTCGGCCTTTCGGTGCTTAATTTCAGGGTCTGAGCGTACGCTTGGTTTGCAGCACAGCCTGCACCGAAACGGGTGTCTGCTTGGGGCCAGGTCCAGGTGTATACCCTGTTCAGGTTCTCCCCCCTCTCTCTTCCCCCCCTTCTCCACCTCGCGGGGCCCCGTCGAGCTGCAGTCCTATCCTATCCGAGTTCAATGCTCCCCCGTACACACACACACACACTGACACGCACACACACATACATACGAGAAAACGCACGGCAGGCCGTGTTACCAGGCTGGTTCTCGTTGCACTTAGGAACGCCGGGCTGGCCAAAGTGACGTATCTCGTGTGTGGATTGAGGTGCGCCATGGATAGACAGCGTTTCGCTTTTCGCGCTATCGCTATCTAGCATTATTTATTTCTCGCTGCAATAAGTTCCACTCGGACTCGTCCCCGCGGCAGCGACCGTAAGCCGTGTTTATTGACTTTTGCTCAGACCTCTCGACGGTGTACCGAATGCGACGCGGGTGCAACGCTCTCTCAAATTTTCGGGCGCGGCTTTAATCCGCCTTTGCCATATATCCTGATTGCCGTCGTCCGCTGCACGCCTCCTGCACGCCCCGGCGGTGCCCCGGCGGTGCCCCAGCGGTGCCTCAGCGACGCGGGCCCGCTGTGCCCCGTCTGGCCGGCCGGCCGGCGCGGCGAGCGGCAGCCAGCGGCGGCCAGCGCCTCCGCCGCCCATAACAGACACCGCCAAAAGTAACAGGGAGACGCTGCATTTGACGCGGCTGGGAATCGCTCTGCGCGCTGTTTAAACCGCCGCGGCTGGAAACCGTTTTCTCATCGGTTCCGACTCGCAATGCATCTCTCCCTCCTCCTGCCTGCGGCGGGAAATTTTGGTGTCCATTCGTGAATCATTCGTTAGGAGGCTTCGTCGCCCTCGACGTGACGGCCGGATCGTGAGGGCGGCCCGGCCGGGGGGCGGTCCGGGGGGACGTGTGTACGAGGCGCCGGACCTCTCCTCACCCTTCCCCTCTCTCCCTCCCGCCCAACCCGCCCCGACCCGTCCCATCCCGTGTCTTTCGCGAGACTTCTCGTAAAACCCTGGCGCCACTCGGGCACTTGGACAGTTGGAGCGTCGTGTCTGGGCAGCGCCACGGGCGGCGCCGGCCGCCTCGCCGGACACGCCCGCGAATAAATATGCATGCAGCTTAGATACGCTCTCTGGAATAGCGGGGCTCAAGGGCCTCGAAAATGGCCAAAAAAATAAAATAAAAGCGTGGTCGATGCAACGACTCGATTGGTTTCCTTCGCGCGACTCGGCGCGGAGCCCCGCCAAACGGGGCCGGCTAGGCAAGGCCGCAATGTGGCTTTGTGACACTTAAATCCGTGTGAAAATAATCTCGAGTGCCATGCATTTCGAATTCTCGCAGGATAAAAATAGTGGCTGGACGGGGAGGCACCTGCGGCGGGAAGGCGACTGCGAAGCGCGACGCGCCTCCTCTGCAGGGGGTCGTTTGTTTCCCTTCCGCGGAGACGGCGAAATATGCGCGCGTTTGACGTGGCGGCTTCACGGCCGGCAGCGCAGGCGGACGCTCCAGTGACGGCATCGCCTTCTCCAGGCTCCGCGTCAGCTGCCGAAGCCTTTACCGCCGCTCCCCTGTAAGCCGCCTGAGCTCGCGGCGGCGGGCTGCTCGGCAGTGCTCGGCAGCCGCCACAACGTGCTGCTATACAGGATCTCGGGCCAAACCTGCGATTTCTGGAAGTGGCAGAGGAAGAGGGAAGGTTACTGAAGGAAGTGTGTGTGTGGGGGGGGGGGGGGCGTACACGGGGCTCCGAGCGGGGACCGCGCCGAGGAGGCGCAGGGTTTTAATGGCGGGGCATAACGCACCGAGGTGCGATGCTTCCTGGGAATTAAACGAACAAAAGGTGTCGCTGGGGCGCGGCGGGCTGCGGCGGGCTGCGGCGTGCCGCTTCGGCGTTTTGTTGGTGAAGGCCAACGCCATCGTGAAGTGATCCGCATAAGAGCCCCGCGCGGCGCGCGCACTGCATTCATTGCTTCTCTTTTGTCGTCGTTTAGCCGCCACTTTCCGGTGTACGGGCGGAATGCCGGAGGGGTTAACGCGCCGCCGTGTGGTACGACTTTCTCACGTTCGGGGGGGCGATGCGCTAGGAGTGACCCACGCCGTAACTCCGATTCGACCACAAGAATGCGAAATTAAAATGTGGACTGAGGGGGGGGGGGGCAGATAAAATTGCGCGCTTGCGATCCGAGGACCCACTGGTCATGTTTGGCATCGCAGGTACGCGAGCCGCGCCGCGCCTTGGCCAGCCGCCGGCCAGGCCAGGCCATGCCCTTGCGCGTTTCAAATAATGTCCAGTCGTTTGTGGTCTGCCGTTCGGAGCCGCCGGAGCCGCCGGATGGTCTGCCTGACATTGGCCTTTGAGCGTACAGCTGTAGTAATGCGCCCTGACATCAGGCTCGGTACATCTCACTACTTCCAGTTTCCGGCCCGCGAGACCTCCGGGCCTCCGGGCCTCCGGGCCTCCGGGCCCGCGTGCCTCCGGCCTCCAGTGCGAGTCCAGGGCCCGCGCGGGCCGGACCCGCGAGTCTGAGGCTATACACTGGACTCGCTAGAAAAGCGGACGAGACCCCGATTAGAGACAGTCTGAAACCACAAGAGGCAGGAATGCGCGCAGTGGGAGGTGGGAAGAAGACACACCGCCGCGAGGCCCATGACCTCCATCGTGCCGTGTACTCGCGCGGCTGTCGCGGCTAGCGGCGAAAACTAGTCGCCCGTAATCATACTATTTCTGGTCCGGATAAAAAAAAATATAAATATTCCTGTTCACATTTTATACTGCATCCTGGAATCCAGACGGATGCCGCAGACGCCGCCGGCCTCCAGACGCCGGCTCCAGACTCCAGGCTCCAGACGCCTGGCTCCAGACGCCAGGCTAGAAACGTCTCTGCGCCGCCGAACCGGACTTCCAGGCAGCGCTGCTATATTTAGCGACATTCCGCCGCGCTCAGTACCTCAGTACACCGCGCGCGGCTCGGATCATGTTGATGCGCGCGCCTGTCGCCGTCTCTGGCGGGTCAAGGGCTCCCCCTCCCCCATTTCCTCCCCTTCTCCGTCTCTCTCTCTCTCTCTCTCTCTCTCTCTCTCTCTCTCACACACACACACATTCAGTCGTCCTGATAAGGACAAAAATGTGAATCCGAACCGTTTGACCGGACGAACGACGGCCGCGGCGGCTGCGGCGAAATTAAAAGATATCGTCGTAAACACCGCCGCGGTCCGTGTGTCCGCAGTGTCACAAGGTACGTACCCGTGCGGGGCCCGACCGGGACCAGCGGATACCTCAGGAGCGTCTCTCTCTCTCTCTCTCTCTCTCTCTCTCTCTCTCTCTCTCTCTCTCTCTCTCTCTCTCTCTCTGCAGGTGGTCGCACAGTGTGTGTGTGTGTGTGTGTGTGCGCGCGCGCGCAGCGGCGTTTGTTATAAATAACCTCCCTTCGCCCCCACACCACACCTCTCTTCTTGTCCATCCACACACACACACACACACACACAGTCTGCTGCAACACGCCTGCTGGCCAACGATCTTATAGAACCTGAGGCGACCCGAGGGGAGAACACGATCGGCTCACGAGGAGTTTGACTTGTATTCTACCCAGTGAGGCTCCACGCCGGGACGGGCCGGGCCTCTGCGTGCGTGCACGTGCGCGTCCGTCTGCGTGCATGCACGCGCACAATTATTGCGCAGGTGGACCCGGCGACGGTCGTCGTGTGTGAGAAGTGCATACGATTAGTGGTATATGACTTTGGCAATAACGTTGGTGGACAATTTTAATATTCGATAGGATGCTGACGCGGCGTCGGGTGGATTCTCATTTCCATGTCCCTTTCCAGTTTTATCCCTGCGGCGGTGGAGAGGGCCCGAGGAGAGGAGGGTTTTGGAGGGGGAAGGGGGGGGGGGGGGGAGGGGAACTCATCAAGACAGGCTGGCAGGAGATCGAGGAGGGGCCGCGGCATCTATTTTTAGACCAATATAAAAGGGAGCCTTACGATGGCACCTGCGGCGGGCACCTGCCGGCCGCTGAGGGTTTGGCAGGCCCGGCAGCACGGCCCGGCAGACCCGGAGAGAGAAGGCGGGAGGATGAGAGAGTTGTGATGATTGGCGACATTAGCAGTGATTAGGCCCCATCTTCGGCTGTTTACGGCGCTTTTCTCCTTATTTTTCTTTTTGTGGTACTTTTCCGCACAGGGGGACTGGTGCGACGTGGTGCGAAGTTTGCCTGCGCGCCCTCCTCCTCCTCCTCCCCTCCGCGGAGCCGGGCCGGGCGGGGGCCGCGGGGTCCCGAGGGGGCGCCTAGGGACGGTATCGATGTCACTGGACCGTCAGGCACAAAAAGAAATAGGACCTGGCAGTCTGCGGACCGCGGCGGCGCAGCGGCGCAGCGCGGCGGGTCGCCTACTTTCATAAACGTGGCCGCGTACCTTCCGCGTCGGCCAGCGCTGCTGTCCTGGCCGGCCGCCACGGGCCGCGGGGGCGGGAGGAGGTTCGGAGGTGGTGGCTAATGAGCGTGCATGGAGCGGCGTGCACTCGGCCGCCCCGCGGCCCCCCGCGGCCCGCCCTCAATGGGGCAGAATTGGACAGGAAAGGACGGGACGCCACGGTAGAGCCGGCGGCGGAGCGGGCGGGGAGGGCAGCCGCGGGGGCGCGGGGGCCGCGGGCCGCCGTCATGGCCAGGCGGCACCGCCAATGACAGCGTGGCAGCCGATGGCAGCAGTACAGCCGGCCCGCCGGCCCCGCCGCTTGCATCTCTCAAGATGTCCCGTCGCCTCGGCTCGGCGGCCCAGCCTCGGCCTGCCCGGTCGTCCTGTACAGTCGGCGTCGGCCTGCCGCGGGGACCGCTGAGTGACATGTAGGCGAATTGGGTTCACGTGAGGGACCCCAGGGCCCCCACAGTCCCAAGTGGACCGACACACATACACTGAAAGTGGAAAATTGGCTTGGAATTCAAGGTTTGGGCGCAGTCTAAAAACGGACGTGCGAGCTCCGCTTTTCCGTGAGCCCGGCCCCGGTCCCCGCCTTGACCCGCGGGCACGGATGGACAACCGGCGGCGCGGGGCGGCCTGGAAGGATCGGGCGCGTAGCGACGGCTCGGGGCTGTTGATCCCATTCAATTAGCCGGGCCGCTGGAGAGCGCCGCAGCGCATTCGGGAGGCAACATGCCGGTCTGGGAGTAGGAAGTGTTGCCTATGTCGCGGGCGCTGGGTCCCGGTGGGTCCCGGTCCCGGTAGAGCCCGGGCTCGGCTCGGGTGCCGCGCCGCGCCGCGTGCGCACACCGGGCCATTCCTCTCCACAGGGATCCCCGCGAGCCAATCTTGGAAATGAGCAAAATTGGAATTAAAATCGTGATGTTTGTTTGGCGTTACAGTTCCCCGAACCAGCGGTTGCGGTGTCCGGCGCCGGGGACGAGGGCGAGGACGTCACCGCCTCCCAGGTGCCGAGGACGTCTCCAGCCGCCGGCCGGCCGCCGGCAGCGCTGCAGGGCTGCTCCGTGGCGGCGAGGGACCTTGTCGGCCGATTGCTGGAGCGAGACCCTCGACGGCGACTGAGGACCCTTCACACATTGCAGTCCATCGCCTTCTATCACAACTTCAACTTTGATGACATACGCGCTAAAAAGGTACGTTGTGTGCAATTGCAATGTGCTTGTTTCCCAGAGAAAAGAAAAGGTTTCTCTTCTTGATTTTCATTGGTTTCTTCTCGTTGTTTCAGGTTTGCCCGAGAAGTCTTTTCCCGCCTGGCGTTTCCGCGGTAGTCGCCGACAGTTCTAGTGATCCGTTCCAGGATTTCAGCAGCGAGTCACCCGCATATTCTACTTTGATATAATAGAAGCTGTAGCGGCCGTAATTAGTCTAACAATCAAGTTACCAAAATATGTCAAGCATTAATTGTCATAGTTAAATGTTCAAAAACGGCCATTTAGATGCCCCTCCCAACCCATGATAGAGTTGTACAAAACTGAATCTCCAATAGTGCCTTAACATTCCAGTGATGAGAATCCATCCGTCCCAAAACAAAGTATTTTCATTTCTCCTATTGTAAGTCGAATGTGTTTAATTGCACAGTAGTACAATTGTTAAAGTTTTTTTCAAATATACATTTTTTTTTTTGTGGATCACCCTACCACTCACCAGAATTTGTTAATGATTTTTTGTTGTTTAATATACATATTAAATATTTTTTGACTTGCTTATTGTTGTCTTTTAAATATGCCCACTTGCCTACACCACCTACACCCTTACACCGCGATGTAACCGCGTCGCTACTCCCGCTCAGAGGACGGCGGCAATACTCTTCGCTGCCGACGACTTATGTATGGAGTATCTTCGACTCCCTCCCTACCCTTCCATACCTTCCTGGGATAAAAATGGTGAACAAAATGAAACGATTTCCTGAATACTCTTATACGCTATTTAATTGGTCTGCATATGATATCTATGTACACAAAAATTATATATTATTTTTCTAAAACTAACATTGATTCACTATGACCGTATATTGGTCACTGAATGCAACCAAAAACACACATAACAACAATTGACGCACAGAGCAAGAGTTAAAGTGAGTAAATGTTGGAAATACAGAGCGAGATGAGAGATTCAGACACACCAATTGATTGGAGAGACAGACTGCCCCGGGCAAAAAGAAATCCGCAAGCTCAAAAACACAGATTTCAAAAATCAATTACTGTATCCGGACGAGGAATAGTGCGTTTCTCAGTGATCCGAAAACATAGAGCTGGAGAATTTTCCTTTTTTCGGCGGGGAATGTAAACACTGAGAAAAGAACTAGACGGCATTTCAAGTAGGGAAGCATCGCTACTTCTACACGTCACACACAAAACACTGCTGCGAAGTCGATAGTTTGTTGCCCTTCACTCTGAGCGTGCGCGCGATACGCTGTCGCTGGTGTTGCTGCTACAGCTGCTGCGCCTGGTGGCGATGCTGCTGCTGCAGCAGCTGCTGTTATTGGTTCAGGAAGCTGCTGTTCTTGGTGAGCAGCCCGGCTGAGCTCTCAGACATGGGGATGACGGGACCCTTCTGACCGGCGGGGATCTTGGCCTTGCACTTGAAGTCGGGCTTCAGACCCCGCTGGATACGCTGCCGAAGTTGAAAAGAAATTTTAGCGGCGTTCATTTAAGCAAAAAAAAAAAAAAAAAAACACTTCGCAGGGTTCGACCGTCACAGTCCTCCCTCACCTCCTTGAGAGTGCCTTTCGCCGTGATGAGGTAGTAGATGGCGTAGGCGGGGATCCACACCATGGAGGCGAAGCTGATGCCGATGCCAACGCCTTGGGCCCACATCGGGTACTGGTAGTCCTTGCCGTACGTCAGCGGCTGGTACTGCACCACGTAGAACACGAATATCGCCTAGGAAGAAGCACAGACGGCGGCCCCTTGTTATCTGTTATTGCCCCACGTTGCTATGCAGACCAACATTTATTTATTTCTTCCGAACTCACCACCATGACGGCCGGGGCGAAGACGACCCAGCAGGCATACCAGAACTTGTTCACCTCGATGCCCATCATGGACTTGATGCAGGCACTGAAGTTCTTGGCGCCAAAGATCCACCCGATAGCGATGGTCTGGAAGAAGCACACCCACAGCAGGGACATGCCGGACACGGAGTAGAAGTCCATCAGCTGGAAGATGTAGGCGCCTCCCTGCCAGAAACAGTCGGGGCGCGTTAGTCGGGCCGGACGCGGGGGGTATCGTCGGCTCGCCGAGGCCCGGCCCGGCATGGGGTACTGACGTGCGTGACCATGGGCAGGCCGAGCAGGAACATGAGGAAGCAGACGGCCGCGGTGAACTTCTTGCGGTGCTGCCTGAGCACGGGCCACTGGTCGGCCAGGCCGGCCACGAGGGCCTCCACGATGCAGAACTCGCTGTCGATGCCCAGGACCACCAGCATGATGAAGAAGATGAAGGACCAGGCCGGGGCGCCGGGCAGGCGCAGCACCACCTCCGGGTACGTGAGGAAGACCAGCCCCGGCCCGGACTTGACGACGGACGCCACCGAGGTGCCCTGGCCCAGCGCGATGTGGCCCAGGATGCTGAAGGTGACGACCCCGGCCAGGAGGCTGGTCAGCGTGTTCACCACGCACGTGATGAGCGCGTCCCTGCCGACACCAACGCTTGACACCCGCCCCACGCGTCCCGGCCGCTGCCCGGCCGCTGCCCGGCCCGGCCCTTACTTGTAGCTGTTGTGGTTGTACGCGTTGTAGGAGCCCAGCGTCGGCAGCGCCCCCATGCCGATGGAGTAGGCGAAGAAGATCTGGGTGGCGCCGTCGATCCAGGGCCCCGGGCCGAGCAGCTCCTCCCAGCGCGGGGTCACGTAGTACAGCAGGCCCGCGCCCGCGCCCTCCAGCGTCACGGAGCGGACCAGCAGCACGGCCAGGATAAAGTACGGGAAGAGGGCGGTGAACCAGATGATCTGCGGCCGAAATGAGGCAGTGAGTCGGCGGTGTCCGCCGGCGGCGCCCGGCGGTCTGCGGCGAGCGGAGGCCGGCGTCGGCCCTACCTTGCCGCTCTGGTGCAGGCCGCGGTAGATGATGCCGTACACGAGCAGCCAGCCGAGGCCGAGGCACAGGAACAGCTCCCACTGCATGCCGCCCAGGTCGTGGATGCCCTCCGTGATGTGCAGTACGCGACGGCTGCAAGCGACACCCGATCGTTAAGCACAGCCGAGCGCCAGATAGGAGGGTAAGGGTACGAGAAGGCGGAAAAGTCGGCGCCGCTCACTCCCAGAACTCCTCGACGGGGGACGAACGGTTGCCGTGGTCCGTCAGGTTGGCCGCGGCCGTCCGGGGGTCGTAGCAGTGCGCCGTGTTCCACTCATTGTCTGCGAACAAAACGGCAGTGACGACAGCTGAAGGAGGCGGGCGAGGCGGCCGAGGCGGCGCGGGCGCCTGGGGGCGGCCGGGGTAGGCAGGCCCGCCGCTCACGTGAGCCTCGCGGGCGTGCCTACCCCGGGCCCGCAGGCGCCCGCTCACGCAGCATGCAGACCCGTCTCGTCTCTCTCTCTCTCTCTCTCTCTCTCTCTCTCTCTCTCTCTCTCTCTCTATCTATCTCTCATCACGAACCGCATCCGCTCCAGGGGAGGTTGGGCAGCGCCGTGAAGGACGAGATGAGGTAGAACAGCGTCCAGGCGATGATGATGCAGTAGTAGATGTCGAGGAAGAAGACGAGGGTCATGGTGGCGTAGCCAACCCCTGGAATAAAAAAAAGGAATTGATCAGGACGTTGTCAAGTTTTCGGCCGCGCGGGATTTTTCACCGCGTGCTTCGCTTCGGATACGGAAGCCGGCGCCGGTGGAACACGACGATGTCGTGTCCAGCCGGACGGACGCACCCTGCAGGATGGGGCAGAGCTGGCCGACGAGGGTCATGCCCCCCGAGCCCAGGTACTGGCCGATGGCGACCTCCTGGAAGAAGATGGGCACCCCGCAGAACAGCATGGCGATGGCGTACGTCACCAGGAACGCCCCTGTCGCAGAGGAACGCGTGAGAGATGTGCTCGGCCGCGGTCGCCGCGGGCAGCAGGGAGCGCGGCGCTGGCGCCGCCGGCGCCGGCACGGGTCGCCGCCTTACCCCCGCCGTTCTTGTAACAGAGGTACGGGAAGCGCCACACGTTGCCGAGCCCCACCGACACGGAGATGCAGGAGAAGAGGAAGTCGAGCTTGTGGCCCCAGCCGGCGCGCTCCTCCGCCCCCGGGCCCCCAGGGGGGCCGGGAGGACCCCCCGCAGGGCCCCCCGGGGGTGCCGGACCCGCCGCTCGGCCACCGCTGTCAGCCGCCGTCACCTCTCCTGGAATGCAGAGAAAAATAGAGTGTCAGGACTCAAACAAAACTGTAAGAGCTGCTAAACAAATGCGTGTACTCACGACTGGAAGCAGGTTTGGCGGAGAACTCGATAAACGTCTGCTC
The DNA here is from genome assembly GCA_026979955.1 of Megalurothrips usitatus. NCBI lineage: Eukaryota > Metazoa > Arthropoda > Insecta > Thysanoptera > Thripidae > Megalurothrips > Megalurothrips usitatus. The sequence goes on from CM049592.1 coordinate 12,645,473, forward strand.
GGGATCCGCCGCTTCCTTCTCCTCGCCCCAGTAGTACATTTGTTCCGACATTTGGACCGCGGCAAACGAACCTGGAACAAGCAGGGCGGTGACGGCTGAGCGGCCGAGCCTCGGAGACTGAGGCTGAGGGGCTGCGGGCTCTGCACCCTGCTGCCCCCACCAGCCTCCATGGTAGGAGGAAAAGAGGCCGCGGGCGCCGCGCCGGGGGCGCCGGGGGCAGCCGGGGCAAGCCGGGCCAGCAGAGGGCCTCGAGTCGAGAATTGAAATACAGTGTAAGACGGCGACTCCCACGAGTTCGCCGCTCCGGCGCGTGCGATTGGGGATTTACGAGAAGGGGCGGGTCGGGGGTGGGGTGCGGCTGGGGAGGAGACGACGCGATCATCTTGTACGACCTTCGTCTGGGCCGGCAAGGGCATGGCACTGCTGGCCGGGCGGGCACAGCGGGCACTGCCGTACCAGCGCGGCCCCGGCCCGGCCCGGACGGGCTGTACAGACCCTGGACTGTGTCACCTCCACGCCCTTTCGCCTTTCGCCCCCCTCCAGTTCCGCCCCCGTGCAGCAGCAGCCGTGCGGGCACGACACCCGCGGCGGGCGTAAGGGCAGACAAAGTCATGACCATGTTTGTGCCCCGCTGCTGCCGCCCGCCCTGCCCCTCTCCGGCACGTCTTCCTGGCGACTCACACTCACAAGACACCACACCGCCCAGTAACACGTGACCCCCGACCCGAGAAGCAGAGGCGGCGGTGACAAATGTCACGACAGTTCTTGTGCGCGGACGTTAATTTGCTGTAGATTTTTTTTAAAAAACTTCTGCAACTGGAAAACCGAACCGTGACACTTGTTTGCGATGGCGTCGGGAGCACAGCCAGGTCAGGCAGGACGCCACCCCCTGCGCTCGGCTGCCGCTCGGCTGGGGCTCGGCTGACGCTCGGCTACCGCTCGCTGCCGCGCACACGCCTGTTGCTCCGCCGGGCTTAGGCGAGGCGGGGCCGGAGAGCTTGCTGGAGAGGCACGGCCGTGCCGGGCCGGCGCGGCGCGGCCAGACCAAGGACGGCGCAGCAGCACGCGGCGGCCCTGCCGTCCCTCCCGGCCACCCCACCCCACCCCACGCACTCGCACCTTGAACTCCAGCCCTTCGTCCCTTGCCCCGCCCCCCTCAGGCACCCACGGAGGGCGCTCGGCAAGGGCCGCAGCCTCCGCCGCAGCCGGGACCCGAGCACGGAGTGCGCCGCGCGAGGCGCGCTCGGTACGAGAGGGTTTCTGTTTCAAACGGACGCTTCTCCGCAGCCCTGTGCTGCCTGGGCACGTGCTGGGCGCCGCCCGAGCTCGCCCCGCCCTCGCGGGCCCTGCGGCCCACACGCGGCGTTACCTGTTCAAAGGCATTTCAGCCGCGTTAGGCGGCGAGGGCCCAGTCGAGCGCGGGGTGCGGCGCCGATGCGAAAACAGGTCCATGGAGAGGAGAGGGGGAGAGAGACGGGGAGGGAGGATGCGGGGTGGGTGGGAGGAGGGCGTTCCATGAGGCTGGGTGCTCTCTCTCTCTCTCTCTCGCTCTCGCTCTCTCCGCCTCTACCTCTTCCCACTGTCGGGATGTATTGATTTTACGCTTTCCAAGGCCAGCCCGCCGCCCGGTAAGGCCCGTACCCGTAGAGCCCAAAGAGCCGTAGGCCCAGCCGGGTTCCGGCGTCCCCGGCGGCGGCGGTGACGCGCTGTTCGTGCCGCCACAGCAGCGCCGCGCTGCGGTCCCTTCCGGCCCCGCTCCCCGCCGCAGGAGCCTGGAGGAACTAGTGACTCACGCCGGGGCTTGGCCCGGCTTGGCCGCCCCCGCGCTGCCGCCCCCGCTGGTATTCACAATGCTTCCGGGGCGGGGTGGCCTATGATTCAGCGCCCCTCCCGCGGCGTATGCATGCTGCAGTCCCCGCCTGTACCCTTTGCCCTTCCCGCCCACCGGGCCTCCCACCCCCGCCGCGCCCCACCCAGAGTCCCTGCCCTTCTCCAAGCCACCCCCACATGCTCCGCCCCTCGGCAACTCACGTCGTGAACAAGGCGGTGACTACGTGGGCGTGCCTTACGCCCCGAGGGGGCAGTGCAGCGCACTCGGACAAGGCAGTGACTGTGGATGCAGCACTTCGGCCACGTGGTCCCATTGATCTGACCCCCCCCCCTCGCTGCCCCCCGGGCCGCCGGGGGGTAGGGGATGCGAAAGCAGGGGTTCAATGCTTGTTTTCGGCTGGGCACCCCACGAGACGCACACCCACCCCCCACTCCGCCAGCAGCGGGCGCGGTGAATAAGACAGGCGTTCGGAGCTGTCGGGGGCGTCCTGGACGTGTGCCCGGACTTTGGCGTCACAGCAGGGACGCCCACGCCCGCTGAACTCCCGGGGGACGGCCGTCGCGGTGTGTCGGCCCCGGCTGCCCCCTGCGGGCCCCGGACTCAGGGTTGTTGCCGCTGTGTTGCATCACTCCCCCCCGAGTCAATACGCGGCCAAAGCCTCGGCCGAAGCCTCCCCCTTGACGTGCTCTCCGCCGACCACGTCAACTCACCTCCTGGATGGCACCCGTTCTTACGGTTCGGCTGAGGACGACGCTGTGTTCAGAAGGACGGGGGCCCCTGGGAGCCTCCGCGGGTGGTGCTTGGAGGAGGCCGCGTACCCCGCGGGGGGCCTGCGTGCACGGGGGCGCGCGCGGCGCGGACCGGGCGGTCGTTGAACCGGCCGACTCCGAGCGGAGGAGACCCGCCCTCTCGGCAAGCTCCGTGTACACGGGGAAGTCGCTGGTGCTGCCGGGCCACAGCAGCCGGACTTCTCACAGGAGGCGGTGGTGCAGGATGCTGGCGGTGTTGTTGTCGGGGAGCACACGGGGCGCGACTCGGCGGCGGCGGTGGCGGCGGTGGCGGCGGCGGAGGCAGGACTGGCGCGCGCCCCGCGTAGGACTGACCCCCGCCAACATGAAACCTCCCCCCCCCCCCGCCCCACCCGTCGCGCCCCCTTCCGTCCTTCCCATTTCTCTTTCCCTACCCTTCCTGAAGTCGCGTTTACCCCCACTACTGGTGCCCGGTCGGTGACGCCCCACCACTCCGGCACCACCCCACCCCCGCCCAGCCCACCCCCAAGACGTGGCTGATTGCTGGTTTGTCCCGATATTGCGACATTTTCACGACGGGTCTTTAGTTTTGCATTTAAAAGAAGGAGATGTGTCGAGTCTTGGCGAAACGCATGTTGAGGTGAATATTGGGGCTCGCAGCTGAGGCCCGATACAACAACACCAAGCCCTCCCTCCCCGGTCATCCCCGTCATCAATGGACCCTGTGGTGTGGGTGTGGGCGGCTGCCCCTGCCCCGCCCCGCCTGGACGGGAGAGAGAACTAACACTTCCCAACCCGCTGTGTTGTGCCATGCGACGGTGAACGGCAAATGCTAGCTACAGTCGTCTCTTGGATAAGCTGAGCGAATAATTCAACTCCGCTACAGTCGGAGCACTCAAACTTGACTCAAATCAGAGCAAAACCAGCGCGCTGACGTCCGCGCACCGCCCAGCAGAGACTACTTTTCTTTAAACGCGTTCCATTAAAAAACGATTTCAAACCAATAAAAAGTATTCAAAAAATATCATACAGAAAACTTAGTGTTAAGTATTTTTAAATGAGGAAACAACGTAGATTCCAGATTATTAATGTGAGGATTTTGTGTACAGTAACGCGATTGATTTACAAATTGTGTACAGTCGCGCTTATCTTTTCCTTCCCAAATGCCAATTCAAAAGGCGATTCACTGGTCCAGGCATTGCATTAAGCTAGTTTATAACATTCGACATCGAAAAGCACTGTCCAACGCTTCAAACCTAGAAAAATGCGAAAGACCACTGAACCTAGATTTGAATCATCGCGCTCTTGTTCGTGTGACGTCAGCATTAGCCCGAATCTTCTCTGCCATCTGCTGCTCAGCTGCTGACTTCAGTTCATCAGTTTCAGTGGGCGGTGAGCACGAAGCAGAAGAACCGTGCATGGGACGTAAACAAAACGTGTGGTGCGTGTGTTTCAAGATAACACGAGGAATATTTTCTGATTCTATCGGTAGTTCTTTTTTATTGTATCATGTCACGCTTAATTATAAAAAATCTTCCCACATCGGTGCGTATAGTAAAGAAATACTGTTTGAAACTCTTATGTTTTCGAATGTTTTAAGGCATAACCTATTGAAGTTTATTGTATTTTGCTGGATGAGTAATTTTTTTCTTAATATATTACTTTTACTATGACCTATTGGTATTTTTACAGGTGACTGAAGACAGTCTTCGTGAAAAGTTCTCAGAAAAAGGACCTTTGACAGACGTTCAGCTGAAATATAAAAATGGAGTTTTCAGAAGATTTGCATTTGTTGGATACAAGACTGAAGAGGATGCTCAGGCAGCATTGGATTTCTTTAATAACACGTACTTTGGTACATATAAGATGCAAGTGGAAATCTGTAGAGATTTAGGTATGTCTTTAATTTTACCAATTCAGCTTGGTTGTGTCAAGTGTATTTATAACAATATGTGTTTCTTTGTCTACACCAAGGCTCCAATGAGAAACCAAGAGCATGGAGTAAATATGCCAAAGACTCCTCAGCTTATGCTCAGCTACATCCAGAAGAAATTCCAGAGAAGAAAGAAAAGGATGCAATGAAAGCAAAGGACCAGGCTAAAGATAAGAAAAAGAAGAAAGATAAAAAAGAAGCAATTCAAGATGTTAAAGTCAAAGAGCTCCTTGACAAGGTAACTTTATCATCTGATCTTAAATGAACACTTCAACTTTGTCCTGACTGCACTGCAGTGTTTAAGTTTTAATTTAATTTGTGGACAGTATAAAGATGATCCCCAATTCCAAGAATATATGGAGACACACTTGGGTAAGAATTCTTTGTGGAGTAATGATGTGCTTGGAGGAACGGGAGATGGACCAGCTGTTACTGAAGAAACGGTTAAAGAACTCCAAGCCAAAGTTGTGGACTCTATACCTGATGAGGAAGTCGCTACAGCAAAGATATCCGACTTTGAGGTAGGGGAGGGTATACTATTTTGTCTACCCCACTCTTCTCATTTCACTCACAGTAATAATTTAACTTTTCCTCTGTTTCAATGTTCCAGTATCTTCGAAGGAAAATGGTGAAAAGTAAAACAGAAGCCAAGCCCAAAAGTGCAGAAGAGATCAGTAAAGACTCAAGTACTGAGAAAGACAGTGTGCCGGAGAAACCAGTGAAAAAGAAAGAGTTTTTCACTGTAAAAATAGTGGGCTTGCCGTGCAAAGCCAAGAAAAAAGATGTGAAAGTCTTCATGAAACCGTTGAATCCAGCATCAATACGTGTTCCTAGAAATGTCACAGGTTTCGCATATGTAGGATTCAAGACTGAAAAAGAACTTAAGCAAGCCTTAGTAAAGAACAGAAGCTTCATAGGTAAGGACTTGTAGTGATTTTTTATCATTAGCATCAAATGTGCATATTTTCATCTATTATTGTCATTTGGAAATATTTTCTTACACTACAGAGGGTAAAAGAATACGTGTATTTCCTTACACGGATGCAACTCTTAACTGTGGTGATGGAACTAGTAATGAGAAAGATGCGAGATTCAAGGAGCAAGAAGACAGCTTGAAGAATGCAGAGACAATTGCAGAGTCAGGTCGTATATTTGCAAGAAACCTAGCTTACACTGTCACTGAGGAGGACTTACAGGATTTATTTTCAAAATATGGTAGGAACGCAATAGTTCTTCATAAAATATCAAGTAATATCCTTGGGGAATGATTTTTTCCTAATGCATTACATTGTTTTTCAGGTGAAGTAAGTGAAGTTTTAGTACCAATTGACAAGTTGACACGGAAAGCAAAGGGATTTGCCTTGATAACATTTTTGTTACCTGAACATGCTGTGAAAGCATACTCAGATCTTTCTGGGAAGTCATTTCAAGGTAGAATGCTACATCTTCTACCTGCCAAAACCAAACTATCTATTGATGAACTTCTTGAACAAGGTACATCTACAGAAGCTTCCTGTTATTTTCTGTTCTTATTTGCATTTTAGGGAACGCTTTTAACAATCTTGCTTTGTTTTGTGATCTTGTTAGAGGGACTTGATTTTAAAAAGAAGAAGGAATTGTCGCTGAAGAAAGCAGCTACCCAACCTTATACCTGGAACACATTGTTTTTGGGTCAAAATGCAGTCACTGATCTAATCGCTGAAACATATAACACCACAAAGGATAAAGTAAGCAACAGTCTCTTGCAATATAATATGGTTACTAATTTTCTTGTTGTGACTCATTTATATCAAACTATCACATTGCAGGTCCTTGATGACTCAGGCAAAGGAAGTGTAGCTGTCCGTTTAGCTCTTGGAGAAACTCAAATTGTGAATGAGACAAGAAAGTTCCTATCTGATAATGGAGTTCAGCTAGATGCATTTAACAAGGTAAAACTAGAGAGTCTCAGAGGGTCTGTAGGGAAAACTAACGCTTATGACTGTCAAAAATTTTACAACTCAATTAAATTGTGATTTTTTTTTATTGTAGCCTACAACACAGAGATCTAATAAGGTGATTTTAGTTAAAAACCTGCCAGCAAAAACAACTGCCTCTGAGATTCGGGAAATGTTTGAACCTCACGGTATTGTGGGCAGAGTCATTTTACCACCATCAGGGGTCACAGGCATGTCTCAATTAATTTAATCATCAAATTAGATTTATGAAATGTGATTTATCTACCTTAGTCTGGACTTATACCAATGATTTAATCTTTTCTTTTCTCCAAATGCAGGAATTGTAGAATTTATGGACAAAATGGAAGCTAAAAAGGCATTTTTAAGGTTGGCTTACACTAAATTCAAAAATCTTCCTTTGTATCTTGAATGGGCTCCTGAAGGAGCTCTCCTAGAAAACCATGACAATAGAACATTATCTTCAGAAGGTATGGGAAGATGTGTTCAAGTATTTTAATAATTAGCAGAAAAAACAATTAAATTGAATTACTAATTAAATGTATTGTTAGGAGGTCAACCAAAGCTGGGCAGCCCAACAGGAGAGAAGAAGGAGGAAGGAAATGAAGAAGAATTGGATCTTGAACCAGATACAACTCTGTATCTTAAGAATCTGAATTTTAGAACCACTGAAGAGAAAGTTAAAGAAGTAAGAACCGTCAATTAAGTTATTCAGTGTTATCTTCTGAGATATCCAGGATATCTGTAGTACTTATATTATACTGAATATGTGATTTGTTTCAATTTCGCAGTATTTTTCCAAATGTGGAAAAGTTGCCACTGTCACCATAGCCACCAAACCAGATCCTAAATCACCAGGCCAGCGACTTTCTCAAGGGTTTGGCTTCATTCAATTCTACAGAAAAAGTTCAGCTGATGAAGCTTTGAAGTACCTGCAGCTATCTGATTTAGACGGACATAAAATTGAATTGAAGAGATCTCACAGAACCTTAAAGTATGTGTTATATGATAAATCAAATTTATCTTTGTTGGGTATTGCTGTACCTAGTACCTATACATTTTATTGTCTTCTACAGAGCTGATGTTAACCCAAGGAAAACCGTGAATCAAGAAAAGCCCACCGGTACTAAGATTCTAGTACGGAACATTCCTTTCCAAGCAACAAGGGAAGAAGTATTAGAACTTTTCAAGTAAGTTGATTCTCAATTTGTGCTACTCTGTGTGTTAAAGAGACAATGATTTCATAGATGGATTTTGATTCCCTTTTTCCAGGGTGTTTGGTGAAATTAAAACTCTGAGACTTCCCAAAAAGATGGTTGGAACTGGATTACATAGAGGATTTGCCTTTGTAGACTTCCAGTCTAAAAATGATGCGAAAGTGAGCACAGTTTTCTACACAGTTGAAATTAGTATATATTTATTTTACCAATGTCTTATTTTCCTATTTCTCCATTGTATTTTTACAGAATGCCATGGAGTCCCTGGGGCAGAGTACTCATTTATATGGTCGCCGCCTGGTCCTGGAGTGGGCTGCAGAAGATGAAGAAGATGTAGACGCCCTACGGAAGCGGACAGCTGAACGCTTTGCTGGAGACGAGCCACAAGCAAAAACATTCAAAAAGGGTGTTTTTGATATGAAGTCTGCGGCGAAAAAAAGTGCAGACGATGGTGATGATGAGTAGCGTTTATTTATAACAATTTATAAAATTCTGGTTGAAGGATGAAATGTCTTATAAAAACTGTTGGTGAAGTAAATTTATTAGTGAAACTTGTTTTTGTTTCCTTGAATGCTCTCTGCCCCATTCCACATAGTTTAAATGTGCAAACTTCACTGCTGCAAAAGACACTAACCGAGACACTAACAACATGGGGCAGAAGGCCAACATCTACAGTCATTAGCACTCTTGAAATGCCTCAGTAAATTGTCGACCTCCTGGGCACTTTCTTGCACCTTGACTTCGAAGTCAAACAGCCTGCTCTGAGCACGAGCTTGAGCATCCAACACATTGACCAACTGCTCCATCTGAAACAGTTTAAAAAATAGTTTTACGAAAATACCTTTCAGCAAGTGCATGAAAGTAGTAGAAAACTGGCCAGATCGCTCACAGGCCCTTTGGTGGCCTCCTCGGCGTTGACCAGGCTGGCGAGCTCTGCTACCTGTTCCCCGACGGCGAGAAGGCTCTTGTACGTCCCCAGCATCATGCAGTACCTAGAAATCAACCCCGCGTTCATTCGTACGCACAGAGCGCGCGGCAGGGTGCAGGTCGCCGGCGTGCCACCCGTAAGCGGGCGTCCCCGCCCAGCACTTGCATAGGAAAACACGGCCTGCCGTCCTCATAGGGAAGGGGGGGGGGGGGGGGGCGGAAACAGAACGGAGGGGGAGGATGATAAACTGTCGATCAGCGAGCTTTGCGAGCCCACGGCCGCGCCTCGCCGCCAGGGCCGTCGGGCCTCCGGCTGCCTCCGGGCCTCCGGCGATGATTTGCATGACAAAGAGTGACGCCTGGCGTCGCAGCAGGCTGGAGGGGGTGGGAAGAGGAAGAGGGTTAGAGGGATTTAGAGGAGGAAGGGGGGGAGGGGGGGAACCGACCGCCATTTACAACTCATTAGGGGCTCAGTCGAGCGTCTATTCCATCTATCCATGCCCGCCGCCCGGTCCGGCAACGGTTGGACTAAGTACTGACTTGCTCTGCTCCCCCCGCCCGACCGCCACCTCCTCCCTCTGCCCCCCCCCCCTCACTCGTCGTCGCCTCCATCCCAGGACTCGTTCGGCGCTCCACTTACATTTCCTTGTAAAAGAGGAAGAAGTAGTACACTGTCTGACTGGCGTTGCGGCGGCGGCGTTGCGCGGCTGCCCGTCCGCTTCAGCCGCGGCCGCCACCAGCACCGCCCCTCCACCCTGACGAACACCCCCTCTCCCCCCGCCCCGCATCCTTATTGGAACCTGGAACGGCCGAGTATGCCGGCCCGGCCGGCCCGGCCCGGCGCAGCTCTTCGCGCCGCCCCCGTCCCGTCGTTTTTGAGGCGGCGCACGATGCTTCCTGATATGCTTCGAATTTTTGCGAGAACGAGATCAAGGGTAGAGAGGGAGGGAAGTGGGGGGGGGGGGGGGGTTAGTAGGCAAGGGAGGGGAAATTCTTTTTTATGTGTGTGGGTCGGGGGGAGGGGAAGGGGGATGATGGATGGAAGGCAAAGAAGACACGGATGGTGAAATGAGGGAAAGGCGGCGAAGAGTGTGAAGAGGTGGTCTGAAATAATGGGAAAACGAAGGTCGAGTGGCGGAAAGAGGGGAAAGAATCGAAGGGGTGAGGCAGGGGGGGGGGGGGCGTCAGCGGGGTAGCTGAACGAGGGTGTTGTCATCAGGCGTGCTCGCTCGCCGTCGCTCAGCCGACTGAGCGGACGTGAGGGCGTCTGACGGGGGCCGCTCCCTGCACGGGCCCCCGGGAGTCATAATCCGGATCTGACTTCACCGCCCGCGCCACCAGGCAGCAGACCGGAATGGAAAACGACACCATAATCACACAGACGGAATAAAAAACAATATCCTTAGCCGCGGCCGTGCCCGGCCGTCGTGCCGCCGCGGGCCGCGGGGAGTGAGCCGGGCCGAGGCTGGTCTTGAGCCCACACCGCCGAGGCAGCGCTGTCGCTTTGTTTGGACGTGACGGGTCGCGCTGTTGTGGCTCCGGGACAGGACCACTGCCTTATCTCTTATCACTTGGGACTCTCTGCCCCCTCTCTCTTTCTCTCTCTCTCTCTCCCTCCCTCTGTCTCTCTCACTCGCCCCCCTCTCCGGGCTTTATAGCGACTCGAGATTCATTAGTCCTGCTCCAGGGCCTCCAACGGCCAGCCTGCGCCGCCGCGGCCGCAGCGATGGTGGCCCACGGCGGGGTCTGCAGGCGAGACGCCCCCTGCCTCGGCAGGGCATCATCGGATAGCCATCAACAGGACGGCAGTCGGAGCTCGGGGCCAGGGCGCCGCCGCCGCCGGGCAAGGCCCGCGCCCGGGCCCCTCCTCCTGGAGGCCAGGGGCTGCAACCCGTTCGGACGTTCCCTTCAAACTTTGCATGGCACAAGTCGATGGGCAAGGCGTGGGGGGCGCAGCCAAGAGAGACGAAAGGGCAAAGACCGTGCCGCGTGGCTCATGGCTCTCCGATGCGGGCGGGGACGGGGGTCGCAGGGGTGGCTGACCCCGGCGCCCGCCAGAGGCGGAGGCCGGCCGGAGGCACCGGAGGCTCCGGGGCCTCCGGAGGTACCCGGCCCGGCGCCGCTGCTGGGAGGGGCGCGGCATCCCCGACTATCTTCTTTCGCTCGCGCCAGAAGTGCCTGTCTCTATTTCCCCCGCCCCCTTTTCTTCGGGGCCTGCGCTCCTCTCTCCCACTATCTGCGCCGAGCCGCTCCCAGCCCAGGCAACTTGTTCTTATACACGCACACACCTATCGGAGCGGCCGTGTCCGGCTCCGGGGCTCCGGGGCTCCGGCCAAGGCGAGCCGGGGGCAAGGCCGGGGGCCGAGGCCCGAGGCCGAGCCGGGGGCACAGCTGGCGGACACTGGCAGCCACAGGCCGCCTGGTCATCGAGCAGCTGCACCACCAGCGCCGCTACTTGTTGTGCTCGCTCCCTCTCTTCCGCCTCTCTCTCTCTCTCTCTCTCTCTCTCTCTCTCTCTCTCTCTCTCTCTCTCCCCTCCCCTTCCATTTCTTGCCCACTGTCCACATCGCCCACCTTGCCTATGCCACCCTCCACACCCTGTCCTTGCTCTCCCCCATCGTCCTCCTTCCGCCTCCATCCTTTCTCGCACTCCCCCCCCCCCCCCCCCCCCCCGCACTCGGTCCCCTGTTCCCACAGACTCGCAGCCTCCTCCAATTCTCGCGTGCCATCCCCCGGGAGAGCCATTCCGTAGCTAACCACTGCCTTGTAAAGAGCTAAGACGCAGCTAGAGGCTGCGGGGGCGCCGGAGCAGGCAGCCAGCAGGGCGTGTACACCAAGGCGGCGGTGGAGGGGCTCTGTACCGCGCCGCGCCGCCCCGCTGCCGCACCCCTGCATGGAATGGGCGGGAAATGGAGGAATTGGAGCACCGAAGGGGAGAAGGGTGGAAGGGGAGTGGAGGGCGGGGGGCGCTCTGCCGCCGCCACCAACACCACCAGTAGCCGTGTGCACGGCAAGACAGTATGTGTGCCAAGGCTAAAAAGTCTTAATTACGAAAAGAAGGGTACAAAAAAACATACCATCTCTGCAAAGGAAAAGGGAGGGGAGGGGGAGGGGAGGGATAAGCAAGAGGAAAGAGTGAAAAAATAAAATTGGCGCACAGACTGAACTTGATTCATAATTAGGGCGGATACCGTGTTATGGCGCCAACAACATCAGCATCCACAAACAACAACAACACTTGGCGTCGTCCTTGTACAATGGAGTAATCAGCAAAGCCGCCACGGGCGACGCAAAGAGTTGGGTTAACGGCTACAGTTCTCAAGTCCCCTGCGGTGAGTTTACAAAGACAAGTTTTTTTTTCTTAAATGTTCGCGAGGACAAGTTTTGGCTATCGAGGGGGGGGGGGGGGGGGGCACTGGGGAGGTGGGCCGGCGGGTCTCCGCTAGCAGGCGATGGGGATTCCTATTCATGGATTTGTAATCGACTAGTCTCGGGACCCACTGCACTACTCAAGCCGACGGTCTGGGGTTGGGGGGCGGCGCTGTGGGGTTGCGGGGGCCGGCGCTGCCGTGGCGGAGGCCGAGGTGGCGCTGGCGGCGCCGGCTTCTGCGCCGCTGTGCCGCTGATCCTATCTTTGAATTATGATGACTTGTGGCATACCGTTGCAGCTGGCGTCGTGCTGTTACGCTAGACAAGGAGGGGCTGTGTGCCGCGCCGAGGCACGGAGGAGTTGCGCCAACATATCGTGCATCTATTTAATTTACTGCACGGCTCCTCCTAACCTGCGGCGGGCTGGGCCTTGTCTAACTCCCGCAGCGGCGCCACAGCAAACGGTTTGCTCCGACTCTGTGAAGACGGAAAAAGCGGTGGCGGCGGCGGGAGACCGCCAGCAGATCGGTTTTTACCAGAAGAAAAGAAAACAGGGATATGGTTAGAGACGGGAAGCGCCTGTGATGCGGTGGATAGGCAACCCGGCGGCCACGAGTGTCTCGCGGGAACGTTGGATTGCCTACCCTCCCCGGCGGCCTGGCGGCGCAGGTTTAATTCAATACGCGGAGAAAACAGAAGATTTGATCAGTATCGGTTTGAAAAGGGGAGTGTGGCGAAATTAATACGCAGTGATGCCAAGAGAGACTCACAGGTCGAACTTCTGGTTGGTGGCCAGCACGGGCACGTCCACCTGCTCCAGGGCCTCGAGCGCGGCCAGGAGCACGTCCGCCTCGTGGAGCAGGCAGCCCGCGAGACCGAGGCGCTGCTCGGCGTCATCCTCGAGGAGCAGGAGAGGCGGCCATGGTTATTTGATGACCGCGTGCCGGTGCCGGCCCCGGAGACCCCCTCCTCGATACGCCGTCACGGCGAGGGGGGGAACTCGACAACTGGCTGTGCGCCGCGGGGCTCACCTGGAGCCGCTGCGCGCACTGCAGGAGCTGCCAGAGGGCCTCCAGCTGGAACAGAGGCCACGCGTGAGGGGCCCGTGTCGCAGGGGGAGGCGCTGGGCCGCGAGGCCCGTCGGACTGCGTCGGACCTTCTCCTTGGCCTGCTCGGTCCGCCAGTGGGCGCCGACGGCCTCGGCGGCCTGCCTCGCGAACACCTCCGCGGCGTCGGCCGTTTCCGCGAGCCACCGGTCCAGGTCCGCGTCGAGGGTGCTCCACGTCACCGAGCGCGGCAGAGGCGCGGCCGGGCGCTGGGCGGGGTGGAGGCCGGGGTGGAGGCCGGGGTGGAGGCCGGGGTGGAGGCCGGGGTGGAAGCCAGGGAGGAGGCCGGGGTGGAAGTTGAGCCGCACGCCCGGCTGGAGGCAGGCCTGCAGGAGGGCGGGCGATGTCGGCTGGACGCCGGGGCCGGGCTGCGGTCCCCGCGGTCCCCCGGGTCCCCAGGGACGCAAGTGCAGCCCGAGGACGTGGCCGTGGTGCAGATGGTGGTGGTGGTGATGGTGGTGGTGTTCGGGGTGGTGCTCATGGTGGTGGGGGCAGTGCGCGAGCGGCACCACGACAGGGCAGAGCGGCGGCGGCACCCTGGAATCGCATGGCAACAAGGCCGGCGGCAATATTTAGAGTAGGAAACGGCTCAGAAAAGGACTCTGCCAAATTTACAGACGCCGAACCAGTGGCACAAATCAATGATCCAAAACCGGAAACCCGACTACAATCGAGCCGTTGGTGTCCTCGTTGGTGCCCCAGAGCTGCCGCACATCCGCCCCCCCCCTCACGCCCTCTCCGAGAGGAGAGAGTCAACGCCGACAGCGACGGTCCCATCGCCCAGATTAGTTCGATGCGTCATGGCGGACGTCGAGGCTCGGGCTCGGCCGGGCTCGCCTCGCGGCGGCAGTGAACGAGGGGGAGGGACAGCTGCAAGTATAGTTGGTCCGGGGAAGGATGGCGCACCGGCTCGCATTGATGTTTGCTGCCTTTGTGTGGGTGATAATTACGGTCGTTCCGCTGCTCCCAGGGAGGAGGCCGGGGTGGAAGTTGAGCCGCACGCCCGGCTGGAGGCAGGCCTGCAGGAGGGCGGGCGATGTCGGCTGGACGCCGGGGCCGGGCTGCGGTCCCCGCGGTCCCCCGGGTCCCCAGGGACGCAAGTGCAGCCCGAGGACGTGGCCGTGGTGCAGATGGTGGTGGTGGTGATGGTGGTGGTGTTCGGGGTGGTGCTCATGGTGGTGGGGGCAGTGCGCGAGCGGCACCACGACAGGGCAGAGCGGCGGCGGCACCCTGGAATCGCATGGCAACAAGGCCGGCGGCAATATTTAGAGTAGGAAACGGCTCAGAAAAGGACTCTGCCAAATTTTCAGACGCCGAACCAGTGGCACAAATCAATGATCCAAAACCGGAAACCCGACTACAATCGAGCCGTTGGTGCCCTCGTTGGTGCCCCAGAGCTGCCGCACATCCGCCCCCCCCCCTCACGCCCTCTCTGAGAGGAGAGAGTCAACGCCGACAGCGACGGTCCCATCGCCCAGATTAGTTCGATGCGTCATGGCGGACGTCGAGGCTCGGGCTCGGCCGGGCTCGCCTCGCGGCGGCAGTGAACGAGGGGGAGGGACAGCTGCAAGTAGTGGTGTGTTAGCGCAGGAGGGGCGGGGAGGGGCGGCTTCCGCCCGGCCTGCGGGGCGCCGCAGGACGTCTTAATGCGTTGTGTAAACTGCGGCCATCCACATGGAGGAGGGGGGGGGGGGCGCATGCATGACGCAAGGCCCGCAGGCCGCCGGGGGATGTTTTGTCCGGCACAGCAGACGACAACGACAACAGCGGCAGCAGACGACGCGACAGCAGCCTGGAATGCGAAAATGGAGGACATTTCCACGCACACTCTCCCACATCACGCTCGTGTATATATTTTTTTTGTGCGTGTGTTTGTGCGCGTGTGTGAAGGGCGGGGGAACAAACACGAGACAAAGGACAAAGTTATCCGCCGGGAGCGTTGTGCCGCGCGTCTCGCGCTCTTGTACCGCGGACCGCCCATCTAGAAAAGCAAAATCGCAGCAGCATGGCAGCGCCCTTCTTGTCGTTCTCTTGTCCCACCTTGACAGTGCACGGCAAGCGCCCCCCCCCCCCCCCTCTCTCTCTCTCTCTCTCTCTCTCTCTCTCTCTCTCTCTCACACACACACACATACTCTCTCTCTCACTCTGTCACACACACATTCAGTCAGAGGTCACGTATTTGTTTTGGCAGTACAGCTGCGGGGGCAGGGACGGCGGGGCGGCGGGGGTTGAGATAGGTATGAGAGGGGAACTCTGCGGCGGCAAGTTTCGGACGTGGCGTGGCGGCGCCGCGCGGTGTGGTGTGGTGTGGTGAGGTGAGGCGAGGCGGGGTGCTTTGGCCGGCAGTGGCGTGGCGTGGCGCGGCGCGGTGTGGGCATACGTGCGGGGGCGCCTGCGGAAAACCGCGCGCCACGGCCGCGCCGGGGGGAGAAGGGGCGGTTTAACCGGAGGGTGACAATATACGCCCCGTGACGGCCCGGCCCCGGCGAGTCGCTATCTCCCCCACCCCTCACCCCGCCCCAGCCCCCGCCGGGCCGGTACCCACAAAAACAAAGCGTCGTAACTCCGGGCCGAGCCGGGCCGAGCCGGGCGGCCGGGCGGCCGGGCGGGACGCTGAAAGTAGACCTGCCCGCAACACACACATGTCACACGTATCAGGCGGCCGCCTACGTGCCGGGCCGGCCGCAGAGGTGGGCCCGGAGCACGGCACGGCGCGGCGCGGCCCCCGCGTCCCACCGCAAGAATGCGCGCGCTCTTCAGGCCTCATTTTGGGAAGCTGAATTTTTCATCCGAGGCACGCGTCGTTTTGATCCTCTCCAGTCTTTACGCTGCTACAGCGAGAGCAGGAAGGGTGTGATGGCCACGCCGCTGATACTTTTGCCCCGCCCCCTCGACCGGCACACGCCTCGCGCCTCGGCTCCGACGGCACTGACCCTGTTCTGTTCTGTTCCCCGGCGATGCTCTGCTCTTTCCACTAAGCGGGTTACATAATCGTCCCTATTCCAGGGCCTGCAGCGTACTAACGACTGCTCGCTACTGCCGCTGCAAATGGAATACGCCGGCGAAAGGCCTCCCCCCCACTCCTCCCGCCCCAGTGCATTTAGCATGTTCCGGGGTACCCGCCGGGGCCCGCCAAGGTCTGGCCGTGCTACAGCGCGGCCCCATTCGCGAGCCTCGGAGGAGGCCCCCAGGAGAGACTCCCCGGAGGAGACTCCGTGGAGACTCCGGAGCGGCGGCTGGAGAGGCCCCACCCAACCATCATACGCAGGGGCCCGAATGCCAGAGCCTCCTGAAAGCCAATCGGAAAATGGCGCCGAATCAAAGAGTCCTTCGAGTCCGAAAAGGACTGAAAACACGTGCGAGCTCCGGGTGGAGAGGAGGACGCGGAGCGACGGAGACGCGTTAGATGGCGTTAAGGCCGGCTATTATGCATGGGACTCGGGGCCCGGCCCGGCCCAGCCCGGCTCGGCTACTGACGCGGTGGCCGCTGGCACGTAGACTTGGGCCCCGTGCGCTGCATCTGGCGCCCGGCCGCCCTCCCAGGCGGCGGCGTGGCAGGGTGCGGGGGCGGCGCTGGGGGCGGGGGCGGGGGTGGGGGCGGCCGGAGTTGGCACGGCGGCCACAGCGGTCACAGCCGCGCCGGAAGGGAAACAGCAGGCACCGGGGCCGGGATCGGGGGCTGGCGCCGGGGACGGGGGCCGATCGGGGGTCGCGGCCGTGGCCGCCCCCGGCCAGAACTGTTGATCTGTGGCCGCGGCTGCGGGGCCGGGGGTCGCGGCGGCCGGCTCAACTTCGGGGCTCCGCAGACCTCCCTGCAGGCAAACGGCGAACGTGGATTCGAAAATGAAAATAAAACGACGCGGCCCGTTGTACACGGCATGTAAGCTTTTTACGTCGCGTCGGATGTGGAAGGGGGCGGGTGGGGAGGTGACCCCAGCCGCGTCAGTGCCGGAGTCCGCAGTCGAGCTGGAGTACCCGGCATCCGAAATATCTGTAACCAAGGGGGTGGAGTAAGCTGAGCTGCAGAGCTCACCAGGGCCATCGCGGTCGCGGCCTCGGCCTCGACTTTGCGGCCCACCGATGGCCTCGGCTCCTGCCGCGGGTCGGCTGTCCTCCCAGCACCCGGCCACGCCGTCGCTGACGTCCGACCGGTGCGCCGGCCCCACCGACCCTTCGACGGCCTCGGTCTGCGACGGTCTGGACGCGTTCGAGTCCACGCTGAACCTCCGCATGCTCCTGGACGAGAAGCGGACTGCGCGAGGGGCGGGGGTGACACGGTGCGCGACGGTGCGGTCGGTACTCGAACCCGGCCCGGCAGGCCACGGCCACGCACCGCGGCGAGGCTCGGACCGGACCACGTCGGAGGAGGCGTCGGGCGACGTGATCGGGAACCCCTCCAGGCTGCTGACGGCGAACATGCTCCCCGTCGGCGAGGACCCCCACGACGTCTCCGGCACCCCCCACGACGTCGCCATCCCGGAGAGCAGGCAACGGGCGGCTGCCTCGGGGGACTCGGGCTGCGGCGCCGTGCCGGAGCCAGAGGCCGTGCCGGGGGCCGTGCCGGGGGTCGTCTCCGGGGAGCCGGGGGGCGCCGCCCTAACCGGCACCTGCTGATGAGGTGCCGAGGCAGGCGGCGCCAGCGGCGCCAGCGTCGCCTTGACAGGAGTGCTTGTCGCCACGGGGGGTCCGATGGCAGATTCGATGGCGTATCCAGCGCCTGGTCCTCGGGGTCCTGGGGGCGCTGCAGGAAATCCGCCGGGGGCGGTGGTGGCGGTGGTGGCGGGGGAGGGGGGCGGCGCGGCCACGCCCCCGGGGCCCCCGGGGCCCCCGCGGGGGCTGCCGGCGGTGGGGCTGGAGGGCCTGCGTGGGCACATGCTGATGAGTACGCGCGGGGCCGGGCCCGGGAAATAATTCCAAAAGCAATAAAACTATTTGTGTAACGGCCGGGCCCGACACCGCCCGCCGCTTAGCACCGCGTGTTCATGTATCCGCCGAGCGCAGCTGTCCCAGTTTGCCAGTTCTACAGTCGGTCAGAGAAAGCCCCGCCGCCCCCTACTATCTGGTTCGCCGTGTGAAACCCGGTCCGATGCCGGCGCTCGAAGCCCGTTCGCCGACATGCAGTGCGCGAGTGAAATAAGGTGCACGGCCGCGCGTACCCTGCGGACCGCCGGCTCTCCGCCCCTTCACTGGCGGGGACAGCGGCAGGGGTGCCGGGGGCTGTCTGCGCTGGCGGCATCGCTTCCTGCAGCGCGGCGGCCCCGGCGGCCCCGGCGGACCCGGCGGGGGGCCGCGGCCGGGAGCGGGGGAAGCATTCCGACACGGGTGCTGTCATCTTCATCGGCGGCGCCCCCGGGGAGCGGGGCCGGGACGCGCGGGCCCCGGAGGACGGTGCGGGTGGCGCCGGCTCCGTCAGAGCCTCGACGTCGATCTGCGTCTCGGAGCCGGAGGCTGCGGCAGCACCAGCCCAGGGCGTGAGGCTTCGATTATCCCGCCCGACATTTGCCCCCAACCCCCTTCATAACATTCTTTTTTTTTGCAGCGGCGGTGCGGAGGAGGCAATGTCCTGCAGGTTCCCAGAGGGAGCCCTCCGTGTGGCCAGGAGGCGGTGGTCGGGGCCGGCGGCGGCGTTGGTGTGCGCGGAAAAGATAGTGCCACGCACCGAGTTCGGAGGAGGGGGGGGGGCGGAGCACGGCTTTGGTTTCGAGAGGGGCCCGGCCCGGCGGCCTGGCGTTGAAAGGGGAGGGGCCGGAGGGGTCGTGCGCTGCTCTGGTCAGGGTCGTTGGAAGTGCGAATGCATTGGGGTCGAGGCGGAGAGGCCGGAGGAGGCGTAGGCCCGGGGGCCGGCGGGGGCCGTGGGCATGGGTATGGGATCGCGGGCGGGGGCGGGGAATAATAGGAGATTAGGGGGCGCGCGGGGAGAGGAGGCGGCCGGAGGCGGCCGGAGGCGGCGCAGGCCGCGTCTAGGATCAGGATAATGAGCGAAATACGTGACGAAAATTGAAAAAAAGTGGAAGAGGGAGGGGGGAGGAGGAGGGGTGGTGCGTTGAGTCGTGGGTACGACGTGAGAGGAGGGGCAGGGGGGAGGGGCCGCTCCGGCGGCGCTCCCGGGCAGCGAGGGCTGGCAGCGAGCGGTGGAGCGGTAACGACCAGGCATGTGAGTACCAACTGGACGGCAGCAAGCGCTCCCGCCGGGCTCGTCCCGTGTGCCGCAGCCAAAATGAATAACGCAGTTCGGCAGGGCGAGGTTCAGGAGTCCGGCCACCGCACGCCGCACGCCGGGGCGTCACCTGCGATACTGACGCCCCATCGACGTGGTCAACCACACTAACTTGTACGAGAGTTCGGATATCGACAAACTTCTACCTGAAGACGGAAAGTTTTGTGAATTCCATGTGGTAGGGAATAGGTCCGTACGACAAGGGGAGAGAGCGAGCGAGCGAGAGAGAAAGAGAGAGATGTGCGGGCGGGGCGGCGAGGACAGACATCTATTTTCCCGCTTCGTTCCTTCTGAGGATTTAGGCTCTATATCAAAACGTGTAAAAAAATCCCATTTCCATGAAGCACGCATAACCGCTCGAGAATTACCAGAGAGAGAGAGAGAGAGAGAGAGAGAGAGAGAGACTCTCTAGAGAGCAGGGAGCGTAATCATACGCTGAGAGACCCCTGCGACCTCAGCCGCGACCTCGGCTGAGATGCATCCCACCGACCACGAGAGAATCCGGAGAGGTAATAATCAGAAAGGCCGAAACCAATTTCTTACCGTCGGATGATACAGTTTCCTTGGCTTTTTCTTTTCTTTTTCTCCGCAATTCGGGGCCGTGAGAGGGAGGTGCAGTGGCTTCGAAAAATGGAAAATACCCGGCCTGCATCTCATAACCCCAATGCATTGACGAGGGGGAGGTAGGCAGCGGGGCAGCCACTGGCGCGGAGACCAGCCCTTTTTCTGGACCCAAGATCCTCCCCCAGCCCCCTCGCCGGCCCTGCCCCGCCTCCCCCTCTTTCTTTTCTTGGCATCCGCTATGTCGGCCGTTTTAAGGCAATTAAGCGACCTCTCTCTCTCTCTCTCTCTCTCTCTCTCTCTCTCTCTCTCTCTCTCTCTCTCTCTCTCTCTCTCTCTCTCGCTCTATGAAGGGCACTTCTACACATGATGGCTCATAATTTTCCCTTCTCCATTCCACTCACGCAACGTGTATTTCCATTTTTCATGACAACGGAGGAACACAGCAAAGAGAAACCAAATGAAAAAAAAATTAACAGCTTAATGTGGCACTAATCAGCAAATGAAGAAACCATCCCTTCGCTGGGGTAATCTCAGTCGAATTCCCATCATGTCAGAGTCGGTCGTGACGGGTTGTGGGTTCGCAGAGAGCGAGGCGGAGGTGGCAACGAGAGAAAACAGAGTTGCATTCATTGAGGGGATGTGCGTTCCCTTATCTCCTGGCGAACACACACCGCGCACGCGCGCGCACACGCACGACACGCGCGCCAAATACAAATCGCGTTTCGATGAGGGGCGCGTTCGGCGGATACGTGAATGTGAATATGTGTTTTGGAATCTCAAAGGCCTTTCCAGTGAACGCATCACTCGACCAATTGGCTGAGGCAAGCAAGCGGGGAGGAGGAGCGGGGCTTCCTTTGTGCCGCGAATGAAAAGGGGAAGCCAAGAGGAAGAGATGTGATTTTGGACCGAGGCGTGGCGTGGCGCGGCGCCGTGCGAACGCCTGTGTCGCGACAACACTCCACGACACGGCACGACACGGCGCGGCACGGCACGGCACAGCTCGGCCGCGCTACAGGGCGCCAGGACAACTTGTGATGCCGGACGACCTGCTTTGTTTGCTTTATCGGATGGGAGTGGTTAACTCCTTTACGTCCCCGCCCCCTATCTCTCTCTCTCTGTCTCTCTCTCTCTCCCTCATACACGAGATGAATCGCTGCTCAAGGTCGAACAGAGACCGGGACGGTTCCAAAGAAGGCAAACACAAACAGTGGCCGGCGTCTCTTCCGCGGGATTAACGTGGCCGCCGCCGCCGGCTCGGCTTTCACAGTTTTCTAACTTGCGCCGCTTAGTTGTTCCCACGGAATATCTTTTCAATGACGGGAAATGTAGGGGGCAAAAAAATATATAGTATAGTCAGGGCCCCGCTAAAATGTATAGTTATCCTGACAAACAGCCACCTCCTCGGCCGAAGAACCATCACTTCAGACAATTCTCTGGCAACTAACAAACTAGGACCGAGCCGTGCCCTATCTCTCTCTCTCTCTCTCTCCTCTCCTTCCGCCCTCCCCTGATTACAGCCTTGTTCCATCCACAGTCAGGTGACTCCTTCGCCCGAAAGCCGACCTTGCGGGGCGGCAGGTTCGGGCGCGCGCGCGTCGTCCTCGCACCGCCCCCGGTCTTCGGAATGGCCAAGGAAGGGACGGTAAACGGCGCCAAGTCCGCCGGCGGCGGCCCTCGTCGTCCCCCCGCCGGCCCCCGCCGGGCCCCGGGGGCGGATGTGCGCAGCGCTGCGCCCCGCTGCTGACGTTCCGGAGCGCACGGTAAATAACAGGACGCTGCGCCGCCGCCGCCGGCAGCAGGGCGCCGCAGCCGCAGCAGCAGCGGCGGCAGCGGGCAGCGGAGCGCCCGGAGGGTAGGCAGTCCCGCCGGCCGGCCGCGCGCAGCGGGCGTGCCTACCCAGCGCGGCGCTCCGCAGCAAGGGAAGCGCTTTTTTTTTTTTTTTTTAGGTTCCGCGAAATATCCGCAGGCTGCTGCAGCAGCGCGGAGTGGCGGGGCGTGTGTGTGTGTGTGTGTGTGTGTGTGTGTGTGTGTACGCGAGCTTCATGTCCAGCCGCTGCCACCGCCGCCCCTCCCCGCCGCCTGAACCTCCCCGCGAGAGCATAAACGAGCTACTTGAAACTGCACCATAGGGTTTTATGCCCGCCAGTGACATGGGCGGCGAGCTTTGGCCGCGGGGGGTGGCGGACGGGGGAGCGGGGCGCGGGAGGGGACCGTCCCTCAACTCGTCCGACGCCATGAGCACGTCCGACATGGCAGGGAGGGTGCGAGAAAGGCTCTTTCATCTTATTCGCAGCGAGCGTGTGTGAGAGAGAGAGAGAGAGAGAGAGAGAGAGAGAAAGCGGTGTGCGTGAGTGTGGGCTTGTGTAGCACGACCCTTTGGACTGAATAACCCCGCCGCCATGCATGCGCCCGCGTGTGTGCTGCTGGACACGGCAGACACACGCGGTCGGCACGCGGCGGCCACGCGGCGGCCACGGCCGCAGCGCGGGGTGCGGCGGGGGCCGCGGCCGGCAGCGCGCGCGGGGGGGGGGGAAGCCGAAACAGGCTTTAGTGATTCTCCGCGGGTACAACTCAGCCCGCCATTTCCCTCTTATACTGTGTGTTGTTGTTGTTGTTTTTAATTTTACCCGGCGTGCTACGGTGCGCGAACCGGCCCCCGAATTCCTTTACGGGTCCTCGCCGGGCCGGGCCGGGCCGGCCGCACGCTCCGGGGGGGTATCTGCTTGCCAGTCACGGCCGCGCGGCTGCGGCGGTACCGGCGGACACGACACGGCCGCGTCGCCACACAGCCCCACTCCGCCCGGGCCACCGGCGGACTCGTTAATTACCCCGCTGTTTATTCCGGATCGATTCCGTCCTCCTTCAATATAATTTCACGAGTGATTTCTTGGGATGGCATTGCTGCGGGCAGCGTGGCGTGGCGTGGCGTGGCGTGGCGCGGCGTGGCGCGGCGTGGCGTGGCCCGGCGCCTCCGCCAAGAGGACGGGCCTCACCCGCTGACCCCGCAGCCCGGCCCGGCCGCCATCTGCAAACTTTTGATTTAATCCAAAGATGCCCGTCCGTCTCCCTCCTTCCCAAAGTAAGCCCCACCCTCCACGGTCTCTCTCTCTCTCTCTCTCTCTCTCTCTCTCCCTCTCTCCCCCTTCACGCCTTCCCTTTTTCTCTCTCCTTCGCTCTCTTCGTCAAACCCATCCGCTTGGCCGTTTTTAAAGGTACAGACAGGACAATAATTGGAAATCTTTGAAGAATGTAATCCCATTCTGGCCGTCAGGCCTCCCTCCCCCCCCCCCCCCCCGCCCGGAGACCCTCCCGTGATGCCCCCACCTCTCTCATTCTTTTCCTCATTTGTCTAATCGAATGCGAAACGTCACCCTCCCCGTCACCCTGCTCAGGTCCCCCTTATTGAATTTCACAAGCAGTTGCGGGTTCTATTTCTGAAATTTCCCTCACGCGAATAAGAAGGCGGTGGCACCGACTGCAAGACCCCCCCCCCCCTCCCCCCTCCCCCGCCACCGTCGCCGGGCACCCGACTAACTTTGGATTCCCTCTCAAGCCTTCTCCGTCAGTGGTTATTTACGTGCCAAACGTCCTTCGCCCGGCGCAGCGCAGCCGCGCCCCGCCAGGCGGCGGTGCGACCCGAAATAAAATAAAAAAAATATTGTTCGCCCATCACGAATACTTTCAATTACCTGTAATTACTTTTCCCCTTGGCACGCTCTGTTTTAACCGGCCTTCCAATCTCTACGGCACCCGTCCGTCCGTCCGCCCCGCGGCCCCGCGGCCCGGCGCGCCCCTCTGCAGCGCGTTTGACCGCCCCAAACAGCGCACACCGACTGACTGGCGCGGGGCTTCACCCCCCCCCTCCCCGCCCCCCAAACGCCGCTGCTGCTGCTGCTTGCCGTTCCCATCACGTCGCGCGAGGAAAATCATTAAGGTCAAGCTTATTTCGGGGTGGCACGGGCTGCCATGGGGTGTCGTTGTCCCCCTCATATCCTCTTTTAATTTTTTCCTCCCCTCTCTCTCTTCCCTGTTTCGCTTTTTGTTCTTTTTTTTATTTACAAAAATTCTTGCTTATCTTCGTTTTCCCCGCGTTGCGTTTCCTTCAGAGAGAGGAAGACCGTGGGAGTAGGGGGAAGCAGCAGAACGGCCTTGCATTGTAATGCCCGGGGAGGAGGATGCCGACATGGCGCGTGCGTGTGTGTGTGTGTGCGCTGGGAGATGTTGCTAAACTCATACCATATCTGGACGAGCGCTCGCTCGACGCCGTAACTTTGTAATTTGATGGCTTGCAGTACAGGGGAACAGCTTTCCCCCCATTTTGCTATCTTTCATGTTTGCATACGTGTGCCGTGCTTCATGCTTCATGCAGCCAGCCGCCGCCGCCGCCGCCGCCGACTCTCAACGACGGGAAATAAAAGAAATGCCTCGGTGGCGGCGGACGGAGGAGGAGGGCGGGGGGTACCTGGGGGCTCCGCCGGCCCCGGCCGCCGCTGTCGGTCCGCGTCCATGGCTCAGCTCCTGGTGCCGGCAGCTGCGGCCGCGGCCGCAGCTCACTTGCGAAACAGTCAGACGATCACCCCCAATATCACCATCCGATCAAGATGAGCATGTCGCCTCAAAAAAATAAAATATACTGTTCTCCGTGCATTCCGCGCTGTGCAGCGCGGGGCCGCGGGCGGAGGAGGAAGGGGGGGGGGGGAGGGGCTACAAAGTTAGGAGGGTCAGTGCCCGGAGGTCCCGCCGGCCCGCGGACGCCCCCGCCGGGCCCCGCGCTGCAAAAGCAGCCGGCCCTTCCCGCCCTCTGCGAATGTGAGAGTGACACAGCAAGCGAAGCAAGCGCTCCCATACCTGACAGTTCCGGGACGAAACTTTGAGCAGCGGGCGGGGTGTGCGCCGTGCGCCCCGCCGGGCCCCGCCGGGCCCCGCCGGCCAGCGCGAGGACGGCCCAGGGTTGTTCCCACCACTTTCGCCCCCTGCGAGCAGAGCGGAGCACCCCCACCATCGGTCACCAAACTACAACCCCTACACACACCACCTCGGCGTGTGGGCCCGTGTGGCCCCCAGGGGGGCACTGCGGGGCCGTGCGGGGCGCCGGGGGCAGCAAGGAGGGGCAAAGCGGAGGCTGATGGTGGGCAGCCGGGAGTCACTGTTGGTGGGCCAAGCAGCGCCGCCCCCGCCGCCCCGGGGCTTCTCCCACGCACACCTCCCACACACACACACGCACGCGCGCGCACGGTCCCTGCTCACTGTCCGTGACACGTTAATGCAGTCGTGCGAGCGATTTCATTTGCTGTAGGTGAGACCGGCACCGGCTGCTGTGCCGGCCGCCCAGAACGCAGGGTCAGCCAGGCCGCTGCTGTGGGGCCGCCCGGCTGGATCCGGTCCGGTCAGGCCCGGTCGGGTGTGTGCTTAATTATTCCTCCCACAGGTATTATATTTAGGCAATTACAGGTAACAGCATCGGCCGGGGCGGCGGCAGCGGTGGGGGCAGCGGCGTCGGCTCCCCCCGCGGGGGCCTCCTAAGTGGCGGCGGCCCATTCCCTGTGACAACACCGGTCGGGGCCCGGGGCTCGGCCGCCCCCTGATGAGGCCCGTGGCCGTCTTTCCCACGGTTATATTCGCGCCCGAAGCAGAGCGTGGCCGGCCGGCCGTTTGCACAGGGCCGGGCCGGGCTCGCCGAGGCTGTCGTGCCGCGGCTGCCCGGAGGCTCCGGCGTCCCTCGGCGGCCCTCGGCCTTCGCTGCACAGATTGCCGCCCCGTCTCGCCGGCCGTACTCTCCCGAACCCGCGGCACACCCCGTCCCCCCGTCGCGGCCGCTCACAAGATCCATAGCGGAACACGCGAGCGGAGTCGAGCTGATTTTATGTTCCGGAGGGTTCGGCCCGGGTGATCAGGCGCACGGAGTCTCGGCGGCGGCGGACGGCCGCAGGGCAGGGCGGCGTCCAGGACGCACCCTCCCCGAGGTTTGCTCTGCGCCGGCGCCGACCTCGTCGCCACGGGGCGCCTCGCCTCGGCACTCGCGCCCGAATGTTCCGCGGCTACCCGGGCTCGGCTTGGCGGCCGGGGGGACGACGCTCGGCTCGGCTCACAGACGGGTGGACGGGTACCTCGGTGCCTCCACAGAGGGGGCGGACGCGGGGGCGGCGCGGCGCGGCGGGACGCGGCGGGGCGGCAGCGGTGTTTGCCCAAGCAGTAAGGTCGGGCCTGCGGTGGGGCGGCCGAGACCTGACGGGGAACACTCGGGGATCAAGGGATTAGGGGCGGTGGCGGGGTGCGGCAAAGCGTCTGCCTCCCCCCCCCCCACATCCCCCATCCCCCTTCCACCTCCGGATATCGGCGGGACTTTTGCTTTCGGGGAGCGTTCACAAACCGCGTCGGCAAACTCGACGCTGGCGCTAAAATTTTCAGGAGAGTTTCCCGACTTTTTCAAAGGGATGAGTTTCGGTTTAAACTTTCGAAAATATTGCTGCCCTCCCCTCCCGCACCGTGCTTTACAGCGAGAGCTAGATCCGAATTTTTAAACGCGCTTCTGGCGAGGAACGAAATTTGGCGGTACGAAAGGGATGACCCCCCGCCTCGTCCGTGTGAGCTTGCGGTGGCTCTTAGTGAGGGCTGGCGGCGGTGCCGGCGGCCACTGGCGGCCCCCCCCCCCCCACTCGACACAAACGATAAAAGAGTAGCCGACTGGGTCGTGAAAGTGACAGCCCCCCGGCACACAGGGAATTCAAAATCAGCCGAAATGTGTGCAGGAGCGTTGTGGAAGGGGAGACGAGAGAGAGGGAGAGGGGACAAGTAGCAGTAGGAGCGACAGCGTCGGCGGCGGCCCCTTCTGCCGAGGAAGACGGAGGACACTTCACAACTCTTTTCTGTCCCGCCCGTCCGTCCCTGCGCTCCAGAGCGGCGGTGGCCGCCACCGCGGCTCCATGTCGGAAATCCCGAAAACACGTGGATATTTATTGAGGGAATGTGTCCTTGGGGCCCCTCCCCTCCCTCTCTTCCCTCCCTCCCCTCCCGCCCCTCCCCTCCGGCTGCGAGGGGACCGCCTTTATCGACACGCGAGTGGCTTTTAATGTGTCGCGGCCGCCGCCGTCTGGCCAACCCCATAATGAAGCAAGGGACCCTCAGACAGGCCGGCATCGCCCCGACTAGGGGGCAGGCCACGGACAGGCCACGTACAGGACACGGACAGACTACGGACAGGCCACGGACAGGACACGGGAACACCACGGGCAGGCCACAGACAGACTACAGCCAGACCACGGATAGACAGCGAGCTGGCTCTCATATTACCCCCGCACGAATCGACGTCCACATTTTTATTCAGATTGAATTTCAGCTCTACATATCGGCCGTACACGAGAGGCCAGGCTGAGGGCAGTAGGGGGGAAGGGGCAGGTGAGAACGGTGCTTGACCCAACTCGGCCAGTATTCCTGGCAGGCGCCCGTGGCGCGCGGCGCCTGGCTGCCTGGCTACCCGGCTTCCTCGACACGCGGCCACTCTCAACTTTTTCCGGCGCGCTGCCCGCTTTGGTGGCCGCGGTGCCCGGTGGCCGTGCCGGTGCGGTCGCTCGCGGCTCAAAGGTAGTGAAATCGCGCGAGTTCCGCGCGGAGCCTGGTGCCGGGCCCGGGGAGGCCCTCTGTGGCTGGGGTTGGGGGGCGGGCCGGGGGCGGGGCCGGGGGCGGGGCCGGGCGGAGCGCCGAATGCGTTAAATACCGACAATTAACACATCAAAAGGGGCTGTGAATGAGATCCTTACCGCCACGCCACGCGCCAAGGTCGAAAGCGCCGCCCGGGCCCCCCCTGCGGCCGCCAACCCCCATCCCAGCCCATCCCCGAGCTCTCCACACACAGAGCGACATAGAAAACGGCCAGAAACAAAAGGGCTGAGCGGAGTGGTAAATAACCTGACACGCTCGTTAGCCGGCAGAAGCGCGCGTCATACAGAGAGAGAGAGAGAGAGAGAGAGAGAGAGAGAGAGAGAGAGAGAGAGAGAGGGGGGGGGGGGCACGATTAAAGGCAGCGGCGGTGGCTGTCTATCGCCGTAGAAGTCTGTTGAGATCGGGGTGGTGGCGTGGCGTGCGGATGCACTGGCGTATTAGATAGGCGGCCCCAGTGACGCAGGTGTATGATGGCGCGGCGCACGCACCTCCGGCCGGCCGGCCCCGGCGCCCCGGCGGCACCGCGGACGGGCCGCTCCTCGGCGGGGCCTTATCTGGCAGCGCCGGGAAGTGTCAATCGGCGGGAGCGGCGCATGCTGCCATGCTGCATGCTGTTAGCGCGCCCCTGCCAACGCCTGCTTCGGAGTCAGGGGCACGGCGGAACGGCGGCGGCGCAGCCGGCCCGCGGGCCCGCCCTCTCTCTGGCCCGCTCCGCGCCGTAATCTTTCCCATCCGGCCGGAGGGGCCCGATCTCTCATTCAGCTCGCGATACCACTTTCTCTAAAATCACAAAATAATTTCGGCGGCTGTGTGAACCGTCTTTCGCCGCGGACACGCCCCTCCAGACAAGTTCGAGGTGGTCGGCGCGGCCGCGGCATAATCCGGCAGGGCGCACCCGCCAACTCTGCAATCCTCTGAGTGCGCCGCGCGACAACGTGTGTGGCGTGCGGAGGCGGAGCTGATTATGTCAAGGCAGGAATAAATGAATGAATGAATGAATGAATGAATGAATGAATGAATGAATGAATGAATGAATGAATCGGGTAGATGAAGTGAGAGGGCCCCACTTGTCCTACCCTCCACTTGTCCCGATGAAGTGATGCGGAATGACGCGAGGAGCGGGAGCACAGCAGATATATGCGGATGGACTCCTTGACCTTGAACACGACAAAATACTAAACAAATATGGACACCGAGCATCATGAACGTCGAAAATGAAGAGGTCAAAAATTCGATGACGCCGCCGCAGGGTGGAGCTCCTTGGAGGCGGCACGCGCGCAGCTGGCCGCCGCAGCTGCCGCAGCTGCGCGGGGGGCGGCCGGGAGTTGCGGCGTTGAGGCCGTTGAGGCCTATCGCTGACAACCTCTCGCTGCGGCGTGATGAGCGGACGAAAACAACAACAGCTGCGGCAGCAACATGGAGGGCGATACGCGCCACAATGGGGAGGGACGCGCACGCATGTGTGTGCGTGTGCGTGCGTGTGTGTGTGGGGGGCCTTGGCTGGAGATAACGCCCAAACCAACCCTTATCAATGGCAGGGAATGTCACCATTGTATGGGGCCCTGTGTGTGTGGGTGCATGTGTGTGTGTGTGTGTGCGTGCCTGGAACTGCGTCACAGTAAAGCGAAATCATACAGGTGAACGGAGGAGGGAATTTTTTTTTTCGACCGTCCGTCAGGAAGGCTGCCGCTCCCGCACATCCAGTGAAGATGTAAAAGTGTACGGACGAGTTTTGCCGCGGGTGGATGGCGGCCGCCGCGAGGCGAGGAGCGCCGTCGCGGCCGATCAAACGAAACGAGAGCAAAGAATGCGGCGTCGGAGTACGTAGGCCTGTGCGTCTAGCAGGAGGGGGGCCGCGGTGGCCGCGGGGGCCGCGGGAGCGTGGTGGGGACGACGCGGCGGGGCCGATCACCTACCGGCTGACGTCCACTGGCGTCCCGCTGTCCGTCCGTCCCTCCGCCCGCCGCGCCGCGCCGCGCCGCGCCCCACTCCGCCCCGCTCCCGCCCAACCCGGACGCCAGCCAGCAGCTGATCTGTAAGCCCGACAGGCGTCTGTGGACGCGGTGTGTTGGCTGCATCGTCGCTGTCATCGCAGCCCGGGTCGCCACCGTCACCGTCGGGATGGCGTCGCCGAGGTCAGTGGGCGGGCCGAGGGCGGCCGACGGCAGCCGTCGGCGGCCCCGAGCGTCCCCGTCGAGAGTGCTGATCGTGCTGACACCGCGAACGCCGTCGATACGGCCAGCGCCGCCCCGCCGTTTGAGGTTATGTTGCCCCGTGCGGGGCCGAGCCGCGGGCCTCCGCCGGACGCCTAGACCCCAGACGAGGCCGCTGCTGCGGCGGTAGCGGCGGTAGCAGCAGCGGCGGCGGCGTCGTCAAGCGGCGCGGCAGGAAACAAGCGACGGCGCACCCGCCGCTCCTTTGTCTGGGAACAAGCGACTGTTGCCGTTGGCGCGAAGTGGCCGCCGGAAGTGGCCGCTGGCGCGCGGGTCTTTTCAAAAACTATCCCGCGGGCTGCTCTGGCTGGCTGGCGGGCTGGCTGGCTGCCTCGTCTGGGCGTTCGACTCGAGCGGTTGTTTTTGTTTTGGAAAGTGGCCACCTACCGCTGTCGACCCGCCGGGCGTTGGCGGCGGTAATGAAAAGAATAGAAACTCCACGGCATTTTATTAGAAAAGTTTGGGCGCCCGGCGCCATTAAAGGTTTAAATCCTTTTCGCGCTCTTTTTATTTTCTCTGCTCTTTATCAGCTTTCGTTTTATTTTTGTTTTCCTTTTTTTTTTGCTGTGCCCCGCTGCTGCGGTGGTATGAAGTTCAGTAATGAAAAGTCGTTAAGCGTTATCTGTCGGAGTGGGCTGTTCGAAGACAGGATTTCTTGAGGGCGCTGCGTCTAGCCGTCCACACGCCGGATGTCCCTTCGCCGCACGCGCTAACCTGTCGCGTCCTGTTCTCGGCCCGCAGCGACAAGTGCCAGCCGGCCACCGCGACCGCGGACATGGAGCTCAAGAACTACCTGGTGGACAAGGTGCTCCCAGGGCTGGTCGCCGACGGCGCCCTGGGCCGGGACGCGACCCTCGTCGGCCACGACATCACCCCGATCGGCGGCTACGGCGAGGACCACTGGATGTCCACCACCTTCCGGGTAGCCGTCGATGTCCAGGACCCAAAACTGAAGACCAAGAGGTACGTCTCAAACTCACGTGGTCTTGCCAGAGTGGAAAGAGGGAAGGGGAGGGAAATTCTCGACTGTGGCGTACAGTTTTATGAGGAGCACGGATCACCAGGATACATGCAATCGCATCTCCAAATGAAATCCCGCTCGGCCTGGCCGTGGGAGAAAGGAGAGGGGGGGGGGGGGGGGGGGGCAGTCCAGCCGAGCCCAGCCGAGCCTGCACGCGCCATGGAGTCCACACGGCCGCCGGATAAGGGCGGGCCGGCGGGCCGGGTTCGCTTCGGAAGCTGGGCAACTGGGTGCGGATTTGCGACCCTCTGCGGACCGAGATTGGGAGGGAGAGCGAGAGACGCTGTTCTATTCCGAATCGCAATAAGCTTCCCATCTCTCTCTCTCTCTCTCTCTCTCTCTCTCTCTCTCTCTGTCTCCCCTACATACTCCCCAGCGCCCCCCGTCATACCATCCACTTTCTCTGTCTCTCCTACTCTAGATGTACGTGAGTGAAGAAACAGAGATCAAGGAGGAGGAGGTAGGGGAGGGGGGGGAGAGGGGTCGTGCGTCCCCCGGTCCCCCGGCCGGCTCTGGCCTCCTGCCCCACGCCAGAAGCTCAGGCCGGCCGGCCCATATTAGCCGGTTTCCTTCACCTAATTGAATCGCGTTAAACGCCAGAACGCCGGACCGCAGCGGAGGGCGGAGGAAGGCCAGGAGAAAGTGGAGGGGGGGGGGGCGATGTGATTATTACACCGCCTCGACTCGTTTATTTTCTTCCCCGCTTGTTGATACGGCACCGAACACACACACACACACACAAATAAAAATCATAAAACGTATACACAGCGGCGGCATTGGGTTTGGTGGTGTAAAGTTGATTGATGTGTATGTACGGCTTTATGCCCGCAGGACGGAGCGGCTGGTGGCCAAGTTCGCGCTGATGTCCGACACGGTGTGGTCCGACCCGCACGTGGTGGCGCGCAACGAGGAGCACATGTACAACCAGGTGGTGCCCTTCTTCCAGGAGCTCTGGGACAAGAGCGGCGCCGCGGACGACAAGGAGCCCCTGGGCCTCTTCCCCAAGTGAGTAAGGCGCGGGCTGACCGCCAGCGTTGTCGATACTCTGGGTGGCGTTGGCGTTCAATCGCTTTAGAATGGTAACGTGTCTGCGGCTCTGGAGCGTTGCGCGCGCTAGCGACAGCCACGCCGCCCTGCGTGCCGCGCCCGTTTTTTTTTTCTCGCGGGGACTTTATTTTTCAGGCGGCGCGGTCTTATTAAACTTGTACCATCCAATTTGATGTTGTTTGAGCGGGTCTCTGCGCCGCCGCGGACACGGCGGGCCGGCGGCGTGCCGGCGCCGCCCTCCACGGGGGGTCGCGTTCATACCTCGAGTAATTCCCTGACTCCCGTCTGCTGCTGCTGCCGCGCTTTAATGAAATGAAAGAATGGATTTTATCTGGGAGGAAGCATCCGGCAAGCGAATGCCCAGACAGACCCGGATGGAGCGTCACTAACGCACGCCCGAGCTGTCATGCCGATCAGATAAGCAGAGGGGGTGAGAACAGTGTGTGCCAGCCGCCGCGGTCCGCAAAGGCAGCTGCTTCTGCCCCTCTGCGTCGGACTAGGCCGTTTGCCGGGCAAACGGTGCGTGGTTTTTCATACACATCGGGGGGAAAAAATAGACGGTATTCCTGGTTGAACAGACACCCCGGGCAGTCTGACGCGCACCATGTATTCCGCGCGGGGGTCGCAAATGTGAATCGCATGCGAAGAGATTCGCGAAAACAAAAAGCTATCGAAAAAAAAAAGTATAGCACGGTTGCGGAGTCATTGATGAGGTCCCTGACGCAGGTGCTACATGGGGACGACGGGGGCGACGCCGCTGCTGGTCCTGGAGGACCTGACCGCCAAGGGCTACCGCCTGGCCGCCTCACAGTGCGCCCTGGACGGCGCGCACGTGTTCCTCGCGCTGCAGCGGCTGGGCAAGCTGCACGCCCTGTCGTACAGCGCCAAGGTGAGTTCCCGCGGGTCACGGGTCCCTCCCCCCGGCGCCTCGCACCCGCACTGCACGACGGCGTCCTCTGCCGCAGATCCGGCGCCGCAACGACTTCATCTCGCTGGCGCAGACCCTGGCCAACGCCGAGTACTCGGAGGCCAAGCGCGCCTTCCAGTCGGGCGTGCTGGCCCGCGTGGGGGCGCGCGGCACGCAGCGGCTCGCGGCGCGCGCCGGCAGCGGCGTGGACGCGGCCACCGTCGAGCACCTGCGCCGGCGCCTGCACTCGGACCGCGACTCCTCGCCGCTGTACGAGACGATGGTGGCCGCGCGCTCGGCCGAGGAGCCGCTCGCCGTCATCGCCCACGGCGACTTCTGCCGCAACAACATCATGTTCAAGTACGACGAGGCCACCGGCCGGCCCGTGGACGTCGTCTTCTTCGACCTGCAGACGGCAAAGTGAGTGAGCGCCGCCGGCCCCCCGACCTGGCGTTTGAGTACGCGGCGGAGTAGTTGAGCCGGCCCGGCCCCGGCCGATGGTCGATACCCCGCCGGGGCGGGGCCGGGCACTCACACGCCGCGGCCGGCCCCGGCTGTGGCCCTCACGGGATCATGTCAAGGTCACGGGGTGCCTTTCATAACGTTGCGTGTGCTGGGCAGCGCCGGCCAGCGCCGGCCACCTCTCGAGTTTGTTTGGGTGCCGGCGCTGGGTCAGCGCGGGGAGCCCCGGCGACGCTGACCTGAAGTCTGCACTCTCTCTCTCTCTCTCCCCCAGGTACTGCTCGGCGGCCGTGGACCTGTCCTTCTTTCTGTTCCTCAACACGACGCGGGCGCAGCGCGCCGCGCACTGGGACGACTTCTTCCTGGCCTACTACGACGGGCTGACGACGGCGATGCGGCGGCTGCTGTCCAACGGCTCCAACCCCGCCGTCACGCCTACCATGGGTGAGGGCAGCAGAGTCACCCTGCGGGGCGGCGGCGGCGGCGGCCTGGCCGAGGCGGCGCAGCCCCGCCGAGCTCCGCTAGGCCGGCCGGGCTGGCGGCAGACGACACACCCCCACCGCCGCCGCCACCGCCGCCCCTGCAGACCGTGGTATTGCGGGGCCAAGGATAGTTTACTGCCCACCTTTTATTACTCTTTACGCTTCCCTCTCGCGAATTATTCCCTGCAATTCGTGTCACGTTAGGCTCCTTCTTTATTTTAGCACCGAGCGCGGGGAGGGCCGCGGAAAAGAGGAAACGGAGAAGACGAAAAAAAAATAAATTCATTCGGCGCGAATGTTGTAATGTCCATCAGCACTTGCGAAGCTGTGAACGGTGATGCTGAGCGCCTGTGATTGCCCGGGCAGGCCGGCCCGCACGACACCTGTGTATGCTCAGACTTTGTCCTGCCTACCTAGAAGGCGCTGGACCCGTGACCGGGTATTTCTTAGTTACATTTTTTCGAATGTAAACATGCGCCTTCCTTCCGTTGCAGACATGCCCAGCCTGTCCTCGCTGCGGGCCGACTTCGCCCGGCACGCCCTCTACGGCTACACCATCTGCTCCTTCTTCCTGCCCATGATGCAGCCCGGCAACGAGAACCAGGCCCCCAACCACGAGGACTACGCGTTCGTCGCCGACATGGAGGACCAGTACGAGGGCGGCTGCCGCGTGGGCGAGATGATGGTCGCCGTCGGCGGGGAGGCAGGGGACGACACCGCTGCCGACCTCCTGGCCGAGTTCGTCGAGAGGGGCCTGGTCGGCCTGTGACGCGCCATACGGCCAGCACGCCCCGCCCGCACGGCGGCAGCACGGCGCCAGCACTGCCCGTCGCGAACACTAGACTGCTTTAGTTTTGAGCCTCGCGGACCGTCGCGTAGAGGTTACAAGGTGGGGTGGGGGACACGGGGTATGTCGGGATCCATCGTCATGGCGCTGATGAGCAAAGCGTTTGGCAGCTGCTCGTGCATACTTTTGTAAATACTATTTTTTTAAAATAAAAGCTGTTTTTTTTAAATATACATAATTGGTTCTTATCTTCCCTCTCCTCTCGCCCATCCCACGCTGTCCCTGGCCTGATTTTCTCCTCTTCTCTGTCGCCTTGTCGAACGGATAAGTGAGCCGCCTTTACAATGAGTCCCGGCCCGATGCCCTGCAGCACAGGTCAGGAGGACAATTATCGAAGGGCAAGTGGCCGAAAGGTCAAGGGAGGCGCGGAGAGCCCGGCCGGCCGGCGCCACAGGGCGCCACAGGGCGCCACAGGGCGCCACAGGGCGCCGCGGGGTGCCACTCGAGGCGCCGGGACGAGTTGAACGGTGGTGCGCCCTTTCTGTCTCGGTAGATCCCGTGGCGATGTCTCTCAATTTATGCAGCAGGCCGGGAGGCACAGTTTTCAGAGCACAGAAACCATAAATTATCGTGAAACTTCTGACACATTTTCAATCCGGTCAACGGAAGAAATGTCGGTCCAGTCACCGGTGGTCGGTGTAGAACCGTCGGTGGAATTGGGTACCCCTCGATGTACGCACGATATCCCTGCTATCGGCCTCCGAGGGCGCGGCCTGGCGGGGCCCGCAAGGCCTGTAAACTACGTAATTACCAAAGACTCCCGCAGTCCAAACAAGGGCGGACTGGGCCCGTGGAGGGGTGGGGGCGGGAGGTCAGCGGGGCGGCGGCGGCGGCGGCGGCGGCGGGGCGGCGGCGGGGCGGCGGCGGGGCGGCGGCGGCAGTCACAGACGCTGTCCTGGCCTGCTCTCGGATACTCGCATAGCCATTAGCGCTATAGTGAGAAATGGACCTCCAGGGCGCATAATAGACCAAGTGCGGCCCGACCGCGCCACCATTCCGGGCTCCGGCCTGCCCGGCCCAGGCCCCGTGGGCCCCGTGGGCCCCGTGGCCGGCAGCCAGCCTCGGCGGTCCGCGCGGCCCGGCCTGAGGCTGCTGCCACAGCAACTCACCGCGACGAGGAGAATAAAATGTGTATCGCTACGTGGTGCTCCCGTATGGGGCAGCCCGAGGGGCGCCTCACTCGCGGGAACAGTCCGGCGGCACTGCGGCGTATTGGCTGCAAATTAAGTCGAAAGTAGCGAACGCTCTGGTGCGGTGGGAACAGCTGACCCCGCGGCGGCCGCGCCGAGCGTGTCCCCGCCGCCGCCGCCTAGCCGCTAATTGTCCTCGCGTACTCCGAGCACCCCGTTTAGCCACGACGACGTTTAGCGGCCCGCGGCCTGCGGCCCGCGGCCCGCCCCTGCCGTCTCACTCGCACGCCGCGGCCGCCGCGAGTGGTCTTGCCTGAGCGCACCACGGCAAACTCCCCTCGTGTCGACGTGTCGATCAAGTGGGGCCTTGAACTGCCTTGAACACGGCGGCGGCTGCGGCGCTCCGCGTGGCGGTCGAGTGGCCGCGCGTGCCGCCGCCGGCCCCGGCCGCGTCTGGGCCTGGCCGTGGGACGGCACGACACACCACACCCGGGTGCGCTCCCTCTCTGTCGCACGCGGCGACCTGACCGGGCAACACGCCGTGTCGCCGGGGCGTGTCCCCCACCAATCATTATTGTTATTACTACCGCCGTTTCCTCGAGTTTAAAAAAAAGTCCCCCTCCCTTGTCAGCTGTCCGCTGATACCCAACTGTGTTTCCCCGGGATAAAAGTTTGGTGTTTCTGGAGGTACAAGAAGGCTCCGCCCTCTCCACCCTCCCGTTCTCTCTCTCTCTCTCTCTCTCTCTCTCTCTCTCTCTCTCTCTCTCTCTCTCTCTCGCTCACACCCGCTGCCGGAGCCGTACACCGCGGAGGAGCAGCGGCAAACGGCTGGTTTCCATTCTGACGGATTAAATGCAAACGGGGAAACCACATCTGGCTCGTTATAAGTTGAACCCGGCGGCACCCTGCGGGGCCCGGCCACGCGCCGCCACGCGCCGCCACGCGGGGGGGGGGGGGGGGAGGGATTTGTCGATACACAAAGTGCGCCGCGCCGCTGTAGGGAATAAATTAGTTTCGCGAGGTAATCATTGCAACTTTCATGTTTCGCCTGCTTGTTCGGAAACTGTCAGCCAAAGTAATTGGCGCCGGCTTAAAAAGAAAGCCCCGGACAGTGAGACGCGGATGGCGGGGCCGGCGGGGCCGCAGCGCCGGGCGGTAACGAGTTCGGATCAATACTTGATGAAGTAGTTTGGACAGGTGCGAACAGAACCACTTGGCGGGAACAGGGCCTTTCGGGTGAAGGCGGGTCCAGGCGGAAGGCCAGGCCAGGCCAGCCCAGGCCGGATAGCCAACTTGGCTGGGTTTGTCGGCCTGGACACTGGCGCTCCCCGCCTTTTACCTTTCCGTGCTTGGAGGGATGTGAGGGGGGGGGGGGGGGGGGGGGGGTTAGCGCAAGCTTTGGCACGACGCACTGACGCGACTGGCAACCAACACAATCCCTCGCGAACAAAGTTTCGGTCCTAATGCGGCAGCACGGCCCGGCACGGCCCGGCTCGGCACGCCGCGAGCCCTGCGCCCTCACGGCCCCGCGCGCACAGCCGCCCTCACTCGGGCCTACTCACACTTTGTATCGACTGTTCCGCCCTTTACGCCGCAAAGTCAACTGCCATTCAGAACAAATTTTCTGAGATTTCGTGTTTATTTCAGCAGCGCGGCTCCACCTGCCTCGGCTGCCTGTGCCGCCGCCCAGGGATATTCACTCATACCCAGCCGACGCCATCGTGGCCGCATGAAAGACGCGGCGGGCTCTGCGCCGGCGGGGCGTGGCGTGGCGGGGCGGTGACCGCGGCCCCCCTCCCCCCGTCTTAGTGGCCATCCCTGTGCCCCCGGCACGCCGAATAGGCCGTCTTGGCCGCGCCCGGGAGCGCCTCGTGTCGTCCCCCTCGCACTCAGGGGCCGTGGGGGCCGGCGCGGACGCGGCCCGTCTGTGGGGGTTCCGCCTTGCACTGTTAATTACCTACATTACTACGATATTCCCTTTGACACGGCGTGCCGGCTGAAGGGGTTGGGGGCTTGAACCCCAGCCGGCAACACTCGCCCCCCACCCTCCCTCCCTCTCTCTGTCTCTCTCTCTGTCTCTCTCTCCTACCCGCTACCACCCGCGGCCTTCCTACCCGGCTCACTTCCGCATAGCAGAAAGCCCCGCGCCTCACGCCGCCGCCGCGGCCCCAAGCGGTACAATGCACGCCAGCGGCGGCGGCCTTGCCGGGGGGCAGTGGGGGGCCCCTCCTGACTGCTGCCGCGGGGAGCCGGCGGCACCTGCAGCGGCGCACCAGCCCGCCGACCCCAACCAGTTGGGTAGTTGGGCCAAAGTTTCAATCGGGAGCGCGGCGCGTTGGCACTGCACCGGCGCGGAGCCGCGGCACGGCGGGCTGGAATTCATTTGTCTGCCCGCGGCCTGCAGTGTACGTGCCGCCGCCGTTGTCAAGTGGGGGCGGAGGTGAAGCGGACAACATGCAGCCGGGCCGGGCCGGGCCGTCCTTGGGCCCCGTGCGCCGCCTGCACCGCGGCGGGGGGGCCCTGGCGTGTCCTCAACTGCCAGATTCACAGGGAGCGAAAACGAAGGCACCTAACCCTAGGTACCCCCGTAGCATACACCCGAGTCTCCGAACCAAGTTTCCTTGGTAGACACAGAGCCTGGAACACTGGAAGGCGTACACTGACTGGCAGCACTGGGGTACCCCTGCGCCCCGCTCGTCGTCCAGCGTCGGAGCTGGACCAGGAGCCGAGGGAGGCACGGGGACAACGAAATCACTCTAGGATTCTGCCCGGGGGAGGGAGCGCGG
Source organism: Megalurothrips usitatus (assembly GCA_026979955.1). Classification (NCBI taxonomy): domain Eukaryota; kingdom Metazoa; phylum Arthropoda; class Insecta; order Thysanoptera; family Thripidae; genus Megalurothrips; species Megalurothrips usitatus. The sequence goes on from CM049592.1 coordinate 12,683,895, forward strand.
GAGCTGGGACGGAGAAGGGGGGGGGGGGGGAAGAGAATCGAACAAAAACTCGTCGGCAGCGGGATAGGAGAAAAGGTGCGAAGAAGGGGGCGTGGCTCTCGTGTATAGGGGCATTCCGTAGGCAGCAGAACAATGCCGTTTGATTGCATTCGCTGCCCTGCTTGCGATCGAGGAGGTACGCGGGGCTGGGAGGGAGAGAGAGAGAGAGAGAGAGAGAGAGAGAGAGAGAGAGAGAGGGGGGGGGGGAAGGGGAGGAGCACCAGCATGGCCCCACGTCTCCGCCCGGCTCTATCTTCTATTTCCACCCCTTCCCCTCCCTCCGATTTCTATCCGTGTGTGGCCGGCCTTCTGTTTTCGGCGGCCTTGTTTGTGCTCGGCAGTAGATCAGGCCTCATATCAGTGGACACCAATAACCGCAAGCAGTGCCCGGCTGCGCGGCCGGGGCCCGGGCCGGAGGGTGGGGTGGGACGGGGCGCCTCCGAAGGGCACGAGGTGAGCGCCACACACGGTATTGCACGCACCCGCAACGACGCACAAAAACAAGGGCGATGCGCGGCTCCGCAGCACCGCGGGCCCTCGGTCCGCTCAGCCTCCAAGAGTCGGCCAGCTTCGCGGTCAGTCTGTGTGCTACTCGGCTGCGCACAACAGAACCCCACCTAACCATATTAAGCTCAACCTTTTTTTAATGCTTTTACACACAAAAATATTTTTTCGCCCCCGCGGCGCGCCGCAAGTTTTGTGTGCCTGCGAGAGCCCGTGTGTAGGGATACTTTATTGTGTCTCGCCATTTTCCCCACAAAGTTGGCCCCGCTGGTGAGCCATTAAGGGGTCGTTACGCCGCGCTGCAGAGGTGGACACCCAGTGCACCGGTCCCACACGGCCGGCTCCCCGCGCTCCCCGGCCCCCGCTCTCGAGGACTTACTCTCGTAATTCGGGCAATGGAGTATTTCGGACAAGCGCTAACCGAATGTCGAGAGGCTCCCCTCCCCCCAGCGGGGCGCGCAACTGCTATCGAGCGAGTCGGGCCGCACAGTCAGTGGACTTTGACTGTCGAAGCGGCCAGTAGTAGAAACCCAGTTTAATCGCCTGCGGGAGTTACAGCTCCCTGCTCCCCCTCCTCCTCCTCCTCCTCGTCCACTTCTCCTGCTGCCTCGGCTCCACTCCTCCCGCGGGGGTGTCCCGAGGCGTCCTGCAGAGACCCGGCGCTGCGGCTGGTAAACAAGTCCAGCTGCAGATACCATCTCCGTACCTGACACGGCGCCGGGGGGAGGAGGAGAAGGGGGGGGGCTGCAGGGCTGCAGGGACACGCGGAAGGGACGGCCAATACCTCCGCCGTATAAATTGTTTGCCGACTCCCCCCGCCCCCGCTCCGCCGAGCGTGTTGCCGTGCAGGCAGCGGCGGCGGCGCGGTGCGCGAGGACAACCGAAAGGTCCCCCGCCCCGTCCCCTCTCCTCCGCTACGAGCAGCAGGGAGTCCAAGGCCCCGGCGGCGGCGGGCAGGATGCCGCCAGTCGGTAAATCAAAGCCGACGCCCCCGCCTGCACACCGGGCCTACACCTAGTGACCGCACGGCAGCGCGCCGCCACCGCCGCCGTCGCCGTCCTCCCCGGAGTGCCCCGCGGTCCTCGCCCCGCCGCCGGCGCAGAGGCGCCCGCACGGCCGCACGGCCTCGGCGGCGAGGGGAGGGAGTGCGAGAGCCACCCGGGGCCGGCGGGCGCGGCGGCCGATCTCGATCGGCGTGCGCCACTTCCGGGAGCGGCCGGAGCCTTTACCCCCCGCGCCGCCCGATGGCCAGCGCTAGCCTCTGCTGCCGCCGGGCCGCTGCCGGGCCGCCGGGTCGGCGCTCGCGGCGGTGCGATAAGGCTTCTGCCGCGCGGCCAGCACCGCCCCGCACGCCCGCCCGGCACCTCCGGGGTCCACCCCGCTCCCCCCAGGAGGAGGCCCGGAGGAGGTGCTGGCATGGAGTCGGCCAGCGCCGCGCCGCGCCGCCGCCGCCTGCCGCCCGCCGCGTCCAAACTACTTGACTGTGTGTGATCCACTGAAACACTGCTCCGCCGGGCAAAGTTATAAAGTAGGGGACGGCTACGCAAGTTGGTAAACGGACGCCTCGTGTGGACCAAACAACGGCGGGACGTGGCCACCCGGGGGGTCACTCCGACTGTTCTGCGTACACGCCGTGGGCATTATCCGCTCTCCAATTCACTATGAATCGTACTCGAATTTATTTGCAGATTCTACAAAGTACCCCCCCCCCCCCCGTCGTCGTCACCACGTTCACCATGACAAAGACACCATGCATTTTTTTTAAAAAACATAATGTTTGTCAGTTTGTTCTCGCGATCGCCGATTGCGCCGGAGCGCCGTGCGCTGTAGACCAGGGGGACGCGTGGGGGCGGGGGAGGGAGGCTGCCAGAGGAAGCAGTTCGGCAAACGCTGCGCTTTCTCATTTTTACGATGATGGAGAGGCTTACGCGCGCTGCGCTATAAGGAATGAATGGATAAGACCACCACTTAAACTTCTAAGACCGCTCGGCTCGGGGGCTCGGCCGGTGGGCGGTAGGGGGGGGGGGGGGGGGGGGGGGGGGGCAGGGGGGGGCTCGTGCCTCACCGCGCGCCGTCAATGCCCAACAGCTTGACGTCACCAGTGGGGAGGCCGTGTGCGCTGCGGACACCGGCCGGACACGGCGACACGGCGGTGTCCGAATCGGCGTCGGGGAATGCGGGAAGGAATGCCTGCGAGCCTCCGGGCCGGCAGGCAGGAGTGGCGAGAGGAGAGCAGGAAAGCCTTATTGGCGGCCGCCGCGGCGCCGCACCGCGCAGGACGCGGGGGGCCGGCGGTGACGTGACGCGGAGATTTGGGAGAGAGAGAGAGAGAGAGAGAGAGAGAGAGAGAGAGAGAGAGAGAGAGAGAGAGAGAGAGAGAGAGAGAGAGAGAGAGAGAGAGAGGATCGAAGGAGGAGGGCCAGTAGTAGTAGTGGGCTATGAGGTCGAGTTGAGGTAGTTCGGTCGCCGCGGAGTGGGCGAAGGGAGGGTAGGTTAGGGCGGTGCCGCAGCGCCTGGGCCCGAGTATGAGGGCGCGTGTTAGCCAATGGTGCGGCTCTTTCCTCCTCCCCGCGCCCCCTCGCCACCACCGCCGCCGCCCCTCGGTGGCCCGCTCGGACCTGGACGGTATATCCGGGAGGGGCAGACCTCTGTCTCCGTAACCCAGTAACACTCCCATGCACACACACACATCCGCACACACGAACTGCTAGTCCTATATTCCATACTCACAGTTTGCCCGACAAGTTTGTGTGGCTCCTCGGAACCATTAATACCCGGCTCAAGTTGTGCAGAACAGGGGTGGGGGGAGGGAGGGAGGGAGGGAGGGGGAGGGGATTGCAAGGACGAGGACAACAGTAAACACCTTCCCGCCCCGTGATGTATGGACTGACTGGCGATAAAGGCGCTCTCGTCCGAAACAAACATTTTCCTCCCGTTCCCGTTGGTCCTCGCGCAGCGCGCAGCGCACCCCGAAGGCTTCCGCCCCGCGCCCCTCCAAAGTCCGACTCTTTCGCGACTGCCTGCGATTGTGAATGCCGAACGGTGCGGGGCGGGAGCGTAGCCAGCAGCGGCCGGACCGACACGGATCCGCAGCGCCGTAAGGACCGCTGCGGTTAACGCCCTGTCTACTCCCTCGTTGGCCCTCCCCGGAGGAGGAAGGGAGCCCCCTCCTCCCCAAGTTTCAAGGGTACGTTCACACAGAGCAGCCAGCGGCAGCAGCGGCGGCAGCGGCGGCCAGGTCCCCCGGGGGCGCACGCAACGGCCAGTGGGGCTGGGAGGGGCCGTGCTGGGCTGTGCCCCCCGGGGTAGGAGAGAGGGGGGGGGGGGAGGGAGCTGCAAGCGACTACTTGTAAGGGGAGAGAGGAACACTGCACCCCAGAGGCCCGAACGTGATCGCCTAGACTTTCAGGGAGCAAAATCCTAAATGAACTGCGCGTGCACCCCTCCCTCCCTCCCTCCCTCCCTCCCTCCCTCCCTCCCTCCCTCCCTCCCTCCCTCCCTCCCTCCCCCTCCCTCCGCACCCGCCGACGGCGCTGTTGTTGCGGTCGGGGAGGGCGGCGCGGCGGCGCGGCGCGGAGGGGCTTCGTCTTGCATGCCTGTAATGAGTGGGCGCGCTTCGCGTCGGGGGCCCGCGGTCAACGTCCCCGCGTCGCTCTTCTTACCCGTGCACTGTCAGCGGAGTGCCGTATTTTAATTATGGCATTACTCAGCGCTAAAGGAACCCACAGTGCCAGCTTAGTCGGGAGCGCATGGTTCCCGCCACCGCGGCTGGGTGGCCGCGCGAGCCGGCTGACCGATCGACGAGCGGCGCGGAACGTGAGTTCGACTCCCGGTCCCTGAATTCAATTTTTTGGCCGGGAGTATCTCACGAAGCTTATGCCAAAGTATATTTTTTTCTCGTCTTTAGCCGGCCTTGTCTCTTCCTGCCTCGCGCCCGATCCCGGTATGCCAAGAGGCCGCCCGGCAGATAGGCAGCGGAGCGGCCCGCCGGGCGGCCGCGTCCGGCGGGCCGGCCTACCCTCCCGTTCGCAGGCGCCCGGCGGCGGCGGCGGCGTGGGGACTCTACTCGGCGACTCGCTGCTGGTTAACGACTGTCCTTCTTGTCTGCGGCGGCCGGGCCGGGCGGGTTAGGTTGGGGGTCGGGGTCCGCAGGGGGCGGGACGGGTGGCCGGCGGTGGCCCCGCCTCGCAGGCGCCGACAACGGTTTGGTTCATCTGTCCAGCAGTCGCCCCCCCCCCTCCTCCTCCGGCCGGGATCCACAAACGGAGCATCCGATAGCGATCTCTGACCTCGATCCCCGAATGTTGCTCTCGAGGCGGTGAATCTTATTGGCGGGGGCCGGCAGCCCGGCAGCCCGGCGACGAGACTTGCCGACTCGGCTAGATTTGTATCTCGAGAATCTGTGGCCTCTGCTGGTCCGTGCGCCGGGGGCGGGCCGGCACAGAACTTTGATTGCTGTTTGACACCCTGTGAAATCCGTGTTCGGGGACGACGCTGAGGGAGGGGAGGGGGGGGGGGGGGCACGGAGAAAGGGCGCTGTGCAAGCGGGGGTAGGGGCGGACCCGGGGGGGGGGGGGGGGGGGGGGGGGGGGGGGGGGGGGGTACCGGACCATGCAGCCATTGTTTGTGGCTATTAGCTCGCAAATTGCGTTTTGCGCCATCTGGCCGTACAGTGGCACACGGCAGGAGGCTCCGGTCCGCCCCGTCGGCCCCCGGCAGCCCCTGCTGGCCTGTACCCAGGGCAGCGCCGTCGCCCCCGCTATGTTTCACGCCGCCTCATCATCACTAACCCTGCAGGGCAGGCCAGCCTTACAGCGGAGCCGGCGGGGCCGCGGAGCAGCGGAGCCCAGGTTATATACCGCCGCGCCGGTGCGTGGGCCACGGCGGCCACGCCCCCCCCCCCTCCTCGCCTCGCATGCTTCGCACCTGGTCACGTTAAGCCGAACTGCGCGACACATTCCCGGAGTCGAATTCCCGCCTCTCCGCCATTCAGGCTCGAGCCTATTGTAGCCCACTTTGCACCCAGCAGGTTACCTGTTCGTAATGTGAACTACCGGGCCGAACACGACCCGAGAACGGTGACGCCCGATCGGAGCATCATTTGCACACACACACACACACACACACACACACACACACACACACACACACTCACTCTCTCTCTCTCTCTCGCTCACACGCACACGACAGTATTCCAGGAACGCCGATCTGTTTCAATGGATGGTGTGGCGCGAAGAGCCCACTTCGAATATTCATTTGTGGGGGGCTGTCTTGCTCACCCTGAGACGACGACGTAGGCGAGCCCTCCCGGATGCCACAGCCTTGGCTGTGAGTATCCAAAACCAGAGCCGTGACAAGTAGGGTATCCTTTTCATTGCGCCTTTCTTTTCTTTTCGTTTTGCGTTTCTAAATCGCGTGAGAGTGGAAGGACCAAAATCGTGTATTTATTTCTCGCTACGTTCACAAGTAATCACAATTAATGAAAAATAATCGGTCGTGTTTCATAACTAATCCTTTTCAGTGTGGCGTCAGGCGAGCGTCAGGCGTCAGTGTGAGGTGGGCTGCCAGGCGGAGGCGGCCCCCGCACTCCCCGCCGGCCCCCGCCGCTTCCCAGGAAGTGCGCTGAGCGTGGGGTCGCCGTTTTCACGGCCGCCGCCTCTTCCGCACCGATGTAATTTTTGTAGGGGGCAATATGTGCAAATTGGATGCGTCTGCTTTCCAATCCCTTTTTATTCCGAAAAAAAAAACGCGTGCCATGATACTCGCAGACCGTCCTGTGCCGTGTACAGCCGGTGCCGCGCCGGAGGAGGAGGAGAAGGAGGAGGAGGAGGAGGAGGAGGAGGAGGAGGAGGAGGAGGAGGAGGAGGAGGAGGAGGAGGAGGAGGAGGAGGAGGAGGAGGAGGAGGAGGAGGAGGAGGAGGAGGAGGAGGAGGAGGAGGAGGAGGAGGAGGAGGAGGAGGAGGAGGAGGAGGAGGAGGAGGAGGAGAAAGAGGGCGGGAGGGAGGAGGCGTCAGTGGAGATCCGTCTGCTCAGAAAGATGGAGATGAAGAACGTCTTGCTGAAAATTGAATCACGACGGCTCCGCATGGCGGCCGCATCGCCTCCCAAATTCATCCCCCCCCCCCCCCCCCCCCCCCGCAAACCCTTCGCTTGCCGATGCCTCCGCAACCGCGCCCCTTCCTTGACCTTCGGCGCCCAAAAGTTGGCCCGGTTTTAAGTGAGAAGACAGCACTGCAACTATAATGAATCCGTCTGCCAGCCGTGATCCCCCCCCCCTCCCACCTCCACACTGACCCGCCCCACAACCCCTTAGCCCGCTTACTTTTACTCATAACAGTTTCGGCGCAGATTAAAACACGGGGAGGGGGAAGAGGGAGGGGGCCGAAGCAAGCTGGCGGTTCTTCCTAACCCCCCCCCCCCTCGGGGAGATGCATAAATCTCCAAGGCGGAGTGGCGCAACACGGCGGCCGTGGCACCGCTGCGGCCGCACCCCCCCCCCCCTCCCCTCCACGGACCACCCCCAGTTACCCACACTTTCTCCCCTTTCTCCCGGAGGCGGGGAGCCGTCGGTGAGGTATTGGCCGGGTCGGGTTGTTGACAAGCGGCCGCGGACGGAAATTTCGGCCTGACCCGGTTCCTAAGGCTGCCGGACCGTCGGCGCCGTGGGGAGGAGATGGCGTTGGCCGCCGGCCCAGCAGGCCTCCCGCGCGGCGCCTTCATTTAATTCTCACGCCTAGTATGCCATCCCTCTCTATCTCTCGCCGTCTCTCTCGCTCTCTCTCTCTCTCTCTCTCTCTCTCCCCACGGCCGTGTCGGAGCGGCGCGCGTGCAAACGGCAAACGTTATTCCGCCATAAAGTACACGTATGTGCGTTCGCCCCGTCTCCGACAACTGAAAGTAGGGCCATTATGGCTGCCGCTGCCGCCGGCGGCCCCCCCGCCCGCCTAGTGCAGTCCGCCCCGCCGCCGGCACGGCTGTTGTTGCGGTACGCCGGGCCTAGCCTAACCTAGCCTAGCGTAATAAGCCGGGAACATCTGTCGCACCGCAAAGCTATGGCAGCAGCGGCGGCAGCGGCGGCGGGCCAAGCTCCGGGCGCGGCGGAACTCGGCGGAGCCAGCGGCGCCCGCCGGGCTGCGGAGACAGCGGCGGCAGCAGAGGGAGGGTTCTCGGAAGCAGGCCCCCTTCGCCGTCCCTCCGGCCGCAATCGCCTTGAAGCCGCATCGCGGAGAGGCGCGCGTCTGTCAGCGCCCCCGCACCGCAGTTACTTGTGTCGGGCCGTGTTGGTTTAAATCACGGGCCGCAGCACCTGCCCCGCTGCCCCGCTGCCCGCCGGCCCGCCGCCTGAGCGGCTCAAACTTTACGGGCGCGGCCCGTGGCGGCGCGGCCTCCGTCTGGCCTCCCGCGCGGCCGCCGGCCCGCGCCCCGAAACATGTTATCAAACTGATTATATCGCGAAACTTGTGAAATACCGCGCTCCCCATTTTTAGCCGGGCTTGAGCAGAGCAGGATGCGCGCCGCGTCGTCTCTCTTTCTCTCTCTCTCTCTCTCTCTCTCTCTCTCTCTCTCTCTCTCTCTCTCTCTCGTCCGGCCGGTGCGGCGAGCGCCTGGCGCGTAGGCCGCGCCGGCTCCGCGCAGCGCACGGGTGGCCGGCGGGCTGGCCTACCGCAGCGCTCGCAGGCGCCCCCGCAGCCGCTCTGTCGCTAGTGGCAACAAGGGTATGAGGAAATACGGACGTGTTCGTTTGTGCGGGACGTTATACGCTGCTGTGCTCGACTGAGCGGGGCTGGGCAGAGAGAGTGAGTGAGAGAGTGAGAGTGAGAGTGAGAGTGAGAGAGAGAGAGAGAGAAAGACGCAGAGAGGCGTGCGCGCGCACGCCGAGTGCCGGCCCGTGCTCTGTGCAAACACTACGTCATATTATTCTGTTCGAACGAACGAACCTGTTGGACCCAGTGACCCTGCTGCTCCTGCTGCCGGTGCCGCCCCCGCCGCGTGCCGCTGCAGCGTCCAGCGATGGGAATTACGCGCCGCGTCTCGCGTGGAGAAATGGCGGGGAAACGACAATACGAGGCCGCCCGACCGGACCGCAATCTACTTTCCCCGGATTCGGCATGTCGCCGCATTCCCCGCCGCGCGGCCGGCGTGGCCGGCGGCGGCCGCCGCGTCCCGGGAAATATACGGTCGTATTTGTATTCCCCGTCTCCCCGGGACCTCTTCCGCTCTGGTGCAGATCAGAAAAGGAGGGCGGCGGGAGGGGGGGGGGGGGTATCGCTGGGCACTCCTGCTCGCTGCGCACACCGCGTCCCACGGGGATCCATACAACTCGAGACAATCATACACAATCATGGATTAGAAATCGCCCAAAACTGGAGTAAAACTGCAATTAAAATATCGCCCACAGCCTGTGTACACTATTTCGGAGGTTCTGTGAACGCCTCGCCGCGCCGGAGAGTTTTTCGACCTCGACGTCAGCGGCGGCGGTGCGTCACTCCGGCTCCGAACCCCGCGGGCCCGGATAGAAGGCGGTGGAGCCTGGGGGCGTACCGACGACGGGTACGTCGGATGGCGCGGGGCGTGGCGGGGCGTGGCGGGGCGGGGCAGAAAGGGGGTTAAAGGCGCGTCACGATCTCAGACAGCTTTTACTGCAGGGGCGGCCTACGAGGGCCGCCCGACGTGAGGGCGTGTGGGAGAGAGACGGCAACGGCACCTGGCTGCGGTCACATTGGCCACACTCGGTGCCGCTGGCTGTCGCTGGCCGCTGGCTCCGCTCGGACCCCTATTCTACAGCAAGTCGATGCCGCGCCGCCGGGACTCGCGGCGGGTGACCTTCAAGACCCAAAGTTTTGGTGACATATTGGACGGCCCCGCCCACACACAGAGTGAGGGCCTGCCGGGGCAGTGGGCCGCTGACCCCCGTGGCCCCCGGAGCCCTCGGCGGCCCTGGGCGGCCCTGGGCGGCCCTAGGCGGCCCTAGGCGGCCCTGGGCACCGGCCGCCCACCCGGCACTTCTAATGCGGGCCGAGGCGCGCCGAGCACTTAGGTGCGGACAAGGGAATGTACTCCCGACGGAGCACGAGGAGGGGGGCACCTTTGCCGTGACCACACGCGGGCATTTCGGGCCAGTGCTCGCGCGCGAGAATCGATGTTTACAGCGTCCACCGGTACACACAATATACAATTCCGAGCGGGCGTGCATGCAACAGCAGACGCGCGAGATGTCTTACTATTAGCGCGCCATAACTCACATGCACGCTTTCTCTTTTTCTCCTCGCCGACCCCACTAATATCGTCATTAATTTTATTATTATTATTATTTCGCAGGAAACCGCCGCGTCTTGATAAACTTATCACCAGCACATAAATCCGGCCGACCGGCACCCCCTTCCTTCTCTCCATGCGCCTCTCTCTCTCTCCCCCCTCCTCTCTCTCTCTCTCTCTCTCTCTCTCTCTCTCTCTCACTCTCTCCTCCCCGCTTACGCTCCCTCCCCGTTTCCGTTCTTTCTCTCCGTCTCTCTCTCCCGGGGAGACATGAGGCGGTAAACGAGCAGCCAGCAGGCAAAACCCGTTGTCTTATTAAAACAAGGAACGCGCCGCTCCGGACCCCTAATCAGTGACCGCCCCGCCCCGCCTGCCCCGCCCTGCGGACCTGCAGCGCGGCGCTGCTGGCGGCGCTGCAAAGGCAGCCCATGTTATGAAGCCGCCCGCTATACTGACATCAGGGACGGCATTAAAAAAAAGGAAAGAAAAAACAAACAGGCCAAAAAGAGAAAGAGGGTCGAGACTGGAATTACGAAAAATAAAATCCCAGCGCCATCATAGCACTGTGAGTCGCCCTCCTGCCCGACCGAAGGATGAGCCGACACTACGGAAGTACATTTAGTTCACTGCAGTAAAATTTCAGCGACCGGCACGGCCAGGTCGCGAACCCGGGACCTGCGGCTCACACGCTGAGACCGACCCGCTAACCCACGCGGCCACCACACTCCATCCCGCCGGGGTCCCGCGCGCTCCTCATACTTTAGCTGATTAGGTTGTATCGGCAGCGTTCGACGATGTCGTTGGCTCGTGCGGTGTGCCGCGGCTGACGCCCGCGCCGCGCCCCCCGCCATCTTCCCTCCCGATACGACCCGAACAAGGGCATCTCGGCGGCGCTGCTGGCTTGCTTTTCTTGCCTGCGATACACGTTACGTTACCGGCCGGTGCTCCCGCCTGCCTTGTAGGGTGTAGTCTTGTGTTGACGTTATCGCCGCGCTACAGTAGCTCCCCCCATTTACCCTCCTCTCGCCCTCTCGCACGCAGGTGCTCCCCCCCCCCCTCCTCCTCCTCCCCGCCACACACACACACATGGCCATAGGGAATGTCCACTCCCACACATAGCCGGTCGCTTGGCAGCGCGTTGGCACGCCCCCCACACGGTGCACCACCTCCCCCCGCCCCGCGGCCCCGTGGTGTAGGAGGGCCGCGGGCCTCCACCGGTGCCCGCCTCCCCGCCCCCTCCCCCTCTCTTTTCTCCCTCGGGCCCCACCCCGCCCATGCCAGCCTCTCATATGAACCGCATCACTCCATAAAACTCGGGGCGGAACCGCGCTGCCATGAAACCACGCAGCCCTAAAGGCTTCGTCCGCCCGGTCCTCGCGGCCGTGTCGCTCCCTCCCCGGCGGTCCTTCTCCCTCCTTCCCTCTCTCTCTCCCTCTCTCTCTCGCACTCTGTTTCGCATCCCATATCAACCGTTGCGCAGCCGTCCATCTCTCTCTCTCTCTCTCTCTCTCTCTCTCTCTGGCAGGAGGCAGCCTTGTGGGTGACGTCAGGCGAATAAAAAAAAAATCCCGGACGCACCAAACATAAAGAGTGGAGAGTCGAGCATTTCCATGGGAAACGCTCGACTTGAAGTTTGCAATTTCGTCGAGCACTGTTTGAATAATCGCAGGGCCGGCGTGCGCTGTGCGGCGTGCGCGGCGCGTGCGGTGTTCGCAGTGTGTCTCCCACCATCGTCGCCACCCTTTTCTCTCTTCCCCTCTGTGGCGCCCCCCTTTTTTTTCTCGGCGTGCCTCTCTACAAAGCCCAATTTAATAGGGGAGGGGGGCAGAGGGGGCCTCCGCAAGGAGCGGAGCAGGCGAAAAAAAAAACAAACGAAAAGAGGTGCCAAGGTCGACGAGAGAGAGACACATGACCTGCCCTCGTCGCCATTCCGTATGACCGAAAGTACCGCTGCTGCTGCTGCTGCTGCCTCGTGCGAACACGTCGTCGCAAAAAAAGGTAACGGGCCGCAAGAAATAAAAAGGGAAAGAAAAGAAGAGGCCCGTCCGCGGCGCCTCACACTTGAGAGTCTTTTCAGCGACGAGATGCGCCGCGCAGCGCTGCGCGGCCAAAAGAAAAACTGCTGATCGGCGGGCGGCAGTTGGCGCGGCCGGAGGCCAAGCTGGAGGCCCTCTCCCTCTGCGAGTCTCCCCGATCCGAGCGGCCGGCGGAAACGATTATTCCGCCGCAGGATTACTGGGCACGGCAGGGCACGGCACGGCACGGCACGGCAGGTGCGGCTACGACCCGGTGCGGCCCGATCGCCGGCTCCCCCGATGTGATTTCTGGGAGTGTTGTTTTTCGCCCGGGGCGGCCCCGGCCCGAATTTGCGGAATGGGCGACGACCTTAGTCGCGCGACTCGCGCGGGGGTCCTGCGGATCCTGCGGGGGGGTCCTACGGGTCCCGCCCGCCCCGCCCGCCCCGCCGGTCCTTCCTGCGATCTGGATTAGGGAGACGCCGGCGTGCTCACCTAATCCCGCCTGACAAATTGCCAACACTTCTCTCATCCCGTCATGCCCCCCACCCCCCGCCGAACTCTGCCGCCGCCGCCGCCGCCGCCGCCGCCGCCGCCGCCGCGCCCCCCGAGGGGCCCTTTCCGAACCGTCCGAATGCCGCAGTGGGGCTGCGCCGCCGCCGCCGCCGCCACCGCCGCCGCGTGCCCGGCCGGCCGGGGCGGAGCTGGGCGGGGCGAAGAGCTCGGCGCCAGCGGATCTCAAGAAAGAGCACGGTCGCCCCGCTTACCCCGCGGAGGCCCGAGGCCGGTCAGCGCCGCTGCGGGTGGCGTCTCTGGTGCCCGTGCGGGGTCGGGGTGCGGCCAATTAAGTGAGGCACAAACGGCGTCGATCTTTCATAAAACTTTATTCTTTTATACAAATGAAATGCACGTTTTGAAACAATTCTTATTTACATCATCTGTTTGACGACGGTTCGAAACGGAACAGAAATAAATTATTTAGTAATTTTATACATAGATTATTTACATATATTCAGTTTGCTCGCTTCGTGACATTTTGTTTGCAAGTCAATTAACATGTCGCTAAGGGCGCTAGGAACGCCGGCCGAACACCCGCACAGTCCATGCGGGTTCACTGTTTTTGCATCGGTTTCACAATGTTTTCTGTTTTTGCAGGCAGCGGAACGCTGTTTTTTTTTTGTCCCGTGTACCGCTCGCGTGATGCCGACAGAAACGTGGGGTGCGCCGCAAAGAGCTGCCTCCGCTGCATCCACGTCCATTGGTGAGTGCGGCGGCGGGAATCTTTTTACAGAGACAATCAGTTCGATGCCGACGGCTTCTCTGGAGCAGACGCGGTCGTTCCCAGCGCCGGGCTTCGTGAGAAACCTAATTTAGATTAGACGTAATACAAAGAGGCCTTTTTTAAATGCAAAATTCCTTATGACAAAGGTATGCACTTCGGAATGAGGAGAGTAAATATTAGACAGGCATGGGGACATGAAGATTCACATTGAACGTATTATTCCTTTCGTGATGCCAATATTGTAAAAAGTGAGTGGTTTGATGTCGGCCACAATGTCATCCATTTTATTTAATTTTCTTTAGCTAGCCACACAGAGCATGATGGGGAAATACAAAACATCTGATAGCGAATACTGTAGCACAAATCCATTATTAAGGTTTTATTGGAAGTAACAGATATTTTCAAGGAGATTCCGGCACGGCGGGATTGCAGACTAGAAACACTCTCGGACTGACGGATACCAACGACATGCGCCGGAAAAACATAAAACATTACCGCGGCATCATTCCGAAACGCCACCCGCGTTTCTCATGCCGGGAGTGTTTCTGTACAGCCCTCAGTCTGCTCGCCCGATCCGCCCGCAGGGTATAAAATTATGTACAAAAAGCTTGATGACCTTCAGGTCCAGTCGTCCACATCCCAGGGCCGACTCGGTCGAAGACTCGGTTCACACACATGCTCCGCATGGAGAAACAACGTCGAATGAAATAATAACAACAACGGAAAAAAAAGATGGAAAACAATACTGATAAAAATATACTCGCTAATACTTCACAGACGTGAGAACGTCTCTGCAACGGCTGCGCACTCGCATTCACACACACAGACACACACAACATAACTTACTTTTGTCACGCAGGACATAATATCACATGCTCAACTCCTTCCTCTCTCGCTGTGCTCTCTTTTTCACGACCTCTTCATTCACGAGATAAAGCGCTGCTCGATGACATCCCGTTACCAGTGTGTGCACAACAACACAATGTCACAGTCCCGGCGGCGGCGGCGGCGGCGAGGCGACTGTTCAACCCGCCGCCGCTTGCAGAGGGCGGGCTGCGCGCTGCTCGCTCAACTTTAGGCGTTATCTCGCAGTCGTTGTCGTCTGCCCGGCCCGGCCGGCCCCGCCCGGATGTAGCGGATGGCCAATAGCGGACGTCCTTCTCTCCGGGGAGCCCTGAAAGCCACCGCGCCACGGGGAGAGAGCGGAGGGCTGCAGGAGCCGGCCGCCCGCACTCCTCTGGGACCCGTCGGGGCCGCGGCGGGGCGGCGGGGTGGCGGCGGGGCGGCGGCGGCGGCGGGGTATCGGCGCACGCAGTCCCCCACTATGAGGCCCGCACGGCGGTCCGGCCGTGCCACAGCAGCGCGCCCAGCGCGCCCAGCATGAGCGGCGCCAGGTGCGACGTCTGGTGGCGGCCCTGGCCGCCGTGCTGCATCGCCGCGGGCAGCTCCCCTGCAACAGACACGGCCGTCAGTGAAGGTCCCCGTCGACTCCGCGCCGCCGCGGACGTGAGCGAGGCCGTCGGCGTGTTACCGTTGAGCACCAGCACGTTGACCTGCTGGCTCTGCGCGTTGGACGGGTTGCACTTGTACTGGCCCGAGTCCGAGGGCCTGGCCTTGCGGATGAGCAGCACGCTCGTCGTCGTGTCCCCCCGCGCCGTCGTCACCGTCACGCCTCCGCGCGGCGACTCGTAGCTGATGATCTGCGGCAGGACAAGGCGCCCGAGGGCGGGGGGCCCGGTTAGCCGAGGGCGCGTCGCGCGGGCTCCCCGCGCCGGAGGTCCGGGGTTCGAGTACTCACCGAGTCGTTGTGGTTCCAGAAGACGTACGCCGGCGGCTCCGGGCTGTACAGGATGACGCACGTCAGGTTGATGGTGGAGCCCCTGTCGATGAACAGCTCGGGGCCCCCGATGATCTCCGTCTTGGGCTCTGCAACAGAACGGCCACGAAGATTACGGAGGGGAAGGACATCCGCTGGCCTCCGCCGGGCGCCGCCCCGAAAGGCCTCCGGGAGCAACTTCCGCCGACTGCCGCCGTCGTCGTGCCCTCTTTGTCGCTCAGAGGGGGTGCGGGGGGGGGGGGGGGGGCGACGCCGGACTGCTTGTTATCAGGGCGGCCAGCCGAATGCGCCATAAATCGTCACGCGGAGGAGGTTATCCAGGCAGGGCCGCCAACGCGGGGGAGAGGAAGTGTTTTCCTGGACGACTGGGTACACGGGCAGCGCCGGCAGCGCGCGGCACGGCCGGGCCACGACACGCCACACCGCGCCACGCCGCGCCACGCCGCGAAGGTCCACCGCGCCGCGCCGGGAGTGCAGCTTGGCACGTCCATTCATTCTCAGGAGGCCGTGCTTGGCGAGAGGTATTTTCCATCTCCGCCGCCTCTTCGGTTTTTATAATGAGTTGGCCAAATAAAAATGTCTTTCTCTCTCTCTCTCGCTCGCTCCCTGCTAGAGGGTACCCGCGACCATGACGTGCCTTATCATCAGCAAGGCCCTCTCTCTGGCCGGGACCGCGCGGGGCTGCGTCCACCGCCGCCGCCGCCGCATCGCAGCGGCGCTCTCCCTCGCACTCATTAAAAGCAGCAGCATCACACGGACTACGGCCGTCTCTGTCCTCCCCATTAACAAGATCTTAACGTGCGACACAGTGAGTGTGTGAGTGAGAGAGAGAGAGAGAGAGAAGGAGGGAGGCGGAGGAGCAGACGCAAGAAGCGCCAGGGAGCCGAAAAGGGAAGGGTGGGCGGAATCTAGTTTTGCGCCTAATGAACTTTACCGAGCACGTCCCGGGCGGCCCGGGCGGCCCGGGCCTCCCCGCCGCCGACAAGCTATACTGGGCGCTCCGCCCTCTGGCAAAAATAAATGCGGCCGCCATCGTCACCGCCTTGAGGCAACAACGGCGAACACAAAGGGCTCGCGGCGGGCGGCGGAAGGCGGCGGCGGCGGCGGCGGAGGCGGAGGCACCCGCCCCGGCCCGGCCGCCCGGGCGGACGAATTAAAATATCTGCAATTTATGCATCATTGCGCAAAATGAAATGAGCGCAGCGCAGCGGCGGTGGGGGGGGGGGGGGGGGGGGCGCCCCCGCTGCCGCACGGCCGGGACGCTTGGGGTAGTCGGGCCGGCACGCAGCGCGGCAGCTGAGTCCCGCGGCCCCTCAAGAACAATGCTCCCGGCCGTTGTCACCGTGCTGATCACTGAGCACCCCCACCCCGCTCCCCTTCGGCCGGCTCGCGGCGCCGCTACATTGTGCGGTACGCCCTCCATCATAATCAAGCAGACGCGGCCAGGGCGTTAGAAGGAGGGGGGGGGGGGGGGCGCGGCGGTGTTAGCGTGTTCTTACTGCCCTGACATTCCCTGCATACCCTTGTACAAATTACTTTGTCCCTCCCATCCATATTGCATCCCACCAGTCATCGCGCGGCACCGCACTGTCGGGCCTGCGGGCGGCCCGGCCTAGGCGGACCCGCGCCGTGTCCGAGGTCCCGCCGCGCCGCGCCGCGCCACGCCATCGACCCTGAACCCGGTTCGCGGACGACCCCGTACATGCCAAAAACGTAACCTCCCCCCCCCCCCCCCCCCCCCTCTCCCCGCTTACCGACCTCCCGTTTCTCATCCTCTCCTCTCTCGGCAAGCCAATCGGTTTGCGGCCCGTTGCGGGAGTGAGAGAGAGAGAGAGCGCGCACCCGACAGAGAGAGAGAGAGACAGAGAATGAGAGAAAAAGAGAAGAAGGAACGCGAGGACGAAAAAGCCAGCAGCGGCAGCAGTGCTCCTCCTCCCACCCACTCCCAGTACGTTAAATATGAATGGTCGTAAATTTGTCTCAGGGCACGGCGGGAAGGCTGACGGGGAGGTTAGGACGAAGGGAGTGGAGGGGAGGGGTGGGGGGGGGGGATTCACAACTCACTGCATCAATCAATCAATCAGTCAATCAGCCACCCCGCGACGGGTCCACTGCCGCCTCCGGGGAACACCACCGAAACCGGGATGGAAAACAGGATAGGAAGGGAGACGGATGGAGGACGCGCGGAGGGAGAGGAGACGCGGCGGGCGGCGCGGCGCGGAGGCCTCGGGGGGGGGGGGGAGTTAGCGGGGCGGCTGGTTAAAATACCGAGAGGACGAGGGGGCGCACTGAAGAGAGAGAGAGAGAGAGACAGACAGACAGACAGACAGACAGACAGACAGACAGACAGAGAGCTGACGAAGAGGAGGCGCAGGTCCGGGAGGGCGTCGTCGTGGAGGGCGGCGGCCGCGCACCGTCACTCGCTGCAGCAATATGCCGCACGCACGCGCCGCGCGCCGCGCCCGCCGATGAGCGACTCGGTGGAAATAATCGTTTTCCTATCGGACGCGAGCGATGGCGATTTAATATTGCAAGTGCACGGCAGCCGACGGCGGGCGGGGAGGTCACGACCCTCTGGGCTGCCGCCGCATCGCCGCGCTACCCCTCCACCCGGTCCGCTTCAATATCCCCCCCCCCCCCCGCACCGGGCCGGCAGAGCTCTGACACGGCGATAAAGACAAAAGAAAAGGAGAATTGGATGAGACAGTTCCTCCGTGCGAGAGCGAGCGAGGGAGGAGGGCTGCGGGGTGCGAAGGGGGGGGGGGGGGACGACGAGGTAAGAGAAAGACAGACGGATTTGAAGAGATGATCCCTCCGGTTGGAATGACACGCGTGAAATGCAATAAGCCCGAACAGGGTCCCGGGGACGACGCCTTCGCTGATGCGCCCCGCCCCGCCCCCGGTTCCCAGCCTCACGTTCGCCTTTCTCACTGTCACCGCACTGCCCCCCAGTTTTCAGGTCGCGAAGGGGCGCGAATTCACATTACGTAGCGAGGCACCAGAAACAGAGAGAGCATCGACGTTCCGCGCGCAGAAGTTTAGTCGCAAACATTAATGATTTTTTTTTGTCATTTTCTGAGAAACTTTACAGTGTAGCAGAAGGGTTGACTCTCTCCACGAGGGAAAAATCAGAGCGAGGAGGTGCACTGCGGTGTGGCTGCGCTGCTGCGGTCTCCTTCCTCTCTCTCTCTCTCTCTCTCTCTCTCTCTCTCTCTCTCTCTCTCTCTCTGTGTGCGCGAACACGCCGCAGCGGGCTGGGCGCGTGGCGGCGGCAAGGACGGGGAAAATAATGAAATAAGAGTCCGCAGACCGATGCTGCGGGGGACTGAGTCTGCAGCGCAGCTGCGAGACGCGGCGCATTTAGAGACTCGGTCTGCGCGGGCTGACGGGGCTGACGGGGCTGACGGGGCTGACGGGGCTGACGTCCGGCCGTGTCGGGCCGCGTGCGGGGCCCCGCCGCTCAACAGGTGCGGTGCGGTGCGGCGCGGTGCAGCGGCGGCGGCGGCGGCGTGGCGCCTCCAAAAGCAAAGAGAGCGCTGCGTGTGCGAGCGGGGCTCGGAGCGGGGGCCACCACACCGCAGCCGCGCGCTGCCGGCGCACCGCACCGCACCGCTTCTCGCCGCCCTCATTACGGAGATCGAACAGTGCACGGCGGCGTCGACGACGACGTGAGTTCGTCACGCCTATAAAGCGATATGGCAATCGCAGGTACGGGGCGAGCGAAACTCATCTGCTATTCGAGATGAGCTACTGCTCGGAGGAGAGAGAGAGAGAGAGAGAGAGAGAGAGAGGGAGAGAGAGAGAGAGAGAGAGAGAGAGAGAGAGAGAGAGAGAGAGAGAGAGAGCGGGTAGTGCGCGGGGCGGTGGCGGCGGACTCTCTGAAATATAGGAGAGGAGGAGGCGGAGCGGGGGGAGGGGAGAGGCAAAGCGAGGGAAAGCCATCACTGAAGGGCGGCGGCACGGGGGGGGGGGGGGGGGGGGGGGGCAGGAGAGCACAGATGATGATGCCGCGGCCGTAATTTATAGATGGAGGCTTAATGCTCGCGGTTTGCGTTTGCCTTGTGCGATAAGGTGAAGTGGGGCGCGTCTTACGTGCCGCGCCTCCCACGTGAGGCTGCCTGCCTGCCTGCCCGCCTGAGGGCTGCCTGCCTGCCTGCCCCGTCTGTGTTCACGGATTTGCGGCACCGCGCGCGGGCTCCGCTCGGGCGCCCTGCCCCGTGTGCTTGTCCCTAGCGCTCCTTTGGCCGCGCGACCCGCATGTCGTGCGCCCGACTGCGCGGGTGCGAGAGAGAAAGGACGAAAAAACCGATCCGACAATACAACGAAGTCGTTGCCCTCCCGACCACAATAATATTGAGCCACGCGAAAAAAAAGGCGTTTGGTATATAAAGCTTCTCTGCCATCTTTCGGGCTCCGTTTCCTGGCCCCACTGGCCTCCTGTGCTGCCCCCCTCTCTCCCCCCTCTCTCTCGCTCTCTTTCTCTCTCCCGCTCTGTCCTTTCCCGCTCAAGTACCCCTCTCCCTCTCCCACCGGCTGCGGGGCGAGGACGAGACCTTCTCGAGGGAAATTGAGCACGTTCGCTCACAACAATGCCACGTCAAGCCGGCCAGGAGGGAACGCTGCGGTGGCGGCGGGTGGGGGAGGCGGGGGGGGGGGAGGGTCTGCCGAGGACAGAACGCCGCAGCTCAGCGCCGACCGCCGCCCGGCTACAATGTTTTCCTTCCGTCCCGAACGTGGCCGCTTTGTCGCCGGGATCGACCGCTTTCTGCAGCCATTTTGCTTTCTGCCGCGTTGATTGCTGCGCCGCCGCCGCCGCGGCTGCAGCAGCGGCTGCAGCGGCGCACGGGTGCGCACGGGGCACTCGGGCGGCAGCGGCAGGCGCGGCGCGGCGGCGGGGGCGCATCTAGGCCGCCGCCGGGCCTCCTGCTGCCGTTAGATGCACTCTCCTTGACGAGCGCCGCCCCGCCAGGACTGCGCTGATGGCGGCCTGACCTGCACAGCTGCACAGCTGCACAGCTGCACAGCTGCACAGCTGCACACCTGGCCAACGGGCCGCTGCGGGCCGCCGCAGGCAGGGCCCTCCTCCGCCGCCACGGACCCGCCGGCCCACTTCGCTCAGACTCATCTCTTTCGGTGTGCGCGGCAAATTTAAAACCAACCTCAGGCGGGCGAGCAGGCCGGGCCGGGCCGGGCCGCCCGCAGTGACGCACAATGGCTACATTATTCACCCATTCTGGTACGGCGGCGGCGGCGCGGCGAGGCGCCGGTCTCTGCGCGCCGGAACGGCCTCTAATTTCAGCCGACGGCCCGGGCCCTTCACTTCTAACGCTTAAAAAAATATCGCGTGCTTTTGTAGAGGCTGCAAGGGCCGCAGGGAGACGCGGGCTGGGCGTCCTGAGGGTGGGCGGGCGGTGGCGGGCGGTGGCGGGCAGCGCCGCGCTGGCCAATCAGCGTTAATTAACCCCCCACACGCGCGCGGATGTTTACAGGTATCCGTCCCGTGCATTATTGTTATTCTGGGAAGGAGAGAGAGAGAGAGAGAGAGAGAGAGAGAGAGAGAGAGAGAGAGAGAGAGAGAGAGAGAGAGAGAGAGAGAGAGACAGACAGACAGACAGACAGACAGACAGACAGAGACAGACAGACAACGCCTGCAGCAGCGTATATATATCCACCTAGTTCTTTGGCAGCGGGAGCCCCGCAGGCCGCAGGGCCACCGACGGGCCACCGTGTGTCTGCGGGGCATTTGTGCGTGTATATTGTTATTATCATTATTATTATTGCACAAATTACTAAATTACCGACGAGCCGCGGGGCGTAATGAGTGCAGCTTCGTGCGCGTTTGGCGTCCGCGTTGTGGCGGGCTGGCCAGCCAATATAACACATGCAACGCGCCGCCTGTGTGTTTTTATCGCGGCGCGTGTAGCTGGGACATATTCACTGTAAAATTTGTTCGTCAAATCACCCGAATATGTCACGCACAGTTCGTGTATCACGAATAAATCGTCGCTTATCAGCAAACTGAAACAGCAAACACTTTCCTATCCGTCTGAGCAAAAATGTTTTAGGTGACGACTTAATCGTCACATCGTCGTCTGTGACAACTTTTTCGTTTTATTTAGATTTGGCCGGAGAATTGTCGTAAAGTGACGATACTGCAAATATGTTCGGTAAAAGAAGTAAAACTGCAGATTTCATTTCTCATTTGAAATTTCGGTTTTGAGGACGGGTTAGGATGGCAGGAATACTTTTTGTCCCATAGATACAGCGAGTGGATTGCGTTCTTTCTGCACGACCCAAAAGATTGTGGGACGACAAAAATAAAATAATACACTTGCGGGTGGGTGCGGCTTGTTGGCGCGTGGAGGTGGGTCGGCAGCGGCGCCCCTCCTCGGCTCTGTTACGCCGTGCATGGCTGCGCCCGGGCTCCCCGATACCGTCTGCAGGCGCGTCTCGTCTGCATGCCGTGCGGGGCGCGCCGTGCCCGTCTGACTCCGGCCCCGGTCCTCCCATCCCATCCGCCGAAGCCATTCTGTGGGGATCGGGCCGTGCAGCGCAGCGCGGCCCGGCGCAGCCCGGCGCAGCCCGCAGCCAGCCGACCGTGGCCGTCGGTTCCTGCACCCAACACCCGGGGGCCGGGGCCGGCGGGGCCCGGCGGGCTGGGTCGGGGCCGGCCTTGGCGCTCGCCTCACGCTCGCTTTGCTGTCCCGCACGACTGAGGCGTGGCGCGGCTCCGGCACGGCTCCGGCACGGAGGCACGGCACTGAGGCACACGGCTCCGATTCCGTGACCGGAAATCGCGAGTCTTGTTTCCCCCATCTGCCCCCGCCGCGCGGCCCCGCCGCCGCCGCCGTGCATCAATCTTGGCCCGGAAGCCGCCGTTACCGGGGGTGTCACACCTCCCCTCCGTAGCCCTGACCCACATGCACTGGCGCGGGGCGCCGCCGGCCGCCCGGG
Organism: Megalurothrips usitatus; assembly: GCA_026979955.1. Classification (NCBI taxonomy): domain Eukaryota; kingdom Metazoa; phylum Arthropoda; class Insecta; order Thysanoptera; family Thripidae; genus Megalurothrips; species Megalurothrips usitatus. Next base: position 12,705,781 of record CM049592.1, read on the forward strand.
CTGACCACCACCACCACCACCACCACCACCACCACCACCACCACCACCCCCTGCTTGTGCATCTCCGGGCGACGGGGCTACTCAGCAAATGCACCGGCCGGCCCTGTCGCCCACGGCCCGCCCCTCACTCCCCAAGTCTTGGCGAGGCGAGGCGCGCCTCGGAACTGCACCGCTGCACCGCCCGCACCGCTCGCTGCCGCGCCCGCCGAAACTTGGGCCCGGAATCGGGGGGTGCTTTGTACAAGGTATCGGCGGGAGGACCCCGGCCCGTTTACGACGGTGGCCGCGCTCTCCCCGGCCAGGGAAAGTGCAAGCGCGAGCGCGAAACGCGGCCGGAAAGAAAAAATAACGCGTTCTACGCGTTTTAATCTGGCGCGCGCTTTGGGTCCCGATTCTGCGGAAATCTCGAAATGTGTGCAATACCGCGCCGGTTCAAACACCATCTCGAGACGGAGTGATTTTGCTGGCGTGTCCACGAGCCCCGGCAGGCGCTCCCGGCTCACCTCCCCCGACGCTTGGTGGCTCCGGAACCGCGTGACGGCGGCGCCGCTGCTTCCGGCGACACGGAGCAGACGCCAGCCACTTGTTTATTCTGTTCAACTAGCGGCGGCCGCGCCGCGGCGGATGGCTCTTGTTAACACGGCAGCCTCGCGACACGAATCACGGCAACGACTCTTCCCCCCGACCGACGCGACGAGGAGTGGGTGGGAGGAATGTGATATAATTGCGGAGGAGAAAGAGGGAGAGGAGGAGAGGTGTGCGGTAATGGAGAAAGAGTGGAAGAGAGGGAGGGAACGAACGAGAGAGAGAGAGAGAGAGAGAGAGAGAGAGAGAGAGGGGGGGGGGAGGGAGAGGCCCTTGGGAGCGTCAGGGGTGGTTCACGCCGTGAGTGATGGAGATAAAACCACCCCAAAGGCGGTGCTTGGGGATTAATTCGATAACCTCGGCGGCCCAGCGGCTCCGGCTGCGCCGTGGCTGCGCCTCGCGCGGCCCGCACACACATCTCATGCTGATTACTCCCAGCCGGCTCACCTCGCCGCGAGTAAAGAGGAAGAAACGGTACACTCCGGCGGTGCAACGCGTACAGCCCGTGCCGAGGCGGCAAAGCAATACCTCCGATAGGGCGCACCTCATGTTGTATCATCAGTGCAGCAGTAGTTACTCGGGTTGTCGAGTACGTGGATGTGGAGAATACTCGGGACTAACCCCCTCCCCCCTCTGTCTGTCTCTGCGTTTCTCTCTGTCTCGTGGTGGAGTCGACAGAGGGCTCATTGAAGGGAGTGGACCGCCTGCAGGCCGCCCTGCGCCGCCCGCCCCCTATTCCGGCCTTTAGCCGCTCGTTCTGCCGAGGGGCCGCGTCCTCCCCGCCGGGCCCAGGGTGCCGGGGGTCGGGGGCCGGGGGCTGGGGCCCGGGGGCCGGGGGCCGGGGGCCTTGACACCCGGAGCGCCACAGCCTTGCCTCGGACCCCCCGGAATGACCGCAATTATTCGCACTGGCCGGCGCTGCCCGCCGCTGCCCCCCGCTGCCGTTCGCCCAGTTACAGGCACAATGACGCGGCACGGGTCCGGGCCGGCGCTGCGGGACGCTCTGCGGGGCGCCGTGGGACGCGGAGGCGGGGCCGCCGCGGCGGCAGCAGTAGCAGCGCCGGCCGGGGCCCAGAGGAGAGAAGAGAACAGGGGGAAGAAGCAGAGGCGAGCGTATCATGGAGGAACACGTAACAACTCATCCTGAATAATATTTCACAACTCAACTTCACAGCTGCGCAGGACGGACAGAACTTTTCCGCCGGGGCGCGCGGAACACGCGGCGGAGCGGCGCGGCGGGGGGGAGGCGAGGCGAGGCGGAGGGGGGGAGAGGCCGTGTTCTTGCGGTGCGCGCATCGGCGGCAGCGGCGGCGGCAGCGGTGGCTGCGGCGGCGGCAGCGGCGGCGGCAGCGCGCAGAACACGTCCACACTTTGTTTCACTTCCTCATTTTCCGGTCCGGAATCGGCAGCGACGCGGTTCCGGTACACGCAGCCGCCTCCGAAACCGGCGCGCCCGCGGCGATACCCCAAAACCCAAAGAACCCGCAGAGCCCAGGCAGGCGGACCCCCCGCGGCGCAGGCAGGCTGCCGGGTGCTGCCGGGCCGTGCGCTGCGGCGGCGGCAGCGGCGGTGCGTGGGGTGGAAGCCATCAGGGCTGAGAGACTCCCCCCCCCCCCTGCTCCCTCCCCCCCTAACCTCCCCCCTCCGCACGTCCGCGCTCCGCAGCGCCGCCCCGCCGCCTCTCCTTTGCGCTGATATTTACGATATTTCCGCTTAAATCTCCCCGCTCCTCGCCGCGCGCACTGGAATCGCAAAGTCAAGCAGAGCGGGCCGAGAGCGCGGCGATGGAATTCAATGGCGGACGGGGGACTCCGGCAGTCGGTCGCCGGCGGCGGCTGCAGCGGCTGCGGCGCTGCGGCCACCGCGGAGGCACCGGCACCGCCGGCACCGGGCCTGCAGCCGGCAATAAGTGCGCTTATTTGATTAGAGTCCGGGGCGGCCGAGGCAGAGGAAATGAATGGGGAGGACGTGCGTCGTGCGGGATTGGCTGGGCCTGGGCGTGCGGCGGGGCGGCCGAGGTCGAGGGCGAGGGCGAGGCCGGGGATTCGGGCACGGCCTCGGGCACGGCTTCGGGCACGGTCTCGGGCACGGCCTCGGGCACGGCCTCGGGCACGGCCTCGGGCACGGCCTCGGGCACGGCCTCGGGCACGGCCTCGGGCACGGCCTCGGGCGTGGCCCCGGACACGACTTCATACACGGCCTCTGGCAGGACGGACACGGCCTCAAACATTACTTCAGTCACGGCCTCGGCCAGGACGAGCATGACCCCCGGCGCTAATGCAGGCGGCCGCCGCGGCGACGGCACGCGGATTCACGGACGCTCGGGGGGGCAGACACGACCGGGATGTCGGCGGCGCGCATCGACGTCAGGGGGCCGTGCCGATGCCAATATCCTGCGGCGGGGGAGCGCGTCTTTGGCGTCTTTGATGCGCCGCCCGCGTCGCCCACGCCGCCGCCTCCCTCATGTTAACACGTCTCTCCCGGGGCAGCCGCGGCCCAAAGTGGCGCTCTCAGCGCGGCGTCCTCAGAGGCGCCACACGCGCCGCTCCCTCTGGCCGCTCACACTCGCCTCCAACGCTCTCCACCTGAACACCCCTCCCGCCACTGCGGCACTGCGGCACGATGCCTAGGCGATGCTGCTGCGGCGCCGACGTTCAAGAGCGCGGAGCCCTCCGTTATCTGAGACTAACAACGCCCCCTCCCTCCCTCCGTCCCTCCCGCACCCCGCGCCGCACCCGACACAACACCCTCCCAACCTCACGACTTCTCTCGTTGTCATTTGCCATCCACTCTCCCACCCTCCCGCACTCGTTACCTGTGCAGAGTAACGCCCGAACCGCTCCTTTGTTCGACAAAACCGGGAGACGAAATCCACAAAAATGCTTTCATAAGGACTCGCCGCCAACAGCACTCGGCACGTGAAAATGCATGACAAAGCCGGCGGTGTCGCCCGCCCGCCCGCTGCATTTTCGCTTTCTGTCTCCGTTCACGTCCGTGCAACAAAGTCGGAGGCGCGCCCAGACCATCTTGTCGGAGCGTCTCTGAGCGGGGCGGACTGTCAAAGGCGGCCGGTGTGGAAAGCATGATGAAAATGCAGCGGGAAACCTTGCGCGTACGCTCCTCCGGATCAACGTGTCATATTCACAACTCTTTTTTCCTTTTCCTGCTCGGCCTTTTAGCGGCGCTGCCACCGTTGGTGGTGTTTCACTGGATCCCCGCGGGCCCGGCGGCGCCGGCCGGCTCGGACAACATAAAGAGCTGGCGCCGGTGGCGGCGCGGTGAGCGCCTGTCAGTCGGGCGGTAGGCAGCGCGCCTGACAGGCGGGCGCGGCGGGCCTGCCTACCCCGCGGGCCGCAGGCGCGCTGGCCGCCGCTGCCGGCCGCTGCGGAGCGGGAGGGAGGGAGGGACGGTGCCGAGGCCTCCGTTTCTCTTTTCCTCTTCCATCGGCTCAGGGCGCCAGGGTATACCGTAAATCCTGGCTTCCAAGCACCTCTTTGGAGCGGCCGGGCTGCCGGAGGCCGCTGGGCGCCGCGCGGCGCCGCCGGCCCGGGCTGCCCCACCTGAAGCGCCCCGGAGACAACATTCCAAGGCCGATAAGCCCCCCTAACGAGGATGTTCTTTCCGTACACTAATTTAATCAACTACGCGACGACATTGTTTCTCCCCGCCCCCCATCCCCCGCCGATTCCCCCCCCCCCCTCCACCCCCTTTGGCCTTATCAGCGGCCCGTTTCCCCGCCCGACCGATCAATTGCTCTGATCGGCTTTCCGGAATTCCAGCTCGGCGCGCGCGCCCCCCGCTGCCATGTGGGGCCGAGATATGGGGCTCGACAGCCCTGCCCTCATTCTTACAACGCTGGCCTAACATCGCCAGGACGCCGCGGTGGGTCGTCGCGCCTGTCCGCAGAGAGGCCGGACGCTCGCAAGTGCACCACTCACCTCCTCATACAAAAACGCGGGGCTGCGAAAAAGTTTAAGCGGTAAACACATCAAAGCGAGTCGAGCCGGGAACGGCGGGTCCGCGACGGTGTCGAGTCCGGCCGGATAGGCGCGTGCGGCGGCCCCCAAAAATGTTTCCGCCGAGACGCCGCCCCCTGCGGCCCCCGTGCCCCCTGCGGCCCTCGCGGCCCCGCGGACCCCGCGCCCCCGCCGCCCCCGCCGCCCCGCCCCCCGCCGCCCCCGCCGCCCGTGGGCCCCGTGGGATCCTGCGGGCCGGCTGTGCCCCGTCCTTGGGCTGGGATTACAGCGAGGCCGGCGGGCGGCGGCAGCGGGCGGCAGCGGGCGGCAGCAGCTCGCGCGCCGCCTGTCGGAAGGTTACGAGGGTCCCGTCCCGGGCTGTCGGCCAAA